>OY728136.1:2010280424-2011530424 GCA_963277665.1 Viscum album | reverse complement strand
TGATCAAGTGGTAATGATCGATGTCTTTCAGGGATAGGCAGACGGTCCTAATGATCATTGTATCGATTGATTTCATGTGATTGAAAGATAGAGGTGTCGATTACATACAAAATCGAGGGCTTGCAGGGATAGAAAGATAGACGTACTGATCATCGTATCGAGGGTCTACCAAGGTGGTGGTAAAACAGACCTCTTATCCTAGGTGAAAGGATTACCCTTCTCTTGTGGTAAAAATAATTGTAATACCTTTAGAGTTCCACTGCTATTTTTTTATGGAAGGGAATTGTATTGTTTTCCATTCTTCATTCAATATTCATTTGTAATTGTTTCAACTACATTCAAAATGTTACATATTGTATCGATTGATTCTATGTGCATTATGGTAGAATTGTTAACTATTGAATTACTCATATTATTATATTCATCTAGAATAAAATTTCTTTACTTTTCTTATAGTATTACCGCATATCATACCATTATATTCATAACAAATGTGGTTGTTAGTTTTTGTAGTTATTTGTATTAGTTTAAGATCATTTAAACAAATTTCTTAAGTGTTTAAACACAAATTTTTTAAACTTACAATTCACCCCCGTCATTTATTGTTCCTTCGACTATAAATTTACATCTACATATTCGATCCAAAAATTGGTATCAGAGGAGGTTTCCACTAATTTGTACTACTAGATCTTATTCTTTCATGTTACTATATAAAATATTTACTACACTAACGTGTGGAGTTGAAAATATTTTGTTAAGATGGAAGGAATAAATATTGGGTCAATTGAAAATCTAAATCCTTCTAGACCACCTATGTATGATGGAAATGATTATGAGTACTGGAGAGATCAAATGAATCCATTTGTTATCAATACTGCTATAGACAATTTTATTATGCTTACTAAAGGTTACAAAATTCCTAATAAAAAAGTCAGTACATTTACAAATCAATATAAACAAGAATATTGACTAAATTATAGGGTACATAATACATTAATATATTATATGACCACGAATATATACATCCAGATATCTACCTGTGAATCAGCCAACAATATCTGGAAGAAATTGGAAGTCACACAGTTTGGTACATCCAAGGTTATATAATCAAGAAGAGCGATGCTTCGAGCAGAGTATCATGGATTTATTTTTTCCCTATGGAGAACCGGTATGTAAAGTGCAACAAAGATTTATGACAATTTTCAATATATTACAGTCCATGGGTGAAAAAGGTCTCGATGATGAAGCTCTTGTTGACAAAATTATTGATATAATTCCAAACAAATGGGAGTCAAAAAGGATAGCTATTAATGAAAATAGAAAATTTTCCCAGATTACTCTTGATGAACTCTTTGGAACTCTTCTATAGCATGAGACAAGAATGAAGAGAGATTTTGATTTCGATAAGAAGAAAAATTGAAATGGAAGTGTAGCTTTTATATATACTGCTAAAACACCTGAAAGGATAACAAGATCCAAATCTATGAATTTTTTTATATCTGATTCAAGTGATTGTGATCATTCAAATAATGAGTTATCTAATCTTACTCGAATGATGAAAAAGATTGTGGGAATGAAATACTTCCAATACATATTCAAAATGAAAGATAGGAAGGATAATAAATATTCAAAGGTAACTTTTTACGAATGTAAGAATGTGGGTCATATAAGACCTAATTGTCCTTTAATAAAGAGAAAAGACAGAAATGGGAAACATTCTGAATGAAATAATAAAAAAGTATTACAAAACAAAGACAAAGAAAGTCTTGATGGAAAATATTACATGGAGTGCAAGTGGTAGCGATTCATTAGATAATTCTTCAGAATATGAATCCTCATAACAAAGAAATATTGGTCTTATATCCAGACTTCCAATTGAATATCATTGTCTCACGGATAAGGTACACAATGCTGATGCTTTTACAAATGTTTCCATGAATGCAAATTATAGTGATAATAAATATTATGAATCTTCAAATGATGAGTCTTTTTCATAAGAAGATAATACATTACCTTCCTTTGAAGATGTATCTAGGTTTGATAAATCACTTGAGAATGAAAATTCTAAACTCATGAAAAATCATGATAATGCATAATATGGAATTTTAATTTTAACCACATAAGTATCAGATCTTTCTAATGATATTGATTTGAAAACTTCCGATTTTGAAATTATTTTAAAACCCTTGAGATAGTCAAATCTGGTAAGGGTAAACATTCTAAGGATCTAGAAAATGTAATTTCTAAGAAATGTGTTCTAAATCCTAATGCTAGTTCAAAATCATATGTTTTGGAGGATAAAAACATAGTTCTAAAACTAAAATCAGAAATTTTTTCAATGAAAATTTTTTTCTCAAACCTTAATCAATGCAAGGAAAACATTGATAAAATGTATTCTAAAATTAGACCATTGATGAATCATTATAGTATTCATTATTCTCATTCTAAACCGTTGTTTAGTAATAAATATTGTGTTCCTCTAAATACCCCTTTTTTCTCTAAGTTTCAATGAGGAGGACACTGGAAAAGAGAATGTTCTCTTAATAGAACTCATTCTTTAGGATTTCATAAAGCCCATTTTTGAAAATAGATGTGGATTCATAAAATTATGTTATCTAACCATTCTGGATCTAAAAGAGTTTGGATTCCAAACTACTAATTGTTTTTTTCAGGAAAATAAGAACTGTACCAACAAGAACATTTGGTACATGGATAGTGTTTGTTCTCGACACATGATGGGAGACAAATATTTAATTGAAAAGATCATTGAAACAAAAGGTGGAAATGTTACATTCGGAGACAATTCTCAAGGAAAAATTGTTGGAATATGTAATATTGTTTTTCATGGAAAAATTCGTATTTCTACTATTTTGTTTGTTAAAGGACTTAAGCACCATCTCATCAGCATAATTAAATTATGTGATGAAGGATACCTTGTGAATTTTAAAAATGATAAGTGTCTAGTTCACAATTCCAAGGATGAGTTCATTCTATCTGCCTATAGGCAAGAGAATGTATACACTATTAACTTATAAGACCATAAGAGCCAAAATTTACCCTACTTATGTGCAATATAAGAACAATCATGGCTATAGAATAGAAGACTAGGACACTGTAACCTGAGAAACCTTTGTAAACACTCAAAGAAAAGACTTGTGAATGTTCTACCAAATCTTAAATATGATTATTCAAAATTATGTGATCCTTGACAATTATTTAGGAATCATAAAACCAGCATTAAATCAATTAATGATGTTTCATCTTCTAATACATTATAGCTACTGCATATGGATCTTTTTGGTCCGTCACAAACTGGAACAATTGGAGGTAAATACTATGTAATTGTATTAGTTGATGACTTTACAAGATTTACATGGGTCTATTTTATATCAATGAAATCTAAAGCCTTTTATTAATTTCAAAATCATTAGAGCCAATGTAAAACATGAGAAAAACCTACCATTTATAACTATCCATAGTTATCATGGTGGTGAAATTCAAAATTCAGACTTTGAAGCTTTTTTTAGTAAGAATGGCATTACTCACAATTTCATAGCTCCAAGAACTCCTCAACAAAATGGTGTTATTGAGAGAAGATATTGAATTCTTCTAGAAATAACAAGAACCATGTTGAGTGAATACTCAATTACTTAGCACTATTGGGATGAAGCTATGAGTACTTCTTGTTATACTATAAATCATGTTTTAGCTAGACCCTTTCTTAGTAAAAAAACCAATTGAATTATGGACTAACCGAAAACCTAAAGCATCATACTTCAATGTTTTTGGATTCAAATTATTCCTTCTTAATACTAATGGTAATCTACACAAATTTCCACCAAAATATGATGAAGGAGTTTTCATAGGATACTCAATAACTTTTAAGGATTATAGAGTTTTCAATAAAAACACATGTACTATTGGGGAAATAGTACATGTAAAATTTGATGAAACTGAACTTTTTGATTTTAAACCATCCCAACCTACATCCTCACTTGTGTTTTCAAAAACTGATTATCAATCTCTGTTAGAAGATCCTTCTGATAAGGAAAATTTTCAAGAAAATACTTCTGAAACATTTACCCTAAAAGAGTATCTATCGTATGATGATGAATAGGTTTTACAAAACCCTAATAAATTGTTTCTTAGGAATCATCTTATTGATAATATCAGTGGTGATGTAAATCAACCTGTAAGGACCAGAAATTCCTTAAGAAATGAAATAGAACACCTTGATTTTTTTCCCAATTTGACCCTAATAGTCCAAGTGAGGCCTTAGGTGATGAAGATTGGATCAAAGCAATGAATGTTGAACTATATGAATTTGAGAGGAATCAAGTCTGGGAATTAGTTTAAAGTCCTAAAGAAATGATTGTAATAGGTGTAAAATGGGTTTTCATAAACAAATTTGATGAAAATGGAATCATTGTACGAAATAAAGAAATACTTCTTTATTAGGTATATAATATACAAGAGGGAATATAATATGAATAAACATATGATCTGGTAGCTAGACATGAATCTATTCGTATTCTATTAGCCTTTGCAGCATTCTTTAATTTCAAACTATTTCAAATGGATGTTAAATGTTCCTTTCAAAATGGTTTTTTTCAAGAAGAAGTTTTTGTCGAACAACATCATTGTTTTCATGAATCAAAACATCCAAATCATGTTTTAAAACTTACCAAGGCTCTATATGGACTTACACAATCCCATAGAGCATGGTATGATAGACATACATGATTTATTTTACAAAACAATTATACAAAAGGTACATCAGATCCAACCCTTTTTATAAAAACGGAAAATAAAAATGTTTCCATTGTTCAAATTTATGTTGATTTCATCATATTTGGATCACCTCAGCAATCTCTAACTGATTCTTTTTCCAAATTAATGAAATATGAGTTTGAAATTAGAATGATGGGTGAGTTATCTTCCTTTTTAGTTTTTTAAATTTCAAAAATACCAGAAGGAACATATATATCTCAACATAAGTATATAAAATATTTACTAAAAATTTATGATTATGAAAAAACAAAAAGTATTAGCACTCCAATTGGTACATCAAATACACTTGATCTTGATGAAACTGTGAAGCTAGTAGATCAAAAAAAATTTTGAGGTATGATAGGAAGATTATTATACTTGAAAGCTAGTAGACCAGACTTAATGTTCTATGTATTCTTATATGAAAGATACCAATCTAATCAAAAATTGTCTCTATTAAAATCCATGAAATGAATTTTTTTTGTATTTAAAAGGAACTCTGGATTTAGGCATTTTTTACTCTTCTGGAAATGATTTCTTTTTAAAAGTTTTTTAGATGATGACAATGGTGGTTGTAGAATGGATAGAAAAAGTACATCTGGAACATGTCATTTCATAGGGGATTCACTTTTTTCCTGGTCTTGTACGAAACAACACTCTGTAGCACTTTCCACTACTGAAGCAAAATATGTAGCATCTGGAAGTTATTGTGATCAAGTTTTGTGGATGCAACACACACTCATCGATTATAGATTGAGTTTTTACAAATCACAAATTCTTTTTGATAATAGTAGTGCTATAGCTCTTTGAAAGAACCCACCACATCACTCTCATGCAAAACACATAGATGTTAGGCATCGATTTCTTACGGATGACACACAAAAAGGAGATATTATTTTAGAATTCATCAGAATGCAAGAAAATATTGCTGACATATTTAAAAAAACCATGACCTTCCGATTGTTATGAATTTATATAAAATAAGCTAGGAATGATTACATTAAAATAATCATTCATGTCTAATTCATGTTTTCTACCTCTCCTTACATTAAAAAACTATAAATAAAAAGGGGGAGAACATTTTTATTTTTATCTTGGTTTGAGTTTTTGACTTTCTATTTTATTGTATTGACTATTTACTTGTTATTTACCTTTATGATTGAATTTCTATTTACCACATTGACTGTTTACTTATCATTATTTAGCGTTTTTTTAATCGTATTATTTATCTTTCTTTTCCATCGGCACGCCCATTCAGGGTAATGAAATTCTTTTACATCGACATGTTCGTTTATGGTAATGAATTTCTTTTCCTTCAGCACATTTGTTCATGGTAATTAATTTCTTTTCCTTCAGAATGTCCTTTCATGGTAATGAATTTATTTTGCATCGGAACGTCCGTTAATGGTAATGAATTTAATTTCTATTGGCATGTCTGTTCATGGTAATGAATATCTAATCCATCGGCACTCTCATTCATGGTAATGAATTTCTTCTCCATCGGCACGTCCGTTCGTGGTAATGAATTTCTTTTCCATTATGACGTCTGTTCATGGTAATGAATTTCTTTTCCATCGTCATTTCTGTTCATGGTAGTGAATTTCTTTTACATCGGCACATCAGTTCATGGAAATTAAATTTTTTCCATCGGCATGATAATCAATCGTTTTTGTTCTCCCAGTTTGTTTGTATTTTCTTTCACTATGTTAATACTACTTAAACCAACAATTACCTTACGATCTCTAGAAGGTACATACTTTACTAATTTGTTTAATTTTTTATGGTTTTAATCCTATATGTTTATTTCTTTTCTTCTAATCTCAACAGTAGAAGACCAACAGTCATTTCTTTTGTCGCATATAAATAGAACCCCTCCCCAAACCCATAACAGTTTTTCATATTTTCTAGAGAAGCTTGGCCTCCCTGTTTTTTGGCTCCGTGCGATCTTCCATCGACTTCACCTATATGTCTCAGTCCTCTGCTAACACTCCTGCTGAAATGTCGTCCATGGATTTTTCAGGAAAAAATTTTTTAGGGAAAGGTTAGTTTCTCTTGAAGTTTTTGATTTGTAAAATTCTATAATCAAAAGAACTATTTTGTTTCAAGGATTATAGAATTATTTGGTTGAAAAACCAGTGACTCAAGATCCGATTTTTATTGATGAAGTCATTCAGTTCTACAAGACTGTGTATTTCGAAAAAAGCATGACTATCAACTTTGATGTGTGTGATAGAATATTTTTGATGTATGTGAAACAAGAGACCCATTTTATAAATGATCCAAGAGAAGGTGATTCTTTCTTTCCATCTCATAAACTACCAGAGAATGTTGGTACATTTAACAAAGAAAGTGTTGAATAGTCTTTGATTATTATAAATGATGAAAAGAGGAATGTGGCTCATCATTCTCCAGAAAACAGATTTTTGATGTTGTGGATGCAAGGTTTTCTTATCCCAAGGAAAGGGGATAGAGAGACTTTGAAGGTTTCTGATATTTTCAGGTTGGACTATCTTGTCAACATAAGAAAAGTAAATCAAATTGGATACATCTTTGAAAAAATTAATAATGTCATGTCAGGAGATATCAAATCACATTTGATTATGTATCCAACTATTCTTACAATGTTCATTATCGAGAGCATGATGTTTTGCAATATTTCATTGAATGTAAGGTAGATAGATCTGAAACCATCTTGGATTAGTAAGAGTTCGTTGAAATAGTTTAATGTTTCATTTGATCATAATTCAAATATTTTTTATACGGATTTACGAATTGAATAGGATTAGAATCAACTGACACCTATGACTGTCAAAGATAATTCATATGTTAGTTCTCCTAAGAAGTCAGATCCAAAAACCAGTTCGAAGACAAAGAAGAAACCGCAGTATAGAAACGAGGTTGTGGCTATGTGGAGAAAAGATAAGAAACTGAGAAAAGAAGGTGAACCGAAGTTCGGTCTTGAACTAGATGAAGCTTTTGTGGAGAGAATAAGGGTATAGGAAACCCTTCAAGATGAAAAGAAAAAGAAGAGTCTTATGAAATGAAAGGCTCAAGGCTTGGATATTTATAAAGACATGAAATTTTTTGAAGATGATAATGTTCAACTAATCGAAGAAGTACATCAAGAACCTATAGTACAATGTCATCCAAAAAAAGTAAAAGGGAAACATATGTTGGAATAAATACAGGAGGTTGAAGAAGAAGAAGGAGACTTTCATTTATAATTACTTCAATGTTTGAAGAAGAGTATAGAAAAATCATTCCAAAACCAATGTGAAGGTATTCAACAAGCCCATTGTGTCGATCAAGCACCGACTCAATCTTTTGAAACTCTGGAAAAAACCCCTTCACAAGAAAATCAAGGTGCTCAATCCTCTGGGTCAGAAAAACATATTGTCATCAGTAACAAAATATAAGAAGAATGAAAAGGAAAACACCCAGTTGTAGACGTAAACCGATCAAATTATCTGGATTCATATGATGAGGATACCAATTCAGAACATACAATTTTTCTAAATAATACTGATTACATTGTTCATGTGTTAAAAAGAATTTACAAGACCATCCCTTACTTTACAAGGATTGAGGGAAAATTGATTTCATTATTGAAAATAAGAAAAATAAGTTTGTTTCAGTGAGAGAATTGAGAAAGATAATTTTGTCAGTTGAAGCCGATTTAAAAGTTCTATCTGAAAGTTCGGAAACTCATAAAAAGGCTTGCAACAGAATGACTATGTGTCCATTAAAAATAGAGAGCTCATTGAATGACTATGAGATATCAATTGAATACATAAGGTGGTTTTTAAATGATCATGTTATTGATTTCAATAAACATGACAAAGAAACTATTGAATGGCTATATCAGGTAACTCATGGAGCTGATATTCCATCAGTAAAAGAATTGAATGAGAGAATGAATTATTTTCAGTCTGAATTATCAAAGGTTTCATCGTTCAAAGATAAAATAGTTTTGTTGAATAAATAAAAATCCGTGTTATCTAAAGACAATTAAAATTTTCAAAACAAAATTGATACTCCAGATTAAGTAATCAGAGTCTATGAGGATAACATCAAGAATCCGGATCCGATTTTTTCTGATCAACAAGAGATTCTTAGGTCACATGGTGATTCAATATCTGAAGACAATAAAGAAATCATAAAGATGAAAGTGGTTCTTTATGTATTGATAAAAAATTAAAAGGAAAGAGAAAACAAGTGACAGTTGTATTTGTTTTACCTATAAGCTGTTGTTTTTGTAACAAAATTAATGTTACCATCTCTTTTGTCATGCATTTATTCACTCTAACTCATTCATGAAACTAATGATTACATCATTATTTTTGTAAATCAAAAAGGGGGAGAAGGTTTCACAAAGGGTGATAATGTTTTACAAAGCGGGATAATGTTTTACAAATGGGGGGAATGTTTTACAAAGGAGGAGAATGTATTATAAAGGAGGAGTGTGTTAAAGAAAACACTTATAAATCAAGGAAAATTTATGAATAAAATCCTTAGTAATGTACATACCTAAGGAGGAGTTAGTTGTATTCAAATTCATTTTCAAAAGAGTTTCAAATAAATCAGGGGGAGATAAGTATTTATTTTTTATGCTTTCCAAAAACGGGGAGATTGTCGATTCAGAAGTTATCTTTTGACTTTTATATCTTGTTTTGGAAATCACAAATGTCTTTTACCCTGCTGATCGTACTGACCATGCTGATCGTACTGACCATGCTGATCGTACTGACCATGCTGATCCTACTGACCATGCTGATCGTACTGACCATGTTGATCGTAGTGACCATGCTGATCGTACTGGCCATGCTGATCGTACTAACCATACTGATCATACTGACTATAATTTTCTTACTAACTAGAAATTTTTTTGACTCTATTAATCATACTATGTCTTATAAATCTAATCACTTTTTATCCTTTCAAAACATTACACAATAATACTTATAGTACTCATAAATTACTTTCAACACTTGCTTGATTTGGTTCTTAGTCAAAAATACATTTCATATTAATCGTACTCATATTTATCATCTTCATATATCTTCTGTTTTATCCAAAACGATGTCGTGGAGTTAGTTATAAACTAATTAAAATGATGTCGCATTTTCTGTTTCAATATAACCATTATAATGCCAGGTGTCCAAGTCCCTCCGAGTTTTTTGGAGAAATATGACCGTTAGAACCTGGGTCCAATAAATAAGAGGTCATTTGAAGTCAAGAAGACACATGTGTGTGACCCTTTTATTGTATCAAATTATATAGAGAGATACTATGATTTCTCTCCCACCTTGTGCGATAGCCTTGAGATTACAAAACGTGAATGGCTCGTTCCTAGTTTTTGTATTCCAATAAGTGATGTGTTTTCCTTTGTGCGTACGATCAAGTTATAACGATAGAGGGCTACCAGGGATAGGTATAAGGTCATGCCGATCATTGTATCGAGGGATTTCAAGTGATTGAAAGTCAAGGGTACTGATTACGTACAAAATCGAGGGCTTTTGGGGATAAGAAGACAGACGTACCGATCATCATATCGAGGGCTTACCAAGGAGGTTGTAAGACATACCTCTTATCCTTTGTGAAATGACAACCCTTCTCTTTGGATAAAAATAATTGTAATACCTTTAATCCTCCAATGGAACGAAGGCTGTCATTTTTTATTGATTTTTAACAATCCACCTTTCAAGGGATGATTTGGAACTATACAATTCCCATAGGCGAATGATTACATGCCTGTAGCCCATAGAATAATACATTTCCCATAGGCACAAACATCACATAAAACCCAGACTAACAACTTGGAACGGCTCCTCCCCAACATCTTCATCATGAAGATACCTCTCCACCATCGCATGGCTGTTCAGCTAGGCATTCCCATGCATGCACAGGCTTGTCCTGATGGGAGGTTCCATACCCTCTCATTCTTGCAATTCGATTAGCTTCTGTTGTGGTGAAAGCTCCTTGCTCATCCTCCTTGTAGATCTTCTTCCTTGTAGTTTTTTTCTTTTTTGCATCTATAGGTGGCCCTAAGGCCCATATAAACCGAAGGCCTGGGTTCTCGAATGCCAATGAAGGACTCCGAGACCAAATCGGAGGCCTGAAGGCCCAAACGGGGGCATATTCATGGCTGCTACAGTACCAAACACTGCCTACTACAGTTACACTATATTACCTGCTACAGTACTGCATCATTCACTGTACAGTACCTGCTAAAGTTCTGCTACAGTTCTGCTATAATACCCTGGAAATTCTCTCTCTGCCTGGATTTGATCCCTGGTCGCTTGGATGCACCAACGGATACCTTGCCAACCGGGCTAAGGCTCATGTGCTGTAATACCTTTACATTTCTGCTACTGTTTGTTTTATGAAATGAAATTGTATTTTTTCCATTCTTCATTCAATATTAATTTATAATTGTTTCAACTACATTCATACTGTTACATAGTGTATCGATTGATTATCTACGCTTTATGGTAGAATCATTCACTATTGTATTACTCTAACTATCGTATTCATCTAAAACTCAATTGCTTTACTTTTCTTATAGTATTACTTCATATCATACATTTATATTCAATACAATTGTGGATGTTAGTTTTTTTTTGTGAATTTTATTAGTTTGAGATCATTTAAACTAATTTCTTACATATTTAAACACAATGTTTTTAAACATAAAATTCACCCCCCTCTTGTATTGTTTCATCTAAAATACATTTACATCTACATATTCGATCCAACGCCACTATCTCAAATAGATATGTGTAATCATATATATAAATATAGTATATATCTTGAATATATATTTCTATCGTAGTTATTTATCTAATATTATATGATACTTTTTGGATACTTACTGTTGAATCAAAGTTTTTTCTTTAATGGATGTTTATATATATCCTCAACAAACACATAGCATCTAGACACATGATCTTATGACATTGTGAATATCCATCATATGATAACACATATGATAACCATTTTCATTGTAGTTGGTATATGGTTATGGGATAATTCCATTATTTTTTGTGTATATCTTTGAAAATAACTTATGTTTATACAATCGATATAAGATGAAACATTGATATTCTATTTTACCTACATCATTAATATGATGTGTATTATAAAATTTTCATATAGGAATTAATCCATGATATATTTCTCTTATTCAATGATAAAATGTAATACTTATCATCGATACTTATTATTAGCATCATATACCAGATGTGGATATTATAGAAAAACACTTTTCAATTTCTCCTTGTTAAAAACAATAATGGATAAATTATTGATCCAGATTTTATTAGATAGAACATCCGAATGTATCTGAAATATTCATAACATGTATACATCATACACCCATATAAAATTCATAAATCATTCCATATAATATAAATAATTATATTTTACTACTAACTCACCAATGGAATAGTTTGTTCTATTAGGGAGAAATTATTCTTAATTATTTGTGTCATACTTTAATTTCTAAAGGATTCATTTTCTAAAACTAAGAAAATATTTGTATAGATAATACATATTCTATTTAAATCCAAAAAATCTGAATTCCATATTATGTTATCATTAACAATTATTATATTTTATTGAAAAACAATTATCATGCCTTAAAACAATATATAATTCTAACATGTTATATTCATAATGTATTTAAAATTATTACTGTATTAATGAACTATTGGATGTGTTTGATATATCATTAGGGTCATTTATTAATAAATTTTCTTGAATAATCTGTCAATCAATTATAGTTTTACACTAACCATGAACTAGATAATCAAATAAAGTGCTTCTCACCACTAATTTATTCATAACCTTCCTAATCTACTTGGAGAAAGAATATTGATTTATAGAAAGGTTTCATTTCAATAACAGTAATAATATATATATATATAAGCATATTAGAATATATTTTATATAATACCAAAATCTGATAAATGAAGTATTTCTTTTAATGATGAATATGGTCAATGAGAAGCTAGTTCTTTTTTTCGTATCCTATTTATTAAAGCTCCTCTTATAGTAAGTTATCTAATTACATGAAACAAATAAAGCCTCTAGATCATTGGTTTTCCATTTTATCTTCTGTTTAAAATGAATTATTTGAGAATTTTCCCTTGACAGTATACTCACATTTGACCTTTTATACATTTCTTTCGATTACATCTCATCATGAATTAATGATTTTACTAAAATTAAATTATTATATTCATGGTAGAAATGTTGACAAAAATATTCTAGTTAGTCTTCAAGTATAATTATATTATAATTCATAAATAAAAAAGCAAAATATGGGTGATAAGGCTGAGATAATGAGATGAACAGAACATTCCCAATTTGACCTGAAACTCAATTCAATTAGTCAATCAATCTACTTTATCATTCTGAGTACATGTGGATTAGTGGTATTTCCATTTTTCAAATGATATATAATTTTATAACAATTATTTCTATAACCTCTTTCATGAAATTATCCTAATTAAAATTGTGGAGATTAAGAAACACTATATATAAATCCATTTCCATTTGTTTCACATAATAATAATTTAAAATATATGTTAGTATTATGATGTAAACATAAAATCCATCATCCATGAGCCTGTTGTAAGGGTCTTTCTGATTCCAACATTCTCTATGTGAAGATTTATAAGGTATTAGGGACTCTAAAACATATAATTTTCTTTTACATTATAGTACTATGCTCATGTGCATATACCATTCATTGAAATTTTTTTCGGTGAGGACATTATTGTTTTCCTTCGTGGATCACTATGTATTTTGTGGTGTTACTTATCATTTTATTAAAAAAACTAGAATGTTAATACTTTTATATTTATTACTGCATTGAGAATTATTTATTATATAATAAATCATTAAATGGATCCCACTATTTTATCGATTTTTTAGAACCATATATACTTGAATCAGAAGAATCTATTGATTGAATATTTCAGAGTAAATATTCTTTTATCTACTCCTAATAGACAATAATATTTGGATACACAACAACTCGGAATATTCAAGATAGTAATTAGACTTTCCATTATCATTAAATAATTATTTCATGATCATTTGAGTAATGTCACAACTAATTGGAATCATATCCATTATTACCTACAAAATAATCCATTAATGTAATTTTAAGTTATGTATCGATAATTCATAACTAAAAAATTCAGTTATGTCAACCCATCAATATCATAGTAAATCATTAGAATTAAGAGGAACCATCTACTTTGGCTGAGGAGATCCCCAAATATTTGAGTTTGTTCAAATTAAAATAATGGAAGGCATTTGGGATATAATAGTTTTTAGGGGTTTTAATAATTACTGATGCATGAAATAAATTCATATCATGATATAAATGTTTTATATAATATAACTCAGAACTAAATATGTATTCTATAGAAATATTTTATCATGATACTAATTAATTATATATATACATTTTTTGGTATAATATTTTATGTGATTGCGTGAACATGCATATTCAACAAAATAACACATATTGTTTAAATTTAGGAAACTATGTTACAGTTCCTGATAATCTATTATTTGTTAATCAATATAAACTCAAGAGATCAACAACTAAAAAGGGTTTTAATACCTGAGTTGGGGCATTACTCTTATTGATTCATGCACCATTGCCTGATGATTCATAGTTTGGTCTAGAATAATGCCTTGTATCGGCATAGTCTATGACTTACATAATATTCTCCATAAAACATACATAATTTTTCTCAGGCGAAGGGTTCTTGGGAAGGAATTGTATGAATCATATCATCACTAAAGGACATGAAAGATATTATACATACTAAACAAGAAATACATATGATACATAGACCATCAAAATTATTTAAAATCATCATATACTATAATAAGTAAATAAATTAATAAAAATTTAAAATCCAAAAAAAAACATTTTTAGATTAATATTCAACCTAATTTCTTACATAATTAAAAAATAAATATTTATAAATTTATTGTATGTTGTAAATTCCAATAAATTATATTATTTTTTCGAATTCAAGTAACTTATTGAAATCAATTTTTATTCAGTAGAACAATTAATATAATTTTAAAACAAAAAATTAAATTCATATCATTTCAGAATTTTAAAATATAAAATTTTTAAATATGAAATTAAATAATAATTAAATTAATTTTATTCCTAGTTTTAAATTAAATAGTAAAATTATTTTTATATTATAAAAGAGAAAACTATCTCTGGAAACCCTTCGTAGAGCTAGTGTGAGTTGGGATGAATCTACAGAATCCCATTACGGATTGTGCAAAGCTCGTACATGGTATTTTTGGGATTGGATAGTCTAACCAAACCCATAACGTGATGGAATGACCCACTCAAGACCATTGTGTGGATGTTTGGTTCAAAATAAATTACAGAGCTTTTTGCTTGGTTGATCCAGATTATAGTTATAGGGTCACCAGATGATGCATCGTTAGGGCACTGCAACATGTTGGAGGAATAGGGGTTCATCCTTCCTAATGTGAGTTGGAGGGAGACATTATGGTGTCTCTTCAAGGAGATCATGAGGTGGTGTCTTCCCAAACAGTAGTATAGATTGGGTCCAACCAAGGGATGTGGTCGTACGTTGATCATGGAGGTGGCCTAGTGGAGGTTCTTAGTCAGTGGAAACCTGTGTGAGAAGTGCGGTGAATGACTATGGGATGGTGGAAACACGGTCTAGACATGGTTGTGAAATAGCTAGGCCATGGTGGTGGCCTTGAGGAAATGCATCATGGATGAATTGTTCCAGGTAGGGGCATCATCGACCTTAATGGTCACCAGAGTGCCGTGATGGGTCGCCTATGTGGATAGAACTACAATGGGAATCACGAGTCAGTCAGCTAGATAGAGTGTCCCCGAGAGCAGTCACCAAGGATCGTAGTGTGGATATCCCGGGTGTAGAGGGTGAAATTCTCTAGATGTAATCATATTTTCCCCTATTTTTATTATTCCCTAGTCCATTATGTTCTGTAATCATAAGTTCATTTCTCCAGATTACATGAAAAAGTTAAAATTTATTTTGTTTTTGAATATATTACATAAGATTTTACATTTCATTCAAATAGCCCAGATTATGTTTATTTGTGAATAAAATGGTTTTTTGTTTTTTTAATTTTTGTTTCATTGATTTATTCATCCCCTTATTTAATTATATAAATTCAGTTTTTCTTTTATAAAATTATTTATTCAAACAATGTTTAATTAAAAAATATTTGTGGAAGATTTCATGCTTGGGAAATAATATTCATACTACTGTGTCTAACCAAAATAGATGTGTATACCAACAATCCATCTATTGAATAAAATTATGTATTATTAACATTTATAAAATATATATTCCTAATATTTTTAATTCCAAAAAATACTCATGAATGATACGTAAATTCTTTCTGGGGGGGTTGTAACAGATCCATCCAAGAACGTATCGATGCATGGTTGAATTCATTTGGACCAATTGAATACCATATAAAGAAAATAAAATAATTTAATTTTCCATGGAATAACATACTCAAGTGATACCACCAATACCAATATAAGGTATTATGTAATGTAAAAGTAGTTTCCAGGATGGGAATAGAAAATTGTTCATCAATAGATTGATAGAACTTCTTGTCTTTGGCTATCCAACACCCAAGACAATGTGATGACCTCAATTAGTTTTATTATTGAATGTAAATTTAAAATAGATCAACTATCTCATTACTAATCAATTTCCAACAGTATACCAGTCTACATCAACAAATTTTGCGCAATAGATCTGATCCCAAAACCCTCTACATCATCCACACAAGATTCATGAATCTGAATGTTCATGGTTTGATGAAATACGAGAACTGGTGTGGTGCTACGATGATCTCTTTGTCATCTCCACATTCACCATGATCCTCTTCCTTTAATACCTAAAGGAGAACAAGGATCATTCACATGAAGAGGTAAAATCTCTATAGGACATGTGTTGGGAAAGGATCCCTTAATTAATATTGAGTTAATATCCTCCTAGGAAGAGCTTCTCTATATTGTATATTGGATAAGTTCCAATTGCATTGTTATATTTTTCATAAAAAGAAGAATTTAATGTTAACAAAATATTTTATATAAATAAATAATTATGATTTACTAATTTCACAATAAATATTATTTATATATCAATAAAAAATTTAATATAGAGTAAGTATATTATGTGTTAAACATGATATTTTAACTCGGATAGTATCTCTCGATAATATTAAGCTAACCTTAAATATTATAATAATACTAATTCATATGATTTTTATCCTCAAATTTAATTAAACACTTTTGAATGATTTTAGTAATAAAATTCAACATAATTATTCAATACATGAATAATAAATAATCACTTTCAATGGTCGATAATATATGGATAACACTCGGACCCCATGATTGTCCCTATAATGTCCTTATATACCTATTTACCTTAATAGTGATAATTTATTAATTCGTTGTAATGTGTTACCATATAGGACCTTATCTCGATAGTATTGACTTATAATAAAAAATCAAGATCAAAGTATAGAAACACATCAAGGACCCTAATTAGAAAAGGAATCGTCATAATAATGGAAACCAACCAGTGAAGATATAATATATTATATAATTTATTGGTCATTAGATACATCATAAAGCACGAAATAGAATTTTGTCATTATACATTATTGATTTATTTTTTCTAATCTAACTTTTTTTATTTACCATTTTCTACCATGACCACATATTTATAAGCTACTACCATTCATATCAACCACACACCATATATTACATCTTCAACCTAGAAATGAAAAATACTATCATAAACATTCAACCAATTATATACCATTAATAATTACCCCACACAATCTACCCCCAAAAAAATTATTTATCATATTTTTTTACATTTTTTTAAGAATATTATCAAATGGGAGAAATTGATAATGATCGCATATCAAGAATAAAATACACATGTCCATAGATATGAATATCTAATGACATGAAAAACATGTGGTGATTATGCTGATGGGTTTGTCCTCATGATCTAAATTACAAGAGATCCCTATGTTAGAACATCATGGTAATATTTCTTAATTCATATGAACCCCTAGGACATGATAGTCATACATCAACTGTGTCCAATCATTATGATGTATTTACACTATAAGAAAAATATTTATGATTAATGTCATAATATATTGATGTTATATTCATATATTGGGATCTAATATATCCTTTTGATATGAAAATTAATCTATAGAAATTGCCACTAAATTATTTATTTAGTAATGTTTAAACAATAATTCTACATTTACATCATGAATAACTCATTGTAACTATGACATTGTAATAAGAAGTATAGATAATTTTAGGTCAATTGCACCAAATTTAACCACACATATTATATCATGGATGATATTCATCATACCCAACCAAAAAATCATATTTATCACTACTCATAGACACACCCTATTTAAAATGTTTCTTTATAATTTGGGAAAATGAAACATAAGAAAGGGTATGATCATATTCCCAGTTTAGGAGAACAAGGAATATAATAATTTATGATCATATGAAAACATAGAATTAGCATAATGGCACAAGTTTAGGACAACATAATACATAAATAATACTTAATTTATCAAAAATCATAAACATGATAAATTAAATAAATATAGAGAACATCAAAATACATGAATGATAAGAATGAGAAATTATCATAACTAAATAGTGAACCACATGTACATGTGTAAAATTTGTGAGGAACCCTCATATGTATAAAAATAATTTCATAAGAAATGGTTAACAACTCTGAACATTAGATCCAGAATCATAACTTTTTTCCCATATTGGAATAATAACATCTTCTTGATTATTATAAAAATTTAATCACTTCACCTAAATTCCCAACAATGATGAACCACTTTGACCTATATTCCATAGAAATCTCAATAAATATAATACACTACCTAATGAATATGTGGTAGATATAGGTATCTCCATAACATAATATAAATAATACATATGTTTTTAAAAATATCATAAAACATTCATCATATTAGAACCAATGAAAATAAATTAGTTTCTCAAACATTTCCTTATAGAATAACCCTTGTAATTAAATTTGATTCATAACTATTTTCGGATTTAGTCAAAAATAAAAAATAAACGATAAATGAGTTTCATAAATATAATTTCTTCATTGACATGAAAAATCCAAATAAATAATAAATATTATTTCATTGGATAATATGACCATTAAATATTTCTTAATATCAAAGAATGTCATGTCATATGGTAAATAATTTTTAAAGAACACATGAAATATTTATTTTTGAAAATATATATTCCACATTAACATAAAATAATTATATTATAATTATTTCCAAAAAATAATGGATAAAATATTATTTTAAAAAATAATTTAAATCTTGTAATGTAATCATCATGGTATTGAGTGGTCATGATAGAGATAGATTTTAACCAAGCCATACAATTTAAAAGAAAACATTCCATTCATATTTATATTAACGTTTACCTCACTAAAAAATGATTCCTTATATTTTGTTTTGTAATTATTTTCTAATGGGTAAAATTGTATTTAAAAATAACTAGAAATTCATAAAACATTCGTGAAACTATTTTTATAAAATACGGATATGGGAGGAAAATGATATCATTATAAAGAGAGAAATAATGTAAATTTTACAGAAAACACTATATTAATATCATAAATAAGTAAAGTGATAAAAGTGGATTTAAATATTATATTCTATTGAAATAACTATATAATAATTAAATTAAATGGTTTTGTTATATAATTATCAAATAACTTAAACAATAAAAATTTCTATATAGAAAATGCTAATTAATATATGATTGTAACACAAATATAGTACTACATTAGTATTATACCCATTAGATAAGTAATAATATAAATAAATGTAAATATAGTTAAATTTTTAATAATAATATAGTATATTCCAGTTATGTATATACACCACATAAAATTTATAATCTGTGAAGATATAATGTGACTAAAAAAATTAATGTTGGATGAAAATACAAAATATCAGGTCTACATTCAATCATTGGTGTGGGAAATGACTTTATAAAAGATATATATTTATTTAACATGTATTAATAATCCATAAAGATAAATATATTACCATATTTTATTTAATTACAACCATTTATCACCCATTTTTAACACATCTTTTTTGAAGACACTCTACAATGTGATATGTGCTTCATTTTTCATATTTGTTTGGGTTTAGTAGTTATGTTCACTGTACATATATTATAGTTCCATCGCCTCTAGAATGATAAAAATTAATAAAAAATCATAAATATTCACCATATACATATTTATAATTGGACCTAAATGTATATATAGGGAAGAAAATTACACTGTTCATAGAGATGGTAGACTATACATACACATTGATAATACTTCCATTTTTCTTCAGATGGATAAAAGGAAAATAATAATTAAAAATTATATAATAATTATTATATCATATAAATCATATATATATTCATTATATCCATTCATTTTATATTCCATGTAAAATAAAAATGAAATATAAAACATATCACTTTTTGAAGTTGGTAGTCCACACATATGCAAGAGCAACATGATCATATTCAAATGGTTTTGAAGGTAGGAAGGTAGATATCAATTTATCCTTAATGAATAATTATTATATCATCAATATCACATATAATCTTTTAACCTATCATAATTATCATCAATGACCGATTGTGGTGAAAATGAATTATATTTCAATGTGGAGTTGTGAAGTTGTACTTATGAATGATCAATACATTATCTTCTCATTTGACGGATAGAGGGTGAATAATTATTTATTTATGATAATAAATACATATAATAAAATTTTGGATATTTAATATGTAACATCCCTAACCCAGTACCCTATATACCAGTTCACCGAGTCGAGTCTCGACATGACATCATGCATACCTCCTTACATGACACATGTTTCCAATGAGAAAATGTGGTCTACTAATAATTTTGTGGAGATGAAAACCTCTTTAATAGAGTTATCCACATTAGAAAAGGATGAAATAGTATAAAAAAGATGGAGTATAAAATAAAAATGCATTACAATCCACTTGCAAAACCTGGAACAACATTATAACTAAATGTTACATATTCCATGTCATTGTTGCTGTACAAAAAAAAGTATAGGATAAACAAAAATAAACACAAACAGTATAATAACCAAGATATTACTAACTTCATCATTGGATCCTCATCCCTACACAACCAAATCCATGCTCAACTCCCAATCACAGTTCCCTTAGCCCCATTCCGATCTGAAACCACGGAATCTGCTTGAGTACCCAAAGACACCCGAGAAATGTGTTTGTAGAACTTATAATTCAACCACTAATGGTGATAACAAAATATCCACTCTAAATAGGTATTTAAGGCACGTAATAAATAAATAAATAATAATTATATGACTCCTCATGTTAAATTAGTTTACAATATTTATTTTAACCATTTCAATCATCGTTTCCATTTTCCTCATTTATTTCATCTTCATTACATAATCCATTTTCAATATGTGTAACATGGGTTTGTAATTTCATCATAAAAAATAGGGTATAAGGAAAAAATCAATATGAATAAGGAAAACATCCAAGTACATAACTCACTATGGATAATCATGTAATGAAAAACACATTACAGTCACCTAGAAGCCTCAGTCCTGGTGGTCGCAATGAATGATCAGTTAGGTGAGTAAATCCTCTGTCGCCTTCCCTATTATATGAATTTAGGGGTGGGGATTAGAGAATTCAGAAAAATTAACCCATGGATAAAGAACATCTTGTCGACACCCTACACTACCAAGCTTTGTGCACATGCTTATTTATGAAATCACCACACCAATACCCTATGACAAACCACACTCGAAACAATACACATAACAATATGTATATAGAAATATAAAAATGGGAATTAATATAATGTCATAACCCATAGGAACATTTCTCAATTATAATATATATCCCATTTATCCTATTTCCCATTCTTATGTTTCTCTCACAAAGAAAATTACATAATTTCCAAACATTATCCAATTTAGAATACTCATATATCCCATTATGATAACCCATTTAACACATTTCTTAGTTCACCAGAAACATCCCACTTATTCATTAATTTTATAATTAATAATCTATTTGGAACATTCAAATTAATCTAATTAACCCATTTATCATTCATAAGTTGTAGACCATCGACCAGTTACACTTTTCCATTTCACAGCTCACAAAACCCATTATTATATAGTCAAATGACATCATATAACATTATACATTTCTTGAAAGGTCTATCAATATTCCAATATAATTAAAAAATTAACATATAGACATGTTCATCATGACTCCAATTTATTACACATTATTTCATTATTTAACATTAGTAATGCCAATGCTTGAGAATGTCATCACAAAGCATGGGTGGCCGTAAATCATCCTAATCATCATCCATTCATCACATGGTGAGTATGTGGGGTTCAATTAGTCATGTAGTCACCCATTTTACAATATATATCTAATAGATCCAAAAACACAATAAGGGGGAATCAAGAACACAATCTCATATGCACAAATCCACCAAAAAATTATACTATATAATATGTAGGCAACATATATTAAATATGTGGATAAAAAAACTAGTAATTATTGAATTATATTATGATTCAAGAACCATTTTATTCACAAACCAATATTCCACCTATAATGAGGGATTGTGGAATTAACTAAACATGGGAGGGATTAAAAACCCGAATCTAATAAAAGGATGTAAGATGAGGGTTAAACATACCGAGATATTTTATCTGCATGAAATTGGGACCCAAATGGATAATAATAAATGGGGAACCACCCTTTGGAGTCTTTGATCATGATGGATCAACACATGGTTTAGACGGGATCATGTGAGAAATCAGGTTGGTATCTAAAAATCCTGAGGTGAAAAAATAGTAATTTTTAAAACAATTAATGGGGAACATTGTTTATCATCATGGTCTACCAAATCCATGAAAAAACTATGATAAATCCACTAATTAAGGGATTATAGGTCGAATGATTACATGGTAAGTACCAAATGTGTTGAAAAATTGTGCTCCAACCATTTTAAATGTTACTATCTAAGGGTGCACAATTTTCTCGAGGAGGCCGCTTGGTTGGAAAAACTGAGAACCAACCATGCACTGTGAATAAGTTAGCATTATTTTCTATCCATTAATGTTTGAAACCCTTTATATCACCCTAATATTACTTATAAACATGGAAATAGAATTAATTAAAAAACTATAGTAAAATCAAAACAAGTTTAACAGAATAACTATCATCCACGTTGATTTGGATCATACTATCTCCCTATATTACAATGGATCATCCTTGAGCTATAATGCCTTGAATCAAAAACATTAAGACTAAGGATATAAAAAAATATGCCTTCAAATGCTTCCCCCTTTTCCAATTTCATCAAACATTACCTTTATAATAACACTCAACCCAATGTTACAACCATAACACTCAAAACCATCTCATTGTAATCCAAAAGACGAACAAGATTCTCCTCAATGATGAATTATCATTAAAAAAATTTATCAACTATAATTCTATATGGATTCCTAGATAACATTTACAATGAAAAACATAATTAATTCCTCCCACACAATATTATACAATTGAGGAATATCCAATAATTGCCCTATTTGTCTGATCCTCTTTGAAACTCATGAGCCAAATCACATGGATCCATTTTATTATATTTTCAAAACTCAAACTATGACCAAAACATGGAATCCATTAATGGAACCACATGATCATTACATCAAATTTTTTTTGACATAAATTGATCGGCAACTCAAGACCTTAGGTTCCATTCAATAGTAGGTCATCCCAAACACAAATACAACGCATACAACACTCTACCGGTCAAACGTGAGACAATTATCGCTACCACAACCAACTCACCCAAATGGTAATCACTTGAGTCCATCAAAACAAAAAAAATAGTCACAACATCAACCATCAACTATCCTACTATGATTATCTCCTAACATTTGGTTTTTCTCCCCCACCATGTTTTAATGATTGTAAAATTTAAAATCAACTAAAGACCACTTGAACCTGAACTCAACTTTCCCATCATGCCTGACATTTTCCTAACTCACAACAATTGATTATCTATAAGAACGTCATTATGATAAGTCTTCTAGAATCACTGTTGAAACCAAATTGGGGGAACACTTATAACATTCATTTTTATATTAAGGACTTTACCTCATGCAAGTCATCCTACAATTCTGAAGACCTCATTCCACCACCCCATCAAAACAGAAGTGGGGCACAACTTACTACATCCATTTCTTTTACCATATAATGTCAGAAAACCCCCAATTTAGTTTTCCAGATCATTTCTCTTCCACTATTGGAAGTCCACCCCTTTTTACACCTCTATGTTTCTTACTAACATGATGATTATAACTACCCAATACATCTACTGATGTCATTCAAAAACATCCATTATAACTACATAGTAAAGGAAACCAATACTCTCTATGAAATCAATGATCCACCACATCCTTCAAAATTTCAGTTACCAATACACCCACTATCCATATATTGACTAAAGAAGTGTATATTGTGACTAAATACCCACGAAAACCATTTTAAAAATTCTTTTCTATACAAAACACCCTCCAAATGTTGTTTACATATCACCACAATCATTACATTCTCTTATATGAGTCGAGATATCCCAAGCTAAATCTACCTGGAAACACTTAGCTTCATTACTTGAATTAAATTACCTCACATGAACATGTTACCTTTAAAACTATGGACACTCCATGGTCACCAATTCACACCCACCAGAGTCCACGATCGATCTCATGGTAAATATTTAAAGCTAGACCAGCATTAACCCACTGTAAATTATTTTAACACATGCATTTTGGATTCATATTTTGACCGCCCTGAGCCCATGGAAAACTCTTTTCTCGACCAACAACTACATCCAAGGACCGTTAAAACATTTTCATAGGAACCCAGTGAGTACCTCATATATTTCTTATTATAATTTTGATTCCACCACATCAACCCCATTCACTTCTCCACACATCTATGACTAACTTACCACTCTCCAACATAAGAGTGTCATTACAACCAAATTCCCCACAGAATTTCGACCGCCACAATTAACAAATAAATCATAAGATAAACCACCAAATTAAAATGTGGTTGACTATATATTCATAGATTAGAAAAAACTACCATATGATAATCATGTCTAAATTCCATGAATGAAACCCACAACATTCGTCGAATCTTCATAAATCTTGAGTACATATCTCATTAATTATCGATGGTTTACACACCACCATCTAACTCCACATATAATACATCATGAGTGTAAAATACCTAATGTCTCACATCCAACCAAAACACATTCAAGTATCTTGGAATAAAGCAGGATCGTCCTCTATGTAAATGGGGAATTGTTAAGATGTTTTTCTTGGGAATCATAATATAAATTTTTTATAATAAGTTATCGATGAACACCACAATTATTATTCTCCACTGTTGTCACCTCCCACTTTGGGATTCCATGACCTACAAAAAATTTCTATGTTCATGGTCCACTCCATGACCATCTACTAAAAAACCCCGAACCAACATTTCCATTGTAACAACATCCACCAAAAATATATTTTTCTTTTAAAGTGTACCATGAAGATAAAAATTGAAAAAAAACAGTCCACCTCACAAATCAAAACTAATGGTCTCTCATACAACTACACCACCCAAATGGTATTTAGAAAATGACAAGCTATTATCCTAAAAAACATATTATCCAAATCCAAAAATAATTGTTCTGTACCATAATGTTCCAACAACAAGACCTCATCAGAGCCCTCAATGTCTCATACATTCGTTCGATGAAACACAAATAAACAAATTTCTTTCAAAAAAAAGAAAACAAAACTAGAGTATGTCCCAATTCCCTCTTTTTCATCTGACCTTTCCTCATAGTCCATTATCCCATCATCCTCAAGACATTCACGTCATTCATCTTCACCAACATAACCGTTTAAATGAGAAATCCCAACCATGGGACCACCTTCCCTTTTGGTTTCACCTTCATAATAATGAAATCCTTCCAAACATCATCCACCCCTATCTAACCAGCCCCAAACCAGCATCAAATCCATATTAATCATCATCTAAATAGAAGGTTCAAACATCCATAAGAAAACCCATTTGAATCAAACATTACAACCAACTATAATAATTATTGATCTATTCTTAGAGAACCAGGTCACTAATAAACCACATACCAAACCATTATTGTACACATTAAACTTCAAGTCCACCTATGAAGAATCTCACATGCTCCTTATTATGAGACAATAAAACAATAATATAACCTATCTCAGGTTCACCCTGGATTTTTCTAATTCTATCAACTCATTGTAACAACTTGGGATGCATCTTATAAAACCATTGTCCTTTCAATTTTCCCCATATGCCAAATGCGTGCCATTATAAATAATATACATCCATCTCTACCTCAAGATTACATGAATACTAATAATAATTCGTTACAATATCATGGTTCACTCTCTTGGATCGAGCGATACAAAATTAACAACTTGGTTTATTTGTAGCATGTCACTAGGCCCACTCACTAGGCTACACATTTCACACTTCTAGTAAGGCATCAATCATGACTGGACTTCCAAGAACTGTTCAGAATAATTTTTCCTAATTACCATGAATTCTTTCACTCTAGGCATATCTCAATGCTTCCCGGCACACATTCATCCACACCACGAGCCAAAACATCCACTTATTGGGTCCAAAACACAACTAGCATAGTCTGAACCAATAATGGACTCCACACACTTATCAAAACAACAATAACTAATGAAACCACAATCAAGCCACACATTCTTCTGGACAATATAAAACCCAAGAAGTTACTACCCAATAGGATTAATACTCTCAGGATCCCAGGATATATCTCAAACCAATCATGGTTATTGTCATTCTAAGATAATAACAAGAAATAATCATTTGTATACACTTTGACAATCATTATGTTCATTCATTTCATAATTAAGGTCTCATCCTAGGTCACTCTCACTACCCCAAACAACATACACACTAGGTCTACTTTCAACACAAGGGGTACCCATACACTATATTCCTTCATGTTACAACCTACTACATGTGTTGATATCATGTCCACCCACTCCAGGAAACATTAAATGGTGTGTCAGCTAAAAATATCTCATTAGATCAATCATACTCATCAAGACCCACATAGATTCATATCACATCATCTAAATAAAATGAGTAATTCCATCATGAAACTACTAATATCATTAGTTATTTTAAAATAATCGGTATTTTGGCTACACTACTGGTGGTTCATTCTTGGAAACAACCTCTTGTCTCCCAACAAGAACATTCCACCATGGTGGTATGTATCTATCATTATAAACATGAGTCATAAATCATATTACATAAGATTAAATAGTTTATAGAAAATAAGTCTCTCAATTAGCCATAAGAATCCCATTTTATAAACATTGTCCCAGTGGTCATCATCAAATCAAGAAAAATTCCCTAGACCAACCCAATAGTGGTTCATGGCTATAATAATGTAAACCAACTTACTTTGTCCCAAGACCCTCTTTATACACATTTTAAAAAAATACATACATACTAACAATGTAAACCATCCCTTGTCGAATCATTTCCCATTTCACAGATTATCACTGCCAAAATGGGTAACTCATTTGCATCCCTTTATTAGACTTCACTCATTAATTATTGTTTAAAATTTACTTCCTTTAAACTTTTTGTATCATTATTTTTGGACACCATATTCTAAAATATTTCAAGAACGTATAATGCATCATACCAATCAATTGAAACAAACCCATAACCTTTTTGACTACTAGAACACATGCCACAAATATCAATAGTTTTCTATAATTTTTCATGAATGTAATAACTCTTGATGTACCATCCGTGAGAAAAATATCAAAATTATTCATATCATAGTATAAATTCATCATCCAATGGTAAAATATCATTAACTATGGAAACACACATAAAAACCCATTTCTTCCATAGGAACATCGAATTTCCCTTGTTGATGGGTTAGATACTCCCCAGAATGACGTCATTACAAATTCTAAGAACTTTCCATATTTCTTTTCTATAATTATAAAATAGTATATAATGGAAAATAACCTCTTAGATTCCACATTTTTACATCCATTACATCGAATACACTAAACTAGTGCCCCAATCCGAGTCTCCACACGATCTGAAGTGCCTCTCATAATAAGCTAGTGCTTATAAACAAAATATTAGTATCAAATAATCCATGTTAATAGTATATACCCTCATTATAAGTGTAATAAATAATATATAATAATTAAATACATTAATCAAGTTTAAATATCAAATGTACATGCATAATTATCCATTTCGCAAATAGGGCCCAAGGCCACTACCAAACTGTAGATATGTGTATGCTGGTAACTATGGAAAAAGTTAATGAAAACCCAAATAAAGACAAACAACTAAATCCCAATGACGGTACCATATACATGTCTATAACATCATCCCTTTTAAAATACCTAATCAACACCCAAGAACGTAGAATTTTCCCCTATTCTGACATAAAACTATGAATTCTACTCTGGTCCATAACGAAACCCATGTGGGGTGTGAGTGCAAGTTAGTAGTCCACCCAAAATGGTGTCTACTATATATTAAGACATAATAAAGTGTTCATAACCATAAAAAATAAATGACATGTAAACAATGTACATATCATTTTCCATTAGTTATTAGTTTTTCCATTGACCATTTCAATCGTTTTTTTCATTTCCATAAATTATTCAAACATTATAAATTAATCCATTTTCAAAACATGTTCCATGGGTTTCCCATTTAAATCATATACAAAATGGTATAAAGAAATAAATAACTATGCCTAAGGGAAAAATTATTTACCCTATATCACTAGGGATAAAGACATCATATGAAAGACATCGTAGTCACCTTGAATCCTCAGTCCCTGTGGTCTCAAAATATGGAATCATCATTAGAATAGAAATTTTGTCCCTCCACCCATAACATGGGAATTTGGGGGTTTATATTAAAGCCCGAGAATAAACAATCTAATGTGAATATATCATAAAGTCAATACAAAACACTACCAAGCCAAGTCATCATGTATATTTATGCCATTAACAAACACATACCATATAAAAAACCATACTCATAAAAATAATCATAAAAATCACATTACATAACAATAAACGTGTTAATTAATATTATTCTATATCCCATTAACACATTTTAAAATTACATTATATATCACATTTATACCAATTATCATTCATATGCCTAACTCACTAAGAATACTACATATTATGCCTATACAATCCCCTTTAGCATACTCATCCATCCCCTAATGTTAACCCATTTAATCGACTACTAATTTCAGAAGAAAAAACCATGATATTAATTTTGTGGAAATTTAATAATCTATTTTGAATGTTAATATTAATCAAATTAACCCATTTGTTATTTTTAATCCTTATAGAATAAACCAATAACCCATATTCATATTATAGCTCATATAACACATTATCATTTAGAAGACAACCAATTAATATAGCATCAATGTTCTGAAATGACTATCAATATTCAACTTTTGAATCAAAAAATATAACAACATGTTCATCATGACTCGATTTTATGGAAACTCCATTCCATGTTTTAAATTACCTATGTCATGTTTCAGGAATTTCGGAACACCCCATGGGTGACCCTAAATAGGCCTAACCACCCCCCCATGTATCCCATTGGGATCATGAGGGGTAAAATTATTCATTTAGGCACCCATTATATCAAATCACTTTAATGATGCCAAATGATCAAAAATGAGGACATTTGAACACAATTTCATATGCACAAATCCACATAAAAACTATTAGATATAACATTTTAAAGTAGAATCTGGAATCTATTGATGAAAAAACTCTTAATTATATCTATATATCTGGATTCATGCTCCCTTTGAATTCCCAAATTATATTTCACCAATAAAAGAGAGTTTTAGGGATTCAAAAGAATATTAGACGAACTAAAATCCATTTTTCAGAAAAAAGGAATCGTGTGGATAATTAGAGATACAAAAATAATTGATCAACCTGAAATGAAACTCCTAAATAACATTAATCAAATGAGAACTACCCTTTGAAACATTGGACCAATATGATTTCTCCCTAGGTTGATAGGTGAAGAAATGGGAGAGAAATTGGGAGGGGATCTATAATTATTTATTTAGTAATGTTTAAACAATAATTCTACATTTACATCATGAATAACTCATTGTAATTATGACATTATAATAAGAAGTATAGATAATTTTAGGTCAATTTTACCAAATTTAACCACACATATTATATCAAGGATGATATTCAAAATACCCAACAAAAAATCATATTTGTCACCAATCATAGACAGACCCTATTTAAAATGTTTCTTTATAATTTTGGAAAATGAAACATAAGAAAGGGTTTGATCATATTCCCAGTTTAGGAGAACAAGGAATATAATAATTTATGATCATATGAAAACATAGAATTAGAATAATGGAACAAGTTTAGTACAATATCATACATAAATAATACATAATTTATCAAAAATCATAATCATGATAAATTTAATAAATATAGAGAACATCAAAATACATGAATGATAAGAATGATAAATTATCATAACTCAATAGTGAACCACATGTACATGTGTAAAATTTCTGAGGTACCCTCATATGTATAAAAAATAATTTCATATGAAATGGTTAAAACTGTGAACATTATATCCAGAATCATAACTTTTTTCCCATAGTGGAACAATAACATCATCTTGATTTTTATAAAAAATTAATCACTTCACCTAAATTCCCAAAAATGATGAACCACATTGACCTATATCACATTAATATCTCAATAAATATAATACACTACCTAATGAATATGTGGTAGATATAGGTATCTTCATAACATAATATAAATAATACATATGTTTTTAAAAATATCATAAAACATTCATTATATTATAACCAAATAAAATAAATTAGTTTCTCAAAAATTTCCTTATAGAATAACCCTTAGAATGAAATTTGATTCATAACCATTTTCGGATTTCTTCAAAAATAACCCATAAAATATAAATGAGTATCATAAATATAATTTCTTTATTGACATGAAAAATCCAAATAAATAATAAATAATATTTCATTGGATAATATCACCATTAAATCTTTCTATTATCAAAGCACATCATGTAATATGGAAAATTATTTTTAATGAACACATGAAATATTTATTTTAGAAAATATATTTTCCACATTGAATTCAAAAATATATATTCTAATTATTTACAAAAAATTATGGATAAAATATTATTTTAAAAAATTATTTAAATCATTTAATGTAATAATCAAGGTATTGAGTTGTCATGATAGAGATAGATTTTAACAAAGCAATAAAATTTAAAAGAAAACATTCCATTCATATTTATATTAATTTTTACCTCACTCAAAAAAAATAAATATGATTCCTTATATTTTGTTTTGTAATTATTTTCTAATGGGTAAAATTGTATTTAAAATTAACTAGAAATTCATAAAACATTCGTGAAACTATTTTTATAAAATACATATATGGAAGGAAAATGATATCATTATAAAGAGAAAAATAATGTAAATTTTACTTAAAAAACTATTTTAATATCTTAAATAAGTAAAGTGATAAAAGTAGATTTAAATATTATATTCTAATGAAATAAATATATAATAAGTAAATTAAATGGTTTCATTATATAATTATCAAATAACAGCAAAAATAAAAATTTCTATATAGACAATGCAAATTAATATATGATTGTAACACAAATATAGTACTACATTAGTATTATACCAATTAGATAAGTAATAACATAAATAAATGTAATTATAGTTAAATTATTAATAATAATATAATATATTCCAATAATGTATATACACCACATAAAATTTATAATCATTGAATATAGAATGTGACTAAAAAAATTAATGTTGGATGAAAATACAACATCTTAGGTCTAAATTCAGTCATTGGTGTGGGAAATGACTTTATAAAAGATATATATTAATTTTACATGTATTAATAATCCATAATGATAAATATATTACCATATTTTATTTAATTACAACCATTTATCACCCATTTGTTAACACATATTTTTTAAAGACACTCTACTATGTGATATGTGCTTCATTTTTCATATTGGTTTGGGTTTAGTAGTTATGTTCATTGTACATAGATTATAGTTCCATCATCTCTAGAAAGATAAAAATTATTAAAATATCATAAATATTCACTATATGCATATTAATAATTGTTCATAAATGTATATATAGGGAAGAGAATTACACCATTCATAGAGATGGTAGACTATACATACACATTGATAATGCTTCCATTTTTCGACAGATGGAAAAAATGAAAATAATAATTAAAAATTATATAATAATTATTATATCATATAAATCATATATATTTTCATTATATCCATTCATTTTATATTCCATGTAAAATAAAAATTAAATATAGAACATATCACTTTTTAAAGTTGGTAGTCCACACATATGCAAGAGCAACATGATCATATTCCAATGGTTTTGAAGGTAGGAAGGTAGATATCAATTTATCCTTAAAGAATAATTATTTTACCATCAATATCACATATAATCTATTATCCTATCATAATTATCCTCAATTACCGGTTGTGGTGAAAATTAATTATATTTCAATGTGGAGTTGTGAAGTTGTACTTATGAAGGATCAATACATTATCTTCTCATTTGATGGATAGAGGGTGTATAATTATTTATTTATGATAATAAATACATTTAATAAAATTTTGGATATTTAATATGTATCATCCCTAACCCAGTACGCTCTATACCAGTTCACCCAGTCGAGTCTCCACATGACATCATGGATACCTCCTTACATGTCACATGTTTCCAATGAGAAACAGTGGTCTAATAATACTTCTGCGGAGATGATAACCTCTTTAATAGAGAAATCCACATTAGAAAATGATGAAATAGTTTAAAAAATATGCAGTATAAAATAAACATGCATTAAAATCCACTTGCAAAACCTGGAACAACAGTATAACTAAATGTTTCACATGCCATGTCATTGTAGCTATGCAAAAAAAGTATAGGATAATCAAAAATAAACACAAACAGTATAACAACCAAGATATTTCTGGCTTCATCTTTGGAACCTCATCCCTACACAACCAAATCCATGCTCAACTCCCAAGCACAGTTCCCTTAGCCATATTCCGATCTGAAACCATGAAATCTGCTCGAGTACCCAACGACACCCGAGAATTGTGTTTGTAGAACATATAATTCAACCACTAACGGTGATAAAAAAATATCCACTCTAAATAGGTATTTCATGCACGTAATAAATAAATAAAAAATAATTAAAGGACTCCTCAAGTTAAATTAGTTTACAATATTTAATTTATCCCTTTCAATCATTGTTTCCATTTTCCTCATTTATTTCATCTTCATTACATAATCCATTTTCAATATGTGTTACATGGGATAGTAATTTTATCATAAAAAATAGGGTATAAGGAAATAAATCAATATGAATAAGGAAAACATACATGTACATAACTCACTAGGGATAAACATATAATGAAAAACACATTATAGACACCTAGAAGCCTCAATCCTGGTGGTCGCAATGAATGATCTGTTAGGTGAGTAAATCCTCTGTCACCTTCCGTATTATATGCATTTAGGGGTGGGGTTTAGAGAATTTAGAAAAATGTACACATGGATATAGAACATCATGTCGACACCCTACACTACCATGCTTTGTGCACATGATTATTTATGAAATCACCACACCTATACCATATGACAAACCACACTCGAAACAATACACATAATAATCAATATATAGAAATATAAAAATGGGAATTAATATAATATCATAACCCATTGGAACATTTCTCAATTATAATATATATCCCATTTATCATATTTCCCTTTCTTATGTTTCTCTCACAAAGAAAATTACACAATTTCCAAACATTAACCAATTTAGAATACTCATATATCCCATTATGATAACCCATTTAACACATTTCTTATTTCACAAGAAACATCCCACTTATTCATTAATTGTATAACTAATAATCTATCTGGAACATTCACATTAATCTAATTAACCCATTTATCATTCATAAGCCATAGACTATCGACCAGTTACACTTTTCCATTTCATAGCTCACAAAACCCATTAGTATATAGTCAAATGACACCATATAACATTATACATGTCTGGAAAAGTCTATAAATATTCCAATTTAATTAAAAAATTAATATATAGTCATTTTCATCATGACTCCAATTTATGACACATTAATTCATTATTTAACATTAGTAATGCCAATGCTTGAGAATGTCTCCACAAAGCATGGGTATCCCTAAATCATTCTAATATTCATCCATTCATCACATGGTGAGTATGTGGGGTTCAATTAGTCATGTAGTCACCCATTTTACAATAGCTATCTAATGGATCCAAAACCACAATAAGGGGGAATCATGAACACAATCTCATATGCACAAATCAACCAAAAAAGTATAGTATATAATATGTAGGCAACATATATTAAATTTTTGGATGAAAACACTAGTAATTATTGAATTATATTATGATTCATGAACCATTTAATTCACAAACCAATATTCCACCAATAATGAGGGATTAAGGAATAAACTAAACATGGGAGGAATTAAAAACCCGAATCTAATTAAAGTATGTAACATGAGGGTTAAACATACCGAGAGATTTTATCTGCATGAAATTGGGACCCAAATGGATAATAATAAATGGGGAACTACCCTTGGGATTCTTTGATCATGATGGATCAACACATGGTTTAGAAGGGATCATGTGAGAAATCAGGTTGGTATCTAAAAATCCTGAGGTGGAAAAATAGTAATTTTTAAAACATTTAATGGGGAACATTGTTTATCATCATGGTCTACCAATCCATGAAAAAACTACGATCATGCCACTAATTAATGGATTATAGGTAGAATGATTACATGGTAAGTACCACATGTGTTGAAAAATTGTGCTCCAACCATTTGAAATGTTACTATCTAAGGGTGCCCAATTTTCTCGAGGAGGACGCTTGGTTGGAAAAACTATGGACCAACCATGCACTATGAATAAGTTAGCATTATTTTCCATCCATTCATGCTTGAAACCCTTTATATCAACCTAATATTACTTATAAACATGAAAAAAAGTTAATTAAAAAACTATAGAAAAATCAAAACAAGTTTAACATAATAACTATCATCCACATTGATTTGGATCATACTATCTCCCTATATTACAATGGATCATCCTTGTCACGACCCGTCCTCGGGGCCCGTGCCGTGACTACCCCAAGCCCGCCTTCCATAGGCCAGGGGCTGGCAACTAGCACCAAGGTGTAAATCCCGGTAAAAAGGGAAGGCATTGCCTTTGTAAAGTAAACAATCACACAGAGTACAAGCGGAAGATGTAAACACTAAGTAAAAACTGAGTACAACAGTAAGTGCGGAAAGTAAAAAGGGGCCGGAAATACAAGCCCAACTGTAAAGTACAATTCGAAGGGAAAACAACAACTGAAAAGTAAAGCTGCTACGCCGAGCTGTCCACTGGAAAACCCACCTGAAGGGTGGGTACAGATAGCTCCTCTGCTCCTCGAGTCCAACCGTACGCTCCGAGTATGTCCGCCCAGTGGTCCACCTTCGCGTACCGCCTCGTCGTCACGTCTACCTCTAGGTACCATCTCGTCGTGAGGTCCACCTCCAAGTACCATCTCGTCGTATAGTCCACCTCCAGGTACCGTCTAGTCCTCGAACACTCGGCCTCTGTCAGCACTGCCCGTCGCCTGCAACCAACACAACGAGGTGCGGGCATAGCCCGTGCAGGGGTGAGTATAATGATACTCAGTAGGGACCCCGAGACCTTCAAGGTCTCACTAAACCAACAAGGATAACCACAAAGAAGATCTCGAATGATAACCTCTACTTAGGTATATGCCCATACATATACCTAAGTAATCAAGTAACCCGTCTCAATCATGAGGAAACACAAGGATTGTGAAATCAATGGATAACCACTACCCGGGTATATGCCCATACATATACCTAAGTTAGCAGGTGACCCATATCAATCATCAGGTAAACATAAGGTCAAAAGTCTCAGCTCAACCAGGATTTTCATTATCGAAATCGTAACTGCTGAAGAGCTCCGTCTATAGAGTGTACAATGGTCCTGTCACGACTCTGAGGTACTGCTCACTAACCTAAGACTGCTGAAGAACTCCACCCATCGAGTACTGCGGGCTAGTTGCTACAACCAAGTGCTCCCATGTGCCGCTACAACCAAGCGCACCTCTATCGTGGGTCTGCCGCTACAACCAAGTGCTCCCATGTGCCGCTACAACCAAGCGCACCTCTGTCGTGGGTTTGCCGCTACAACCAAGCGCTCCAATGTGCCGTTACAACCAAGCGTACCTCTGTCGTGGGTCTGCCGCTACAACCAAGCGCTCCCATATGCCGCTACAACCAAGCGCACCTCTGTAACACACCGAGTCGTTCGATCAGCAGTCGTCGAGTCTCAGCTAGCTACACGGTCTCCGTACTCCGCACGCTCGTCACAGGGAGGGTCCGCTCCACGAGCTACAGGTCGATACTCGAAGTATCTCAAACTCCCACGAAGAATTATCTCAAAGGACCTCCACGTCATAGGGGTCTCAACGCAACAGACGGCGCGTCAATCGGACGCCCGGTCTGTGAGTTATTAGCCTTTTCGTCCTAGGGGCCCGGTTGGTTTCGTGAGCGAACCAAACCCAGCCGTATCTCAACTGTACCCCAAACTCTCATAGGGTAAACTCATAGGGACCATTTCTCAATGCGATCACCAACGCCGCTGACGGTTCGTCAAACGGACGTTCTGTCAGAAAGATATCAGCTTTTCCGTTCCCAGGGCCCGGTTAGATTTCGGTGCGATCCAACCCGGCCACAACCCATCTGCATCCAAAACTCGGGCGGAGGATGCCAAAAGTTCTGTATCGTCAATAGGAACGCAACGCAATAGACGGCGCGTCAATTGGACGCCTGGTCTGGATGTTATTGGCTTTTCCGTCTCACACCCACCCTGGAAACTTCCCAGGAGGTAACCCATCCTGATCACTACTCTAGGCCAAGCACGCTTAACTATGGAGTTTTAAGCACGTAGACTCCCAAAAAGGAATATGTACCTTGAGTATATTATACCGAAACGACCGTCTCGATCCAAGGATCACGGTGCCGCAGACGGCGAGTCGTTTGGAGGCTCGTAGCCAAAGATATGGGCAAAAAACTGAAACCCGTCCGAAACTGGGGGGTCTGGGCCGGAACCGACCCGGCCCGACCCCCCCCCCCCCCCCTGGTCCGACCCGAACCGGGTCGACCTGACCCGGTCCGGCTGGACCCGGCCCGGCCGGCGGCGCGACTCAGCCGGCGGTGCGGCCAGCGCGGCGGCACGGCCCGGCGCGGGGGCGCGGCCTGGGCGCACGCGGGGGGGGGGGGGGGGGGGGGTGGGGGGGAACTCCCCCCGGGTTTTGTGGATCTCGGCCGGACTTAGGCCGGCCGTTTTTCTTTTCACACGCGGGACCCGCGGGGTCCCGCCTCCTCTGAAAAACCGGCGGCCGGCCGGCACGGCCGGCCGCCTTCCACCCTTCCGCCGCGGCCCGATGGCCGCGGCTCTTCTGATCTCTGGCGGCCGGCGAGGCCGGCCGCCTCTGGCTGCTCCGTCACGACCGAGCCGGCCGTGGCTCTTCATTAACCGCTGGCAGCCGGTTTTCCGGCCGCCCCTTCCAGCTCTGCCGCGGCTCAAGCCACGGCCCTTGTTCGATTGGCACGGTGCGACGACGCCACGCCCCTCCGCCGTGGCCCGACTCCGGCCGCTGTCACTTCGACTACCATCGACGCGACGCGACGGCGTCGCGTTCTTGAAATCTTTCCACGGCGCGGTGCGACAGCGCCACCCATATCTTCTGCATTAAACCGCATGAACCCGCGTGGTGCGACGACACCACGCCCTTCCGAACCATTCCACAAAAAATCAACACGAAGTAAAAGAGGAGGATCGGCCGGGTTTGTACGGTTCGAACTCCTCACGTTATAAGGATAGCAATCGGACTTTAACGAATAATAAACTTTCACAATCTTTTTAGATTAAATAAAAAGATTTGAAAATCAAGGACCGACAAATATAAACAATTGAAACAAACCCCTACCTCGGTTCAAGTGCAGAGCAAGTCAACAAACCGCGGAAGACGAGCGTCGCGGAGGTCGGGCATTGCGGTAATCGTTCGTCGATTCCGTTGACGTAGAGGTGCGTCCAAAGAGGTACGTCGTTGGTGAATCTTCGTAAGACGATGAAGAAAGTCCGAGGAGGAAATGGCGTTCCCTTTCGTTGACATGGAAGGCGTCGTCGATCATCGGAAAAAATACGACTAGGAAGAAGAGAGAAGTGGCGTTCTTGAGTGTTCTTCGTCAAAGTTGAGGATGGTAGAGAGAGATTCTCAAATCCTCTCAAGTGGAAAAAGAAACCAACCCCCAAATGATAAAATAAGCTTAAGCTTATTTTTTTACACAACCTCCCTCTTAGAATTTCAAAGGTTTGAAATTTAAAACATCTCACCTCAATTAATTATTCCAAGTGTCAAACATTAATTAAAGTGAGTTAAAGGGGAGTTTTAAAAAGAGGAGGTGAAGAGTTAGGGTTCGTGTGGGCCCCACCACAGTTAATCCTCTCAAGGGAGGTTAAGTGTATGTGGGTCCCACCCCTAACTCCCTTTGGGAGGAGTTAACCAACATGTTAAAAATAAAATGTGTTTCCACATTTTATTTAACTTTATATAAAAAACCCAAAAACTAACTCTCAACCCGCAATAAACGCAACCTCGGAAAAGGTCTCCTTAAGTGAATATCGGCGCTACGAGTTCATCGGTGCCTTCGGAATTCAATTCCGGGCAATGGTTCAAAAGATAGAAATTCTCGCTTGCTCGTTCACTGAACGTACCCGAGCCAAAATTCTTAAATTAATTCCGGGCACACCGGGCCTCGGAATCAGGCGCCATCAGAAACTGCGTTCTTGTAAAATTACAAAGAAAATTAAGAAAAAATTTTCCTTGAAATTTCCGCGTCTTTACATTATTCCCACCTCAGGGCTTTACGTCCCCGTAAAGCTTCAACACAAACTAGTGTCACAAAAGCGGTACAGAGCACGCATCTGAGCCTTCCGCTCCTATGTGCTCACCCGGTGGTTTCGTACTGCCAAGGAAAGTGCACCCGAGGAATCGATCGTCCTCCTAGGATATTCTCCTCTCGATCCTCGATCCCCACTGGAATCTCCGTGAAAGACACCCCATTTCCATCGTCCAGCTCCTCATGGTCGATGGTATGTGAAGGGTCGAGCACGTATCTCCTCAGTTGAGATACGTGGAAGTCGTCGTGCACCTGGTGCAATTGTGGTGAATGGGTCAAGCAGTAAACCACCCCGCCTCCCTAGCTGGGGACCTAAGATGGTCCGCTGAACCCCAGAGATAACTTGCCGCCTTGGCCACATCTCCGTAAACCTCGTCGAGGTGAGACTCATATAAGGACGTGATCGTCATCCTCGATCTCCAGAGGTCTCCATTTTCTGTTAGAACAAGAACTCGAAAGGCTACGGGCACGAGGGTAAGGTTGACCGACTCAAGAGTGATCGGTCGCACTCTCCTGTGCAAGAGTTACCCTGCGCTGCCTGGGGTTTCCTTTTCCGCCGACCAAGGAAAACTCATCCCGACGTTTGCCTAAAACCGTCAATTTTAGTATAAAAATTTATTGCCCATTCCATACTCAAACTAACGTCGTAAGGCCTCGACGCTGCCACCAAGAGATTCCAATTGAAACTCTCGCCTCGAGGGTCTGACCACACCATCGACGTAAGTGTGATTATGGAGTCTCCTCCCAAGGTATCTCCAGACGTGAGGGTCAAGTCCACGGCTTACTGGAAACTCTAGGTCTGGAACAAGATTTGTGAAAACGAGGAATGATTCATATCGACGTCTGTTACTTCAGAAGATAGTAGTTGACACAGACTGTCCCTTGAATCATTTTTAGAGCCATTGGGTCACACTCCTTGACCGCATGCAGCCACATTCTTCCACCGCCCTCCAGCTCCCTATGTTTGGAGGGGATAACTAAGGCGGGTGGTTGTACCATGTTAGGATGTACACCACCTCATGCTGCTCTCCTAGCTCTGCCTCCACGTCTACTACTTCGTAGACTCATCTCTCCTTTAAGATTCCTCTTCTTAACACTCCTGAGTCTCTATGACTGGCACCAGTTTCATGTTTCTTACTGCACTGTGCAGTCTTCATCCTCTCTTGGATGTGCTGGACCTCCTTTAGTCTCACAAGAGCTACTATGATTTCTTCTTTGCCGATAAGAGAAACCTGGTCTCATCCCCTGGATGAACCACATTCGTTGCCTAATACAGTCAATCCTGACATGAATGATGAATTCATGCCATGGATGACGTCGTAAGGCCTCGACGTATCTACTAAGAGATCCAACTGTCACTCTCTTCTCCAAGGGTCGAGTCAAACTTTCGGCATCAGTGTGAGGTCACTGGGTCCCCTCCCGTAGAAATATCGAATGTGAGGGTCAAGTCAACAGTTTAACCGGGACCACTCAGTATCAACCAAACAAAAGGACATGAAAGCAAACAAAGATAACTGTCTTTTTATTATTGCAGCTCATAGTACAAAGACATGAATACAAAGCAACATGGAACTAGAAGTACAAATGACGTATCCACTAGTTCCTCTCCTGCCCACCTGCTCTCAGAGATCTACTGCCTTGTCCACTGCTCAGCTGTTACTCAAGCACTCGCCGCTGCTTCTGTCTCGGTGGCTCCTCCAACACCCGCTGATCAATCGTACGAGGAGTCGGACAGTCACGTGCCAGGTGACACTTTCCGCCGCAGGAGTAACATTGTCCGTTTCTGGCACGCCTGGCTCTGACCCCACCTCGGGTGCCCCACACCACCGGTCCTAAAACCCGAGATCGTCCAACTGCTAGTCCAGTCCTCCTGGACCTCTGCATCATCTGTCTACTTCCCACAGATGACTCAGATACTGATCGAAAAGCACGCGGCAAAGGCAGAATCTCCTATACATGCTCGGGGTGTAGAGATACTGGCACAAACTCAACCCTGAAGAATGTCTCGAAGTATTCCCATGCGAAGTTCATCTCATCGCAAAACTGGAACAAGTGGCTCCACCACCTGCCTGTTGCTGCCTGAAGGAGGCTGGTAGCAAAGATCACCATGAAGTCTGCTGGCATCCCCACTAGCCTGAAGACTCTCACCACAGCCTCCAGCCAAACCTCAGCCGCCTGCGGGTCCATCTCTCCTCGGAACTTGGGTGGCCTCTGGCGCTGGAACACGTGCAGTGCGCTCAAGCATCATGCATCGCCTACTGCTGGGGCTGGTGGCATCGGTGGCCCAACGCGTAGCAGTACCGCTGGTGCCTCCGCTGGTGCCTTAACTGGGATAGGGCCCTGTACTGAGGCCTCGTCGCTCGTCGGGCTGTCAGTACGTACCACTCTCGGGGATCTAGCTGGTCATCCGTGAAAAGGCATTCTGAAAGAAACATCGTGACACGGTCAAACATTTATACCTGGTGAGCTGACCTGGTTTGATCTGTTTTAAGGGAAAACCTTTGAAAACACACACACAATTACTGTTTTCGTGCACAATGTCAGAAATCAGTTGTCAGGGTCCTGGTGTATGGATACGTCGGCCGCCCGCACCAACATTGGACTTCCTGAACTGAAAACCACACTCAATACTCTCAACACTATTGCTTTACAAAAAGAAACATCAGAGTTATAAGTTCTGCGGTAGAACCGAACTCCTTTGATACCAATTTGTCACGACCCGTCCTCGGGGCCCGTGCCATGACTAACCCAAGCCCACCTTCTATAGGCCAGGGGCTGGCGACTAGCACCAAGGTGTAAATCCCGGTAAAAAGAGAAGGCATTGCCTTTGTAAAGTAAACAATCACACAGAGTACAAGCGGAAGAAGTAAACACTAAGTAAAAACCGAGTACAACAGTAAGTGTGGAAAGTAAAAAGGGGCCGGAAATACAAGCGCAACTATAAAGTACAATTCGAAGGGAAAACAACAACTGAAAAGTAAAGCTGCTATGCCGAGCTGTCCCCTGGAAATCCCACCTGAAGGGTGGGTACAGATAGCTCCTCTGCTCCTCGGGTCCCGCCGTCCGCTCCGAGTATGTCCGCCCAGTGGTCCACCTTCGGGTACCGCCTCGTCGTCACGTCCACCTCTGGGTACCGTCTCGTCGTGAGGTCCACCTCCATGTACCATCTCGTCGTATAGTCCACCTCCAGGTACCGTCTAGTCCTCGAACACTCGGCCTCTGTCAGCACTGCCCGTCGCCTGCAACCAACACAACGAGGTGCGGGCATAGCCCGTGCAGGGGTGAGTACAACGATACTCACCAGGGACCCCGAGACCTTCAAGGTCTCACTAAACCAACAAGGATAACCACAAAAAAGATCTCAAAAGATAACCTCCACTTAGGTATATGCCCATACATATACCTAAGTAATCAAGTAACCCATCTCAATCATGAGGAAACACAAGGATTGTGAAATCAATGGATAACCACTACTCGGGTATATGCCCATAAAAATACCTCAGTTAGCAAGTGACCCATAACAAACATGAGGTAAACACAAGGTCAAAAGTCGCAGCTGAACCAGGATTTTCATTATCGAAACCATAACTGCTGAGGAGCTCCATCTCTGGAGTGTACAATGGTCATGTCACGACTCCGAGGTACTGCTCACTAACCTAAGACTGCTGAAGAACTCCACCCATCGAGTACTGCGGGCCAGCTGCTACAACCAAGCGCTCCCATGTGCCGCTACAACCAAGCACACCTCTATCGTGGGTCTGCCGCTACAACCAAGCGCTCCCATGTGCCGCTACAACCAAGCGCACCTCTATCGTGGGTCTGCCGCTACAACCAAGCGCTCCCATGTGCCGCTACAAACAAGCGCACCTCTGTCGTGGGTCTGCCGCTACAACCAAGCACTCCCATGTTCCGCTACAACCAAGCGCACCTCTGTAACACACCGAGTCGTTCGATCAACAGTCGTCGGGTCTCAGCCTGCTACACGGTCTCCGTACTCCGCACGCTCGTCCCTGGGAGGGTCCGCTCCACGAGCGACAGGTCAATACTCCAAGTATCTCAAAGTCCCACGAAGAAGTATCTCAAAGGACCGCCACGTCATAGGGGTCTCAACGCAATAGACGGCGCGTCAATCGGACACCCGGTCTGTGAGTTATTAGCCTTTTCGTCCCAGGGGCCCGGTTGGTTTCGTGAGCGAACCAAACCCGGCCATATCTCAACTGTACCCCGAACTCTCATAGGGTAAACTCATAGGGACTGTTTCTCAACGCGATCACCAATTCCGCTGACGGTTCGTCAAACAGACGTTCTGTCAAAAAGATATCAGCTTTTCCATTCCAGGGGCTCGGTTGGATTTCGGTGCGATCCAACCCGACCACTATCCATCTGCATCCAAAACTCGTGCGGAGGATGCCAAAAGTTCCATATCATCAATAGAAACGCAACGCAACAGACGGCGCGTCAATTAGACGCCTGGTCTGGATGTTATTGGCTTTTCCGTCTCACACCCACCCTGTGAAACTTCCCAGGGGGTCACCCATCCTGATCACTACTCTAGGCCAAGCACGCTTAACTATGGAGTTTTAACCACGTAGTCTCCCGAAAAGAAAGATGTATCTTGAGTATAGTATACTGAAACGACCGTCTCGATCCAAGGATCACGTTGCCGCAGACGGCGATTCGTTTGGAGGCCCGTAGCCCACGATATGGGCAAAAAACCGAAACCCGTCCGAAACCGGGGGGTCTGGGCCCGAACCGACCCGGCCTGACCCCCCTGGTCGACTCGACCCGGTCCGGCTGGACCCGGCCCGGCCGGCGGCGCGACCCGGCCGGTGGTGCGGCCAACGCGGCGGCGCGGCGCGGCCCAGCGCGGGGGCACGCCCTGGGCGCCGCACTTGCGCTGCACGCGGGGGGGGGGGGGGGGGGGGGGTAAACTCCCCCCAGATTTTGTGGATCTCGTCCGGCCTTAGGCCGGCCGTTTTCCATTCACACGCGAGACCCGTGGGGTCCCCCCTCCAAAGAAAACCGGCGGCCGGCCGACACGACCGGCCGCCTTCCGCCGCGGCCCGATGGTCGCGGCTCTTCTGATCTCCGGCGGCCGGTGAGGCCGGCCGCCTCTAGCTGCTCCGTCGCGGCCGAGCCGGCTGCGGCTCTTCATTAACCGCTTGCATCCGGTTTTCCGGCCGCCCCTTCCAGCTCTGCCGCAGCTCAATCCGCGGCCCTTGTTCGATTGCCACGGTGCGACGGTGCCGCGCCCCTCCGTCGTGGCCCGACTCCGGCCGCGGCCTCTTCGACTACCTTTGACGCGACGCGACGTCGTCGCGTTCTTGAAATCTTTCCACGGCGCCGCGCGTATCTTCCGCATTAAACCGCATGAACCCGCGTGGTGCGATGACACCACGCCCTTCCGAACCATTCCAAAAAAAATCAACACGAAGTAAAAGAGGAGGATCGACCGGGTTTGTACGGTCCGAACTCCTCATGTTATAAGGATAGCAATCGGCCTTTAACGAATAATAAACGTTCACAAACTTTTTAGATTAAATAAAAAGATTTGAAAATCAAGGCCCGAAAAATATAAACAATTGAAACAAACCCCTACCTCGGTTCAAGTGCGGAGCACGTCAACAAACCGCGGAAGACGAGCGTCGCGGAGGTCGGGCATTGCGGTAATCGTTCGTCGATTCCGTTGACGTAGAGGTACGTCCGAAGAGGTACGTCGTTGGTGAATCTTCATAAGCCGACGAAGAAAGTCCGAGGAGGAAACGACGTTCCCTTTTGTTGACATTGAAGGCGTCATCGATCGTCGGAAACAATCCGGCTAGGAAGAAGAGAGAAGTGGCGTTCTTGAGTGTTCTTCGTGTTCTTCGTCAAAGTTGAGGATGGTAGAGAGAGCTTCTCTAATCCTCTCAAGTGGAAAAAGAAACCAACCCCAAAATGATAAAATAAGATTAAGCTTATTTTATTACACAACCTTCCTCTTAGAATTTCAAAGGTTTGAAATTTAAAACATCTCACCTCAATTAATTATTCCAAGTGTCAAACATTAATTAAAGTGAGTTAAAGGGGAGTTTTAAAAAGAGGAGGTGAAGAGTTAGGGTTCATGTGGGCCCCACCACACTTAATCCTCTCAAGGGAGGTTAGGTGTATGTGGGTCCCACTCCTAACTCCCTTTGGGAGGAGTTAACCAACAAGTTAAAAATAAAATGTGTTTCCACATTTTATTTAACTTTATTTTAAAAACCCAAAAACTAACTATCAACCCACAATAAACACAACCTCGGAAAAGGTCTCCTTAAGCGAATATCGGCGCTGTGAGTTCATCGGTGCCTTCAGAATTCGATTCCGGGCAACGGTTCAAAAGATAGGAATTCTCGCTCGCTCGTTCACTGAACGTACCCGAGCCAAACATCAGAAATTAATTCCAGGCACACCGGGCCTTGGAATCAGGTGCCGTCAGAAACTGCGTTCTTGTAAAATTACAAAGAAAATTAAGAAAAAAATTTCCTTGATATTTCCAGGTCTTTACAATCCTTGAGCTGTAATGCCTTGAATCACAAAAATTAAGACTGAGGATATCAAACAAATATGCCTTCAAATGCTTCCCCCTTTTCAAATTTCATCAAACATTACCTTTCTAATAACACTAAACCCAATGTTGCCACCATAACACACCAAGCCATCTCATTGTGATCCAAAAGACAAACAAGATGCTCCTAAAGGGTGAATTGTCCTTAAAAACAATTTATCACCTATAATTCTTTATGTATTCCTAGATAACATTTACAAAAACAAATCATAATTAATCCCTCCCAAACAATATTATACAATTTAGGAATATCCAATAATTACCCTATTTGTCTGATCCTCTTTGAAAATCATGAACCAAATCACATGGATCCATTTTATTATATTTTCAAAACTCAAACCGTGACCAAAACATGGAATCCCATAATGGAAGCACATGATCATTACATCAAAAAAATTTGACATAAATTTATCGACAACTCGAGACCTTAGGTCCCATTCCATAATAGGTCATCCCAAACACAAACACAACGCATACAACACTCTACTGGTCAAATGTGAGACAATGATAACTACCACAACCAACTCACCCAAATGGTAATCACTTGAGTCCCTCAAAACAAAAACATTATTCACAACATCAACCAACAAATATCCTACTATGATTGTCTCCTAACATTTGTTTTTTCTCCCCCACCATCTTTTGATGATTGGAAAATTTAAAATCTAATAAAGAACACTTGAACCTGAAATCAACTTTCACATCATGCCTGACATTTTCCTAACTCACCACACCTGATTATCTATAAGAACGTCATTATGATAAGTCTTCTAGATTCACCGTTGAAACCAAATTGGGGGAACACATACAACATTCATTTGTATAATAAGGACTTGACCTCATGCAAGTCATCCTTCATTTTTGAAGAGCTCATTCCATAACCTCATCAAAACACAAGTGGGGCATAACTTACTACATCCATTTCATTTACCATATCATGTCTGAAAATCCCCAATTTGGTTTTCCAGATCATTTATCTTCCACTCTTGGCAGTCCACCCCTTTTTACCCATCCATGTTGCTTACTAACATGAGGATTATAACTACCCAATAAATCTACTGAGGTCATTCAAAAACATCCATTATAACTACATAGTCAAGGAAACCAACACTCTCCACGAAATCAATGATCCACCACATCCTTCAAAATTTCAGATACCAATACACCCACTATCCATATATTGACTAATGAAGTGTAGATTTTGAGTAAATACCCACAAATACCATTTTAAAAATTCTTTTCAATACAAAACACCCTCCAAAAGTTTTTTACATATCACCACACTCATTACATTCTCCTATATGAGTCGAGATATCCCTAGCTAAATCTTCCTGGAAACACTCAGCTTCATTACTATAATTAAATTACCTCACATGACCATGTTACCTTTAAAACTATGGACACTCCATGGTCACCAAATCAGACCCACCAGTGTCCATGATCGATCTCATAGTAAATATTTAAAACTAGACCTGCATTAACCCACTGTAAATTATTTTAACACATGCATTTTGGATTCATATTTTGACCACCCTGATCCCATGGAAAACTCTTTTCTCGACCAACAACCACATCCAAGGACCGCTAATACATTTTCAGAGGAACCTAGTGAGTACCTAGTATATTTCTCATTGTAATGTTGATTCCACCACATCAACACCATTTTATTCTCTACACATCTATGAATAATTTACCACTCTCCAACTTAAGAGTGTCATTACTACCAAATTCCCCATGGAATTTCGACCACCACAATTAACACATAAATAATAAGATAAACCACCAAATTTAAAATATGGTTGACTATATATTCATAGATTAGAAAAACTGCCATATGATAATCATGTCTAAATTCCATGAATGAAACCCACAACATTCGTCGACTCTTGATAAATCTTGAGTACATCTCTCATAAACTGTCGATGGATTACACACCACCATCTAACTCCACATATAATACATCATGAGTGAAAAATACCTAATGTCTCACATCCAACCCAAACACATTCAAGTATCTTGGAATAAATCAGGATATCCCTCTATGTAAATAGGGAAATGTTAAGATGTTTTTCTTGGGAATCATAATATAAATGTTTTATAATAAGTTATCGATGAACACCACAATTATTATTCTCTACTGTTGTCACCTCCCACTTTGGGATTCCATGACCTACAAAAAATTTCTATCTTCAAGGTCCACTCCATTACCATCTACTAAAAAACCCTGAACCAACATTTCCATTGTCACAACATCCACCACAAATATATTGATCTTTTGAAGTGTCCCTTGAAGTTAAAATTTGAAAAAAAACTGTCCACCTCACAAATCAATACTAATGGTCTCTTATACCACTACACCACCCAAATGGTATTTAGAAAATGACAAGCTGTTATCCTAAAAAACATATTATCCAAATCCAAAAATAATTTTTCTGTAACATAATGTTCCCACAAAAAGACCTCATCAGATCCCTCAATGGCTCATACATTCATTCCATGAAACACAAAAAATCAAATTTAGTTCAAGAAAAAATAAAACAAAACTCGAGTATGTCCCAATTCCCTCTTAATCATCTAAACTTTCTTCATAGTCCATTATCCCATCATCCTCACGACATTCTCAACATTCATCTTCACCAACATAACCGTTTAAATGAGAAATCCCAACCATGGGACCCCCCTCCCTATTGGTTTCACCTTCATAATAAAAAAATCCTCCCAAACTTCATCCACCCATATCTAGCCAGCCCCAAACCAGCATCAAATCCCTATTAATCATCATCTAAATAGAAGGTTCAAACATCCATATGAAAACCCCTTTGAATCAAACATTACAACCAACTATAATAATTATTGATCAATTCTTAGAGAACCAGGTCACTAACACACCATTTACCAAATCTTTATTGTACACATTAAACTTCAAGTCCACATATGAAGAATCTCACATGCTCCTTATTATGAGACAATAAAACAATAATATAACCAAACTCAGGTTCACCTTGGATTTTTCTAATTCTATCAACTCATTGTAACAACTTAGCATGCATCTCATAAAACCATTGTCCTTTAAATTTTCCCTATACACGAAATGTGTGCCATTATAAATCAAAAACATCCATCTCTACCTCAAGATTACATGAATACTAATAATCATTAGTTCTACTATCATGGTTCACTCTCATGGATCGAGCGATACGAAATTACCAACTTGGGTTATTTGTAGCATTTCACTAGGATCACTCACTAGGCTACACATTTCACACTTCTTGTATGGAATCAATCATGAGTGGACTTCCAAGAACTCTTTAGAATAATTATTCCTAATTACCATGAATTCTTTCACTCTAGGTATCTCTCAATTCTTCCTGGCACACATTCATCCACACCACGAGCCAAAACCTCCATTTATTGGGTCCAATACACAACTAGCATAGTCTGAACTAATAATGGACACCACACACTTATTAAAACAACAATAACTAATGACGCCGCAATCAAGAAACACATACTTCTGGCCAATATAAAACCCAAGAAGTTACTACCCAATAGGATTAAAACTCTCAGGATCCTAGGATATATCTCAAAATAATCATGGTTATTGTCATACTAAGATAATAACAAGAAATAATCATTTATATAAACATTGATAATCATTATGTTCATTCATTTCATAATGAAGGTATCATCCTAGGTCACTCTCACTACCCTGGACAACATACACACTAGGTCTACTTTCAACACAAGGGGTACCCATACACTATATTCCTTCATGTTACAACCTACTACATGTGTTGATATCATGTCCACCCACTCCAGGAAACATTAAATGGTGTTTCACCTAAAAATATCTTATTAGATAAATCATACTCATCAAGACCCAAATCGAGTCATATCACGTCATCTAAATAAAATGAGTGATTCCATCACGAAACTACTATTATCATTAGTTATCTTAAACTAATCGGTATTTTGGCTACACTACTGATGGTTCATTCTTGGAAACAACCTCTTGTCTCCCAACATAAAAAATTCCATCATGGTTTACATAAAATAGGTCTCGCAACTAGCCATAAGAAGCCCATTTTATAAAAATTTTCCCAGTGGTCATCATCAAATCAAGAAACATTCCCTAGACCATCCCAATAGTGGTTCATGACTATCATAATTTAAACCAACTTACATTGTCCCAAGAACCTACTTAGACACATTTTAAAAACATTTATAAATACTCACAAAGTAAACCATCCCTTGACGAATCATTTCCCATTTCACATTTTATCAATACCAAAATGGGTAACTCATTTGCAGCCCTTTATTAGACTTCACTCATTAATTATTGTTTAAAATTTAATTAATTTTACCTTTTTGTATCATTATTTTTGGACACCATATTCTAAAAAATTTCAAGAACGTATAATGCATCCTACCTTCAATTCAAACAAACCCATAACCTGTTTGACTACCAGAAAACATGCCACAAATATCAATAGTTTTCTATAATTATTCATGAATGTAATATCTCTTGATGTACCATCTGTGAGAAAAATATAAAAAATATTCACATCAAAGTATAAATTCATCACCCAATGGTAAAATATCATTAACTATAGAAACACACATGAAACCCCATTTCTTCCTTATGAACATCGAATTTCCCTTGATGATGGGTTAGATACTCCCCAGAATGATGTCATTACAAATTCTAAGAACTTTCCATATTTATTGTCTATAATTCTAAAATAGTATATAATGGAAATTAACCTCTTAGATACCACATTTTTACATCCATTACATCGAATACACTAAACTAGTGCCCCAATCTAAGTCTCTACACGATCTGATGTGCCTCTCACAATAAGATAGTGGTTATAAACAAAAAATAAGTATCAAATAATCCATGTTAATAGTATAAACACTCATTATTAGTTTAAGACACAATATATAATAATTAAATATATTAAACAATTTTAAATATCCAATGGACATGCATAATAATCCATTTCTCAAATAGGGCCCAAGGCCACTACAAAACTATAGAAATGTGTATCCTGGTAACTATGGAAAAAGTTAGTGAAAACCCAAATAAATACAAACAACTAAATCCCAATGATGATACCATATACATGTCTATAACCTCATCCCTATGAAAAATACCTAATCAACACCTAAGAACGTAGAATCTTCCCCTATTCTGACATAAAACTATGAATTCTACTCTGGTCCTTAACGAAACCCGAGTGGGGTATGAGTGCAAGTTAGTAGTCCACCGAAAATGGTGTCTACTATATATTAAGACTTAATAGACTGTTCATAAACATAATAAATAAATTACATGTAAACAATGTACATATCATGTTCCATTAGTTATTAGTTTTTTCATTGACCCTTTCAATCATTTTTTTCATTTCCATAATTTATTCAAACATTATAAATTAATCCATTTTCAAAACATGTTCCATGGGTTTCCCATTTACATCATATAAAACATGGTCTAAAAAATAAATATCTATGCCTAAGGGAAAAATTATTTTCCCTATATCACTAGGGATAAAGACATCATATGAAAGACATCGCAGTTACCTTGAATCCTCAGTCATAGTGGTCTAAAAATATAGAATCATCATTAGAATAGAAACTATGTCCCTCTACCCATAAGTTGTAAATTTTGGGGTTGATATTAGATCCCTAGAATAAACAATATAATGTGAATATATCCTAATGTCAATAAAAAACACTACCAAGCCAATTCATCATGTATATTTATTCCATTAACAAACACATACCATATAAAAAACCATACTCATAAAAATAATCATAAAAATCACATTACATAACAATAAACCTGTTAATTAATATTATTACATATCCCATGAACACATTTTCAAATTACATTATATAGTCCATTTATACCAATTACCATTTGGATGCCTAACTCACTAAGAATACTACATATTATTCTTATACAATCCCCTTTAAAATACTCATCCATCCCCAAATGTTAACCATTTAATCGACTACTAATTTCATAAGAAACAACCAAGTTATTAATATTTTGGAAATTTAATAATCTATTTTGAATGTTCATATTAATCAAATTAACCGATTTATTATTTGTAATCCTTATAGATTAATCCAATAACCCAAATTCATATCATAGCTCATATAACACATTATCATTTAGCAGACAACCAATTAATCTACCATCAATGTTCTGAAATGACTATCAATATTCAACTTTTGAATCAAAAAATATTACTACATGTTCATCATGACTTGATTGTATGACAACACCATTCCATGTTTGAAATTACATATCTCATGGTTCAGGAATTTTGGAACACCCCATGGGTGGCCCTATATAGGCCTAACCATCCCCCCATGTATCCCATAGGGATCATGAGGGGTACAATTATTCATTTAGGCACCCATTATATCAATTTTCTTTAATGATGCCAAATGCACAAAAATGCGGACATTTGAACAAAATTTCATATGCACAAATCCTCATAAAAATTATTGGATATAACATTTGAAAGTCGAATCTTGAATCCCTTGATGAAAACACTCTTAATTATATCTATATATCTGGATTCATGATCCCTTTGAATTCCCAAATTATATTTCACCAATAAAAGAGTGTTTTTGGGATTCAAAAGAATATTAGAGGAACTAAAATCCAATTTTCATAAAAAGGAAGCATGTGGATAATTAGAGATACAAAAATAATTGATCAACAAGAAATGTAACTCCAAAAAAACATTAATCAAATGAGAACTACCCTTTGAAACATTAGACCAATATGATTTTTCCCTAGGTTGATGGGTGAAGAAATGGAAGAGAAATTGGGAGGGGATCTATAATTCTTGAGAAGGAAAATTAAGTTTTTTTCAATATTTTAATGGAGTTCATGTTTTTCAAACATAGTATTTTAAACCATGAATAAAACTTCTGGAATCAATTGTTTGAAGGTAGCTATGTCAAATAGTTTCCTAGGAAGTCCATCATGGTTTGAAAAACCACGCGACAACCGTGCATATTTACATTATCCTAGGATTCATGATTTTCATAGGGATGCTTAATATTTTAATTAATCATGTCCCAACAATGATCCATGCACATGTTTGCCTAATTTTCCTTCATTTTGTTCCTCTAACCCCTTGATCAACACATAGCTTCTTCATTCACTTGATAAATATTTAATTATATGACATTAAAGAAATCAATCCAATTTTGAAATAAGAAAGTACATCCATGCAATTAAAGATAATAAAGAATTTATTTATTTATCTTAAATAAAAAAAATTAAAAGGAGATTAATGATGATGTTAAAAATTTTCTATGTTATGGTTCTAATATCCACTTTCAAAGAACCTAATTGGATCTCCACATATGAATATTACGGTTTGTATTTTGGGAATAAAATAATTTAATGAACGTGACTAATATTTTTTTTAGAAAATATATAATGGATTATTTGAGATTTAATACTCAAAGTGGTTTGAATATGTGGATGTAGGGTTTTCTGTTTATAGGTGAGGGGAACGACACCCAAGGAATTTCATTAATTAGTAAAATATAATAGTAATTCAAATAATAAATTGATTAAAATGTTAAATAAACTCATAAGATAAGAATTATGTGACCAAATATTATCCCCTTTTTCCTAATAAAACATTTCTATAATTTTGAAATGATTCAATTAAATGTTATTTTCAGAAAATATCATTATTTCAAATATTAGAAAGATTCTTTACATTAACATTAATAATACGAAGACACCCAATGAATTTAGAATATAAAACATTAATATATCAATAAAATATTATATTCTTATACATATTTGTTGAATTAAATTAATAATCTCAAATTTATTTACATTTAATACTTTTAATATCATTTATTTTATTTTTCCATTAATTGAAAAATTATTATATCACTCTTGTGTAAGAATTTAAGGTATTTGTTTATGCTTTAAAATTTAAAACTAATTTATCATTCTGAATAAATATAATTTATCTTCCAAATGTAGATTTATAATCTAACATTTATTCTTTTTATACATATTGTAAAAATATTATAATTATTGAAACCTTGAGTATTTTATTTTTTACTTTTCTTTCCAAAAATTAATATAATTTTCATATTTTCATCCAAATGTAAATAAAAGTCCATATAACAGAATATGGGATGCATATAGATGAAATAAACTCAAGAAATAAAAAATTAATCTTTTTAGGATAATATTATATTCCTTATCATACTATTTTGACACATAATTATTTGATATAACCATTTATCATTGTCACAAAATTTACATAGATCACTATTAACAATGACTAAAAAGAGGGATATATTTACCAAAAATTGACACTATAATTACATATATGGAACAAATTTTATATTATTTGAAACATAGAAGTGGAATAATTTAAATCAATATCAAATGGGATAAATGCGACCAAAATTTTTTTTACAAGAATATTTATTTATTTTTAATGATTCTATATTTATTTAAAATATAAATATTTTCCCAAAAACTATAATAGTTTTTTATAAATATTAATAAACTACAAAAATTTTCTTATTAACCCACTATATTACTTTATTTTTTAATTATTATAATAGGTAACTCATTTTTCAGTACAAATGATAAATTTTCAATATTATCTTAAAAGGTAAATTATTTAAAAAAATAGAAAATTTTCTCGACTAGATAATTTAGATAAGATGATTTAAAAAAATTTTGTTATTCATTGTATTATTAAAAAAAATTATAAAATTATTAATATACATTTAAAAAAAATTACTAAAAATCATTTTGGAGGAAAACATATTTTTTTAGAAATAATTAACATTTAAAAAATTTGAGTTCATACACATTTTGAAAAAGTGCATGATTTATTTTTTAGATCATTACATAAAATGTTTATAATCCAGTTATTATTATTCATACCATCGAATCTAATCAAAAAAATTAACATTCACTATAAAGAATAATAGTTTTAGTAGTCCGTTAAGATTTATGTAAAATTGGTGTCACATGTAATAAAATATCTAAAATAATTAAAATATTTTAAAGGGAAATCGTATCTAAAATATTGGTTATTAGAATTCTATAAAATGTTATCCTTATATTTTTTACACAATTATTGTTATTTCAAGCCAACATAGAATTTATATTCTCCTCATTTTATTTCAATGTTCCAATTATATGATAAATTAATTAATATTTATTATTACAATTTATTAATCAAATTTCTAAATGGCCAAAATGAAAAAATGTGAATGAGTTCATCAATGGTTGGGTAATCAAAATCCAAAAATTATATAAATTATTTATCTCTTCTCATTCTCACTTCTAACTAATTATGTTATCAAAAAATTATAATATAGAGTTGAAAATGAGACATATGTTTTGTGGAATAATCAGTAAAAATGATTGGTTTTTGGAATAGTCATGTGAATGGTTATATTTAAAAATTGATGAAAAGGGGTGTCAGTAATTTCGGCTGAAATCGGGGGGTTTATGATATAATGGATGTAGTCATAACTAGTAGTAGATGAATGAATGGTGGAAAAGGTGTAAATTGAATTCATAGATACAAATCATAGTATGAAGTGTTTTTTGGAATTTTTTCGAATATATGGTGTATTGTCTATCATTGAACATAATGAGGGAAACTAATAATGTTTTCCTGCTTCTAATTAATATCATATGACAGTAATATAAAAAATCATCATAATTGACATGGTCTAAATGATGTTTGTGTTTTGGATAACTTGAAATATCACACATCATTTTATTTAAAATCACAAGCCCTATATCCTAAAATCAATTACCTCTATCTGAAATATATGATCAATATATGTCTACATAAAAATCCCAAATTTTTTGTGTGTGTGTATACTTGTCCTGTATATTAAGAAAGGTAGTCTAACATGTAATATATCTAGACATAGTATTTTTATTAAACCTTATTGATGTGTATCTAATTATAAATTCATTGAATGCTTATTTTTATAGATAATAAAATAATAAAGCATGGGAAAACAATTAATTATATATGGTAGATGCTATATAAATAGAAACTATTTGGTTTTATCCACTTACGATTGAACAAAATCTATTATCAAATTTGTTACAAATCATGTGGTGTTTTGAATTTTTTTAAAATTCAAAGTATTAAATTAATCAACGAAGTATCTATACAATTTTATGAAATATTGACTATGTTAGGACTTCGATATACAATTTCAATACTTTGTTAAATTTTTAAATTACATTATATTATTTATTTAATTATAATACATATGATGTGATCTAGAAATTATTACCCTCACACCGTTAGATGAATAGTTTTGGATGAAAATAAATTATAATTTTTTTAAAACAAAAAAACATTATTATGAGTGTATGTGGAATATAAAATTGGTATTTTATTACATCAAAAATTACCAACCACCTCTTCTTCTTTACTATATATCCATGAATACTAACAACCCATCCAAAAGATAAAGAAAACTACCAATCAGTTCACCAATCAACTCACACCATATGTGTAATGAAACTATGTGTAGGTGGATTATTAATCATTAAATAATTTAATATAAAATAAATTTAATTAAATCAATTAATAATTAATTTTAATATATAAATGATTTGGAATATCTAAAATATTTAATAATTAATGTATGATTTTTATTTATTTATGTGAGAAGACTGAATTCACTGAAAATTGCAAAGCTTCATATCCACAAGAAATTGATAACCTCGCATTATTCTAACTGAAAAACATATTTATGGAAAAAAATCATTTAGTATTATAAGAAAAGAAAAATAAAACTATAATTATAAACCCAAAAGAATCTTTCTCATGAGTGAACATATGACTCAAAAAACTATCCATCACCCATCTCCCTTTGTCCTCATCCTCTACATATAGATACATATATTAAATATTTTATAGTTACAATTATAGTATTGATAAAATTAATTTTTAAGTCCTCTATGGGGTTTTCCTCTTGGTTTTAAATTTCTATATGATTTTAATATCATGAAAATAATTTTTTTATTCATTCTCTTGATCACAATATTTTACATATTTCAATTAATGTATCATCCTCTAATATTTTACATGCATTCAGTAGCGGTACCCCATATCCTTTTGTTGAACATAGTGTTTATTGTATCAATATTTTATGTTTTGTTCTCCTTTATAAAATTATTTTTATTTTATATTTTTTTATATATTACATGAGTAATCTTCATAATCATAAATATCCCATATATAGATGAAATATCCTAAATGAGAAGAAATGTATTATTTATGAAACAATAATATATTTTAGGTATATTTTCATTCTTATATATAAAATGTCTATTCCATAGATGAAATCTCTTACATGTAATAAAATTTCCTTTGTGTATGATGTTTTTTTTAAATGATAAATTTTCATATAATCATTAATCATATGATAAGTAAAAATATATTCACACCACCTAAAATGACTAACAAATTGAGAAATTCTATTACATGGATCTACAATCCGACTATATAGACAAAACTTTTATTTGAATGTCCCTTTAGTATTATGTCATTATATTTTATTGAAACTTGTACCATACTTATTGAATTTTATAAAAGTGGTTACGAATTTATTAGAATAGAATATAGGACATTGTGCATGTTTCAAATAGATTAGATTCATTTAAAACACCCAATAAATAGTATTTCATGAACTGTTGCACATTTAAAAAATATATGATAAATAACTATTTATACCTATCCATTCATGATTTTTTTAGAAAAAATTAAATATTCCTTGGCCCATTTTATAAAACTATTCAAACAATTAAATAATATGAAAATATATATCCTAAAAATAGTAAAAATCATTTTTCAACTTAAAATAGGTGATTTTATTAAATTTAATATGAAAAAAAATTATTAATTTATATATTGTATCAATTCCCACATAGAATATTAAATGTAATCAATAATAATGATCACCAAAATCATTACAAATGAAATATTCAAAAACATTCCTAATTGATATCCCTTTTAAAAAATAAGATTCATCGATGTATCATGTCTATTTAATTTTATTAATATTATTTTCATTATGTGTAACATTCAATTAATTTCTATATTTTGTATTCTTTCGTGCACACTTATACCATCCTTTCTATAAATATATTGGTCAACTCTGAGAGTGATTTTCAAAATTTTTGTTTCTAATTTAATTATCATAATGAGTCACTATTTTGTAATAAATTATTTATCTTTACTGAATTGGTAAAATATCATTTCAAATCATGTGTACTTTTCTGGGTGGTTCTGTGGATGATGTGATTTCGTTTTTCAATATTAAATTCTGAGATAGATCAAGAATGATTGAGGATTTATTGAAGAAAAATTAAATATTTTTTATTGTTTAATCAGAAATAGACTGAACCGTTTTATCATATTCTATTACAATATCTATAATCCACATTAGATTTATTAGGAAAATCACACCATTATTCATTTTGTATGTTGATAATGTTTCCTTACTCTCTTTCATTCATAATATTTTTTTTCTTTTATTATGTTTCCCTATTATATGTAGAAACATATTCTACATTTAATAAAATATGAAATAGAATACTATTAACATAGTTAATATGATATTTTCTTGTTATATTTAACTTCCATTTCCTCCATTAACAGGTAAAAACTTAATTCAACTTTCCCATATAAACAATAAAGGAAAAATGAATAACTATTTATTTATCCTTACAATCAAATTTTTTCTTCTTGGATTTCCCATAAATGGAAAATTCTTCCATCTATGGTATATTTTCTATGTATTTATACCATATTTGAAATTTTTTAACTTCACATATAATATTGAAATATGAGTATAAGTTTTTTATAAGGGAAATATAGGTAAATTAAAATCAAATTGGTGTGGATAATTGTTTCGAACATTATATGATATTTAGACCATCATTTCAACAGTTACTAGTTTATTTATATCAAAAATATATAAATAAATAGTTTTTTCACATCATTAATTTAGTTTAAATAGATTTATCAAAACAGTGTGTTCCTATTCACATTAATTTTTCAACACATGTATTCCACATTGATCAATATTATCTTCTAGAACAAGGTACACATGGAATTTTGTATTTTAATTTTGTTACCAAGATTGTTAATTCATGCCCACGATGTATTATAAGGTTAAATTGTTATGGTAAACCAAAAATTATTGTTATTTAAAAAATTGGATTAAAAATATATTGAATGCCTAAATCATACATACAATATGGTTCTCAATGATCCTTGGGTTTTCATATATTAGTCAATATATTATGAATTTTTGGAAATGTATCAAAAATATCATTAAAATGGAAATGTAATATGACATCTCAATAGGATAAAAATCCTATTAAGATTTTCAATTAAAATATATTACATTATATAATCACATGAGATTTGAAAATTATTGTGATTAGCATAAAATATTGTCATTTATAATATAAAATATTGGGTGTCACATGAAAAATATTAGGTTAGTAAACTGGTGAAATCAACTTCTCAGATAAAAACATGGTTTTAATGTTATTGAGGAAATTCAAAATATATTCAACCGGTTTCAATTAATCAAAAAAATTGAAATTAGAAAAAAGATTATTTAATTTAAAAAAAGAAAAAATATATAATAGGGAAAATATTAAATTATTAAATTCCAATATTTCTATCACACAACCATAAATAATTGTGTCTAAAATTCAAAGAAACTGGTTTCTTAGGGAAAAAATTAATTTAATTGAGTAAAATCAATCATATGACAATGAAAGGCATAAAATGATGGATTTTCATTAATAAACATGTTAGAGGAGTGTGATATCTTCGAATAGATATTATGGTATGTTCATAAGGAATAATTTCATCTAATTCCCCTTAATGATTAATGTATTTTTTTACCCTTCATTATTATTATCGATAAATTCAAAAGGGTAAACATGACTGATGACTACTATATATCCTCACAATCCTCTTTATACCTTCCTTTATAAATGATTTTAAATGGAAAAACTTATCATATAATTTATTCTATCTCCAATATTTTTTTTATTTCATTCTTCTCATAATATATACTTCTCCATATTCATCACTGTCATATCACTACTTTTTTTTATCTTCCATCTCCATATGAATGTGAGAACTATTTTTTTAAATTATCATATATGGAAACATTCAACTGGGTGATAAATCAGATGACCTATAAGCCCATAAGGTTCTTTTAGGATTTTTTCTATTCTATTTCATGTTTTTAATAGTTTTCCCAATAATCCATTATAAATTTCATATTGTAAATTTCATATTTTTTTTTTTGAGAATGTTTAGGGGAGGGTGTCATGTGATGTACCCTATATATATTAAAAAAAATCCTTTTTATCCTATTGAAGGAGTCCCTTGATAAGTAATAAGGGAAAATAGAAATCTAAACCGACAACAATTTTAGATAAAAAAGAGTCACATAAGTCATTAAAATCATCATTCTTCATTTCCTTGTCTTCTATCAATTTTGAAAAATAATGATCTGATAAAAGAATGAAGGATTTATCAAATTCAATGGGAATATTTTTCATAATTTCAATTACCTAGAAATAAAATACTTTACAAAATATAATGGGATATAGATTAATTTAAAGACTGATTTTGACATTTAGAGAAATGTAAAATATTCAATGTTTTATAAAAAATTTATTTGCAGTGTTAAACAATGTGGGCCAATAAATTCATATTTCTAATATTTTCCTCACATTCATCTATTGTCTAAATATTCATATAAAATCTAAATTATATTATAAATCAAATTGAAATAAGATATGACTTTTAGGTATCTATATTCTTATTATGTGGTCATTATAAATTTTATAATTAAATTGATCCTCTAATATGTAAAACATTTAGTAATTTTTTGTTTCTAAATCGATTTGTGGTTTACGATTATCAGACATAAGATGTTACGAAAAAATTGGTCATGTCTGTATACTAAAGAATTTATTTCTAAATAAAGGAAAAAATTTCTACCAAAAATGTATCGATTATATTGTTAATTTTCTACTGTTTCAACATTATATGTATTTTTAAACATACTATGGTTATCAACCACTTTTTTCAATTCAATTCATATAAATATTAGCTATATTTAATTCCTAATGCAACGTCATTCATTTAAATAGTATGATATTTTCACCATCCTCCTTTATTTTGTCAATAAGTATTTCATTATCAAAAAAATTATAAATTTAGTAAATATCATGTAAGGATTGAATTTAGAAAAAAAAATGTAACTAATATATAACCCAAAAACAATGTTCCATATACATTCTCATCTATGAGATGATGAAAAATCACTTGGAAAACACCTTTTATATATGGAAAAATATATAGATAACCTAATTAAAAGATATTGTGATTTCGAAGTACTACAATATATCCAACAACAAGGTATGGAGATTCTTTAAAAACATTTCCATGTCTAATGTAACAATTTTGAGAAACCCTAAAGTTAGTAGGTTATATATTTAAATGATTATAATATATAAGGATTTGAAACATATAATCCTATTTTAATGGTCTCTTTAATAATTTCTGTACACAAAATGTATAATCCAATTGTTTATACACAATAAGTAGGGTTATATTTTCCATCTAACAATTTTATTTTACTACCCATACTAGTAGATCAAAAGATATATTCATTTTAATATAATGGTATGTAGGGAAAAATTGACCATGGGAAATGAAATCATTTTATATCACCTAAAAACTATCAACATGCTTGTGACCCTGTAAAAAATCTAGTATAGTAATGAAATATGGTGTTATAAGACGTTGGTGAAGCCTGGTCAGCAAAAATATTCATCTATTTCACTAACTATTTTCCCTAGTGATCCCATCCAAGTTAGTATGGTCTACATCAATAGGATATTACGTGAACATGATATGGATCATATTATAAAACACAAATAAAAGAATATGTGATCAGAAATCATCAAAGAGATCAAGAAGAATTATTCAAAAAGTTTATATAATCTTATAGGTATATTTTTTTTAGATCTACATACCAATCATATTTGAAGAGGCTCTGTGATATTCAGTAACCAATCTTGGAAGAATATTCTAGGTATGTGCGAAAAATAAAAAATTCTCCAGGTATACAAGATTTTTTTACCTTTCTACATTACAAAATGGGATTACATACTACCAGATAAAAATTTTATGTGATTTTTCTATGATACACATGGTATTGATGATATTATTTTAGAATATGATCTTTCTCTACATTGTAAAATTACATAAGGGGGCGATGTGATCTCAGTTAACCAACATTGGAAATTAGGAAGAGGCCCACATGATGTTTGTAGAATCTACATAGTAAGTAATCTAAATCCAATTACTCATACAATGTAAATATAATATGATTATTCACCCCTACAACATGAAATATATATTGTAATAGATCACCTAATTATTCATTAAATGACCACTCTATGATAACAAGCCCATCTACTAACTCTACAGTGTAGATACATAACTATTTCTTATAAATGGCAAGGTTAACTAATATAAAAATACCAATATAATGAAGGGAATAAACATGATAGAGATAATCTGGCCCATAAAATTACATTAATTTTCAATATATATTTAGGTAATTTTGGATGGAGAATAGATGAAGGTGAACTACATCTGAAAAACATATCCAGATTATGACATAATGCAAAATTCATTAATAAATCCAAATAAAGGGAAATGAATCTGGAGAATATCATTCAATGAAATTCCATTGGTGAACTACATTTACTAGTTCATAATAGTATAAATGTAGTAATTTATATACATTAATAGAATTAGTCTAAGATAAATTAACTATGTCTATACCCTTCACATGATACACTACATATAGTACCCCACATGTGGTGTAGACTATGTAATCCATGTTGAATCTACCATGTTCCATCAATGTGGTAAGGTCAACCTCCCTCACATCACATTACTTTTATGAGACCTCACATGGGCTAAACTATTTTCAAGACCTCACTAGTATAATTAATCATTACAATACCTCACTATAGTTATACACAATCATTATACCTCACCAAGGACAAGCACATGGGTTGTCCATTAAATAGGTACCAATTCACCATTGTCTCATACCTCAAATACTATTCATACTGTATACACCATGAATAAAGATACACCCATGGGATCCCGTAATTGGGATTTCTATTAGGTGTAATACACAAATAATCATGACCACCTTAATCATTAATAAGGTCAAGTTCCTCACATTATGTTATAAATATGTCCCACTCAGTATACAGTTGTCTCCCCTTCCATGAATCATAAATCCCCTTAGGTAAGAACAAATTCACAAGCCATATTTAGATCCCTATTGAACACCAACATGTTTTACAATAACTATAATTCAAAAATATTCATACAAAGAGCATGAATCATATTTTCTCATATGGATAGATGATTAGTTAATTACATTAAATGAGATTTCCTATATTAATCATGATGATGTTTCAGCTGCATGATGTTAACCTACATAGAATGTGGCCTTATTTTATGATAGTAAACATCATTGATGACTACAAAAAAATGACTTTAAACAATATCAATAAATCTACAAGATCATAAATTCATGTTTATTAAGATATATAGGAATCCTATTTTAAGATAACACCATAAAATACCAATCATTACATTTTATTTAAGTAAGTATAATATGATTAACCATATTTACCATGATTTGTGATACTCTACCTAATATTCCCATAAATACCATTAGATGATATTCTCTATTAGTTCATTTATATACAAATCTCATCACGTCTGTCCTCAAATTTTATGATATTCTTAATCTAATATGAATTTAATTTTTTCTCTATAATTTTTCCATAACAAGATATAATCCTAAAACTCAACGAGATACCTCATACATGATGGGTATGAGAAACCTTGGTTATTACACTATAACAAAATAAATGAAGGGAAATGATGAATTATCAATATATTGTAAAAAATAAATGTTTACAATATCTGATTACTTAGGGATGTCTCTATTGATTGTAACGCCCCAACCCCAGTTATCCAGAGTCAGTGCATTATTGCGTAACGTTGGCATGATCACTGAAGATCATGTCTTGAAAGATTGATTAGTTTAGTAGCCTTGGAAACAATATATACATTCATAAATGTTACATTAAATCATAATGTGAAAAACTAAAATAACATAGTCTCCATATTCCACACCCATATCCCCTTTAGACTATCCCTGCAGGTCAGTCATAAAATATTTCTTCACATCCTGGGAAAAAGAAAACATTGAAAGGGGTGAGCTCAGATGCTCAGTAAGGATAAAAATATAGCGGAATCTTTAATAAATAAACATAATCATTTAAGGCAATGTATGAATAAAACAAAAGCCTTTTAAACATGAAATTCAACATAATATGTCAAAAGTAAAATGAGATAATTCCATTTACTTATTCACATGGATATTCTAATGGTCGAATAATAACATGAAATATCAATAACCACTTTCATAATGATGGAATGCATAATGCCAGAATATCATTAGCATGTATCCAAGGCCTCGTGCCAAGACTACAAATAAGATTTTGTCAAGGCCTCGTTCCAAGACACTAGTATGTCTCATGAGACCTGTCGATGCATCGAGGAGCTATAGCGGGCTCCACCCATCTCTTATTAAGTCTAATGCATTCCACATATGAACAGGTTTAAATATATAATAAACCATAACATAATTATATCTCATAAAACATGCATAATGGAAACATAACATTTCCACATTTCAATAACAAGATATAAATACAAACATAGATATAATAAAATCATTTTCAATACCAAAATAAAAGAAAATTGAAACATGGTATTTATTTTTCATTTTAAAAAAAGTTATGGCTTGTAGTGGAAGCCGAAACTTAAATAATGGTCACGGTGGTGGAGAAGTTGTTGGCGCCGCATATATGTGACAAGAAAAACATTCCTTTTTGTCATTTAGTAAAATGCTTCATACAAAATGATTCCTTTTGAATAAATGTAAAATTCACAGGGGTTTATACACCGTATAAAATAAATTTGTGTATAAAACAAATCATGTCTCAATGAATGGAGATTGAGATGAAGTCCTTTACAAATACCATTTTTTATAATAAAATAGATATATTATGTGTATTCACTATATGTACACATAAAGAATGTACAAGTACAAGATAGGACATTATAATATCATTACATAATTAAAAAGTAGGAGATTAACCCAAAGAATGGAAATTGGGTTAAGAAGTTCCCTTACCTAGTGTCCATCTTGACTCGATTATTTTTTAATTTCCTAAATAATAAAATAGAGTTAATTTATATTGTCTTAATAACCTTTTTCATGTTCATTATTCCTTTTATATCACTTATTACCATGATATGAACATTATGTAAATATTTAAGTTAATAACGGCCGTTTTGTCGATCAATGGTTCTTGAGTCAAAAATAAACTTCTTATAATTACAAGTCGGTCTTGTGTTAAAATATCCATTAAATCAAGAATTATATTCATGATTTAGGTATCATTTATAACATATATATCATGTATATACATTAATTTATAATATTACATAACATTTAGAGGTAAGAAATGAAATTCACTGTTCATGGAGACGGTAAACCGTACGTACGCATAAACGATGCTTTCATTTCTACTTCATATTTAATGGAATGAAATTATAATTACATAAAGGTATAATATAATTCCACTATAATATAATGTATAATACCATTTACTCCATCCTTTATACATCCCACAGATGGCATTAACGATTCAATTCACTTTGAGGGGGAGGTAGTCCGCACTTCCTAAAATGATATTATCGCGTTTACCCATAATGGAAATCATAAAGGTAATTAATAAATGAAAAATAAAGAAGTATAAGGAAAACATAAACATATTATATATCATATATAGAAATAGTTTCATCATAATGGCCACCATGAGAGGTGTTAATAGAATATTGAACAATCATCGTTTCGTGAGGCAGTAATACGCCACCCACAAAAACAATATGTTATTTAACCATTAGACAATGGTGTGTGTATGTGTAGCTCTAATACATATCATAAAAACATCCTAGTATATTTAATATACCGGTGTTGTTACAAAAGAGAGAAATAAAAATAGTTTAGGGGTTTTGAGAAGCAAAATAAAACAAAAGAACATAAAAGAAGACATTACCATAAAATCTGGTAACTCTTTTTGATCTGAGCCAAAGGCTTCCTTGGGAAGAATTATTCCCAAATTGAGGCTTCTATGAGTAATAGATGGAATTTCAGAGAGAATATGGGCAGAGGTTTTCCGAGCCTTATTGCTTGAATGGTGTGAATAAGGTGGTAGTGGTTGGGGCCTTTTATAAGAGGAGAGGAGGGGCACTCTTGGAATGTCATGACATGTTACATTATTATGAAATGATTTTCGGATTCTAAAGGTCCCTCAATGATATAATTCGAGCAGAAGGTGATAAGGGTTCTAAATATGCTTATCCAATAGGTTTTTTACAAGTGTGTGCCTGCGATTTTACATTATCTTTTCGTTTTATTTAAATCATTAATTAATGAGGTAATCGCTGCATCATCATTGTGTCATTAAAAATTTAATTTATTTAATGTCTAAAAATTATAAAAAAAATATCATGATGTAGGAAATCTTTTTAGATTTCCAATGAATATTTATAGTTTAAAAGATAACTTATATAACCCCATGTAATATTTCATTTAATAAAAAACACATGTTTGGGACAATTTTATTTTTACTTTAAATAAAAAGTTATTAATGTCATTTTCTTACTCAAGTGGCTCCATGGGGTCCCCAAGTTGACCCATGGATTTTCCTAGTCGGCCATGATTCATCCAATAATGGTAGGACAAGTGTAAGGGTATTTTCATATTTTTATAATATCATTTTTACCTTAAATTTCACTAATTACCTTTAATCACGAATATTTAAACTTAAAAGTTACTATTCACCAAAAATTATTGTAATCCCATTGAACCAAATTTTCATCCAAATGACAACCATGTATGTCATATTTCTGAAAATCAAATCACAGAAAGGGTAATGTTTCATTTAAATGAAAAATTAGTTTTTTAACTACGAGTTAGTGGTTTCACTATTCATAAAAAAATGATATTTTTCAGAACAACGTGAATATTTCACCCAAATCTATAATTGATATTCTGAATTAAAAAAATGAAGCCTATTTTAAAAAATTCCAAGAATATATGTTGCATTAATTAATTTTATAATGAATTCCCGCTGTCACAACAAATAGCGTGTTTTTAAGAAACAATATATATCAAAAGATTGACAATTGTTTATGTCCAATTTCTAAGTGAAATTAATTACAAAGACCACCATTGGATAAAATGATAAAAATATATTCTAATTATACTTTAAAACCAATCAATATTATAATTTATCACTATAAATTATTTTTATTAAAAAAGTTGTTTTTAAGTATTTTTCACTATTCATAAAAATTTGGATGTTCTCAGAAAAATACCAAAAATTAAACATAGGCTAATTTCAATATTCGGAATCCGAAAATGAAGTCCATTTTGAAATATAAAATATATTTAATTTTAAAAAGTGGGTATTACTATTCATAATGGCTATTTTTATTAGTCTCGGTGTGTTAGAATCTCGAACTTGTGTACAATGCAAACTATTGCATAATTGAAAGAGAAGCGTATCGTGGAATCTCAGGATGTTACATTCTCCCCTCTTTCAATAAATAGAATCTGCAAAATTTGAAATTTTCCTTTTAAAATAAAAGGAAGCAAATAGAAAATACATTTTTGGAAAACACACATCGGAAATAAGGTTAATAAAATTTAGCCATAATAAGAGGGAAATGAAAATGAAAAAGTCACCACCAAATTATGATCTCGATAAGGAGAACATTGGTGGAAATTAGAGACATATAATTGGGTGAAAACATAAATATTTGTAGGGAGTGATTGAGGTCATAAATCACAAACAAGTGTAAAATTGAGGGCCTCAAAGCTTTCAATCTATGTTGATTTAAAATATAATCAGTTCAACATGACATAAGGTATTTGGATAACACATTTTTTGTTTTAATATCCCATTACTAAAGATTAAGAATTAATTTATTCATTGAATAAGTGATAGGTATATATATATTTATGCTTGACAGGCAGAGTTTCAACCTTTAAATAATTTCTACCACAAACTCATCTTTCAATCAAAAAGATAATAGAACTCCAAAATATTATATTTATCCTAATCGTACAAGGTTCAAAATTTTATCACATGACATTTAGATTAGGAAAACTTTTTTTAATAACTAGTGACTTCTTGTATGATAGTGGTAGGTAATAATGGTCTATCACACTATGGTTGTGGGTTCGATTCCTATAGCTTTCTCCGACAAGATGGGTTATCTCCCGACCTACAGGTTGTCCCTTTACTAAATCTCTAGTATTATAATTTTACAAAAATAATATTCAGTAATGTTTTAACCATAAAAACTACTATCCAAGGTTCAACTTAATCCATTCCAACCTTTATAGTTATCCAAAATACATCTGTCCAACTCACAGTCCAAATTTTATAAGGAAGGTAAACATAATGAAGATCATTTTTTTTGTGTAACAACATGTGAACACCTTCATCATGTATTCTTTTAAAACACTTCAACATCCAGAATTACCATGATCCTTATTCTATATCTAATACTATATATAACCCTTCAATCCAAAAATGTATACAAATCATGAATTAGTTTGAAGGAAGTTAAGAATATCCAATATAATTTATCCAAATCAATCATGTCTTATTCCAAAATAACTATCTCGGCATCAGAACCATATTATGGATTATCGTTCTCTCAACCATATATTTTCCAAAAATTTAACCTGCTGTGGAGTCACCTTTCATGGTTCCACACAATCTCAAGTCCTTGATGAAATAGTATACTGTACAATTCTTATATACTCCATAATTATTATAACCAGTACATCATTGATACAACACTCAAATGAAAAAATTCATTAATAACAACATATGAACTCTAATCATTCCTCCTCATCTGTGGTAGTATAATAACTTTATTACTATCCAATAACATCATTTGGGGCATACTCTAAAGATTTGTAAATTGGTTTGCGTAGTGTCCCCTCCCCTTTCAGATGAAGCATTGTACATTCGAAACCTTTTTCTTACCCTTGTAGTCACACAGTTAGTGTCCTTTTTCTCCACAATTATAACAACCACCAATTCCCTTCAGGAAATTTCCAAGGTGTTTATTCCCATAGTTACCACATATTGGAAAATTCTTCTTTTCCCTCATCCATTTATCCATCATTCTCTCTTTCATCGATTTCTTCTCTTTCTTCCCTTTAAATCCATAAGACCCAGAGAACTCTTTACTTATCTTATTAACACATGATACTATTTCATCATATGTTGAGAACACATGGGAGACTATTTCCCTTCTAAAAGTAGGCTTAATATCGTGAAAGATATGATCCTTCTTACTCTTTGGATCATACGTATTGATGGAGTTTACGTTCATTATATCGGGCACCATTTCTATACAATGGAATAAACTAAATTAGTTTATGAATTGCAATGAATAATTCCAAAACTGTAAAATACATAATATAAATTGAATGGCTTATGTATATAATCCATAATCATAAAAAATGTTTTCTTTGAGGAAGTATATACTCATAAACCCTTCATAATGGTTTGTAAAAAAATTGAGAATTATCCTAAACATATCCCCTGGGAGTGTCGTAACCAAGAGTGCAGCAAGACCCATTTTTGTGCATCAGTTCCCATTCGAGTCTAGCTCAAAGCGGTGCTTTCAGGTTTTACCTTTATGTACATATGTGCCAGAGCCGCCTCTACCTACTTGTATCCAGACATGGATGTATTTCTCTTAAATCTCAAAAAATCTCTATAATACCAAAATTCTAGGATGATCTTCTATACTAATCCTCAATTTCTATCAATGGGCTATGTTCTTAATCAGAGTTTTTCTAAATCTAGCTTCCAGGGTTAGTACTAAAGTGCCTCTGATACCAACTGTAACTCCCCGACCCCATTTACCCAGAGTCGGTGCATTATTGTGTAACATTGGCATGATCACAAAAGATCAAGTCTCGAAAGACCGATTAGTTTAGTATCCTTTGAAACACTAGATACATTCATAAATGATACATGACATCATAAAGTGAAAAACTAAAATAACATAGCCTCCATAGTCCACATCCATATCCCCTTTAGACTATACCAGTGGGTCAGTCATAAAATATTTCGTCACATCCTGGGAAAAATAAAACATTGAAAGGGGTGGGCTTAGATGCTCAGTATGGATAACAATATAGCAGAAACTTTCATAAATAAAAATAAACATTTAAGGCAATGTATGACTAAAACAAAATCATTTTAAACTTTAACTTCAACATAATATGGCAAAAGTAAAATGAGATAATTCCATTTACTTATTCACATGGATATTCTACTGGTCGAATAATCACATGAAATATCAATAACCACTTTTATAATGATGGAATGCATAATGCCATACTATCATAACCATTTAGCCAAAGACTCGTGCCATGACTTGAAATATGATTTTGTCAATGCCTCATGCCAAGACACTAGTTTGTCTCATGACACCTACTGATGCATCGAGGAGCTATAGAGGGCTCCACCCGTCACTAATTATATCCAATGCATTCCTCATATCAATAGGTTTAAACATATCATAAACCATAACATAATCATATCTCATAAAACATGCATACTGGAAACATAAAATTTCCACAATTCAATCACAATATATCATTAAAAAAATTGATATTATAAAACCATTTTGAATACCAAAATAAATTAAAATTAAAACATGGTATTTATTTTACATTTTAAAAAAAGTTATGGCTTGTAGAAGAAACCGAAACTCAAATAATGGTCACGGCGGGGGAGAAGTCGTTTTCGCTGCATACGTGTGACAAGAAAAACATTCCTTTTTTTCATTTAGTAAAATGCTTCATACAAAAATATTTCTTTTGAATAAATGTAAAAGTTAAAGGGGTTTATACACCATATAAAATAAATTTGTGTATAAAACAAAATATGCCTCAATGAATGGAGATTGAGACGAAATCCCTTAGAAAGACCTTTTTTTAAACAAAAAATATATATTATTTTTATTCACTATAAGTACACATAATGAGAGTAAAAATACAAGATAGGATATAATAATATCATGACATAATTTAGAAGTAGGAGATTAACCCAACGAACAGAAATTGTGTTATGAAGTTCCCTTACCTCGTGTCCGTCTTGACACCATCGTTCTTTAATATCATGAGTAATAAACTAGAGGTAACTTCTATTTTATTAAGAACATTTTTCATGTTCATTATTCTTTTTTATATCACTTAATAACATGTTATGAACATTATGTAATTATTTAAGTTAATAACGGTCGTTTTGTCGATCTTTGGTACTTGAGTCAAAAATAAACATCTTATAATTACAAGTTGTTCTTGTGGTGAAATATACATTATATCCAGAATTATATTCATGATTTAGATGTCATATATATCATATATATCCACTATATAAATTAATTTTTAATATTACATAACATTTATAGGTAAGAAATGAAATGCACCGTTCATAGAGACGGTAAGCCATACGTACACATGAACGCTACATTCATTTCTATTTCGTATTTAATGGAATGAAATTATAATTATATAAACTTATAATATAATTCCAGTATAATATAATTTATAATTCCATTTACTCCATCCTTTATACATCCCACATATGGCATTAACGATTCAAATCACTTTGAGGGGGCGGTAGTCCGCACTTCCTAAAATGAAATTATCATGTTTACCCATAATGGAAATCATAAAGGTATTGCATAAATGAAAAATAAATAAGTATAAGGAAAAAATAAACATAATATATATCATATAGAGATATATTTTTCATCATAATTTCAACCATGAGAGGTGTTAAATGAATAGTGAACAATCATCGTTTTCGTGAGGCAGTAATTCGCCACCCACAGAAACAGTATATTATTTAACCATTAGACGAAGGTGTGTTAATGTGTAGCTCGAATACTTATCATAAAATCATTCTACTATATTTAAGATACTGGTGTTGTTACAAAAGAATGAAATAAAACGAGTTTAGGGGGTTGGAGATGCAAAATAAAACAAAAGAACATAAAAGAAGACATTACCTTAAACTCGGGAAACTCTTTTTGATTTGAGCCAAAGGCTTCCTTGGAAATACTTATGCCCAAAGTGAGGCTTCTAGGAGTAATAGTGGGATGTTTAGAGACTATTTGGGAAGATTTTGTCCGATCCAAATGACATGGTAGGTGTGAATAAGGTGGTAGTTGTGGGGGCCTTTTATAAGAGGAGAGGAGGGGCACTCTTGGAAAGTCATGAAATGTTACGTTATTATGAAATGATTTTAAGATTATAAAGTTCCCACAATGATATTATTATAGGATAAGGTGATAAGTGTTCTAAATATGCTTATCCAATAGGTTTTTGACAAGTGTGTTCCTTATATTTTACATTATCTTTTAATTTTATTTAAATCATTAATTAATGAGGTAATCGCTGCATCATCATTGTGTCATTAAAATTTAATTTATTTAATGTCTAAAAATTTTAAAACAAATATCATGATGTAGTAAAACGTTTTATCTTTCTAATTAATATTTATAGTAAAAAAGATAACTTATATAACCCCATGTAATAATTATTTTTGTAAAACAACATAGGTTTGGGACAATTTTTTTTTACTTTAAATAAAAAGTTATTAATGTCATTTTCTTACCCATGTGGCTCCATGGGGACCCCAAGTTGACCTATGGATTTTCTTGGTCCACCATGATTCATACAATATGGGTAGGACAAGTTTAAGGGTATTTTCATATTTTTATAATATCAATTTTACCTTAAATTTCACTAATTACCTTTAACCACGATTAATTAAACTTAAAAGTTACTATTCAGCAAAAATTTATTTTAATCCCATGGAACAAAATTTTACTTCCTAATGACAACCATGTTTGTCAGATATTTGAAAATCAAATCACAGAATTGATAATGTTTCATTTAAACAAAAAATTAATTTTTTAACTACCACTTAGTGGTTTCACTATTCATGAAAAGTTGATGTTTTTCAGAACAATGAAAAAATCTAACCCAAAGATATAACTGATATTATGAATTCAAAAATTATGTCTATTTTACAAAATTCCCAGCATATAAGTTGAATTAATTAATTTTATAATTAATTCCCGCTGTCACAACAAATAGCGTGTTTGAAAGAAACAATATATATCAAAAGATTTACAATGGTTTATGTCCAATTTCAAAGTGAAATTAATTCCAATGACCACCATTGGATAAAATGATAAAAATATTTTCGAATTATACTTTAAAGCAAATCAATAGTATAATTTATCACTATAAATTATTTTGATTAAAAATGTTGTTTTGAAGTATTTTTCACTATTCATAAAAAATTGGAAGTTCTAAGAAAAATACAAAAAATTAAACATAGGCAAATTTCGATATTCTGAATCAAAAATTGAAGTCCATTTTGAAATATAAAATATATATAATTTCAAAATGTGGGTATTACAATTCATAATGGCTATTTTGATTAGTCGTGGTGTGTTAGAGTCTCGAACTTGCGTACAATGCAAACTATTGCATTATTGAAAGAGAAGCGTATCGTGGAAGCTCGGGGTGTTACATTTATGATCCAAGGATCCCATTGGTGATTATTAAATGGTGATTCATAATATCATATTGGTTGAGAATGAAATCCCATCGTGAAAAAACATAACGACTAAAAACATGGGCCTCTCCATTAGTTTAATGATTTAATAATACCATGTCTCAATTAGTCTTCAACCAACTGGATTTGTTAGTAAGGCCCCCTCATGTCCGACTATAGTAATATCTATCCGGTGAAATGATTCATTTAGTTTTTCATTCTATATGAATTTTAACATCATGGATGTAATCTTTTTACATATGAGCAAAAAATTTATGATGTGACCCATTCAGTGAATGTGACCAACATGTGTTTGGTTTCTATTTATAGGGATATGCATGTATCCTATTTATTGGGTCCAGTCCTATGTCATGAATTCCTATAAACTCCCATGATGATGGAAATTTTTAAATCTACCTATTGACTAGATTAATATAAAACCAATAAAATTAATATGAAATGAATTAGATTTCATTAATTCAATAATATTCACATATTTTATTGTTTCCAGAAAATCCTTAGTACATTGTTAACTAATCCCAAACTATGTTTATGGAATGATTTAGGAATGATTCATAAATTTATTGCAGTGTCCCATTTTAGGATCCAATTCGCCCCAAAAATGCCTAATGAGGTTAAACTGTGAACCTCTTGTTGGATGTGTATTTATTTTAATAGTTGGAGCTGAAGCCTAATTTTTTTATAAAAGAAAACAAAGACCTCATTAACGAGGTAGATGGAGACCCATTACATATCCTGAAGGCGTAGTGGGTATGTAGCCCATTAAATAGCCTATAGGCCCAAATTTTTGGCCCAAGGTCCATTCTGTGAATAATAACCCTGCTACTACAGTACCCGTCGCTTCTACAATATCTTGCCACCGCTACAGTGTCCTTCCATCGTCGCAATACCTTCTTCTCAATAGTATCACTACTGCTACATTACTTCTATAGTACTAGTACAACAACCTACGCCCAATGGTATTTTAACCTCCATTTTTAATGTAGGAGTATAGGGTGCTTCCCACTAATCCAATAACTTCATACCATTGATCTGTAGTCCATTATGTACATTTTGTATCTTGTTTTTGAGTGTGGATAGATTTTTATGCTTTGATGAATGCATAACATCTAATATAGATTAAAAATTTAATGGTGAAGCTAATGTGAATTCATAAAAATACATTTTTCATAAACAACCATGTATTATTCTATTTTCCTTCTTGTATTTCACAGAAACCAAATGGTTTTCCAAACATCGATAAATAAAATAAGAATGAATGTGATCAAACATTAAATCGTACTTATAATTCATTATGTGTGGTTTTCTTGGTCATGAACATTTAGAACTCCCAAATATCAAAATTGAATTGGAAAATGAACTTGTTAATTACAATATCATAAAAAATATTAGTACACGTAGTTAAACACAAGATACAAAATAAAATATACAACCTTCAAAACATATTACTCAAATAAACAATCACCAACCCAACACATTCAATTATAGGTGTTGAATTTAATGCTACAAGGGTATCATTATAAAAACTCCATTTGTATTTGTTATGTATTACATGAATGTCTCTAGAAGATGATGCCCCACATGATATCCTACATATAATATAATGACGAGAGTCATGAAGCCCCTCTTACCACATCCAATATTTGTAAGAGACGTTCCCATGAGCACAATAATCCACAAATTCCATTTCACAGGGAGGTAGATAAGGATTATTAACTTGTTATGTAATAAAAAAAAGAGTTACCTATGAGGGATTCTATTCAATATGGTTCTTGTGACAATCATGTGACCTCAAAATATAAGGACGATTTTTATATCCCCATCGACTGAATTAGTAACCTAGAATGATGTCATATTATAGTAATTCATAAATAATAATGTGAGGGATAATGAAAAAGATAATAGATATAACTCCTATAATGGAATTAAAATATCCACTTATATGCTTCACATCAAAAAATTTCCTCCTTATTATCCTATATACTGTTATAAAAGATGAAAAATTTGAAGAGTATAAAAAATTTAAGAAAGGGAAAAATACTTTTAAAGGGTTTAATGAGTATTGTATCAAATAATGGTACAACATGAATCATAAAACCAAATATTATATTGGACTACATCCCTCAAAAAAAGGATACACCACTAATGAGGATCATTGATTCACCAGTGTTTAGATTAATATAGCCCCAATGAAGCCTGGAATGTTTAAAATTTATTCTGATGAGTTTTATCATGATAGTTTTGATGTAAAATATACACATTAGGTGGAAACACTACAAAGTGTCCAATACATTACTCCCAAATTTAATTGAAACGACTTAGTTGTACCAAACCCATCTCTAAAAAAGAAGTTATATATATGAAAATATTATAGAGTGAAATGTTGATTCAGTGAATGCTTAATTAAATAGAAAATACAATCATGGATATCCATATATTGATTCCAATCATCATCCAATAGAGTTACAATAGAATAAGGAATGGTTTTCATCATGTATTCTTCCTATATGTACCTAGATGTTGATAAGTAAATGTCTTCAAACGAATTGATTTCTCATTTCTAGCTAAAAATTGAGGATATGATGGTGATATTTATAGAGATTATTCATTAATATTTCAGTAATGGTGATGTACCAATATCCTGCTATATAATTCTACAATGATAAATCATATTTTCTCCCACACTGTAGGTGAATTCCATATATCGTTCTAACATAAACCATCTTATAAGGATCTGTTCATTTTCATATTTTAAACACATTATCGGGTGAATTATAGACTTCATGTATCCTTGGTAACCCCCAAATAATCCTTAAGATGGATAGTTATATCCTTGATATGTGTGTAAAAATTGAGGTTTTGTTCATTCATTGTTTCAACTTCATCTAAAAAATTTATTGAAAGTAAATCACCACCTCTAAATTTCATATTTCAACCCCGTTCTCATATTGATTGATACATATGTGGCATTCATGTGAGATAATTAATTCATTAAACACTTAGTAACTTTTATTGAAAGCTATATTACATATAACTAGTGTATTTTCAGTTTTTATGATCATTTTATACGAAGAATAATTTTTTCAATATCCAAAAGATTAGGATAATTATTCCAAAGAAGAAGAAATCAGAGACACAATCAATTACAACCCCATATATGAGTTATCAAAATATAATTTCAAGGGATTTTTTAATCAATAATTGGATTCAAAAGATGATAGATGAGGGGAAAATAGATCCAATGAAACCATAATATTTTCTTCACAAATTTTTAAAACCTCATCATAACACAAAAATGTGTGTAAGATAAACCGATTTTACAATCTATCGAAAGTGGATAATTTTATTTATTATATTAAGATGTAAAATGATGATACAAATCATTATTTTTCATTGGATACAAATATCCTTGATCGCCTAATGATCAAGATACCCAAGAAGTTATACTTGAAGGACCATCCCAAATGCATTACCTTCCACTAACTCTTATGACCTACAATTTATGGATGCTTATTCCTAAATGTTTGGATCTAGGAGTTGGTTGACAAATGCTGATAGAGTTAGTGTATTAAAATACGTGTTCAAAATTTGTTCAATAATTATCACTTAATCAACAAAGAATCAAACCATAAAAATAAATTAAGGAATGCATTCACACAATATGACATTAGACTTCAATTTTAACCACCTTATACAATAAACATATATTGTGTGGCTAGTGTGGTACTTTCATGGTGAATATTTTCATGAAAACATCACAACCACCTGACATTAAACTATAAATCGTATGATCATTATATATGATATTAATCTACATATGACTCCTTCCATATCACATAATGACATACTGCAAGACATTATTTGTATATTATGACATTAAACAATACTATATCATACATCTCACATGGAGTAAAACAAACAAAAATAAAAAAAATCAAGATCTATAGGAGGAATAATTCAAACTCTTTTGGGAAACATTGTGAAAACTATATAATCTATATTCGACGCAATCAATATTCCATTAACCATAATGGCTTCTCTCCATCTTGTGATGAAAATATAGGTTGTAATCTATAGTATATAGTATCTTAATCATGGTTTAATGTAAAGGATATCCCATTTGATAAATATTTATGTATTAAATCATATCATTTTAGGATATAAATTTACAAATGATATCACCTATCCTTAACAAAGAGGTGTGCTTACCCAACCACTAAACCATTATTATTTGACAAAATGTACATATGAAACTCAGTCATGTAATTCATATAATTGAATGTTTACCATACAAGAAAACCAATACATTATTGAATATCAATGTATTATATAATGGATGATAGATTTAATGGAATTTTATTATTTTCATAAAATTATAATATATATGAAATAGTTATTTTCCAATACACGTATCAGGAATGCTCAACCATTGGTAAAAAATACTAATATATAAACTACATAGCATATATTACATTGTTTATCATGAATACATTTAAAGTGAGATAGATCCATATATGATCTCTCAGTATAAATCATTGAGATTTGAAAAATGTAACATATGTTCATTATAATATTTTACCCATAGTGATCATCTGGAATGCACCTAAAAAAATATTTCATTAAATTGTTTATGGTACGTGCAACACCTAGTACAAATGAACTCGAATATAGTATGGCGTTATAACATAGAGTTTAAATTAGAGAGTATGAATATAACGAAATATATTAAAAAACTAAATGGTTAAAAATTTTATAAAATAAATTTAATGATTACCTATTTATTATAAATAAACAATTATCTTTTGAATGAAAGATAAATTTTTCCGAAAGAAATTATTTTTTGAAAGGTAGTTTTATTCCGATCAGTGGACATATATGAAAAATATTTTTTACCAAATATATGATTATTTTTTATGAAATATATTTAATTTTTAATTAATAATTTCATAATTATATTAAAGTGAAATATTGTTAATTTGTTTTGAAAATAATGGTTTTCAATGAATAGGGAAAACATCACGTTTTATAAATATGTCGTTGATTTTAAATAAATTATTAATTTTAAATGAACTATTATAATTAAAATATTCTTTATTTTAACATTATAATTATTTATGTATCTTTATTCATATTCATTAAATTTTATTCCACTTTATATTGTAATTTATTATAAGATTATTTTTGGGTTTAAAAGTGGGATTTTTATGAATATTTTATTGAAGTATGTAATGTTTATCCATTTTAATTAATATAAAACCGAAACTTATGAAACAATTAAATAATATATATATTATATATCTAAAAATACTAATTTAAATTTATATAATGATTAATAATAGTCATATATTTAACAGGAAATCATTTTTTTCATGTAGAAAATATAAATTTAAAATAGATTTTTGTCCCCTACTGCATGTTTTATTTTAAATTAAAATATTCCAATTCAATAGGATTAAATTTGAAAAAATGGATTACATATTTATATAAAAATAATTTATATTATTTAATAAGTTCATTTTAGTTTTAATATCTATTAATATTGGAAACAATAATAATATTGTTTAGCGGTCAATGCCAAAACAGAATTACCAAGAGATAAACTAAAAGGATAAGCACTAAAATTACAAAACAACATGTCTAAATACTGTTGGATAGGTTTATTTCTACCATAAAATTAATAAGGATCATAAAAGAAAATTTTTACGGCTTTTTTTCCTAGAAAAAACGTGGTAACCATGTTTAAAAAAAATAAAAGTGGTCCAATCACCTCACATATTAAAGGACACCCCCTCTATTATATGTTTCACACATTAAAAAGATTTTTTATTTGATAATAACAACCCCAATTCCTTAATAATTCCAATATACATATATTATAATACGTTATTATGTCATAAATCCGTCATTGGGTGGATTTTGGTTCCAAAAATAGATGGTTGTTCGAAGAAAATATTTCATTCTTAACTGAATGATTTTATTTTATTTTATCTTCCACCTAATTAAAATATTAATCATTAATGAATATATAATAAAAAAGTGTCATAAATTTATATTTATTTAATTATCTAATTTCATAACCTAAAACCTTGTATTCTTCGATAAAATAGGAAACTAAAGTATAATTTTTATGTACGACATTCAACTGAATTGGGAACTGATGTAATTTTTTTATATAATCATCCATAAATTTTTGTTTTAATGATAGTCTGATGTAATAATTATATGACATATATATGACATGTTTTTTTATTCATGATAAATTTATCATTATAAAATGATAATATTTATTCCCCTTTGATACCTTTAAACTTATTGAAAAATGATAAATTCTTATGTCTGTATATGTAGACAACCACCCCCACAAAGCGTTGTGAATATTTTTTCCATGAAAAAATCACATAACTGTTATATATTAGTATATATAAGGATATAATATTGTATTTATTATTTTATTATTGTCATGAAAATATTAAATATTTCTTATATTATTTCCATAATTATCATTTGCAAATTGTATATATTACTCCTTCATACCTATGACCTACCGTCTCCATTATTTCTATTCAGTTCATTTTTGTAACCAATATTAATGAGTGTTTTTTAAATTATAATGGATCTAAAAAAATTACACTAATGAACTGAATATTATTTTTTATTATAAACTAATGACCTCTTTTACCTTTTCCCACACATCAATGATGGTTTGCAATAATGAACAGAATGTCCTCAAATCATATGACATGGTATAAATTGATTATGTATTTAATTGTTTATATCAAAATAAATAATATAAATAATTTTATTACATGTTATTATTTAATATAAGTGTATTTTGTAATAAATTTTTTGAAATTAGTTTATTAAATTGGAGTTAAGGGACACACATTGATGGTCTGGACATGAGTTATGTGTTTCTCATCAATCTTTTAATTTACTATGACATATTCCATATTTTCCAATTATTTTTATTGTTTGAAGTATATAGAACCAATTAATGTAATTATTTGTTTCCATTCATGAAAATTATTGGTATTAAAAAATAAATTGGAGGTTCTCCCATTAATATGGTTTTGATATAGAGATTACCAAATTATTATTGGAAATCATCTCAATTTTCAGTCATTGTGGAATATTTATTGTTATAAACCTTGTTTATTATATATTTTTATATACATTCCACTAAAAATGTAATATAAAAATTCCTTCTTAATACATGGTAATTTATAATTTAATTCGATTTATTTTATACTTTGGTATTTGACATAAATGTTACCTAGGGGTAACGAAATTCATAACTCAATTTCTTTTCTTTGGGTTATGTAACTTCATCATTTTATTAGATATTATATGAATATTTACATAATGAATTATTATTATCATAAATTTTATTTTCAATTTTTTTATTTAGATTTAAATATGATATAAACTATCAATAAAATGATTAAATTTCACATAAATTTTATTAATCATATAAGGGTTGATCATCTCCAATTGTCAGGATTGGGGAATATAATATGTTATAAAACCATATGATTTTATTTTTTTATATATATTACCACTTTTTATGTGATATCAAAAATATAATTATAATCATTATATTTAAATTTCCATATTAAATTAATGTTTAATGGTTCTTATGTGTGATGTGATACAAAATCCACAACGTCATAATATTTCAATCTACATTAATTTGAGATTTCTTTTGTTCATAGTTTATTAGAAAAAATAATATGATATAAATACATTAAATCACATAAAATTATTATACACTGATCATGAATGTGGTTAAATTTTTTTTATTTCAATTTACATCACTATTGATTAAATAAACTATATTAAGGCCATTTTTTGTGATACTAAAATTATATTTTTAGATCTAATATGATTCTATTCCATATAATTGTTCTCTAAATTGATCTAAAAATTTTTATTTAAAAATATAAATTTCTTACTAATGATATTTTTTGGATCCATGAAATTATTTTAAAATATTTTAAGAAAAAATTCGTTGATTTTCATAATGGGTAACCTTTACTCCCATTACATTTTTTTGAAATGAATGTTTAAGTTTAACATTTACAACACGAATGGAATTTCCCACCATCAAAACCACTCAATGTTTTAATTAATAAATTTAATGTTTCAATTGATATTTAAGAGATCATTAATTTAAATGTTTAATAAATAAAAAATTATTATATAACTGTTTCTAATGTGAAAATTATAGTTTCCTCATAAAATTTTAGAGTTACATTTCAAAATTATTTTCCATCTAAGATGACATACTTTTCTGTTTCCAAAAGTGAAATATTATTTTCTAGAATAATTTTTTCAATGGTAAATTATTTCTACTACCATTTATAAACATTAAACCCCCATGATATTACAAACACTCAACTAGGTATAAGTTGTATTGACACCATCATTATTCATTTTCTAGATGGATTATGACATGATTATGGAAGATATTTTTTTCATTGTGTTATTTGAGATATAAATGATAAATTATTAATGTTATTATTGAAATGTTTAGGATTTGAAAAAAATGTATTCTAGAATTTTACTTGTACACTATTGTTTAATTAATTTGTAGGCCTGATATAAATTATACAAAGGGTTGAGCATCGTCCGAGATCATAGGTGTGCCTGATATAACATATATGATGGCTTCACCTACATAGTGTCAGCTGATCCCAATATATATTATATTATTAGTGAAAAAGATAGATTAAGTTAATCTATATATATCTTATATTGTGGGTGGACCTATATAGTGATCCAATTCATTGGTTAATGTCCACTTCTCATTAGGAAAATAAAGAGGGAGTTACTCGAGGGTTTCTCGTATATATTTAACTTGTCTAAAATTATTTATAAAATGGATTTAAAATAAATTATGAAGATTATGATCAAAGATACCAATTTTTTTTCAATATTTATGTTATAATAAAATAATGTTTCAACTAAACAATATTTAAATGAAATGGATCAATATTATTGATCATTAGGACTCATTCCGTTTATAAAACATTATTGTGTTTTTAAAGAGTGATAATACATGGATTGATGTGGTATTTAAAGGTTGGGGTTGAAGACTCATATATTATTTAACACAAAGCCCTCTTTCTGACTTGGTAAATGGAGACCCATTATATAGCCAGAAGGACCATTCGTGGAATTGTATTTCAACAAAACCTGGGCTAATACCTCTACCATACATTTACCGCTACAGTTCCACCACTGCCAGAGTACACATACTTTACCTGCTACCGTACAACTACAGCAACCCCTCTATTTGTCCTTCATCCCATTAGATCATGGGTCTTTTGGTTTCTAAGCAGTAGCCCTAACCATAGTATTAATGAGTATGAATATTGTTATATTATGATAATATAATCTGATTAAATCATTATATAAAGAATCTTCTCTTATTCTAAATAATGATGTTCAATTATTAATTCACATTTTTATCCTTACCCATCATTTTCGCTCACCCTTCTAATGTTCCATGGACTGTATCTTAAAAATAATTATGTTAAATGAATTTTTTGTAGAAGGGATTATTATTGTTGATAATGAAGGAGTATTTTATAAAGAAGAAAATATGGTGTTAGTGGTAATGATACTCAATTGAATAAAAGGGTATTATTTAGTTAATATAATTATCTAATTTTCTAAAACCCTAAATTGGAAATATCATTCAGTGTGTAAGTGATCCAATATTTTTTTGATGATGTATATATTAGGAATAATTGTGTCACCCTTATCAGTATCAGTCTGATAGTTTAAATATCATGTTATTGGAACAGGAGTTGTGAATGCAGGATCTAGGATATTAAACTCAATGAAATTATTCTATATTTTATTATAATTTTTTATAATTAAAATTCCCTAGTTTATAATGATTATATTATTAATATGTGAATGTAATGTTCCAATAAATTTTCATTCCACGAGAAATTATTTTTAGTAATTCAATATGGTAAATCTCATAGTTATATATTAATTTTTAAATACAACATATCTCATGTCATCATCGAAGCCCTGGTGTATCACTCCAGTTGGAATGAATGATGTACACAATATTTAAATGTAATAAAATAAATCCTAACTATATGAAGTTAAATTTTTTTAACATGTCATGGTAGTATGAAAATAAATTTAATTACATAGTTCATAGCTAACAAAACACCAAACAAACAGCAATGCCATATTTAAAGTGATACATCAAACTGCTTCACATATATTCCACAACTAAATACCATGAATTATATTTAATATTACACCCTACAACGTAATTCTCAATCATGATTTATAAATCCATGTAAATTATATACAAGTGTGTTGATAATAATCTATGACTCTATGGAAGGATATAATAAATACACCCTCGTACATATGAAATAGATTAGTATATAAACCATCCATGTTGATTCATCTCTGAACATACATCCAAAGCATTACCATAAACTAAATTAATTATTATAATTTATTTCTATTGGATTATTCACAATGTAATTTAACACTCTGAAAATTATAGAACAATTTATTCCTTGATTCCCATAACAATGTATAAATTGTTACAGCTAAAATTTCAATTGCATAATAATATAAAAAGACTGTATATTTTAATCAATGTATAGACAGTTTCATTCCATTCACCTAGGATTTACCAAAATTCATTTTATCATGAAATTAATGAAATTAAAATATTGATGAATTGAAAAATGTTAAAATAAACAATTATTGTTTTATTTTTAAGCCCATGAAAAAAAATTGTTTGAGGAGGAATAAATTTTAAATTTTTTCTATAGTTCACAATATCCCAAATGCATGAATATTAATTGAATTTTTTAGTTACATGATATATATAAATAAACTATATAATATAATTTTCCATAAAACATTGAATTAATCTATGTGAAATGTGTATATTCTATATGACCATTCAACCTATTCATGTATGAGCTTGATCCACATAAGAGGATTTTAGTTTATTAGTTCACATTACAAAGATATTTTTTTGATAACAATACAACACTAATATAGATTTCCTTAACATCATTCTAATACTATGTTCTTATCCACATCGCGACTCATTCAATATCTTCTAGAACTACTTTCAATTAAATTTTCAATTCACTGCACATGACTAAGATATGATAATAAAATAAAATTCCCTTCATGTTATAAATGAGTATAACATACATAGATATCTTATTATATAAACTACATAATTTTGTATTAAAATATCTATAATAGATATTGTGATTTCTATACTACTTATTCCACACACAACCACATATTTAGTTTTATCACAATACTCCCATACAAGGTTGAACTATGGATCCAACTACTTATATTGAACCAATATTTAAATAACGTAATTCTCTAACCCCATATGCATAATATATATATATATACATGTACTTTTTAAATAAGAAAAAATAATTTCAGGATTCTCTTACCATGGTAAATGTAGTGATTCCCTTGATTCACAAACTAAGTCTATTCGAAAAACTAAAAACACGCATTACCTTGTATTTCTTCAAAAACCATCACCATCTCATGTGGGGTATTTTTAAAACTATATATTAAAATTAATTTATTCTACTTCATATGAATATATGATACATGAAAATTTATCAAACACCTTTACTTCATGTTGTTAAACTATATTACATTTCATCCATTCTACTTGACATAAACTGGATGGACATTCCATTATAACATGAAATCAAACCTAATGATTAATATCAGTACTACATGACTCTAAAAAATATTATTTACTACCATTGAAAATATAGATTTAATTGAATTAAATAATGGTCAATCCAATAAATCCATACATAGCATAGAGTTTCCCACTATACAAGGCCCATTTTCCTTATATGAGATAGATATCCAAATAATATCCCAACAAGTATATGTGTCTCAATGATAATCCCACCGTATACGGTAAAAATGAACTTATTTTTAAATATACTCATTCATTTTAGGTTCTTAATTCATGGATCAGTGCTAATATGTTTCCATATCACCACCCCCTCCCACATATGGTCCATTTTTTATATTGGAATACCATGGAGTGGAGATCATTGTTTAGTAACCAATGTAAAGAACAATGCTAGTAACTTCAATAAAAGTTCATAGTGTTTAGAAGTTCTCTTTAATTTCTGATCATTAACAAATATAATTTCTATTATTAACTATTTATAAAGATTCCCCCTATAATATTATTCCATTCTAGGTAATATTTTCCCCCTCATCCACATTGGGTCCCATGATTACCCTTAATTGTGATGAGAGGAATCATTTCTCAGACACCTAAATTATGTGCATCAAAGACATTAAAATTTATGGTCTCATTGTATGAAATTAAAATACAAATAACACATCCTCACTATGGGATAATAAACATTACTGAATTTTTCATTATTACAAAACCATAAACTACATAACACATCTGCTGAGATTGTATATCCTCAGACTTCATATAGTGTATAAACTTATTGTTACATTTCATCATCTTACATGAGGGCATAAATAATGTGATAAATCTAGTGTATGATTCTTTTTAGAAACTCTCATTTGATGAAATACGAACAATAATGTAATTTTCCAAATATATTATATATCTCTATACATTGATTCTATTTTAAGAAATATATGTTCCTTTATTTTATCTTTAATAGGGTACATAGGGACCCTTTCTTCCCATATCGTAGGACCAGTAATAGTTATACTATCATTTCCATATTAAAATAAACTGGATTATTTTAGTTCATTGTCACATAACCCTAAATATCAAAAGAACCAGGTCTATGTCATATGAAATTAAACTAAACTATCTGAGGTCATCATGGTGAGTAGGTTATCGCATTATGTTATTTATTAATGAATATGTTATTGTATCTCTTATCCCCAAGTGTGTGATCAATTCACATTAGTTTAATCATTAGGGATCTTGAACCCTTTTTGAATATCTATATTGTCCATTTTCCAATATTATACATTTGGTGTTCAATAAAAAACCATAAGCATTCCTTGACGTGATTAGTACTATTCGTTACAACTACCTAGACAATTTTTTTACATGGATTGATGATATCAAAGGACTCATATAGGGCATTATAGTGAAAAAAATTTATTTTATGATTTTGATGTAACCCCCAAGGGATGTTGTTTTCTCAAATTGAAGGTACTCAATAACACCAGGAGATAATTCATAATATTTAAACACTGGATTAATATTCTATCAATGTCCAATATAATCCCTCTATTATCTATTTATAACTTGATTAGATATTCATAGGTTTTTATTTTTTATAGAACCTACATATTCTATTGGATTTAAATAACCTAAACATTACAAATTTATATGTCATGCTCACATTAAAAGCATGATTATTACCAATTATTATCATGGACTCTCCTTCCATGGTGTGCAAATCATGGGAAGATCCTAATGCCTTTAGTGAAATATTAATCCTGAAAATATGAAATCCTTGAGATTATATTCTCTTTTATTTAAATTTCTATTGGATGCATTTTCTAGTCTTGTGACCCTAAATTTCCTAAATCATATGTCTATAAAATATGATTATAAACTGCATGTATGATCATATTTAGGTCTGATGCATTGATGATGCTAGTATATTCATTCAAATAGAGATATATTCATGTAGGATTCCATGATTATTTAGTCAAAAAAATTCGATAAATATTTACAATCACAATCCATAAAAACACATCATAAATGTTTTCAAGCCTTATTTTAAAACCTCAATTGTAATAAAATTATGATCATAAACTTAATGGAAGATGACCCTCATTTCATGATGTCAAATTTTATAGTGTATTGTACATCCATTATGATGCTAAACTACAAAATAGGTCAATAATAAATGATTTTAGTAATTGACCCTGACTACCCTATAATATACTATATTGTATAAATATACAATGTGATGTTTTATTTTTTCTATTCTTAAATCATGATCTGTTCAACACTGACAACTAGATTTTTAGGACATGGTGTTTTATCCATAGTGTTTTAAAAATATTTAGTGTATACCTCTTCCATAAAACAAACTTTATTCATCCAATATTTATTGAAATATCTACCCAAAACCTGTAGTTGTAACACTCCTCTATTATTACACATTTATGGAAATTCCTGGAAAATTTATTGACTGGTATAAAATGAATAATTATAAAATGATGAAAAAATTAATTTTATTTGTGCCTATTAAGTGACCCTTTAAGGATTATATGGTACTATAGGATTGGTCACCCATTATCCTATGAGATGTTTACCTCTCATGGTGGCATTGGACACTCTTTTAACAATGGTTGTCCAATTCATGCCAATACTAATGTTTTGGAATTTGTATTCGGTGTTATCAATAGTAAACCAACTTATTCTATTTACAATTTAATAAAATGATATTCATAAATTCAATGATTATATATATTTAATTTTTTTTCTATGTGTCCTCTTATTTTAAGAATATACACAAGACTTACACCATAAATATTTACAAATAGGATCAAGAATCCTCCATGATGGCTGAGAATAAGCTACATGGAATTTGGTTAAATGATTTTTTTCAATAATTAATAATATTTAATTATCCTTATTTCATGAATTCAAATGGTTCATATTTGTGTATGTAATGTTATATTGATGTTCAGGGATGGGTAACCTTCATGGGAACATAATAAAAAAATAACTTATTCTATGAAAGCCCTCTACATTCATATGATTTCATTTTAAACATTATATATTTTATAGTTAGATATATAATAGTGAACAATAATATATTATTTCACCTAGAATATTGTACAGTGTTTCCCTTTCATTAACATGAGAATGATCCTTGGAGGACATTTTTTATTCAATAACTATTGGTTTTTATTCTCCGGAGCTCATTGTATACATGTTGAGACAACGGATATTTAGCATGGGCTTGCCAAATATAACCACTATTAAAAAATCATATAGGGTCCACTATTAATAGTTTTGATCTATTTGGTAATTTTCACCAAAAATTTCAAAATTACAATTTCTATGACATGATCATGTTCTACGTAGGAGTATCCAACATAAGGTTATATATTTATCCTGAAATTCCTATGAGAATGACCATGTATTAAATTTATCATGATAAATGTTGTTTTTATTTTTCTAAGAACTCTATATATATTTATTAATTTTTAGATAGGGTACATAGTTATTTTTTAAATCCATCATATTCTCATCCATTAAATGGGAGATAGAATCATAACCACAAATACATGTGTTATCATCCATGATATATTTCTTTGGGACTTGATATCCTCCTTTAATGGTGGGATAATCATGTATTTAAAATATATGTTAACTAATCATTAAATTAAGAAAATATATATACATCATTCAGATATGTATGAGTTCAAACACAATTTCACAATGGTCTAAATTACAATACATTAACTAGTATGAAAAAAAGTGAAATAAAGTTTTACGAGGATTAAAACAAACAAAGAAAAGCGTGAGTAAATATTATGTCATATATCTCAAATAAATTACCCTTCACGGTTTTGTGAGAAGTTATAAAATTAAATGGAATCATTAAAAAGCCCTGAGGACCCACCATAATGCTGTAGCTATGATTATCTATGATCACTAAAAAAACAATTCAATTATAAAAATTGGGTGACTTTGCATTATGTCCCATCAACCCAAGAATGTTATTTTTATATGGTGTTGTATATATTATAGTTCTCCAACCCTTCATCAATATTCATTTTCTCCATAAACGAACTTCATATCATTTTTATTTCAGGCCCCAACCATACACCCAGAGTTGAGAAAATTTTTTTGAATTCCAAAACCCATGGGAACGACTTTTTGGTTCTCCCATTCAACAAAATATTACTATAATATATTAACTTTAATAACAGAAAACCCTGTGAATTGATTGAAACCAAAATTATTTCCCATGATCATGTGATGTAACTACTAGGGGCTGTTTTGGAAAATGAAGAGATATTCCACTTAATATTAATGATATTTTTCATAATGATACCAAACTATTTTTTACATTACTAATAATAAAAAAATTCAAAACCATCTTCCTTTCCCATTGATTTATACATTCATATGTTATTATTTTAACATACCATATTTCCACTACTCAAGTGGATTTAAATATCATTCCTGTTAAACATTCATGTATTGTACCCATTTCGGGAGAAATATGTCAAGATTATATTCTTATTCATTATAATGTATGTGTTTGAATTACATACAAAGACCCTAAAATATTTATTTTAATAGCCTTATTAAAAATCACAAAACATTGAGTACTTATTCTCCATTTGATTAATTTTATCGAACACATCATCTATTTCATATGACTTTAAAATATTTTATACACTGGTCTATGAATTTTTACAACAAATTGTCGACCTAATTCACGTTGTATAGTTTAGGTTTTGTGTTATGACCTCTATTAATGTTAGGGTTATCTTCTCCCTAGATGTAATGACTCTTACAACCAACTTATATTTAAATGTATATATCTTTAAAAAATAGTTCCATGCTTGTAATGTAAAATTTCATTAAATAAAAGAATCATATTTGACTTAATACTATAAACATAAATTACACGAACCATCTCATGACAATTTTTATATATATATATATATATCATGATTGGTAGCTATTCATGTTTTGTTTTTCCTTACCATGTATCTGGATACACCCATTAATTTTTTTTTCAAATCTCTGAACCCCTGATATATATTGATATCTTATCTAAGTTACATGACATTAAAATTCAAATCCTATTGTTTTAAATTGTATTAATTAAAAATAAATATGTATATACATATAAAAATTTATTGGTTGAATCCCACAATGTTTTTTGGCTAATATAAACAGTTTCTACTTACTATATTTTCATCATGCATCGCTTATGAAAAGTACCAAGCAGCAAAAAATGATGCAAATGTCTCAGGTGGAATAATTGTAATGGGGAAACTTGGATAAACCATATCTCCCACAATATAGGCCTATATAACAATGTACTTAGAACATTTTAGGATGAATTTCGAGATATATAAAAAATTTAGCGAACATAATTCTCCCTAAGAAAAAATTATATTATGCTTGATAGGTCACTGACCTAGGATCAAGAGAGACTGCCCATAAATTCATTAAATTACACGGATTAATTTTTCAATTAAAGTGAATATATTCATTTTAATAATGATATAATCATTATATCGTGGTGTCCATCTAGTACCACCCATAAAATATTTAGAGTTGGCAGTGTTATGAAACATTATTTTTATAGATGAGATCCAAATCCCTATTAGAGATCAACAAAATTTTATTTGGAAAACATTTTTCTACACTAAATTTTGTATTAACATATCCGATGTAAAAAATTATGTAGGAGACTTCATCATAGAGTTATTCTTTATTATCCATTGTTGAAATTGATTACCCTATATGAAAGTGCCAAATTCTCATATGGGGGTCTTTATGAGAACTATAGATTAATAGATTTTGATTAAAAAAAGGATAGATAGTGATGTTATAATATAATATTTTGGAAAAATACACATATTTTACAATAATTACATTCAAAATATAATTCTAGATAATTGGACTTCACCAATTAACGGTAATAAGTTCCAATATTGTGATACACATTTTGGAAACCTAAAATAAGATTATTATATTATTCCTCATTTAGACCCAAACACCCTAAGTTTATACTATCCACTAATCGACACCCAAATATACTTGAGATAAAATTTAATTTTTTTACATTATCCTCCCACCATTGAGTAATTTCAAAAATACCTCTGTATATGCATGTCATGTGGTATAATTACTTTATAATTGGATTTATTTTATTCCAAAATGAATATCATTATTACTGAGTTTATTTTTCAGCCATAAAAAATATTTTTTATAATCATTATCAAAGAATCAATGATTCAATCCTCACCAACAATACACATATTGATTTTATAAGGAAAATTATCTTCATACTATAAGAACATGTGAATGGAATTTACATGTGATCGATTATTTCTCACTTACATATGGGATAAAATTAAAAAAGATAAACTTTTTTTGTATAATGGAATGGTTTTGAAAACATCATACCATGAGTAGGCTGTAGATTTAATGGTTTTATAATAATAGGGAGTCTGAATCGTAAAACAGATTTGAGAAAATTAAAAATAATACCCATAGAAAAAATTATATAGGTTATATAACCATTTCTAGAGGAATAGATTACATAAAAATATCAGATTCTACTTCCTGATTACCGCAAAATATTCTACGAAAAAAATGTTTTTACCATTTTCATATTTCAGCATAATGACAATAATTTTTTTTAAATGGATAATCCATCATTTGAAACAACCTATGAACTATTTCAGTGTTCTTGATAATAAATGAAATCTAGAATGATCTTTCAAAAATGAGATAAAAGTCTTCAGTTGATGCAAGAGAGACCGTGAGATTTTTCTACCACATAATACCTAATGTCACATGATTAATAACTATTTGATACTTTCTATATTGGTATGTGAAATGTTTATTGGATATTATATATATTATCTTGACTTTTTTACTCATAAACATCCAATACCCTATGTGATATTACCTTACCAATGTAGGAGATACTTCTAAGGTACATAGAACATTAATGAGATCTTCTATGATAATGTTGAAATGCGTATTATTCATTTTACATGAGGGGGATATGAGAAGAAGGTATATAATTTGATGAGGTACACCATATATTGATATTATAACTTAATATTGTGTGTATGTTCCACCAAAATAATTTAAAGAGAGGGGAATCATGTTCTTGTCTCACCGTAGTGGGAAATAAATCATAGGTACAAAAAATATTGAAAAAATAATTTATAATGAAATTCTTAATACTCCTACCTACAATACGAGAATGAAATACATGAATAAAACAATCCAATGTAGAATATATGGATGAGTATCATGAAAAATTGATAAAATATTATATTTGGGTCATCTGAATCCACTCAATCCTCTACCAAAATGGAACAATGTTCTCTCACCTATTGAACCATGTAGACCCTTATAAGTGAACGTCAAAATTTTTTTACATGAAAGTACATTTATATTAAAAATAAACAAATACTTCATGGTTGTAGAAACCATAACAATTCCTATAAATAAATGTGTTACTCTTTTGATACACAAAAAGAGGATGAAGAAAGAAATGACACATAACATTTTAGATCCCACATAAAACATTTAAAATAAGTACACAGTAATATAATGTTAGTAGGGGAATGGTATTAGGATAAAAAATCAGGGATGAATAATTGTATAAAATACATATGGCAGACCTCATCAATCAAAATGAAGTTGGTAAAATATATTTTTCCAAATGAATTAAATGAAAATAATAACTAAAAATGAAATTAGATAACTAAATGAGGTGAAATGTACAATTAGAATTTTCCTCACGTGGTTCACTATTTATTTTTTTCTGGATTGTGGTGAAGATTACTTGATCAATGTTGGATTTATTAGATTCCTAAAAGAAAGGATGATCATCCTCTCTCATCTCATAACACATTTATAAACCCTCAATTGGTTAAATATCATTTGTGATCACAAATTTGGTGTAATGCCCATCTCTAGACCTCACTAGGATTAAGATTGATAACTATAACCCACATTGGTGATGCTCATTTCTAGTACGTACTTGAGTAAAAATTCATCTATGCCTCAATCATGGGAACAATATTCATACCGTATACACCATGAGTTGAGATGGTCGTCTTGTTCTATATATGGGACCCCTATATGGTGTATAACTCCCCGACCTTAAACATAATTTAATATTGAATTAAATGAATAATTCACATTGAGGATCTTTTCAGGTTTAGAGTTTTAGATAATTAGATCATAAATCATGAATTACATACCAAATTTAAACAAAGTGGTTACATAAAAAGATAGTATATGTTTTTTTCCAGTCAACAGAAACATATTTAAAATAAAACATGGATTATTTCTTGACACTTCCTTGACAATATCATCATATCATGCACCTTTCCCTTGACCTATGAAAAACATTTCAAACACATGGGATGAGCATAAAAAGCTCACTTAGGGATATAAAAGTACGAAAAGAAAACATTAGTCCAAGTATGAAATCATACTTTACTAATAAAACATAATCATTTTAACATACCTCATCAAATCATGAATAAATCATAGTAATCATAAGGCATAAAGGTTACATGAGGCATTCATAACATTCTTACGTAGGGAGTAACTATCTTGGTTACGTTTGGAATACCCATCATAGTATATTCCCTAAATATCTTCGGAAAAGCCTTAATGTTTAACTCCATCACATTACCCAATAGCATGGAGAGCTATATCGAGCTCACCCGCCATTAGTTAATCACGGAACCACCCGTCTTCATAATAATTCCCAAGAACCATAACATAATCGTATCACATAAAACATGCATAAAGGAAACAAAACATTTACACTTTTCAATCCCAACATATCAATAAAACATATTGATATAAAAACATTATGAAAACCATGTTCAATACCAAAATAAAAGAAAAGTAAAACCTGGTATTTAATTTTCATTTAAAAAATGTATGGCTTGTAGAGGTAGCCGAAAATCAAATAATGGTCACAGTGGTGGAGAAGTCGTTGTCACTGCATACGTACAACATGAAAAACATTACTTTTTGTCTTTTAGTAAAACTATTCATATAAAAAGATTCATTGTTCATAAATGTAAAAGTCAAAGGGGTTTATAAACCGTATAAAATAGGTTCTGTATAAAACAAAATGTGCTTCAATGAAAGGATATTGAGATGATGTCCCATACAAAGACGGTATCCTTGGATTAAGGATAAATCAATTACATAATTATGTGTCAAAAACGAATACACAAAATATAAGTGGATATTATGTGTAAAACAGTCATAGGTTATTCACACATATTCATAGAACAACATATTCAAGGAGTACAAGTTTATGCCAAATAATCAAAATTGGCTTAAGAAGATCCCTTGCAAACATTTGATAGCCTAACCGCGTCCCTTCAAAATAGAGAAAATGAGTTGATAAGAGATAAAAAGGGTATCTCATCACATGGAAATATAATTTAAATCAAAAAGGATATATAATAACATATCCCAACATAACAATATTTAAATCAAAATACCCATCAAAAGATGTCGTTTAAAAAGAGGAGGGCGAAAGGTTCCCTTACAGACTTGGGTATCTTTCGAAACATGCACCCCATGAAAGAATTACAATACAACATTAATGTAAATACCCATAAATGAAAGTATATTACACAAAGAGTAGAATAATGGTCAATATATATACCACTCAATGGAAATGGTGTCAAATGTAGAATAAATTTCACGGTAATAAAAGTGAGATTAAAAATACCTTATGAAAAATCGGCAGCCTAACGACGCCATTTACAACATCCAAAAAAGGATTGATGAAATCAAGTAGGTTATATCATCATATGAACATAGAAATTACATTAATAGGAATATAAAAAAACATCCTCCAACTAAGAAATATGATCATAAAGGAAACGACATAAAAGAGAGTACTTAAAAAGAAAGAGAGAGGTAGGATCCATTACCTCGTGTCCGACATGACTCGATCGTTCTTTAATCTCCTGAATAATAAAATTTGGTCAATTTATAATTTCATAAGGAACTCATTTAAATATTATTATTCAGTTCATATCACATATTATAATGTTATAATAATTGGTTAATAAATTGAGTTCATATCCGACGTTTTTGTTGATTTTCGGTACATGAGTAAAAATTGAACTTGTTGGAAAAGGATTCTCCATGTTGTTATAAGTACATCATATCCAAAATACTATTTATGTTTTAAATATCATATATATCCAGTATATATTCATTTTATACTATTACATAGCATTTGGAGATAAAAAATTAAAAGCACCGTTCATGGAGACGGTAGGCCGTACGTACGCATGAACACTACTTTCATTTTTTGTCATATTAATGGAATTAAAACAAAATGATAGATATATATATTATAATTCCGTAATTATATCAGTAATTTATATGTAATATATTACATATATATCCATTATATATATGTACTTATAATAGTACATAACATTTGGATATAAGAAATTAAATGTACCGTTCATGGAGACGGTAAGCCGTACGAACGCATGAATACTGCTTTCATTTTTTTGTATTAAATGGATTGAAATAATAATGATATAAAGGTATATTATAATTCCAGTAGGATTTCATATGTAATACCATTAATTCCATCCTTTATATGTCCCACATATGTCATTAACGAATCAAATCACTTTGAGGGGGCGGTAGTCCGCACTTCCTAAAATAAAGATATCGCGTATACCCATAATGGAAACCATAAAGGTACGCCATAAATAAAAAATATAGAATCATAAGGAATACATAAAAATATTATATATCTTATATAAATATAGTGACACCTTAATGGCCACATTTGATAGTGTTAAAAGAATATTGAACAGTCATCGTTTCCTGAGGCAGTAATTCGCCATTCACAGAAAGAGTATGTTCTTTAACCATTAGACGGAGGTGTGTGAAAGTGTAGATTGAATACTTCTTATAACAACATCCTATTATATTTAAGATACTACTGTTGTTACACAAAAATAATTAAAATAGTTTAGGGGTTTGGAGAAGCAAAATAAAACAAAAGAACACAAGGGAAGACATTACCTTTAAATCAGGTAACTCTCTTTGATTTGAGCTCAAAGGCTTCTTTGGAAAGGATTCTGCCCAAATTGAGGCTTCAATGATGAAGAGAGGGATTTGGAGAGATGGAATGTGCAAGGGTTGGCCGATCCAATGGCTTGATAGTTTTGTGTAATGTGTTAGAGTTGGGGACCTTTTATTAGAGGAGAGGAGGGGCACTCTTGGAAAGTTATAAAATATTACTTTAATATTGAATGATTTTCGGATTTTAAAGGTACATAAAGGATATATTTCGAGACTATGGTGACATGGTTTATAAATACACCAATCCAATAGGTTTTTGACAAGTTTAAGACTTATATTTCACCATATATTCTCATTTTATTAAAATCGTTCATTTATGAGGTAATCAATGCATCATCACGGTGTCATAAATTAATTTTTTTATATAATGTCTAAAAATTATAAAAAAAATATCATCATGTAGGAAATCGTTTTATCTTTCTAATTAATATTTATAGTAAAAAATATGACTTATATATCACCATGTAAAAATTGTTTTAGTAAAACAACACATGTTTGTGACATTTTAATTTTAACTTTAAACAGAAAGGTATTAATGTCATTTTCCAACCAAATGGCTCCAAGGGGTCCCCAAGATGACCCATGGATTTTCTTGGTCGTCCATTACTAATCCAATAAGGGTAAAACATGCATCAAGATCATTTCATATTATTATAACATTATCATTACCTTAAATTATACTAATTACCTCTAATCGCGATTAAAATCATTAGAGTTACTATTCACCAAAAAATTATTTTAATCCCATTGAACCAAATTTTACATCCTAATGACAAACATGTATGTTGGATTTTTGAAATTCAAGCCACAGAAGTGGTAATGTTTAATTTAAATGAAAAAAATAGTTTTTAAACTACCACTTAGTGGTTTTACTATTCATAAAAATTGAAGTTTTTCTGGAAAATACCAAAAATTCACCCTAAGCTATATTTGATATTCCAAATTAAAAAATGATGACTATTTTAAAAAATTAAAAACATATAAGTTTAATTAATTAATTTAATAATTAATTCCTGCTGTCAAAACAAATAGCATATTTTTAAGAAACAATATATATTAAAAGATTGACACTAGTTTAAGTCCAATTTCAAAGTGAAATTAATTCCAATGACCACTATTGGATTAATGGTAAAAACAAATTCTAATTTAACTTTAAAAACAATTCGAAATATAATCTAATTATATAAATAAATTATATTAAAAATAGGTTTTGAATTAAAATACAACATTTTTCACTATTCGTTAAAAAATGAACTTTATCAGAAAAATTCCAAAAAATTACACAAATTTAATTTTGATGACTCGATTCTAAATAAGAATTTTATTTTGTCAAATATAACACATAAAATTGTCAAAAAGTGGATTTAAAAGAGGTTCTCTATCAAAAGGTGATTAATCGACCTTTTAAAAAATATTGGAATGTTTACGCTTAAAATTGGATTCATTCGCATTTTTAATCCTCTAACATTTATTGTAAAAAGTAAAAATATTTGACAAACATATATAATAATTTTGTAGTTAGTTCTGTTCATTCTCTCCATTACAACGGCTAGTCTTTAACTACCATTTAAAATAATATTATTTTATTATTAGAGTGCAACGTATGATTCCCATGAAACTCATTGTTGTGTATTGGGTATGCCATCGAGAATAGCGTCCCCTTTAAAGTAATATTAAATTTTTATTCACAAATATGGATAAATGTGAAAATGTCATATTCATTATTTACCTGGGGTGTTACCTGGTGTATTTGTTTTTTCACATCAATAGAATCATATTTAAAATAAAATATGGATTCATTCTTGACACTTACTTGACACTATCATCATATCATGCACCTTTCCCTTGACCAGTGAAAAACATTTCAAAAAAATGGGATGAGGATAAAAAGCTCAGTAAGGGATATAAAAGTACGTAAAGAAAATTTTAGTCCATGTATGAAATCATACTTTACTCATAAAACACAATAATTTTAACATACCTCATCAAATCATGAATTAATCATAGAAATCATAAGGCATAAAGTTAACTTGAGGCATTTATAACATTCTTACGTAGGGAGTAACCATATTGGTTACATTTGGAATACCCATCATAGTATATTACCTAAATATCGTCAGAGAAGCCATAACGTTTAACTTCTTCATGTTACCCAATACATTGGAGAGCTATATCGGGCTCACCCACCCTTAGTTTTTCAAGGAACCACCCATCTTCATAATAATGCCCAAGAACCATAACATAATCGTATCACATAATAAATGCATAAAGGAAACATAACACTTCCACTTTTCAAACACAAGATATCAATACAACATATTGATATAAAAAAATTATGAAAACCATTTTCAATACCAAAATAAAAGAAAAGTAAAACATGGTATTTATTTTTCATTTAAAAAAATGTATGGCTTGTAGACGAAGCCGAAACACAAATAATGGTCACGACAGTTGAGAATTATTTGTCGCCACATACGTACAACATGAAAAACATTCCTTTTTTTCTTTTAGTAAAATGCTTCATATAAATAGATTCCTTTTGAATAAACATAACAGTCAAAGGGGTTTATATACTATATAATAAGGGTGTGTATAAAACAAAATATTCCTCAATGAAAGGAGATTGAGACGAAGTCCCATACAAAGACGATATCCATGGATTAAGGATAAATCAATTACATAATTATGTGTGACAAAAAAATACACCAAATATAATTGGATATTAAATTTAAAACAATCAGAGGTTATTCACACATATTCATAGAACGACATATTCAAGGAGTGAAAGGTTATCCCAACGAATGAAAATTGGGTTAAGAAGTTCCCTTGCAAAAATTCGACAGCCTAACGGTGTCACTTCAAAAATTAGAAAATGATTTGATGACAGATAAAAAGGGTATATAATCACTTTGACATAACATTTACATAAATAATAATATGTAAGAACATATCCAAACATAACAATATGTAAATTAAAATACCCAAAAAAAAGAAGTCTTTTAAAAAGAGGAGGTTGAAAGGTTCCCTTACCAACTTGGGCATCTTTCGAAACATACACCGCATGAATGAAGGAAAACAAAACATCGATGTAAATACTCATAAACAAAATTATATTACAAAAAGTGTATAATAATGGGAAGTATATATACCACTCAATAAAAATGGTGGAAAATGTAGTATAAATATCATTGGAATAAAAGTGAGATGAAAAATCCCTTACGAAAACTCAGCAGCCTAACAGCGCCACATAAAACATCCAAAAAAAGGATTGATGAAATAAAATATGGTAAATAATCATATGAACATATAAATTTCAGTAATAGGAATATAAAAAAACATCCCCCAACTAAGAAAGAGGATCTTAAAGGAAACGACATAAAAGAGAGTACATAAAAAGAAAGAGAGAGGTAGGATCCCTTACCTAATGTCTGACATGACTCGATCATTCTATAATATCCTGAATAATAATATTTAGTCTATTTATAATTTCTTATGGAACTCCTTTAAATATTATTATTCTGTTCATATCAAATATTATAATGTTATAATAATTGATTAATAAAGTGAGTTCATATCATACATTTTTGTCGATGTTCGGTACATGAGTAAAAATTGAAATTGTTGGAAAAGAATTTTCCCTGTAGTTATAGGTACATCATATCCAGAATAGTATTGATGTTTTAAATATCATATATATCCATTATAAATTCATTTTATACTATTCCATAGAATTTAGAGATAAAAAAATTAAAAGCACCGTTCATGGAGACGGTAGGTCGTACGTATGCATGAACAGTACTTTCATTTTTGTCATATTAATGGAATTAAAACAGAATGAGAGATATATAAATTATAATTCCAGAATTATATCCATAATTTAGATGTAATATATTACATATATATCCATTATATATATGTAATTATAATAGTACATAACATTTGGATATAAGAAATCAAATGTACCGTTTAGGGAGACGGTATGCCGTATGTACGCATGAAAGCTACTTTTATTTTTTTTTGTATTCAATGGAATGAAATAATAATGATATAAAGGTATATAATTGTTCCAGTAATTTATCATATTTAATTCCATGAATTTCATCCTTTATACATCCCACATATGGCATTAACTAATCAAATCACTTTGAGGGGGTGGTAGTCTGCACTTCTTAAAATGAAGATGTCACATTTACCCATAATGGAAACCATTAAGGTATGACATAAATGAAAAATATAGAATCTTAATGAAAAAAATAAACATATTATATATGATATATAAATATAGTGACATATTAATGTCCACCTTTGAAGGTTTTAAAATAATATTGAACAATCATCGTTTTGTGAGCCAGTAATTCGCCATTCACAAAAACAGTATGTTCTTTAACAATTCGACGGAGTTTTGTGAAATTGTAGATAAAATACTTCTTATAAAAACATCCAAGTATATTTAAGATACTCGTGTTGTTAAAAATAATAATAATAAGAGTTTAGGGGTTTGTATATGCAAAATAAAACAAAAGAACACAAGGGAAGACATTACCATTAAATCGGGTAACACTCGTTTATTTGAGCTCAAAGCTTCCTTGGAAAGGATTATTCCCCAAATGAGGCTTCAATGATGATGATAGGTATTTGGAGAGATGAAATGGGCAGGTTTTTGTGAGCTAAAGGATTTAGAGGTGTGTGTAAGGTGGTAGAGGTGGGATCTTTTTATTAGAGGAGAGGAGGGGCACTCTTGGAATGTTATAAAATAGTACTTTATTAAAAAATGATTTTCGGATTATAAAAGTCCCAAAAGGATATATTTCGAGGATATGGTGATAACGTTTCGAAATCAACCCATCAAATAGGTTTGTGACAAGTGTAAGACTTATATTTCATCTTATATTCTCATTTTATTTAAATCGTTTATTTATGAGGTAATCACTACATCATCACGGTGACATAAATAAATTAATTCATTTAATGTCTAAAAATTAAAGAAATTATTATTATGTAGGAAATCTTTTTAGATTTATAATGAATATTTATATTCAAATATATGTTTAAGTACCCGACCTTAAACCTTACTTAATCTTGAGTTATTACAAGATTACACATCGAGGATATTTTCAGTTTTACAGTTTTAGAGAATTAGATCATAAAAATTTCATTATATTCCACATTTAAAAACATGGGATGAGAATTAAAAGCTCAGTAAGGGTTATAAAAAGTATGGAAAAGAAACATGAGTACATGTATACATAAGAATTAAATCATACTTTACCCATAAAACATAAGCACTTTAACATTCCACATAAATTAATGAATAAATCCTAGATATCATAAGACATAAAGGTATCTTGAGGCATTCATAACATTCTTACGTAGGGAGTAGCCCTCTAGGTTACGTTTGGAATACCCATCACAGTATATTCCCTAAATCTCTTCGTAGAAACCTTGACGTTTAACCCCTTCATGTTACCCAATGCATTGGAGAGCTATATCGGGCTCACCCTCCCTCAGTTTATCACGGAACCACCCGTCTTCATAATAATGTCCAAGAACCATAACATAATCGTATCATATAAAACATTCAATAAGGAAACATAACATTTCCACCTTTCAATCACAAGATATCAATACAACACATTGATATAAAGACATTATGAAAACCATTTTCAATAACAAAATAAATGAAAAGTAAATCATGGTTTTTATTTTTCTTTTAAAAAAAGGTATGGCTTGTAGAGGAAGCTGAAACTCAAATAATGGTCACGACGGCGTAGAAGTCATTGTCGCCACATACGTACGAAAAAAACATTCACTTTTGTCGTTTAGTAAAACTCTTTGTATCAAAAATATTCCTTTCGAATAAACGTAAAAGTTGAAGGGGTTTATACACCGTATTAAAACAAAATATTTCTCAATGAAAGGAGATTGAGATGAAGTCACATACAAAGACGATATCCTTGGATTAAGGATAAATCAATTACATAATTATGTGTGACAAACTAATACACCAAATATAAGTAGATATTAAGTGAAAAACAATGATAGTTTATTCACACATATTCATAGAACGACATATTCAAGGAGTACAAGCTTATCCCAAAGAATCAAAATTGGGTTAAGAAGTTCCCTTGAAAAAATTTGACAGCCTAACGACGTCACTACAAAATATAGAAAATGAGTTTATGAGAGATAAAAAGTGTATCTAATCACATCGAAATAATATTTAAATCACTAAGGATATAGAAGAACACATCCCAACATAATGTTATGTGAATTAAAAGACATAACAAAATAAGTATTTTAAAAATAGGAGGGTGAAAGGTTCTCTTACCAACATGGGTATCTTTCAGAACATACACCTCTTGATAGAAGGACAATACAAAATTGATGTAAATACTCATAAATGAATGTATATTACACAATGAGTAAAATAATGCATAGTAAATACACCACTCAAATGAAATTGTTTCAAATGTCGCATAAATATCACCGGAATAAAAGTGAGATGAAAATCCCTTACGAAAACTCGGCAGCCTAACCACGCTACATAAAACATACAAAAATGGATTGATGCGATCAAATAGGGTATCTCGTCATATTAAAATAATGTTTACATCAATTGGAATATAAAAGAACATACCACAACATAACAAAGAGGAGCTTAAAAGATGTGAAATAAAGGAGAGTACTTAAAAAGAAAGAGAGAGGTTAGATCTCTTACGAAAATTCGGCAGCCTAACGGCGCCACTCATAACATCCAAAATGGATTGATGAGAGATAATAGGGTCTCTCATCATATGAACACAAAAATTTCAGTAAGAGTAATATAAAATAACATCCCAATCACATGAAAGATGAGTTTATAAGGAATGACATAGAAGAGTGTACTTAAAAAGAAAGAGAGGAGTAGGATCCCTTACCTCATGTCCGACTTGACTCGATCGTTCTTTAACGTCCTGAATAATAAACATGAGTTAATTTATAATTGCATAATAAACTTTTTCAATCTCAATATTCCTTTTATATCACTTATTTCCATGTCATAAACATTATGTAATCATTTATGTAAATAATATTTGTTTTGTCGATATTTGGTTCTTAAGTCGAAAATGGATTTCTTACAATTACATGTTGTTCATGTGGTCAAAAGTTCATTATATCCAGAATGATATTCATAATTTTGATATCATATATATCATATATATCCAGAATATACATGTATTTATAATATTACATAATCATTTAGATGTATGAAATGAAATGCACCATTCATTGAGACGGTAAGTCGTACGTACGCATGAATGCTTCTTTCATTTCTATGTCATATTAATGGAATTAAAACTAAATGATAGGTATGTATATTTTAATTTCATAATTATATTAATCATTTATATGTAACATAAATCATATATAATAACTTAAAATACATCCTTTATACAACCCAAATATGGCATTAATGAATCAAATCACTTTGAGGGGGCGGTAGTCCGCACGTCCTAAAATGAAATTATCGTGTTTACCCACAATGGAAACCATAAAGGTATGCAACAAAAGAAAAATACAGAAACTTAAGTAAAAAATAAACATATTATATATCATATATATATAGTGAAATCATAATGGCCACCTTTGAAGGTGTTATATGAGTGTTGAACAATCATCATTTCGTGAGAAAAAATTTGACATCCACAGAAACAGTATGTTCATTAACCATTAGATGTAGGTGTGTGTAAGTGTAGCTCTAATTATTCATATAACAACATCCTAGTATATTTATGATACTGGAGTTGTTACAAAAGATATGAATAAAAAGATTTTAGGGGTTGGATAAGAAAAATAAATCAAAAGAACACAAGTAAAGACATTACCATAAAATCAAGTAACTCTCTTTGATTTGAGGTCAATGGATTCCTTGGGAAGATTTATCCCAAATGTGAGGATTCTAGGAGTAAGAGAGGGATTTGGAGATTCATGATGAGAAGGGTTTGGCCGAGACAAAGGCTTGAGAGGTGTGGGTATGGTGGTAGAGGTGGGGGCCTTTTATAAGAGGGGAGGAGGGGCACTCTTGTAAAGTTACATAATATTACTTTATTTTCAAATGAGTTTCGGATTGGAAAGGTCCCACATTGATTTATTTCGAGGATAAGGTGGAAAGGGTTCGAAATATACTCATCCAATAGGTTTTGACAAGTGTATGTTATATTTTTAACATTATCTTTTCATTTTATTTAAATCCCTTATTAATGAGGTAATCACTGCATCATCATGATGTCATAAATAAGGTAATTTTTTTATTGTCTATAAATTATAAAAAAAATATCATGATGTAGGAAATCGTTTTATCTTTCTAGGGAATATTTATAGTCAAAAATATGACTTTTATAACCCTATATAAAAATTGTTTTAGTGAAACATCTCATGCTTGTTACATTTTTATTTTAACATTAAATAAAACGTTATTTATGTCATTTTCCAACCAAAGTGGCTCCATGGGGACCATAAGTTGACCCATGGATTTTATTGGTCGGCCATGACTCATCCAATGAGGTTATGACATGTTTCTATGTCATTTCATATTATTAAAACATTATTTTTACCTTAAGCTATAGTAATTACCTCTAATCGTGATTAAGAACATAAGAGTTACTATTCACCAAGAAATTATTTTAATCTCATTGAACCACATTTTACTTCCTAATGACAAAAATTTCTGTTGGATTTTGGAAATTAAAAACACAAAGGTGGAAAATTTTCATTTAAACGGAAAATCAGTTTTTATAAGTACCACTTAGTGGTTTCACTATTCATCAAAAATTGAAGTTTTTTAGAAAATCACCAAAAATTCACCCTAGGGTATATTTGATATTCCGAATTAAAAAATGATTTCTATTTTACAAAATTAAAAACATATAATTTGCATTAATTAATTTAATAATTAATTCCTGCTGTGAAAACAAATAGCGTGTTTTTAAGAAACAATATATATTAAAAGATTGACACTAGTTTAAGTCCAATTGAAAAGTGAAATTAATTCCAATGACCACCATTGGATTTAATGGTAAAAATATATTCTAATTTTACTTTATAACCAATTTAAAAGATAATCTTATCATATAAATAAATTAGATTAAAAATAGCTTTTGAATTAAAATACAACAGTTTTCACTATTCATTAAAAAATGTACTTTATCGGAAAAATACAAAAACTTTACACAAATTAAATTTTGATGTACTGATTCTAAAGAAGAATTTTATTTTTTCAAATATAACACATAAAATTATCAAAAAGTTGATTTAAAAGAGGTTCTCCCTCAAAAGGCGGTTAATCGACCTTTTAAAGAATATAAGAATGTTTACGCTTAAAATTTGATTCATTCACATTTTTAATCCTCTAACATTTATTGTAAAAAGTAAAAATATTTTTCAACCATATATAATCATTTTGTAGTTAGTTCTATTCATTCCCGCCATCACAACAGCTAGGTGTTAACTACCTTTTAAAATAATATTTTTTTATTATTAGAGTGCAACGTAAGATTCCCAAGAAACTTGTTGTTGCGTGTTGGGTACGCCATCGAGCAAAGCATCCCCTTTAAAGTTATATTAATATTTTAATCAAAACTATGGATAAATGTTAAAATGTAATACTCTTTATTTACCTGGGGTGTTACATCCTTCCCCCCTTTTGGGAATTGAGTCCTCGCAATTTTAAAATTGTGCTTGGAAACATCATTGAAAATACCACATCGGAACAAGAGTCAGTAAAACAATCACTTTATAATAAATAAAGATAAGTTCAAAGGTCACTCGAGTTAACCCATACTAGGATTCCAAGTATGAAAATATGGACATGGAGGAAAAAAACAAAAGGTCATGTTCTGATGGAGAGTGATAGTAAACATGTCTAGGAGAAAGTTAACCATATTAAAATCACAAACTTGTGATGGGTTAAACGGTATTCAATTCCCCAGTAAGAAAAGTTAAGAGACAAAACTTTTGTTTTAAGTTACTCTTCATTGAGTAATTTATTTTTGATCTTAGGGATACATACTTACTTTTCATGTTGACTTTAATCTTTTACAAGATTTCTTACACAGACTCATACTTTCCCCAAAAAACGAGTATTTAGGAAGACTTGTTCACATTAAGAGTACTATAATCAACTTCTAGAGAATCACCTAATCCACAAAAGAGAACTATATAATTCCAATATCATTAGACTTTAACCAAAACCAAAACAAAAAATGTTAGTACAAGATCAGATAATCCGGAAAAGGATAACCCTTTATAAAAATGAAATCTATTCTTAATCTCCAAAATTTTCCCAACATAACCCAGAGTTCAATGAGGACCATTAAATAAACAATTTATCCATAAAATTCTTCAAAGAAAACCAAACTAATATTGAAACCCAAATATTTGAAGGATTTAGTCACATAGTCTTCCAAGGTATAAAATAACTTTTATCTCTAAATAACATTAGTTGCTCTTAAATTCTCATATTTAAAAGTAATTAACCTAATCACATATCCTCGATGATAGGTTAATCATTTCCATAGATAACCGAAAATAAACTTACTCTTGATTCCAAAAATCATATAACTAAAAAGAATTAGTCAAAATAACCAAGGACTTCACGTAGTCTAGTGGTAGGTGATAAATACCAGTCGGACTTTCGTTGTGGGTTCGATTCCCACAGCTTTGTCCGACACGACGGGTTGTCACACGGTCTGCGTGTTGTCCTTTTTCCAAAACTATATAATTCCTAAAACATTCCCCAAAATGAGATAAAATCTTCATGAATAATCATAACATATTTTAACCTGAAGTTTATCTCATTCCTTTCATTTTCCATCATAACATATAATAACCCATAATTACCTCAAAAGTAAGGATCATATAAACTCTAATGGTTACCTTTATAATTATTACATGAACATCCACATCAATTGGTCATTTGGTACATGATGCATTACAGATCATACCAAGGTTCAAGTGGTTGATCATGACTCCTTGATAGTTGGTTTAGAAGAACCACAAGTTTCATCATTGAATCCCCAATTTTATCTAGTATCTTAATGAGAGAACAACCACAGTTTCCTTCAAACCTGTTGTCTCTTTGGTGCCTGCAAGATCCATCCATTCACTAAAAATAGAAATGTCAGTGTGAGTATATCAACAAAACCATCATGTACTAATGAGGAAGGTAAACACTAGGATATACTTACTCATTAACTTTATCTAAAACTAGGACACTTTATGAAATCCTAACCATTATAGTAATGTCACTTATGCATAGAGAATACCCTAACCTCTAAAGTTATCTAATCCGACATTTGATACCAACTATAAGGCCCCGACCTTAAACCTTACTTAATATTGAGTTATTACAAGATTACACATTGAAGATATTTTCAGGTTTAGAGTTTTAGAGAATTAGATCATAAAACATGCATTACAGTCCACATTTAAACAAAGTGGTTACATAAAACATAGTATTCATTTTCCCATCAACGGAAACATATTTAAAATAAAACATGGATTCTTTCTTGACAATTCCTTGACACTATCATCATATCATGTGACATTCCCTTGACCTATGAAAAACATTTCAAAAACATGGGATGAGCATAAAAAGCTCACTAAGGGTTATAAAAAGTATGGAAAAGAAACATGAGTACATGTGTACATAAGAATGAACTCATAACTTACCCATAAAACATAAGCTCTTTAACATACCTCATAAAATCATGAATAAATCATAGAAATCATAAGACATAATGGTAATTTGAGGCATTCATAACATTCTTAAGTAGGGAGTAACCCTCTTGGTTACGTTTAGAATACCCATCACAGTATATTCCCTAAATCTCTTTGGAGAAACCTTAACATTTACCCCCTTTGTGTTAGCCAATGCATTGGAGAGATATATCAGGCTCACCCGCCCTTAGTTTATCACGGAACCACCCTTCTTCATAATAATGCCCATCAACCATAACATAATCGTATCACATAAAACATGCCCAAAAGGAAAAATAACATTTCTACTTTTCAATCACAAGATATCAATACAAAACATTGATATAAAGACATTATGAATACCATTTTCAATACCAAAATAAAATAAAAGTAAAACATCGTATTTATTTTTCTTTTAAAAAAAGTTATGGCTTGTAGAAGAAGCCGAAACTCAAATAATGGTCATGGCGGCGGAGAAGTCGTTGTCGCCGCATATGTATGACAAAAACATTCCGTTTTGTCATTTAGTAAAATGCTTTGTATAAAAAATATTCCTTTCGGATAAACGTAAAAGTCAAAGGGGTTTATACACCATATTAAAACAAAATATGCCTTAATGAAAAGAGATTGAGACGAAGTCCCATACAAAGACGGTATCCTTTGATTAAGGATAAATCAATAACATAATTATGTGTGACAAACTAATACACCAAATATAAGTGGATATTAAGTGTAAAACAATCAGATATTATTCACACCTATTCATAAAACGGCATATTCAAGGAATACAAGCTTATCCCGAAGAATCAAAATTGGGTTGAGAAGTTCCCTTGCAAAAATTTGACAGTCTAACGGTGTCACTACAAAATTTAGAAAATGAGTTGATGAGAGATAAAAATGGTATCTCTTCCCTTAGACATAAAATTTTAATCACTAATGATATAGAAGAACATATCCCAACATAATGTTATTTTAATTAAAAGACATAACAAAAGAAGTCTTTAAAAAGAAGAGGGTGAAAGGTTCCCTTACCGACATGGGTATCTTTCGAAACATACACCTCGTGACAGAAGGACAATACCACATTGATGTAAATACTCATAAATGAATGTATATTACCCAATGAGTAAAATAATGGGCAGTACATACACCACTCAAATGAAATTGTGGAAAAGGTCGCATAAATCTCACAAGAATAAAAGTGAGATGAAAAATCCGTTACGAAAACTCGGCAGCCTAACGATTCCACTTAAAGCTTACAAAAATGGATTGATGAGATCAAATAGGGTCACTCGTCATATTAACATAACATTTATAGCCAGAGTAATATAAAATAACATCCCCCAACATAAAAAATAGGAGCTTAAAATAAGTGACATAAAGGAGAGTATATAAAAAGAAAGAGAGAGGTAAGATCTCTTACGATAATTCGGCAGCCTAACGGCGCCACTCAAAACTTCCAAAATGGATTGATGAGAGAGAATAGGGTCTCTCATCATATGAACAAAAAAATTATAGTAATAGTAATATAAATGAACATCCCAATCACATGAAATATGAGCATAAAAGGAATGACATAAAAGAGTGTACTTAAAAAGAATGAGAGGAGTAGGATCCCTTACCTCGGGTCCGACTTGACTTGATCGTTCTTTAACGTCCTGAATAATATACTTGAGTTAATTTATACTTTATTAAGAACCTTTTTAAAGTTCATTATTCCTTTTATATGACTTATTTCCATGTTATAAACATTATGTAATCATTTATGTTAATAATGTCTGTTTTTTCGATATTTGGTTCTTAAGTCGAAAGTGGACTTCTTATAATTACATGTTGCTCGTGTGGTCAATGATTCATTATATCCAGAATGATATTCATGACGTGGATATCATATATATCATATATATCTAGAATATACATGTATTTATAATATTACATAATAATTTATAGGTAAGAAATGAAATGCACCGTTCATGGAGACGGTAAGCCGTACGTACGCATGAACGCTACTTTCATTTGTATGTCATATTAATGGAATTAAAACTAAATGAGAGGTATGTATATTTTAATCCAGAATTATATTAATCATTTATATTTAACATAAATCATTTATAATATCTTTAAATACATCCTTTATACATAATAGATATGGTATTAATGAATCAAATCACTTTGAGGGGGCGGTAGTCCGCACTTCATAAAATGAAATTATTGTGTTTACCCACAATGGAAACCATAAAGGTATGAGAAAAAAAATACAGAATCTTAAGTAAAAAATAAACATATTATATATCATATATAAATATAGTTACATCTTAATGGCCACCTTTGAAGGTGTTATATGAGTGTGGAACAATCATCCTTTCGTGAGGCATAAATTCTCCATCCACAGAAACAATATATTATTTAACCATTTGATGTAGATGTGTGTAAGTTTAGCTTGAATTCTTCTTATAACAACATACTAGTATATTGAATATACTGTAGTTGTTACAAAATAAATGAATAAAAAGAGTTTAGGGGGTTGGAGAAGCAAAATAAAACAAAAGAACACAAGTGAAGACATTACCTTAAAATCGAGTAACTCTCTTTGATTTGAGCTCAAAGGCTTCCTTGGGAAGACTTATGCCCAATGTGAGGCTTATAGGAGTAAGAGAGGGATGTTGAGAGGCAAAATTAGTAGGGTTTGGCCGGGCCAAAGGCTTGAGACGTGTGGGTAAGGTGGTAGAGGTGGGTGCCTTTTATAAGGGGAGATGAGGGGAACTCTTGTAAAGTTACTAAATGTTACTTTATTTTCAAATGAGTTTCGGATTTTAAAGGTCTCACATTGATGAATTTAGAGGATAAGGTGGTAAGGGTTCGAAATATACTCATCCAATAGGTTTTTGACAAGTTTATGTTATAGTTTTAACATTATCTTTTCATTTTATTTAAATCCTATATTAATGAGGTAATCACTGCATCATCATGATGTCATAAATAATTTAATTTTTTTATTGTCTAAAAATTATAAAAAAATATCATGATCTATGAAATATTTTTAGATTTCTAGTGAATATTTATAGTCAAACATATGACTTGTATAACCCTATTTAAAAATTGTTTTAGTGAACCATCTCATGCCTGTGACAGTTTTATTTTAACTTTAAATAAAAAGTAATTTATGTCATTTTCCAACCAAAGTGGCTTTATGAGGTCCCCAAGTTTACCCATGGATTTTCCTGGTCATCCATGACTCATCCAATGAGGGTAGAACATGTGTATAGGTCATTTAATATTATTAAAACATTATTTTTACCTTAGACTACACTAATTACCTCTAATCGTGATTAAGAACATAAAAGTTACTATTCACAAAAAAATTATTTTAATCAAATTGAACCACATTTTACTTCCTAATGACAACCATGTATGTCGGATTTTTGAAATTCAAAACACAAATGAGGAAAAATTTCATTTAAATGGAAAATCAGTTTTTATACGTACCACTTAGAGGTTTCACTATTCATCAAAAATTGAAGTTTTTCTGAGAATTAAAAAAAATTCACCCTAGGATATATTTGATATTACGAATTCAAAAATTATGTCTATTTTACAAAATTCAAAACATATATGTTGCATTAATTAATTTAATAATTAATTCCCAATGTAGAGACAAATATCGTGTTTTTAAGAAACAATATCTATTAAAAGATTGACACTAGTTTAAGTCCAATTTCAAAGTGAAATTAATTCCAATGACCACCGTTGGATTTAATGGAAAAGATATATTATATTTTCACTTTAAAACCAATTTAAAAGATAATCTAATCATATAAATAAATTAGATTAAAAAGTGTTTTTGAATTAAAATAAAACAATTTTTACTATTCATTAAAAATGTACATTATCAGAAAAATACCAAAAATTTACACAAAGTAAATTTTGATGTCCTGATTCTAAAGATGAATATTATTTTGTCAAATATAACACATAAAATTATCACAAAGGGGATATAAAAGAGGTTCTCCATCAAAAGGTGGTTAATCGACCTTTTAAAGAATATTAGAATGTTTACGCTTAAAATTGGATTCATTCAAATTTTTAATCCTATATCATTTATTGTAAAAAGTAATAATATTTGACAAACATATATAATAATTTTTTACTTAGTTCTATTCATCCCCCCCATCAAAACAGCTAGGCGTTAACTACCTTTTAAAATAATATTATTTTATTATTAAAGTGCAATGAAAGATTCCCAAGAAACTCGTTGTTGCGTGTTGGGTATGCCATCGAGCATAGCGTCCCCTTTAAAGTTATATTAATATTTCATTAACAAATATGGATAAATGTGAAAATTCCATACTCTTTTTTTACCTAGGGTGTTACAATATGACTTATATAACCCCATGTCAAAATTGTTTTATTAAAACAACACATGTTTGTGATATTTTAATTTTAACATTAAATAAAAATGTATTAATGTAATTTTCCAACCAAAGTGGCTCCATGGGGTCCCCATGTTTACCCATGGATTTTTTTGGTCGGCCATGACATATCCAATAAGGGTAGAACATGTGGAAAGGTCATTTCATATTATTATAACATTATCTTTACCTTAAATTACACTAATTACCTCTAATCACGATTAAAAATTTATGAGTTACTATTCATCAAAAAAATTATTTCAATCCCATTGATCCACATCATACATCCTAATGACAACCATTTATGTTGGATTTCTGAAATTCAAACCACAGAAGTGGTAAAGTTTCATTTAAAAGAAAAAAACTGTTTTTAATGTACCACTTAGTGGTTTCACTATTCATAAAAAATTGATGTTTTTCAGAAAAATACCAAAAATTCACCCTAAGATATATTTGGTATTCCGAATTCAAAAATGATGTGTATTTGAAAAAATTCAAAAAATATAAGTTGAAATAATATATTTGATAATTAATTCCTGCTATCAAAACAAATAGCATGTTTTTAAGAAACAATATCTATTAAAAGATTGACACTAGTTTAAGTCCTATTTCAATGTGAACTTAATTTCAATGACCACTATTGGATTAAATGGTAAAAATATATTCTAATTTCACTTTAAAAACAATTCAAAATATAATCTATTCATATAAATAAATTATATTAAAAATGAGTTTGAATTAAAATACAACATTTTACAATATTCATTAAAAAATGAACATTATCGGAAAAATTCCAAAAATTTACACAAAGTAAATTTTGATATCTCAACTATAAAGAAGAATTTTATTTTGTCAAATATAACACATAAAATTGTCAAAAAGTGTATTTAAAAGTGGTTTTCCATCAAAAGGCGGTTAATCGACCTTTTAAAGAATATTAGAATGTTTACGCTTAAAATTGGATTCATTCGAATTTTTAATCCTCTAAAATTTATTGTAAAGAGTAAAAATATTTGACAAACATATATAATCATTTTGTAGTTAGTTCTCTTCATTCCCGCCATTACAACAGCTAGGCATTAACTACCATTTAAAATAATATTATTTTATTAATAAAGTGCAATGTAATATTTCCAAGAAACTTGTTTTTGTGTATTGGGTACGCCATCGAGAATAGTGTCCCCTTTAAAGTATTATTAATATTTTATTAAAAAATATCGATAAATGTGAAAATGTCATATTCTTTATTTACCTAGTGTGTTACATGGTGTATGCCCAAAAAAATGAAAATCAATTGAGTTAACAAATAGAATATGTTTTCCATGGTATTTTAAGAATCCAACCCACTAAATCACATATAATCACCGATTTTGATGAATAATAATTCCACATGGAAGAAAAAACGATTAAGAATGACTTAAAACCCTTCCATGCATTCATATGCAACAAAACATAACTTTTACCTATATTTTCAAACACATATCAGGACTCTTGTGAGATTACAGTTTTAGATAAGAATTTTATTTATTTAGTTGAGATATAAATATATAAATATATAAAATTTAAAGCCTTGTGAATACAAAATTAATGTTCCACATCCTTATCGTGTGTTATTATGTTCATGCAATGGTCCTCAAACATAATATTATAACGTTGTACGTTTAACCAAATATAATTTTAGTAACGTTAAAAATGATATATGAGATACCTCATTGATTTTCAGACCTAAAAACCATTAATATACCATTTTTCATATGAAATGAGCCCAAATATTCTTATATTTATCCTGAGTCAAGATACTCCTCTTTGTTTCCCCATATTATCCATTAGATGATATCTCCTCCAATTTACCCCATACAAAATTTATACTATATTTACATTTTTTGAAATGATATAACTATATCTTTGATTATCCAATTGTTTTTCTCATATTCAATCCTATTACTATTTTATTTCCACATTATCAGTTAGTTTCCACTTAAATGGTTCTATTAGAATACCGGGTGACGAGATTAAAACCTATTATTCGATGAGTATATGTAGAATAACATCTCTTTAGTGATGAAAAAGATATAATGTTAGTGGTGAAATGGAATTCTAATAATGTTAATCCTTGTAATCCAATGATGATGAACCTGTGATGATCCACCATAGCTCATGTGATGATTTTGAGATCCCATATTATCATGACATAAGGAAGAAAAATAGGGGCCTCATATTTATGTGTAATGACAAATATATACAAATTATAATTAGTTAAAAACCAATAGGTCGAAAAAAGGGGACTCTATTGAATCTATACCACACTATCGACCAGTCTGCACATTTTTTATAGTTTCTTACTCTAAATGACATTAAAATTCTTTAAAAGTTCATTTTCAAATGATGAAAAAATGTTATTTATAAATATTTAAGTGGAAATAAACTATGTGGATTTTTATTATATTTTTAGGGATATATAAAAACCCCCTCTCATGGTTGAATTCCTAGATCCACAACACATACCACCTATATTGATGGTGAAAAATTATAGAGCACCAAATTATTGAACATGAATCAAAATCATCTGAAATTATTGAGCGAAATTCATGGAATAATTAATTACTTGTTGTTAACATCTCCCCAGGGATTCAAAATGAATATTTTCCTATGGGGGACCATTACCTAATTGAGATGTACAATTTCTTCATCAGTACTTCTTTATTCTATAAAATAGTCTATAGGTTCACAATATTGTTTCAGATAAGGGTGTGATGAGCCTAACCTCACATCCTCTATATCAATACAAATTCCCAAGAGTCAATAGATAGATGCCTATATGGCCACCCACATTTTTCAATTAGGTATGAAATGGAATATATTTTAACTGATACATGATTCATTGAATGTTTCTAGCTCTTAGAACATATCCCATTAGAAAATGATGAAAATAATGGCTAAAACACCATTTATGGGGTTGTATTGCTGATCTTGGAAACACCTATTGTTCTTGATGCAAATTAAATAATATGAGTTATTCATAATATTATTTTTTAAAGAGATACATTTATAGACACATTATTATAATCGCAATCTATATTATAGGGGTTCTCCAATTGTTGATTATTTATCACTGGTGGTGCGATTAATCTTTAAATGTAATAATTAAAAAAGTAACTACACTCTCTATAAATATAAAAATACGATTCATTCAAAATTAATGTGAAAAGGGTATATGAATAATGAAATTTTTGAGATAAACACCCTTTAGAAATCAGATTTATCTAGAAAATATCTCACATGTTTCAAAGATATTAGAAAAGGAAAATAATTTATCACAAAAACATTTAATATATCCATTTTAGAGACTTTTAGTGAAATGAAATGTCTAATGAATTTTAATTTTTCCACTATAAAAGTATATGTTATAAAAATTCAAAGCCAGATTCATTTGATATAATGTTTTTAAAAAATATCCATACGTTTCATACATCAAACAAATAAATATAAAAAATAATAGTCCTCCACATATACATATAATCAATGAGTTTTGTTATTGTAATATATATTTACCATGAATATATATTACTTAGAATGAGTATTACACAATCCATATTGAATTAATTTGACTGAAAAGGATATAATGGGAAGCATGATTATTGAATTTTCATTGTCCTCTTAAGATTTGAGTTCCTGAAAAAAACGTAAATTCAAACAATGAAACAATAGTGAGTTCATCAGGAAAAAATCTCTATAATCAAATAAATTAATCATATAATGAAATTATAATTTGTAGTGACAATAATAAATTTCGTATAGTATATTTAAACACTCTTACTATTCCTGAATTCTCAATGGAATTAACTCAACATGGTCATTTCCCATTATGGTAACTTCTCTTTTATTGGGAAAAATGTGAATAGATCTGACCCATTATGAGTTAATGATGGGTTTGAAGATGTATGTTACTAGAATCTTCCATCTCCCATTCTTTTCAAAATTCATTAAGGTTGATTTCATCCTTGTTTGATGATATATAGCAGGTCCACAATTTTCTTCATGTATGATTTTGTGTATTTTGATTTGTTAACTAATTCTTGGTTTATTTTCTATACTCCTACCTATCGGAATAAAATACTTAATAAATTATTAAATAAATTATTTTCATGATTTATGGATAAAATACTGAAAAATTTATTTCATCATATATTCTATTTTTTATATTGGAATTCAAGTTACCTCATGGCATTATTTTAAGGGACAGTGTAAATATGTTATTCACATTAATTATTGTCAATCAACATGATAAGTTTTTTTTAATATCTATTTTATATAAACTGTCATGCAACAAGACTATAAATATGTAATTATAAGGGTTTTTCTTGATTGTATTTATTAAAATTGTTGTGAAAACTCTTTTATCATGTATTATATTTTAAACAACCAATTCCAAAAACGATTTACCATATATTAAATATATATATATATGAAAGTACACATAGTAAATATTTTAATGTTAGTTATTTAAATAGTAATTTTATATTTTAGAAAAATGAAATTAAATATATTCACTCAAGTGTTACATAGTTGATATTGAAACAAAATTATTATCATAAAAACCATAAAAATTATTATAAATTCAAATCATTATAACATGACAACATAAAATTAAAACACGTCAACCTAAATTAAAAAATAATATAAAATCCAATGAATCAAGTGCAACTCTCGGTAAATTATTTCTCAAATTGATCATGATATTGATTAGTATAATGTTGAGGGTCATAAAAAATAGAAATTCTAAATAAAAAATTTAACATGAATTATAAATATAATTATTTGAAAATTTAGTTGATTGTTTATAAAAAATATTAACATATCTAATTTTCTAACTATATAAATTTAAATTATTTATATCATAAATCATATATCATACTATCTATTTTAAAATTACTACTTCTTGGAGAAGAAAATTATATTTGAAAAAAAAATTTCAATTCAATGTATCATTATATGTATTGTATTCCAAAATGAGGTAATATAAATGAGAAGCTAATTTTTCATTTATATATTTGATCATTTTCATCATCTTTCCTATTATATATGTAAAGTAATACCATACCCACTATTAAAATGATATTTATGAAATAAAATTCCAATTCATTATAATATATGGGTATTAAAATAATAAAACATACATGTTCAATATGTTATTTTAATTTTCTTAGATTACAGGCTGATAATATAGAATAACAAGTAAATTGTCTTATATCAAAGAAAAAACACACACACTACACAATGTCCACAATTATGAAAAAATAATTGTGAATGGGTTTTCAATTAAAAAAACAACACCTTATAAAATATATATATAGCAGACCCTTCAATATAAAGAATCATCCAACATTGAATTGCATTACGTTGAAATCATTTAGCCATATTAAATGATCTTTATTCATATATAATAGTAATCTTTTATGCTAAAATACATCATGGTTCTAAAAACTATATAAGGATTTCATATCATGTTGGATAAAAAATATATACCGACACATAATAAAATTAAAATATATGTATTCTATTTTAATAAAATAATATAACATAATGATAAATTGTAGTCAATATACATGGAAAATACATTCACAACATTAATTCTCAAAAAATCAATACTAATAAGCACTATGATATATCATTTCAATGTTATCACATAACTTTTGTACCCACTAATGGTAGAATTCAATGGAATAAAATTAACAAAAAACATCAAAGATAAATACTTTGATAATCTATGATGAATTGAATAAATAATATCTGTATTTATAGTAGCATGTAATTGTTAATAACTATACAATATGTGTTTACATTTTCTCCTATAAAAAGGATTTAAATATAAATTTCGAAATGTGAAATGAAATTCATCTCTGATATGAAATAAAGGATATAATATATAAATACAATAGATTTAATTTATGAAAAAATCATACATATCCAAACTAAAAGATAGATGATGAATTTTCCAACAACAATGGCCACATCTATAGGAAGTGGTACCATTTATGTTTTATCTATTATATTCTTCAATGTGAAAAAATATTATATATATATTGATTGTGAATGAAATCCAATATATAATAAATAATCCCATATACAATAGTATAATGTTATGGATCATTAACGAAAAAATTAAAATAGATCGGAAGGTATAGAGGGGTAGGAGTAATAATTGGACAACCAAGAGGATTTGGTGGATTCAGATCTATAGTCAGAGAGGTATGAGTAATATCTTTTGATGGAGGTGGACGAGTGACAAGTTCAGCTTAATAATATTATTTCATGTCTAAAAACATAAAATATTTAACAAAGTCTTATTCTAGAATCCATTTTATCACTTATTTTAAATACAACATCTTCTAATGATTTTATTTTAATTTTTATTACATCCTCATTCGATGATGCTCCAAAACTAAAAAAACTATTTTTTCAATACAAATTCCACGAGAAATCATTCATGAATTATTTTTTCAGTATTTCCCAGTGAATATTAGAAAATGTCCTTCAAACCATTATGTATTAATGTCCCCAATATTATCCTAATTAATGGTTACAATGTATGGAATAGTTTAAAAAATAAATAGGGAATAAATATATCTAATGATATGAATTAACATAAATTATGGAAATGAAATTTCATGACCCCATCCCCACTAAGTGTACCCCTACTGGGCCAGCAATGTGAGAAGGGAGATAATGATCCCTGGAGTCCCACCTCTAGTAGGCCTTGGGAAGGAGACAAGAACTGAGGGTATAATGAACATGCAAATGGGAGGCATTTCTCTCAAAGATAACACGTGTGGAAGAGGAAGATAAGATAGACACCAACAATATCCAACTAAAATATAACTATAAAACAAATTCCATGTAAAAATATGTAATTTAATGAAAAACTACTACATCTAAAGGAGAAAACATCAAGTACAAAAAAAGTAAAAAGAACACCGACCATGATTCCTGAATAGCTCATGCAACCCCAAGCTAGTAGAAAATAGCTTGATCTATAACCTGCTCCAAGTGACCTAAAATACAGTGTATATTGACATAGGTGAGAATAATATTTTACTCAGTAAGATCCTCCCTAATGCCTCTCCTATAAAAGTAATTAAAGCAAGCTAAGGCACCGTGAAAAACAAGTGAAACTAACTCGTCACGTAAATAGGTATACAAAGCTTCCAACCTCACCATGAATACTATCACCGTGTAAAAAATTAAAGATTATATTATATAATAAGGAATATCAAGGGTAACAAGCTACAAATTCCCCACTAGATTTATACTTTTCTCCAATGTCACACGTCCTAATAATTTCTCTCAAAAAACGATTTCCTATAGATACCTAAGAGAAGCACCCCAACCTAAACCTCGTGCGAAAAACCCACCACCTCCACACAAGTAATTAACCTGGTAGTTTCTAGGAGCCACCACAGCACACAAAATATGTATCATACATTGGGTATTATATCTCATGCAATTACATCCCTCCCACCAAGTAAGAATACTCAAGCCATCAAAACCTATACATGTTACGCCTATATTAGTCAATAAGACACAATATCCAGAATATATGCATGTGAATAAAAAAAATCCATTATATCCCTCTACACACATATATGGGGGAAACTATCCATTGTTCGTACTTGCACATGTAACCACCAAGAGAAGAGAGTGTGGACAAATGGCGTAGTATGTCATCCACCCCTCCACCACAATGTTGAGGAATACACCCCCCATGGCTCAGAATCCACTGAGTGTCAGTTTCCCTAAATGAAGCGGTGGAGTAGAGTATAGAATCACAAAAAACGTACATAATATAATACATATCACTAACACACTATGGGAATAACCAAATCATATACTCAATTGTAGCTAACATCTCTCAGACTCCCGACATCCGCTTCTAAGACTAGGTATCATATTAGAACAAAACCATTTAATGACCTTTGTTACATTACTTCATTCCATATTTATTAGTTTCACATTACATTAATTAATTCGTTAAACATTAATTAACAATTATAAATTAGACAATAAATTTCTTTAGAATCAAACCCAAATTCCACTATCCCTTTAAAATTGTAACTTCAGCATTGTGTCCCAGCAAGCTTCAACACCACAGGTTGACATCATTTATTCAATTATATATTTTCAGCATTTCTTTCCCATATTCCCAGGAATTATATAAAACATTTTATGCTAATAAACAAAATGGGGCTCAAAAGGGTTAGTAGTTGAACTACCCGTCAAGTCTTTACAACCTATTTGAAGAGCGTAGACCCATACTATGTTGAGAAGATAAACACAGAAACCATGTGGCATACCCCGCACATTATGAACCTTTCAGAAGAATGGTATGAATTACCATCTTCCTTGAGAAATGGAGAATCTACTTCACATAAACATCTAATAAGCCCCATAATGAATCCAAACATTCACATCCAACCAATTTCCCCATCCCTAATGTCCTCTCTGGCACAGAAATACATATACTGACATGTCTCGCCAATATAGGAATCAACAATTTCCATAACTAGTAGGCCTCCCTTCCTCCACATATCACAATAGTCATCCAGTCTCGCATAAATAACACAAGTAGTAGGAAAAAATATATCATATCTATTGGGATCATGGTCCTTAAACAAGAAAGACAGTAACTCAGAACCCTATAAGGAATTATCTTTGATAAAACTACCAATTCATTAATCCATCTTGGATTAAACGATTAATTTTTTGTAAGTTTCAAATTTTGGAAACCTAACCAATATGATATCACCAATAATTTAACAAGCTTTTTACATCAATTTGATTAACATAAAATTACAAAAAAAAACAATCATATTCAATCAAATGTCTCTTTATCTAGACCCAATAAATTTTCAATTAATTATAGTTTTATGTTATTTACAAAATTCCACCAAAAAAAAGATAAACAATGAAAGAATAGTTATCAGACTATATAGAAAAATAATAGGCAATAAAATACAATGGATATCAATTTTTTTTTCTCATTAAAATATTAAATATGATAATTCCATTTTTATCTAGTTTAATAAAACATAATAACTCTACAGTTTCCTTTGAATGAAAAGAGAATAATCAAATCACCTACCTCAAATGGTTCTTGAAATTCCTTATACGAGAATGATCCACACAATAGGTCATGTTATCCTCCCCCCAGGACAACTATATCAACTCTTGGACGCAGAGACACCAGCACACATGTCAACACCAAAGAAAATTCCATTAAGAACATGGAGATAGAATTCCATAAAAGGTAGAGGGGAAACAGGAGGAGTTGAACGTAATAGAATGACGATAGAACATAAAATATATCGATGATCTATCGATATTGCTTGGTTTCACCAAAAATATAGGGGAACCAATCCATGGAGGAAATTTTGATCACACCACTCCTGTGGAATGAAATGGAATGTTTGAGCATCTCAGACCCAAGAACAAGGAAGAAGAACTAGAGAGGATGAAATATCGTCCCATTACAAGATTTAACAGAGCAGTGGTTTATGATAATCTGGATTTTAATTGTAATAAAATAAATCCTAACTATATGAAGTAGTTTATGATTTGATAAATGATGTGCACAATATTTAAATGTAATAAAATAAATCCTAACAATATGAAGTGATTTTTTTCTAACATGTCATGGTTGTATGAAAACAAATTGAAGTACATAGTTCCTAGTTAACAAAACACCAAACATGCTAGAATACAATATTTTAAGAGATACATTAAACTGCATCACATACAGTCCACAATTAAATACATTGAATTATAGTGAATATTACCCATTACTACCTAATTCTCAATCAAGATTTATAAATCCATGTCGAATACATACATTTGTGTTGATAATACTCTATTATTATATGGAAGGATATAATAAATACCCCCTCGTACATATGAAATATAGTAGTATATAAACCTCCCATGTTGATTCATCTCTGAAAATACATCCAAGGCATTACCATCAACTATGTTTATTATTATAATTTTTTTCTATTGGGTTATTTATAATGTAAATTATCACTCTGAATATTATAGACCAATTTATTCCTTGATTCTCATAAAGAGGTATCCATAGTTACAACAAAAATTTCTATTCCATAATAATATAAAAAGATTGTTCATTTTAATCAAAGAATAAAAACATTAATTCCATTCACCTAGGATTTAAAAAAAAATCATTTTATCATTAAATTAATGCTATTATAATATTGATCAAATGAAAAATGTTAAAATACATAGTTATGGTTTTATTTTTAATCCCATGAACATCAATTAAATGTTTTGAGGAGGAATAAATTTACAAAAATTTCTATAGTTCACAAAATCCCAAATGCATGATCATTAATTGATTTTTGTAGTTACATGATATATATACATAAACTAAATAATATCATTTACCATATAACATTGCATTGAAATATGTGAAATGTGTATATTCAATATGACAATTCCAGCAGTTCATGTATGAGCTCGATCCATATAAGAGGATTTCAGTTTATTAGTTCACATTACCGAGATAATGTTTTTGATAACAATACAACACTAATATATATTTCCTTCACATAATTAAAACACTATATTCTTATCCACATCATGATTCATTCAATATCTGCTTGAACTACTTTCAATTTAATTTTCAATTCACTATTCATGACTCAGTTATGATAAAAAAATAAAATTTCCTTCATTATATAAAAGTATATAATATACATAGATAGGTTGTTATATAAACTGTATAATGTTGTATTACTATATCTATATTAGATATGGTTATTTCTATACTACTTATTCCACACCCAACCACATATTTATTTTTATCACCATACTCCCATACAATGTTGAACTATTGATCCATCTAATTATATTGATCCAATATTTAAATAACATAATTATTTATCCCCATATTCATAATAAATATATATACATGTACTTTTTAAACAAGAAAAATTCAATTCAAGATTCTCTGACCATGGTACATGTAGTGATTCCCTTGATTCACAATCTATGTCAATTCAAAATCCTAAAAACACACATTACCTTGTACTTTGTCCAAAACCATCACCATCTCATGTGGGCTATTTTTAAACATATATATTAATTTGAGTTAATTATACTTCTAATGAACGTATGATCCATTAAAATTTATCCAACACCTTTACTTCATATTGTTAAACTATATGACATTTCATCCATTCTGCATGACTTAAACTGGATGGACATTCTATTATAACATGAAATCAAACCTAATGATATATATCATAACAGAATGACTCTAAAAAATATAATTTAAAATCCTTGAACAAACCCATTTAATTGATATAGAAATGGTCAATCCAATAAATCCATACATAGCATATAGTTTCCAACTCTATAAGGCCCATTTTCCTTGTATGAGAGCAATATCCAAATAAGATCCCAACAAGCATATGAGTCTCAATGATAATTCCATAGAATAACGTAAAAAATGAACTTATTTTTCAATATACTCATTCATTTTAGGTTTCTAATTCAGGGATCAGTGCTAATATGTTTCCTTATCACCACCCCTTCCAAAAATGATTCATTTTTTATATTAGAATACTTTTGAGTAGAGATCATTATTTAGTAACCAATGTAAAGAATAATGCAAGTAACTTCCATAAAAGATCAGAGTGTTTTGAAATTCTCATTAATTTTTTATCTTAAAAAATATGATTTCTATTGTAAACAATGTATGATGATTCCCCCTATTATATTATTGTATTCTAGGTAATATTTTTTCCCTCCTCCACATCAAGTCCCCTGATGGCCCTTAATTGTGATGAGAGAAATAATTTCTCAGATAACTGAGATAAGTGCATCAAAGACATTAAAATTTGTGGTCTCAATGTATAAAATTAAAATACATAGATGACATCCTCACTATGGGATTATAAACATTATTGAATTTCTCTTTATTGTAAAACCATAAACTAAATAACACATCTGGTGAGATTGTATATCCTCAATCTTATTATAGTGTATAAACTTATTGTTACATTTCATTAACTTACGTGAGGGCCAATATCATGTCATAAATCTAGCGTATGATTCTTTTTACCTAATATTGTATAATGAAATAGGAAAAATAAAACAATTTTCCATATATATTAGATATATCTATACAATTATTCTATTTTAAGAAATATATATTCCATTATTTCATCTTTAATAGGATACATAGGGACCCATGGTTCGCATATCATAGGCCCAGTTATAGTTATAATATCATCTTGAAATTAATTTAAAATGAATTATTTTAATTCTTTTTCAAATGACCCTTTATATCAAAAGAACCAGGTCTATTTCATGTGAAATTAAACTGAACTACCTAAGGTCATTATGGTGAGTAGGTTATCACATTATGTTATTTATTAATGAATTTGCTATTAAATATATTATCCCCAAGAGTGTGATCAGTTCACATTAGTGTAACCATTAGGGATCTTGAACCATTTTTTAATATTTATATTGTCCATGTTCCAATATTATACATTTTATGTTCAATTAATATCCAACAAACATTCCTTGATGTTATTAGTACTATTTGTTACAACATCATAGAAAAACTTGTTACATGGATTGATTATATTAAAGGACCCCTATCAGATATGACTGAGAAAAAAACATTTATTTTATGATTTTGATGTAACCCCCCTGGGATGTTTTTTTCTCAAATTAATGGTACTAATTAACCACATGATATATTTCATAATATTGAAACACTGGTTTATGATTCTATCAATTTACAATGTAATACCTCTAGTATCTATTTATAAATGGATTAGATATTCATATGTTTTGATTTTTTAGAGCACCAAAATATTTTATTGGATTTAAATAACGTAAAAATTACACATTTATATCTCATATTCACATTAAAAGAATGATTATTACATGTTATTCTCTCGGACTCTCATTTCTTGGGGTGCATCTCTTGTGAAGATCCTAATGCCTTTAGTGAAATATTAATAATGGAAATATGAAATCCTTGATATTATATTCTACTCTGTTTAATTTTCTATTTGATGCATTTTCATTGTCTTGTGACCCTATATTTCATGACACATGTTCCCATACAATATGATTATAAACTGCATGTAAGATCATCTTTAGGTCTGATTCATTGATTATGATAGTATATTCATTCAAATAGGGATATATTCATGTAGGTTTCCATTATTATTTATTCAAAATTTTTGTATAAATATTTACAATCATAATCCGTAAAAACACTTCATCAATGTTTTCTGGCCTTAATTTAAACCCTCAATGGTCATAGTATTATGATCATAAACCTCTTGGAAGATGATCCTCATTTCATGATGTCAAATTGTATGGGGTATTTCCCATCCTGTATGATGATACACTTCAAAAATAGGATTTAATCATCATGTCATTGTGTCCATCTAGTACCATCCAAAGGATATTTAGAGATGGTATTGTTATAAAACGTTTTGTTTATAGATGAGATCCAAATCCCAGTTAGAGATCAACAAAATTATGTTTGGAAAAAATGGTTCTATACTATATTTAGTTTTATCATATCCAATGTAAAAGAATAGATGTAGGAGACTAATAATAGTGTTATTATTTATTATCCATTGTTTAAATTGATTACCCTATTTGAAAGAGACAAATTTTCAAATGAGGATCTTTATGAGAACTACAGATTATTGGATTCTGATTCCAAAAGGACAGATAGGGATGTAAAAATATCATATTTTGGTCATATACACATATTTTACAATAATTCCATTCAAAATATCATTCTAGAAAATAGACCTTAACCCATTAATGGTAATTAGTACCAGTATTTAGATAAAAATTTTGGAAACCTAAAATAAGATGACTATATTATTCCTCATTGAGACCCAAACACCCTAAGTTGATACTATCCACTAATCGACACCCAAATATACATGAGATGAAATTTAATTTCTGGAATTTATGCTTCAACCATTGAGTAATCCTAAAAATACCTCCATATATGCCTGTATTGTGGTAGAATATCACTATATTACATTATAATTGGATTCATGTTATTCTAAAATGAATATCATTATTACTGAGGTTATTTTGTAGACATAAATTTTTTTTGTGTATTCATTATCAAAGAATAAATTATTCAATCCACACCAACAAAAAACATATTTATCTTACAAATAAAATTATTTTCATACTCTATGAACATGTGAATGGAATTTACATGTGATCCATTATTTCTCAGTTACGTATGGGATAAAAATACAAAAGATAAACTTGTTTGGTATAATGGAATAGTATTGAAAACATCATACCATGAGTGGGCTATAGATTTATTGGATTTATAATAATAGGGAATCTAAATATTAAAAAAGAATTTCACAGATTTAAAAAAATACCCTTGGAAGAAAATATATAGGTTATATAACCATTTCTTGAGGAATAGATAACTTCAAAATATCTGATTCTACTTCCTGATTACCCAAAAATATTCTACGAAAAAAACGTTTTCACCATTTTAATATTTTATCATGATGAGAATAATTTTTTTTGAATGAATAATCCATCATTTGAAAAAACCTATGAACTATGTGAGTGTTCTTGATAAATAATGCAATCCATTATGACAATGAAAAACTGGGATAAATGTCCTCAGGTGACGGATGAGAGACCATGAAATTTTTTGACCACATAATACATAAGGTCACATGATTAATAACTGCTGGATATTTTCTATATAGGTTTGTGAAATGATTATGAGATATTATATATATTATCTTGACCTTCTTACTCATATCCCTCCAAGACCCTATGTGATATTACCTAACCAATGTAGGAGATCCTTCTGAGGTACTTAGAACATTATTCAGATCTTCTATGACAATGTTCAAATTCGTATTATTCATTTTACAAGTGAGGGATATGAGACTGGGGGATCTAATTGGATGAGGTACACAATATATTGATATTATCAACTTAATTGGTGAGTATTTTCCACCTATATAATTTATAGTGAGGGACATCATGTTCTTGACTCACCATAGTGGGAAATAAAGCATAGGTACAAGAAATATTGAAAAAATAATTTATGATGACATTCTTATTACTCGTACCAACATTACAAGAATGAAATACTTGAAGAAAACAATCCAATGTAGAATATATTGATGAGGATCATGAAAAATTGATAATATATTCTATTTGTCTCGCGATGCCTCACTTTTCAGCAAGTGATGGCGGAGCACCAGGTTCCATCATGCTTGCTTCATCCATTAGAGGGCCCAGAGTGGATGTGGGACGAGATATCCATGGATTTCATGTTGGTACATACATGTAGATCTAGATGACATGACTCTATCTGGGTGATTTTATAAATGAGTCACCAAGTCAGCCAACTTCATACCAATTAGATATCAAGGGTCCATAGAGAGCTTGGGATTTCTCTACATACAAGAGATAATACGACTTCATGTTGTGTCGTCAATGCTCATCTCCGATCGAGATGACCATTTCACATCCTGGCTATGAAATTTGTTATAGAAGGATTTTGGGATGCAACTTCACATGAGAACCGCCTTCCATCCTCAGATGGATGGTCAGACATATAGGACCATTAAAACACTCAACTAAATGATTTGTGCATGCATCCTTGACTTTGGTCGCACCTGGGAGGATCACTTACCTGTCATGGAATTTTTTTACAACAACAGCTATCACTCCACCATAAGGATGGAACCATACGGGGCACTATACGACCGTCCTTGCAGATCAACACTCTGCTAGACTTAACCAGGGGAGTCAGAAATTGTAGGACCACATATGGTACATGATATGACGTAAAAGGAGTAGATCATGCCGGGGCGGATGAATACTGCACATAGCAGACAATAGTCCTATGCTGATAAGAGAAAGTGACCACTAGAGATCGTGGATGGTGACCATGTCTTCCTAAAGATCTCAAATAAATGAGGTCTATTAATATTTGGCCTAGGAAGAATGTTATCTCCTCGATTCCTCAGACTTTTTTAGGTCCTCGATAGAGTAGGTGAGGTGGCTTACCACCTGGCCCATCCACCTCTATGTCATAGGGTGCATGACTTCCTCCATGTATCACTGCTGAGGAGATATGTGCATGACCCGTCCCACATTGTTGAACATGGGGAGCTGGACATCGAAGACATGGGGACATTCACGGAGGTTCCGGTGGAGATTTAGGATCCATAAGAGTGTTTCCTTGGTGGATGGTCTATTCCTCTGGTGCGCATTCACATTCAGCATGGGAACCATAAGGAGAGCACATGGGATCGGGAGGCTTAGATGTGTTCTTAGTACCCCCTTTTGTATTTTTACTATGTGTTGTAGCTTACTGGGATGTAAATCACTCAGGTGAGTAGAATGTAAATACTTGGATGTCCCATGGAATATTCTTTTAAAATATATTAGAATCATACGAGTCCGCAGTTTTTGATGGCGCCTGATTTCGGGGCCCGATGTACTTGGAATCAATCTATGAAGTTTTGTTTGGGTAAGTTTAGTAAATGTATTTGAGTGTATTTATATCTTTTGAACTGGTGCTTGGAATTGAATTCTGAGGACACTAATGAACTTGTAGTGCCGATATTCGCATAAGGTGACCTTCACTGCTGTTGCGTTTCATCGAGAGTGGATGTTAATTTTTTGGGGTTTCTAAATAAATTATATAAAAAAATGTGTGAAATTTTTTTTATTTGATTTGTGGTTAAAACCTCCAAGTAGTGGTTATTGGTGGGGCCCACCGCAACCTATCCCATATTAGGAGGATATTTATGGTGGGACCCACATGAGATTTAACCCATGTAACTCTCTATAAGTAATCAAAACCATTAAAATACCATGGTTTAATTCGTGCCATCTCTCCACCACTAATAAAGATAAATAATTCAATTTTATTCAAATATTTTTGAATATTTTCCACTCCATTTAATTGAATTAGTTTCCTCATTTAATTATGCACAACGTATGTGTTGTGGTGCCATAAAAATAATATAGACTTCCTATAATATTTTGGTTGTGAATTATTTTGGTGGAGCCTAGAAAACCGTTGGAGAACTTCATCCTCCCTGCGAAGAATGCGATGTAATATTCTTCAACAGATAATCAACATCGTCTTCTTCCTTCTTCATCCAAGGCAAGGAAAGGGAAGCATCACCCGCGAGGAACACCGATGTCATCTTTGACTTCTTCACCTCTGAATGCCTATCCGCCAATGATGAGTACCTATCTTCCTATTCCGAAGTCAACAGAACGATTCCATCTTCCAGTGACACCATCAAGAATTCTCCGGTTGCGAGGTTGTGTAATTTTTTATTAATTATTAAATATGACATTACACCTTCGTTCTCGTCGTACAAAATTCTGGTTAGGAAAACCAAATGATATCATATGACGAGGAGGGTTCATACCACACGAACACGGCCCGACCCTCCCCTCTGCTGATTCCATTTTATGATATTGGAGGTAGAGCCGAAAGCGCACAGTTCCATCACGCCATGCCAGAGAATAACCGTAGCCTGGAGGACTATGGTAGACGAAAGGGGAAATATGGTCGGGGGCGCAGCGGATGAAGCGGTGTGGTGCTATGGCACCACACTGTGGGGCCAAAGGCCGTAGCATGGCCCGGCCGTATCAGTGGTGGTTTGGGGCTGTCACGCGGGCCTCATGGAGGGAAACGTGGCTGGAATATGTGGGATGCTCGGTGGGATGAACTAGTCGTCCGCCTGCTGGCCAAGCTAGAAAACTGTGTCGCCCGCATGCGCCTCACGTATGAGACCATGGACCGAATCTGTGGGCTGCTCGGATGGGAAAATTGGTCGGTCGTCTGTCAGCTGGGGTGGAGAATCGCGGCCCCCACTGGCACCGTATGGGATGAACCACGGCCTGTTGTGCGGGCCACATGTGCCGGGGAGAACTGGCGGGCTACGACCGAACGAGTAGGGGAGAGGTGGCGCAGCTTGGCACCTCCGGGTGAACCAGACTGGCCTGTATCGTAGACCGTGTCTGTAGGAGGACCGTTCCCCACCATTCTATGCTAACCCATCAGCCGGGTCGGACACAACGAGCATGCTCGGGCCGACCCGCCAGCGCACTGGGTTTGACGGGTAGGGCCCGTCTTCGGTTAAATGCGAGTAACATCAAGACGACGCCTTCGATCGACGCACCGTCTATCGCAATAGTACCCCTACGATGAAGCAGTCATTTTGCAATACTCTATGTATGTTTTGGAAAAATTTGGAAAACTAATAGTTTTGGATCCAGAGTAAAACCAACCGGGCCAATAGAACAGAAATGCCAATAACTCTCATATCGGGCGCCCGATTGACGCACCGTCTGTCATGTTGGGTTGTTTTTTATGAGACAGAACATTGATATACATCAAATCAAGAATTTGTGATAGTTGATGTATCAACATTTTGATTGAGGAGTAGACCCTCTTGGAATCGAGCATACTGTCTGCAGGAACCCTAGAGCTGGCTACGACATCTATTGTATCAGAATCCTACGTGGGTTCGACATCAATGACTATTATACAAGAATAATCTGTGGGATTGACATCGATGACTACTGTATCAGGATCCTTTGTGGGTTGGACAGTTTTGAAATCTATTCTTATATCTTGTGTGGGTCAGACAGAATAGATGGTCTTGTGTCCTGTATTGGTCCGAAAACTTAGCTGGTGTTGTATCCTGTGTGGGTGCGACAGCTCAGATTTATCAGTGACTACAATAGATCATCTCTACTAATATAAGAAGGATTTATACCTATGTGAGCAGAGTCATGTCATTAAACATTTATCATGGTGGTGATTGACTTTACATCCTTTGTGGACTGGTTTGTGTTTGGGCTTGAGTGTTGGAGTCGGGACTATGACTGTTAACTTAGGTATATGTATGGGCATATACCGAAGTAGGTTTGGATGATACTTCATGTTTGTATCTTTCTACGGTGGTTAATCCGTTGTATATTTTCAGAGACCTTTGGGGGTCTCGGGGTCCCCCACTGAGTATTGTTATACTCACCCCTACACAGGCTTTTCCCGCACCTTGTTGTGTTCTATGCAGACGATGGACATCATTGTTCGAGGCTGAGGGTGACAGACAGAGGCTGCTCGGAGCTGGACTAGATGGAAAGTAGCCTAGGGACAAGTTGTTCAAGTTATGTACCTACCCTTCTAGTATAATTCCTCAGTGGATGATCTAGGAGCTGTATTCGATTTTACACTTGTACTTGTACTTGTTGTTTAGTTGGGATTGTATACTGGCCCATTAACTTCAAGAACACCTTATTTTCCAATTTTAGTACATGTTTCCTCTACTTCTTATGTTAAGAATGTTTGCATGTTACAGGTTAAAAGGCAATGCCTTCCCTCTTTATTAGGGATTCACCTTTGGTGCTAGTCACCAGTCCCTGGCCTATGGAAGGCGGGTTTGGGGTAGTCACGACACATGCCTCGAGGATGGGTCGTGACATATAATATATAAAAATGGTATGTGATGGAATTAAAAATCAAGTAAATTACACTGAAATATATAAATATATTAAATATGGGTTATTTAAAGTGTCCCGTGGATTTTATAGATTAGTATAAAGTTTTAGGCTTTATTTTTTGGTTTATATATTAATTACATTGAATTACTAATTTCATTAATGAAAAATTATATAGATATTGTAAAAAAACATTAATGAGATTTTATAATAAATAAAATTTAAATAATTGATTTAGAATACATTAAAATATTAAATTTTGTGAGTTGAATAAAATATTTGTTTGAACTATAAAAAATGACCCATTTATATTTTAGTAATCCTTTAATAGTAACATTATTTTCACTTAATGAGTGATCAGATTTGTTATTGTGTTAATCATCAAAATGGCTTACATGGGTTAAGACATAGAGGTAAGTGTAAAACAATAGCAATTATTTATACAGATTTTATTAGATTTGAAGATTTATAATCATTCTCATATTATATTTTAATTATATCAATTTATGTACACTCTTCCATGAAAAATATTTTTTATTTATTTCTAAATATATGTAATTATAAGAGTTCCCCTACATTCAAATATAAAATAATAGGCCTACCCATCCTTATTTAAAATTTCTTGATCATTCTATCCAGACTGAACACAACCAATTTATCTAATAAAATTACATGTATAATAAACATATTTTTATATATTTATAATTGAATAATCTAAGAGTCCTTAAAAATTGATATAAAGGATGTCTACTGAAGATTTGATAATCGTTTTTGACAACTCTTTAAAATTTATCTCATCATATACAAAACCTATATATTTTCTAACCACACTAAAAAAAATATTATGTACCATAATTATAATAATATTTTATTATTCTTTATATAAAATTGTTTTCCATCTAATTTCTAATCTAGGAAGAGTGAAAACATCACTCGTGCATAGATATGGCTTACCATATCCACCATGCGGTGGGATTAGTTTTTTGATCACCACCTTATTAGATGATTATAAACATAGAAATAATAAATATATATGATATTAATGCCTTATGTATTATTTTTAAATAGTAATATCATATCTACATTCATAAATTCCAATTTTTTATATGATGATAACATCACTCAACATACGTGTAGAAGACCGCCTTCACAAAGCAATGCGATATATTTATTATTTATATATTAAATGGATATTAATAAATATATATTAAATTAATATTTTAGTTATGTATGTTATTATAATGATTCTATAAATTTAAATATTGGTTTAACTTTTTTTCATCCATCAAAAAGTGAAAATGTCATTCATGCACACGTAAGATATACCATCCCTAGGAAAATTGTGATATGTTTATATATATATATATATATATATTATGGATGACTAAAATTGTATATAATTAATATACATTACATTTATTAATGTTTTCAATTATTTTGATTAGTGAACTATAATCAAAGTATAATTACTGGAACTAGTGCTCCGAAATACTCATGAAGAATAATAACTTTGACACCCAAAACGATAATTTTAATAAGGGATTATTTAAAAATTTGTCTTTATATGTCATAAGTTGATCATATATAATAATATATAGTGTTCAATAACTATCATATGTTATTATTATAAATTCATATTTATTATATTGGGGTATATAATTCATTCAATGTGAAGAGAACATGATGTAAGAGATTTTATCTCTTATTTTACATTAGTGATACATATTTTTTATTATGAAACTATTTAATATTTTATTGTTTAAATATTCTCCATTTCATTAATTTATAATGAATATATATTAATTCATGATTAATAGTGTTTCCATTCATGTTTACACATTCATAAGATTTTAACTGAAATGGTACTAAAGAGGTAAATATTTATTATGCAATATAACATTTTGGATAACCTTTATTTTAAATAATGAAATTTTATAATATATACTTCAAAAACAACATCAATTATCCAATAGTAAGGATATATATAGAGATTCCCAATTATAATCAAAATTTTATAAATTTTTTAACTGTAAAAAGAAATTTCATATCAAAATAGATATATAATCTTATTTTATCTTTTTGACAGGGCATGTTTTTGTTCAATGTATATAGTTTTCATAATTACATTAAAAATGATCCAATAATTAATGAAAAAGTATTATCAAGGATATTTGAAGATTAAAGTTAATATTTACATTGTTCTAAAGAAATATTTCAAATATTTTTTTTTAAATTGTAATATTTTATTTTATATAAAATATGTTAAAAGAAATATTTCTTTTTAAAGATTTTCTCATCAATAGACTTTCATAAAGCCATCATTGTTTTATTAAATTTATAATATTTTAAATCTTTTAAATGGTATAAAAAATGTAAATCATATATGGAAACTTATTTCAAATACTTTAATCTATTATAATATATTTTTTATAATAATTGAATTTAATTAAAATTAATTATATTAACTAAATTTATCTTTATATATTATATGTTACTAATTTTTTGGTCATTATTTTTATCTTCATAAAATCACTTTATTGTGACTATATTTAAATCGAGACTACATATATTTTTAATTTACATATTATTGGTATCATGGGATTGATTATTTACAAAAATATATACCATTTCTACATACAATGTTTTACTATGAATGTTATATGATTTACTGGTGAATGCATTATATTTTTTATCATTTTCCCAATATGAATTTTTATAGACCAGGAATATATTTTATGAATTTACATTGTCCATTTAATATATGTAGAATGAATTGGAAATTAATTTATGTGTGGGGATCAAAATTATATATCCCTTATATGCATTGAAAAGCCTCATGATGGAAAATAGTTTTCTAATCTAATTAAATTGGTTTCCCCATATAACTACAAATTTATTAAACTATCATGATTGATGGAAAAGATAATAATGATATCATTAGGTTTCTTGTCATAATGTATGAAATAAATCAATTATTTAATTTAGAATTCATTATATTTTATCCATGATATTATTTTATTGATATTATCCATAGATTCATTTCATGATCAAGATATTTATTTGATATAATATTTTTTTTAGTTTTTTAACTTTCTATAATGATGCTTCCTTGTTTACTGAGGATATCTTCATTATCACGATACCCTTAATGATCATATTATCATTCAATTTATTTATTTTCCATTCCCCATGAAATAAATAAATATATTTTTAAAAAATTATCTTGGACTAATGAATGTTTTTAATGGTATATATTATATATTTATACTGCATTATGGGAAACAAGAATATATGTGGGTTATCAAGACATATAAACTAATTGATATTATATGGTGAGCGATAATGTATCTTGTACCAATGTAATAATGTAGACACCAACTTTGTGTTATGAGAGTTCATGTTTTTATAGGTTGTATTAGAGTATGATTAGTAGAAACTGTGGGAACTATGTTTAAAATTAAAATACCAGACATGATAATTATGATAACCCATATAGAACATAACACTTGAGGGTATTTATATTTTGAATCTATATCCATAATTATTATGATCTAAATCAGTGTGTTATATTAATCAGTAAAACATCCTAATCGAATAATGGGAATAAACACCCATAGTCAATGTATGCACTTCCTGAATAGGAAAGCTTATATTGATGGCGTTGGACGTAAGATGATCATATACATATTACAAAAGATATATTGAAATATAATGAATAAAATTTACTATATGTTGTAACATGTTATTCCAAAATGTGACTCTTCTTGGTTAGATCACATCGTTTGATTCAATCCTTCTTTTTTTAAAGGAAAAATACCCCTTATTTTCTGAATAATGGATTAATTATCTTGAAAAGTTATTCCATTATATAAGATGAAATGAATGTGAACTAGTTATTCCAGGATTTTATTTTTTTAATAAAATATTTCAATCAATGGGGTTTATTGAAACAATAATCCAATCTGGTTGAAGGAATATATATCCGGAGATTGCGGCATTTTAATGTAATATTATTTCAGAAATACATTCCTTTTCAAAAATTACATGATATTTAGAGAATATTCATCAATTTAATGGAAAGGGAAGAAGAAAGAGGGTCATTGTGTGGGGAAAACATAACAGTATCATCTAGGAATGATTCAGACTGCACAAATAGTCCAAAAAGATATATTGACCATTTTAATAATGGTAATTAGTGGATCCTCTAAATGGAACAATTTTTCAATCATTTTCATCATATGATGATATAAAATAAATATCTATTTAAAAATATTTATAATTTTATATATACTATAGATTAAAGGGAAATTTATAGAATAAGAGTTGAAATTAGAATCAATGAATAGGGATCAAATCAAATTAGAATAATGGAATCATGAAATGGCTATCATTTACAAATTTTAGAATGCAAAATCATTGAATGTACTAGAAGGGTATGAAATATTTTTTTATGTTTATAGATAATAATTATCTAGAAACTTTATAAAATGAAATGAAATAAAAAATTATTATAACAAATTCAACAATAAATATATGTTACATTATTCATTCTAGTACCCAAATAATTAAGTAAACATACAAGATGAGATGGTACGGGGTGAAGGGAAAGATGATCAAATTACCACAATTGATCTAGAAGTTGCTGTAAATATCGGAAAGGGTCCACATATCACCCACACTAGATGGGAAAATTTATTATTTAATTTATGGTATAACAACTATTTAATTTTATTTATTTTTCTAATAGGATCACATCACCACCTCAAGGATCATATTTTCAGTTGGCTATATAAAATGTCAATCTTGTGATGATCTAATATTAAGACTCTATATCCAGTTTTATTGATATTTTGGGAATATTCGTCCTGAAAATGTTATTGATCTTCCTCTTCTTCAATGTGATGGATTTTGGGAAATATATTAGCTACTTTAGTATTTATTTTAAATTAATTTTATAAGAAGGAAGGTTATATGTGATATTTTAAATGGATTTTATATGAATATCTTGATGAGTTTCTTCTTCTTCCACAAATACATGATGTTGAGTCCTAATTTGTACACATAATTTAACAAAACCAATTTAAAAAAAATCCATTTGGAATGCACACATTTTTTTAGGAATTAAATATCAACATATGTTAGAATGTATATAAGTAAACAATATTTTCTAGTGATTAATTATGTAATAGAGAAATTCTTTTGGTTAAAAATAATTATTCGTTAGGGTATATTTTTATAGATTATTTGAAAATTAACATGATCGATATTACAAAAAATTTTACGCATCCCCATGTTAATGATTAATTTGATCAATTACACAGTGATATATAATTTTCCATGATTTATATTTGAACTATATTTCATACGTTATGGTTCATGAATGTGGATATACCCAATATCGTCTTCTGTATGAGGTATGGTCATTATGAATTAATAGTAATAACATTTAAAATATCCAATTATACATCTATCATTATGTACTTAGTTAATTGAGTCTTTATATATTAAAATAATTATATATTTAATGGTTATAAGGTGATGGAATATAAGTAATAACATTTGAGGATTGTGTTGATGACCCTGAGAAAGGAGAATCTATAATTCAAATTTTCCATGTCTGAATTTCTTATAGAAAAATACTAATTTAAGGGTCTAATAAATTCATGTTAGTATATATGGTATGATACATCAATGATATTAGTTACATATAAATGTACTATACCTACCATAAAAATATGTGTTTTAATTTTACTTTGGTTTCTCTGGAATTTATATATTTATTATAGGATATATTTCACAAATTTCTAATAAACTCAACATGTGGACAAGGAAATGGTTATAATTTTATAAATAGATGAATATGATGAGAAATTAAAAATCTATGGAGTATTATATTGTGGAATTCAATTTTTACCCTAATTTAAAATATAGAATATTTTGTAATATGTAGTGATGACTCAAATAACAGAATTGGATGAATAGTCATTTTGAATTATATGGTTATAACTAATGAAACTTTTCTTTCAAAATTAATGATATAAATTATCCATCTCATTTTTTTTATGGATATAGTAATTTTTACATTCATGATATGAACTGATTATTTATATGATGATAGGTGTGAAAAGAATAATAATAATAAAATATTAAAGTATATATTACACATGATGTGTTGAATAGGCACAAGATTATATTTTTGGATTTGATCAAATATTTTTAATTCTCAAAAAATTACCTTCCTAGAATGTAAAAAATGAGGATCATGATGTGAGATAGAAAGACCAGGTTTTTTTTCAATGATGAATATTAAATAACATCCAATATTTATTGATTTGTAAAAAATGGATTTTGAGATATTTAGGAAAGGCAAGAGATCATATAATTATTATTTGAATGATCAAAAATCAATCCATGATATGATTAAGAATGTAAAAAATGAGAGATATAATATTATATAAAAACGTGATGAATATTTCTATGTTTAACCATGAAAATAAATGAATAATGAGGTTCATGAACTGGGGTTTGATTCTATCAATACTTGATTTACTGATAGATTTATAGGATGGAGCTCATAGTTTTTATTTTATATATTCATCATAGAAAAAAATATTATGTAAGTATATCGGAAAGAGTATTTATGGTGGAATAAAATATTTCAATGTATGTATCTTGATTCTTGGTGAGTATATAAGTTATAGTTGAGAGATATAATTATATCAGGATTTTAAAATAATTACCCATACAAAAATAAAATTGTATAACATTACCTTTTATTTAATCACTAGACAGACCAAAATATCTATGTAGATAAATTCTATGTTATTTTTAGTCTATCTCATTAATTAATAATTAATATCACCATTTTTAGAGAATATTTTCCACAATAACTTCTTAAAAAGTTATACATTAATTAATTTTATTGATATTATAGTGTACAAATCCCAACAATTTTTTTGGATTTATGGGTTACCAGGATACTGTAGAGGAAACATAATCATACTTTGGATAACGTGTTGAGTTTGAGTGTTTTTATCATCCTTAGAAAAAATTTCAATCTTATAGGATCATTATTACTTTTTAAGATAAAATATTTATTTTGGGATTCATATTTTGTTATGATCAACTAATTCCTTTAGAATAATTTTTATAAAAAAATATATTCCAGTTGTGAATTTAGATGGAACATTATTAAATATTATATGGAAGAAAGTGCTCAAATTAAACATTATAGAATTAATATTTTATATTAAATATATGATGCCCTTACATAGATTAATAAATAACATATAATTTTAGATTTATTTAATATCAAATAAAGAAAACCCAGAGACAATAAAATTATGACGACAATTGTCAATAATATTTAAGGATTCATGTTGGTGAGAAGTAATTATGATGAATAGATCATTAGAATAAGTTAGTTATATTTTTAATTTAGGTAAATATGATCTCTATTTATATTGGTCCATTTAAATTTCATTATCATATCTTGATGGTATCTTATCACTAAGACCTTCTATAAAATCTCTATTATTTTTGTGACGTGCTCCATGTATCTTCATTGTGAAAATATTTACTGAATCCTTCACATTTAGAATACTTATACTTTTAATTAATAGAGAAATAAAATTCATATATGGAAATAACATTGTAGATTGTGCATCCTATAAAAAATGCTCTATTAAATAAGATGACTGAAACATTGATTTTTTTGAACAAAAAAAATATGATTGAGGAAGATGTTTTTTATGATAAAGATATGGTGTTGTAAAAGTATCATAAATCGTATTTATAAGTGTGTGAAAAATTTCATTGTAGATACTCTAATAAGATTGTATAACTTAACAACCCGAGATTTGATGATATATTTATCATTAAATAAATATTATTTTCCTTATATATTTTTTATATACAACAATATTTATAAACAAAGAATGAGAAACAATTTAAATATTATCACCTAGAAATTGTATTGGTGGGTATAAATAATATTTACCACATTTTAGAATTTAAGCGCAAATAATATATTTAATATAATGAATTTTATTATATTTTTAGAAATATGTACATATTTTTCTGTAATTCCATTTTTTGATTCAATGAAATGCCTTATTCAGATATTATTTTTATTTTATTTCGTTTGGTATATTACAATTAACATCATATAATATTAAAAAATTTAATTTTATTCAAATAAACATTTTCTAAAATCATATATTTTTTGTTATTATAAGTTTTATTTTTAGTTTTTTTCAGATGATTTATTTTTTCAACAAATCCTGAAAAATATATATCTCTGTAAACCTATCGTTTCATCAATTTAAATGAGGTAATTAAAATGTTCCATTAGATTTTCAATTTAATATTAAGCAATTATAATTTCTATTTTATTCATAATAATTTAATTAATGATATTATTAAACCCATTTTACATGATTTTGATTTAACATAATTTTTAAGATAAAGAACCCAATTTTCCAGAAAGAAATCATTAATTAAATTTTGATGGATTAATTTTACATTAACTTCTAAAAATTATAAAATTTGTATTTGAAAAAAATGATTTTATATTTTGAAAGAAGATGTTAATATTTGGTAAATATTACCTGTTCATTATAAAACACTGCATGAATAACAACAGTGAGTTTTACCAACTTTTAAAATGGTATATGAGGGAGTTAAGATTGATAACTAATTTGATTTGGCATTAAATCCATTAAAATATATTCCTTTAAATCATTGTATTACTATATTTAATCTTTTATAAAACAAACATTACAAATATTACTTTTACAGACTTTTATATTTTATTATGACAATTAAAAATTTTAACTAAATAATAAAGTCCAAACTGTCACCCTCATACTTTTAATAAATTTCATATTTTGTGTAAGGGATAAAACTCATCTCGTATGTTCTATATATTAATATAAAAATTGAATGGTTTTTTTCTCATGATAATTTATTTTTAATTTTTATTAATGAAATAATTACATTAACTACTTATGTAATGCTGACAGAGTTCTTCATAAAGATTTTAAACTATTTAATTTAATGAATTTAAAAATATTAATAGTTTTAATTTTGATATTATTATAGTGTCTCAATTTTTTATTAAAAAAAATATATTTCTTATAGCATTATATTAATGTTTAATTTATATATTGAGTTCATTAATGTAAAATTTAGTGTATACTTTACAAAATGACATTATTAACATATTATAAAAAATAATATGTTTTTAAATGATTTAAAATAAGAAAATAATATATTAAAACACGAAAATTTTATATAGTTTAAAATATCATACCATGTCATTTGGAAAACCACATATACTTTTAATGTTAATATACTTATCCCTAATGAATATTAAACATTACAATCATAGTAATTATGAAAATTCTCTACCATGTGTAAAAACAAAGAGATATGGTAATAACATAATAAAAACAAGTAAAAATATTATTGTATCTCATGATTCAGGCTAATATTAATCATATTATTGATTAAATCAAATTGGAACATTTTATAAATGAAAACTATTTTATATTAATTCTATACTTTAATTAAATACATGACCGCCCCTACCATCGATTACAAAAGGAAAATCCTTCCCTACTTTATTTACATATTATTGAGAATCATAGAATGATAAACACTCTCCATATACCAAATAAAATTATATATGCACCATGTAGGATTATTTTCATCTACAAATCCCTTCCCATGATTCATTAAGAGACGATATAATGGATGTCTAATGAAGATGAGTCAATTGTCAATACAAACACTTTAAAATTTTGTTGTTGTTATAATTCCTTGAAATCTATTTTACCTATCATGAAAAAATGAGTCCAGCATCATCAATATATTGGGATATTATTATGTTTAATTTAAAATTATTTTCTATCTATTTATCATCATATCGAAATTGAAAACATTACTGCTACGTATATACGACATTCCATCTCCACATAATGGTGTAATTCATTTTTCATCATCACATTATTTAAATTGTAATAAATATAGAATAAATGTATATATATGATATTTAGGATATAAATATTCTAAAAAGTTATACTATATTATCTACCTTTTTATCACTTAATCTTTTGGTAAATGACAAAATCACTCATGTGTAGTTTAGGACTATCACCTCCATGAGGCAATGTGATATATTTTTTATGTATTAATTATATAGATGGTAATAATGATATATTTAATGAAAATATATTATATATAAGTTAAAAAATATACTTTTAATGTTTAATTATAATTAATACATGTTTCATTCATTTTGATGATATGAGAAAACAACGTTCATGTATAGATATGACATATCATATCTATAACGACGTAATTTTTTATATATTAATTTTATAGTAAACAATAAAAATATATATGTAATTTATATAATAATTATGTGATGATTAATGTTATTTAAATGATGAAACCAAAATTTTAATACACGGTCTAAAACTACCGAACCAATGTTATCATGAAAAACAAAACAATTAACACCCATAAACAATGATTTTCAAAATAGAATATTATTTTTTGAAATTTTATAATGATATCATATATGATATTTTAAGTATTTTATTGTCATTGGAATAGAATTATAATTAATAAATGTTTAATATATATGATATTAGAGCTCTTTTGAAGGAAGACAAAAATCAGGAATGAGATTTCACCTCATATTCCACTACATCGTGACATATTTTATATTAAGTATTTAATTTAATATATATAGTGTATATACATAAATTTTGATATATTATATTGTAATATATTTTTATTCAGGATTATTATTATTTCAATTCATGTATTAGCTTTTAAGGTCTTTTCATTTAACTATTACTAAATAGTCAAGGATTTATTTTATAATCTCATATAGGGGGTTGTCTTTATTTTCGTATAATGAATCCTATAATCAATCATTTATAAGATTATTCCTTTTTAGTATCCCTTAGATATTTATATAGATTCTATATGTTATTAATCATTTCATATATTTTTATCTTCGATAAAAAATGTAATATTTGTAATAAAATTTGATCCTTTTTTCTTTTTGGTTGGGTATATTTTCTATCATGTCCATATTATTCAAAAAATATCACAAATTTTATTTTATTTTATTAAAATTATTTATTAATGTCAATTTATGATATATGGCCATTTTACAGGGACTAAATATTAAATTTCTAATTTTTTTTCAAAATGTAAAAACATTAATTTATTGAAAAAAAGAAAAAAATGAAGTGTTATTTTTAATATATTCAACATTAATAGAGTTTCACAAAACAATAATAGTTTTATTATTTATAACATCTTCCTTTATTTTTCAGTGGCTTTAAAAATTTCTTCATTTAGTAGAATTTAATTTTTTAAAATTATCATTGTAATATATTTAATTCTCCAAATTGAATGAAATTATCAAAAAAATATGTATTTTTAATAAATTCGTGGTAATATATTTTCTGTTATTAAAATTTCAGTCATTAAAATTATCTAGAATCATTCAATTTCATGTTAACCTATTTCATTTTTAATTTAATTTGTCTTAAATATTAATACTATTTGTATCATGTAATTATTATTTTAAGTGTTCTATAACATTTATAATTTCTTTGATTTTTTATGGATGTAATTTTATTGACTATTGATATCATGATATTATGAATTCTATACTCAATGAAAATATTTTTGAACGAAATATAATTTTTTAATTGAAATTTATCATTGAATATATATGTAAGACATTATACAAGAAATGATTGGTGGGTTTAAGAATTATATAACTTATCTATACATTGACATGCCTCTTGATAATTTTTTTCACGCCTTATTTAATTGGGTTTTGGTTTATGCATACCCATTGATTAAATTGTCCTTGTAGTGGAACTGCATGAAAATGATATTATTCCTTTTGATTTCATGATAAACAATATTAAAAATATAAATCATTAATAATTTTTATTTTTATTATTTTTGATAATACTTATTTGATAATATTCATTGATTCATTTCAAGTTCAATTTATTTACTAAATGGAATGAATTTTTAGTTTTCAACATTACTTATTGATTATTCATTATTAACTCATGATATATTATAATATATATAACTCTTATCATGTATTTGAGTTCACCCTTTATTTATTTTCCTTTCCTTAGGATATTTTTATCTGTATTATCAAAAATATCAAGAATAAAAAACGCTTTTTATTTTGTGTGTTATATATTTCAAATTAAATATTAGAATTGGGAATGCATAAGGTTATCAAAACATATAAATTATACAATACTATGTGGTAAGATCCATTATGTCCTAAACCAATGTTATAATAAATACATCACATATGAGTTATTGGAGTTGGGGTTTTTATAAGTTTACCCTTACATAACTTTTGATTACCCTTAAATATATATATTTTACCCTTATATATAATTACATTACACATAAATAATATTAATATACAGTTATATATGTTCTTTTTATGATTAAATAGCTTTATTTTACCCTTAAATACGTTTTTATTACCCTTACATAACAATAGATTTCCATTACATTTCATATATTAATCATTACATAACATTAGATTACCTTTACATGACATATATAAGTTTCAATATAGACTTACTAATTTATGGTTAAACTAATTTTATATAAGGATAAAAAAATTATGTAAGTGTAAGATAAATTTATTTATGGTTAAAAATGTTATGTACGTGTAATTTAATGATAGTAATGGTTAAATAGATGTTATATAAGGGTAAAAAATGATTCGAAAGGTTATACTAAAGTTACATAAGGTTAAACATATGTTTTGTATGGGTAAAAAAAATATGGGGAAACAATAAACAGTTACATGTAAATTAATGGTAAAATTAAGTTATTTTCTTGTATGAAATGATAATTAAGGGTAATATGTTGTTATATAAGGGTATATTTAAATTACTTAACTATAAAACAATGTTATATATGGATAAACTAAATTTATGTAATGGTAAACTAACATATATTCACATAATAATAACATATAAATAGTTAAACATAGAAAATAAATAACAATATTAATTTATAAAATTTTGTTTATAATAAATAATATATATATGAAAATTAGAAGAAAGAAAAATGGATTTACTATACTGTAAAACTAAATTTTTTGTTACATTATAGAAAAATTTTGAATTGTTGTTGGGTATAGTGCTTGATTGAGTTAAATTTATTCCAAAAATTTGTGTCCACCCAAAAATGGTCTAGTTCCAAGATATTCATAGAGTGGGTAACACCATTATTAAAAATAATATAAAAAATATTCTATATCTTATTTGATTCTTGTTAGATATGTGATAATAATGATTATAACATAAATGAATCATAAAATTATACAAAATAAATAAAAAATATTATGTAAAAAGTAATTCAAATGCAACAGTAACATATAATTTTTTTACAATGGAAAAAAATTAATCTTATATAAATAAAAAAATAAAAAAATTATTTATAATATGGATTTTCAATAAAAATTATGATACATTTATCTTATATTTTTTGAAATATTACAAAATATCAAGTAATATATATACTTTACACATAATATTATGAAATTAGTAATGAATTGATTGCAATTTTATTCCTTATGATATTTTTATTTGTCAGAAAGATTGTATACAACATGGCCATCAATATTATTTATTAATAATTACATGAAAGTAGGGATCTCATATTATTAAGCATCATCATTATGTTTTTCTGGACCGCAATACTCTTTTTTTAGAAATGGTGGACCATTGCATATTTTATTGATCATTAATTTAAGATTAAATATATTATGATTACAATATAAATATACCAGTTCTGGATTCTAATATATTTTGTTTACTAGATTCATACAAAATTAATCATGTCAAAAACTTTTTTTACTAATGACCCAGTTAGTGTTAAACACTAAAAAATAAATTTAATATAATAAACCTCCCTTTTTTTAAAATTGTATTTTAATATTAACTAGATAATGATATGGATTTTCTTTTAATTTCCACATGAAAAAATAATTGCATTTATGAACAAATATACAGTTATTATTCTGAATTGTATATTTATTTTCATGTACGTTAATATGAAATGTATTGAAATAGATTTCATACCTAGACCAATTCATAGTTTTTAAATTTGTCCACCATATAAAAATCATTTTTTTTCTTATGCATCTGATCTACCATCAATGGACACTTCAAAAATGGTATAAATATTTTCTTATGCTTAAAAAATATCTATATATCCTTCTAGTTTTGATAATAGTTGTTTGAAATATTAAAATGTAATTCTATATATATTTGAGAATCATATATTTTATTCATGATATTTTAGTATACAATCATACATTGTTCATATGCCAATGATTTTAAATTTAGGACATGGATCCCGTGTCCCACTATTTTACCACTTCATAACTAGATTTAGGGAAGCTGATGATCACCACTATAAAAAAACTAGTTTTAAATTGCCTTGCAACCTACATGAGAGTAAAAATATCAAAAATGGAGAATTCAAGACACTATGGATTCACAAGGTATTTTTAAAATTATTAATATTTATTTCAAAAGTACACATCCAACATTGTTATACAGGTCGAAAATGATTTATTTATCATACTACGTGATCAATTAAATGCATTTGGTATCAAAAATAAGAATGGTATTTTATATCCCACCTAAAAATTGTGAAAAATATATCATTATATAGAAATTTTATTGAATTAAAATTCATCACATTGAAAAAATTTTAATTGAAAGAAATCAACCTACATTACTGTCATTCAGACAGAGATGGGAAATATTAGTTGCAATGAAAAATGTTGGATTTTGTAAATTAATGTATGAAATTGTGTGATTTCATGCCTGTAATCATTTAATATTTTATTGACGCAAAAATTATTACATTTAAAAAAACATATTGTATATTGATACTATGAAGAAAATTAAATATGATATTTTCTCAGTATTTGATAATTTATGGCTAGACAGAGGTATATAAATTAATCTTATAATACGATTAAGAGTTATCTCCATATATATTCCCATTGATTATATGTAAAAACATATGTTAAATACATATATGAATATTAAATTATGATCTAACAATGTTCCAATAAATCTATAGTAGAAATTATACTATAATATAAATAAATCAATTTAGTGAATTGGATTATGGTATCTCTAATATGGAATCATAAAAAATATTTATTGTTTCTTCTATATATTTATATCACTACCTCATTTATGTGACATTTTAAATCTGGAATCGATGTTTAACACCTCTCAAAATAATGAATTTTGTTCAGTAATTGTAGATAAATTTCTAATTCATGTGAGATATCGAATGAATTTTTTTATTGATGAAATTAGAGTTATCCATAGTAAAAAAACCTTTTTTGACCACACAATCATTTTAAATCTAATATATTAATTGTGACTTCCCGAAATTTTAAAGTAAAACCACATCTATTAGATAGTTTGTAAGGCATTCTACAATGATTTAATATGGTAATTTAAAATACATATAATTTATAATATATTAACAATTAAAAATTAATTGTATATATATCAATGAATTCAACACTGAGAGAGTGTGAAACCTTCTTCGAGGGATTGTGTTACACGCAAGATAGATTTGTGCCAAAAATAATTTATTAATAAAATATTTATACAATATGATATAACCGAAATGTTATGTTAGTGGATATGAATATTATTATCTAACTAAAAAAATAATGGTTTATAAAAATAAAAAATTAATTCATTGGTAACAAATATATTAGAAATGAAAATAATGACCAATTCGATATTAAAAGAGATATTATTATATTTATTCTTAATAATGTCCTTTGTATTAATAATATAATTAATAATTGTTATTTATTATTCATAATGTTATATATTTTTTATATATTCAATAAAATTTTGAATTCATTCATTTTTTATAGCAATAAGATAAAAATAAACTATATTTTACACCGAGAAATCTATATTTTTATAAAGGCAATTTTACCAAATTTTAATGTAGATCACATTTTACCATTAATTTTCAAAATATAATTTATTTAATATGTTAAAATAGTCTATAAATTTTAACTAGACTAAAAACAATTTGGTTACGAAGAATTTTTTATATTTTTATACTAGATTTTATTTCATAATGATCAGTTAAAAATACTGAATTTTAGGTTCATACATCTATTTCATATTATTTATTTATATGAATAAATTATAATATTAAATGGTTTATATTTTTAATTATATTATATTTCTATCAATGAATAAAATTTATTCTATTGGAAAAAACATTAAATATAAATTGATTATAATAACATTGCAAAATATCAGAACTTTTTACATCAAAAACCTGCATTATCATCCCTCATGAGGGATTAAATTTAAATTAGATAATTCCAAATATTTGATTGGAATTTATAATAATTTATTCCTTATTTTTATCATAAAAATATAAATTTTATATCAAGATTAAAAAAACTTCACAAAAAATATTAGTGATTGTGTTAAAAATTAATTACTATTATTATGAATAAATTATGTTTAATAAAGCACTAAAACATTATCTAATGGAACCAAAAGTCATAGTCACTTGTCCAAAAACCCTTATACAAACATATATAATCCATGAACATTCCATTCATGAGTATAGGTATTTTTTATGACTATTTTTAGGAAAAAACATTGGTACAAAAAACATGTTTCGAAAATACCATGTGGGTCTTTTACCGACCTTAGAGATGGCCATCACATATCCTCGTTCTTCACACCTATCAAAACACATAGGCTCGACCATTATATTCCCATATATCTTCACTATATCCCCACTATAGACCATTAGTATTCTATTTGTGATGAAATCCATCCATTATTCACATTTTTTACAACCAAAATGAAGTTACACGATTTTTTAGTGTAACACTTTATAATGATCTGTTTTCATTCATTTACATTTACAATACATAAAATTTATTCCTACATGTTCATAAAAATAAAATTTATTGAAAATATATTGATATATTTTTATATAATTTTTTTTACCTACACTTATTGTCTCTTAAATCAAAGGGGTAATGAATTTATCATTTCATTGTATGATGAAGAACCATCTCACGAAATGATGACTATTCAATTTTTTAACACTTCCCATAGTGGCCATTATGATAAAAAATGACTATATATGATATATATGAATTTTATTATGTATTAAACTATTTTTAAACCTGTTATAACTCATTAAATTAATAAATTCTATTTTGTGTTATTTCAATAAAATTGTTTGAGGAATTGTGTACTGCCACATCTTCAACATGATGTGATAAATTTTTCATCATGTGAATTATATATTTATGTATATTTTAAAAATTAATATATTATTTAGTATATAATGATAATTATTTAATGATATGGTGTTAATTATCTTCTTTTCATAATTATCATTGATTAAATAACGTTACTCATGCTTATGTACGTCCTACTGTATCCATGATTGTAACAATTATTCATTTTTCATATCCATATGAAATTATGTTTTAAAAAATTATAATTTATGTATAAATATGATCCATATGACATTATTTTTTTCATTAAATGTTATATAATGACCCATTTGAAAATCACTAACCAATATAAGATGTTTTTGACACATAATCCAAATTTGGTCTAAACACCCAACCTAAATTGAATTGTAAACATAGTGGATATGACATAGTAAAAGTAATGTAAAATTTATGATAATCCTGAAAAAATATATAAATAAATAAAATAATGAAAATATTTTTATTATTCATGAATTTAATTAATTTTTAACAGAATGGAAACTAAAGGTATGGTATTTTAATCTTACATTTTTCATTCATGAGATAAATGACATTTTAAATCCAAACATCATTAGTGTGGTGTATATAATACCTCTTTTTTATATTATATATTTAATCCTTTTATCTTCATGGTGTTCTAAATATTCATTTAATATTATTCCTATATGAGTTTTAGGAATGTATAATTTTCAATGTTGAGTCAGAAACAGAAGAATGTTTAATGATTATTTTACTCAAGAATAACATTAAGGATCTATAAATGTATTTTTCATTTGTAGATATTATATGAGAATTTTTCAATGAAACCTTTCATTTTCTCCCAATGGTTATTCATGAACATGATCACATATTAGTACCATTTACCCACTCTTTGGTACTCAAAATGATTTAGAAATATTTTTATGAAAACCCATCATCATTTTTCTATTTAGTCAAAGATCATATTTTCATTTAAACACTATTTGTCCTTAAAATGGTTTTAAATTGATATATTTCATACATTTGTACCCTTTTTTCCAATGTTTTAAAAGGAATCCTTATTTTCTATTTCTATATAAGGAATATCTATAACCATCAACTATAAAAAATTAATGTTATTTTGACATTATATCGATATAATGGATTTAACCACCATCATTTCCTTGAATAATCCTTTAAATGTTTAATATTTTACATCTAATGAAATTACATTCAAATGTAATTTTCAATGAAATGGGATTTTAAACGTTTTTTAGTGATAATATATTCTTCTATAAAATATTTTTAAATGATATTTTTATTATTCATCCATTAATCAATAACAAATACGTTTATTTTACCCAAATGTAGTATGTTTTATTGATAATAAATTTAATATTGCTATGGGTAGTTTTTGTTTCATTTTTCCAAGGATTGTATTCACATTCAATTACTTGATTTTATTTAGTCCTATTTATATATTCAATTTTCTATGAATATTAAACATTTAATTTCTCTCAATTATATACATAATCTATCAAGGATACATTCATTTACTAAAACATATTCTATTTTTTAAAAGGTGTTCACATTAAATGTTATTTTATTATTCACAGAAATATTGTTAAATCTATATTCATTAATCAATTTTAATATTTGATGAGGCATAATGTTTATTCGATAAGAGATGTGTTTTAGAAATCCAAGACATTGTTTGGGGATCATTTAAGGTAAGCCCTATGGGTTTGGGACTGGTTAAAGGAAGCCCCTAGATGCACCAGTTTTCTCATGAGATGAATTAGATGCATAGATTAGATGGGTTCTTACATGATATGCTAAACTTTCTTAAGAATGGAATTTATGTTAATCGTCACATGCACCTAAGAAACATTGATTTTAATATTTAACAATTTCATTCAATTTTTTTTTATTCATCTATGAGATTTTGCAACAATATATCTACACATACATTATATTTTTAGTTCCTTAATTAAATGGCATGTGAATTAGTTTATTACAATTCCATATTTATTTTTCCTTATATAGTTATCGGAATGGAATGTGTTTCCATTTATTAACTTTCCATATTTATATATACATCTAATTACATTATTGATTTCATGGAATGTGTGTTAAATTATTTACCATTCATTATTGATTATTCACATTGATTCATAAATTTCTCCACTATATTTTTCCTTTACTATACATTGGAGTTCACCCTTATTATGTTTCTTTTCCAAGGAATATATGTATTATACTATAGATGATATTTATGGAAATATTAGATGTAAAAATGATATTATTGACGTTATTTGTTCATAAAATATTTAAAAATTATGTAGTGATTAGGGTAATTCTTTTTATATCAATACTATATTATGTATATGGTTTACCAAAAATAAAAAACTAATCAGTCCTTTGAGGATTTAATCCTTTATATAATTCCAATGTTATTATTAGCAGACAATGAAAATATGATTTAGGGTGTTGGCTATCTATTATTTGAATCAATGGTTGTTTAGTAGTGACCATCAAAACTACATTTATGAAAAACAATGGTTATAAAATACTATCGTAAGGTATAAAATTATTATATATATAGAAGAAAATCTAATAATTTTTCTAACATAGTGATTATATAGGTATTCTTTACAATACATACATGTCTTTATACTACAATAGGACATGGATCTATCACCAATGTACTAATGAGTAATAACTATGACATGGTGTTCCAAGACGTACTTTGGGTAACATGGTACATGACAATGAGTATCACTATGCATCTGGATTGACATTCATGGTGGATACAATTATGGTAATTCACATTTTCATTAAAAAAAATTATAAAGGATTTTGATAATGAATAACCTAGGATAATAATAAGTTGTTTGATATTTAATATGATGTTTCACGATTTAGAAATATTATGTATGATTTAACAGATAAAGCGTAGACCATGGGGGGCCTATGGGGAAATAAATTGTTGATGTATTTATGTATTTGGTGTTTTATTGGAAACAATAGTTAAAATGATATTTATTTATTAACCTTATTAAATGGATATCCATCATATTAATTTTTGGTATTATATTAATTTGTTTTTAGGAATGGACAACCTATATGATGGGGGAACACTAATCAAATCTGGAAAGGTCACGGGTTTTCAACACATTACAAGAGGTTGAGAAGGGTTTCACCCCAATGACTGTCCTTTGTACTGTACTAGTTAATTTTTCATTTTTTGTAGTTAAACAATTTGTTGAATAAATGTTAATGATGAATGTGTAGTCACAATTTATAATATTAATGATTAATATATTTACAATATTTCTGTTTGAAGATAGTTAATGACCAATAGTTAGACTTGTAAATTTTTTATATCCCATAAGATCAATTATAAATTTATTTTTGTTCATAATGAAGAAATATTAATTTTATAATTGATTGTGAAATATATTGAAGAAAAAAATTTAAAATTATTTTATTCGAATATATCATGTGCTTATACATATGTTCTAAGACATTTATACAACCTTAGGAAAAGTAGCATTCAAAAATGTTTTTCTCGTACATTAATTTTCTATTGAAACAATGGTCTCTTAAATCATAAAATATTTAGATAATTGAGGCCTTGAACATTCTATTCATCATTGAATTTTTTTTAATGATGACCTCATTATCACCCTATAAATATTGAAGCATTCCCTATATATATATTTATCTACATTACTCTGATGTTATCCTATATAGAGGCCTTGTTACATGGTAGTCCATGTGGATTTATAGTTTAAATTATCTCTTTTATAATGGATTAATTATTATGAATTGTCATGTTTTCATATTTTATCGAATTTAAATTCTGATGACTCAATTTAAATAAGGTGGGGAGAGTGCGACACGACAAAATTATAAAGTCAGAACCTTATATTCGATAATCTTTTTAAGTCACGACACTATGTGAATAGGGTAATATAATATATAGATATTTAAAAAATATAAATATTAAAAATAATTCCCATATATTTAAATGCATCCAACATGGTGTTATCATGAGAAATTCTTCATTGGTTTGCGTTACACACTAGACCATGTTTTACCAAACAATAACGTACTATTAAAATAATATTATAATTTTATATAACCTAGAAGTTTTGTTAGAAGTTATTAAGAGTATTTTATATCATTTGAAAACATATTAATTATATGAATATTAAATTTAATTTACTGAATAACAGTAAATGAGAAAAAAAAGAACGAATTTCATATAAAAAATTATAATTATATTTTTTTATTCAAATGTGTTTTGTATCAATAAAAAATTTTAATTAAAATTAGATAATAATTTTAATTAAATATATATTTCATATATTAAATAAAATATTTTATATATTCATCCATTAGGTTTGATAGGAATAAGTTATGACGAAACATTATTTTAGACATAATAACCTATATTTTTATAAAGGTAATTTTAACGCTATTGACTGGAAAATCAATGTTAATATTAATTTTGAAAATTAATGTTTTCTCACATGTCAAAATTACCTTCATAGTTTTAATTTAATCGTAATTATTAGGTTAGTGTGTATTTTTATATTTTTTTGGAACAATAAAATTTTTAATGAATATTTAAAAATAGAAAATTCTTCTTCAAAACTTCATTTTCATATAATATATTTATATCGTTAAATTTAAATTCTAATTGGTTTTAAAATATTAAGAAAATAATATTTTTATCAGTTAATACAATTTCTACCATTAGAATTTATTTAAATTTGATATTTCTTATAAAAACATAGCTTACATTCAGTCGTTTTTACTATATAAATCAGCATTGTCATCCCACAAATGGGATTAAATTTACAACGACCACTACCACTCCAATGATTGAGAATTTGAAAAATTGATTATAAAATTTGAATCAGAAAATTTTATAATATAAAATAATAACATATTTGTTAAATATAAATATTAACTAATGTGATTGGAATTAATTAAAATTATTTAAAAACAATAATTGTAATAAATGACTAACCCCTTAACATAGAGGCACAAATGACTTGTATAGATGTACATAACATATTTTATAGAAATAAATATGTCATTAATCTTATATTAACTATTTTTTGTTTTTTATTTCTTTTTTACATTAAATCGTGGGTACATCAAACTTGTTTCCAAAATACCCAAGGGGTCCTTTCCCCCTCTTATGAAAGGCCACCACCCGCCCCCTTATTAAAATATCTCAAACCATACATGATCAGCCATTATATAAAAATTTAGATTCCAAATATATATACCATAGTATTTTAATTTCCCCTTTGTAAAAAATTCCTTCCATGGAATACTTTTAGTAAAAACCAAATGATGTTACCCAATTTTTAAACGTAACACTTCCCGATGAATATTTTCATTTATTTTACATTACACCACCTTAAATATTATTCATCATTGATAAAATAAAAAAAATATCTTATGAAAACTAAAATTTTATTATATTATGTGTTGGAAATACACTTAAACACACATCCATCTAAGGGGTATCAAACACGATTTTTTTTGTACAGTAAACTACTACCTCATGAAATGAGGATTGTTCATATTTCCATTAACACCATTCATGGTGGCCATTATGATGAAAACTATATTTATATAATATATAAATGATATTTATTATGTCATTAAACTTATTTAATTATAATAGAACAAAAAAATTAATCAATTATATTTTCCATTAATGCGGTGGCATTGTTTGAGGAAGTGTGGACTACCACCCCCAAAAAGAAATGTGATACATTCACATGATACATGGAATGTATAAAATATGATTATTCTAAAAAATATGAGATATATGAAACATATAAAAGTCATTCATCAAACAATTACATTATATATATATATATATATATATATTATTAACCATTTACACACATATAATGTTATAACGATATTCATGGATGTGTGGACTACCACCGTGTCAACATGTTGTGATGACATTTTCAATAGATGGATTATATATATAATGACATATGAATGAATAATATGAAATTTATGAAAAAATAGTCCTTCTATAATTTTATGGTATTACATACCTTCATTCCATAATGATCATTTTAAAATAAGAATGTTACCCTAGCGTTGGTTTGACCTACCATGTCCATGGTTGTAATGTTGATTTGTTTTTTATAACCATATGTAATGAATTATTTTAAAAGTATAATTTATTTGTTATTATGATAATTGTTTCATTATTAATTTTCAGTAGTTGTTATATACTAACCCGTTGACCATAGTATATATAACAAAGTAGTTTACGACACAAAAACAAAATTTGGTCTAAACATCTAATATAAAAAAATTGTTTTAGAATTTGTATATAAAAATAATAAAAAGATAAAAAAATGTAATTTTAAAGATGAGAAGAAATTTATTGAAAAATAATAATTATCATGTGTTTTTTATATATTTAGTTAATAGATTTTCATCTGAAATGAATCTTAATGAATGGGATTCTCATCTAGGTATTTAAATTTTTGAGGTAAATGTCATGTTCAGTAAATACATATTTTGTGTTGTGTATCTACTCTTGAAATTTTTATATTATATAATGAATCCTTTTACCTTAATTGAATTTTAATCATTCCTTTAATCTTATTCCCTCAAGAGTGATATGATATAAAATGTTTTAAACTTGTATTAGATAATTTGGAATGTCTAATGATTACTTTCATCAATAATAAATTTAATAATCTTTTAATATTATTTTCATTTGAAGAAATTATATTAACATCGTTCAATGATGCCTTTCATTTTCATTCATCTGGTTATTTGTGTCCATTTTTTTGTATGAAGACAATTTCCTACTCTATGGTACTCAAAACATCTTAGTAAATGTTTTCATGAAAATATGACATCATTTTTCCATTTAGATGCATAATATATATTCCTCAAAAACCCAAATTTATTAAAATAATTTTTAATTTTTTTAAAAAATTTTTCTAAAGAATTATATATCTTTTATTCATTATCATTTTTTTAAAGGAATATTCTTTTCTCATTTCAAACAATGAATATTTCTAATCTATAACCATGAAAATGGAATGTTTTTTTACCATGTATGGATCTTACAAATTAACCCACCATCATTTCATTGATGAATCCATTAAATGTTTTAAATTTTAATTCTAAAGAAATTATTTTCCGAAATGATTTTCAATGAAAAGGTTCTTCAAAAGTTTTTTCATAATAAAAGGATATTTTATTCAAGAATATTTTTAAGATATATTTTTATGATTTTTCCATTCATCGAAAACATCAACTCGTAATTTTACTCCATTCAGGATATATTGTATTGATAATATCATAAATATTCCTCTGGATGTTTTATATATGATTTCTCTAAATATATTATACAAACTCACATCATTGTTTCTCTTTAGTCTTTTTTAAATATTCAATTTCAATGATTATAGAACACTGAATTTCCCAAAATAATCCATATCATCTATCATGTATATGTTAATTTACTAAACCATATAACATTATTAATATAACAATTACTATTAATGATATTTTATTATTCTGGAAAATATTGATAAATGTGTATATTTTATTCAGAATTTATTTTTTAAGAATATTGTTTATTTGATAAGAGTAATGTTTTAGACATGGAAGACATGGGTTACGGAATGTTCAATGTATTCACATAAGGTTTCATATTTATTAATGAAATACCCTCAATGCATTGTGGTATCATGAGAAATTTTTTTCTTGTATGTTAGATGTGTTTCAACCGGATATACTAAAATTTTATGTGAATGTTCTCGACTGCAATCATTCCATTTTCCAAGGATATATTGTATATAATAATTAATAAATTTCTTCATATTATTTTCAACTATTTTTACTCATTGATATTTTTCATCGACTAATCTGTGGATACATTATATTTTCAGTTCAATGATTATATAGAATGTGTTTTAGTAACTTAACATTCCATAGTTATTTTCAAATGTCTTTCTATTTTAAAGGAATGTGTTTCAATTTTTTTTTATTATAATTTTTGGCATTTACATTAATTTTATTGAATATATGGAATGTGTTCTCAATTAATTACAATTCTAAATTGATTATTCTCGTTAATTTATTAATTTTTCCTCTATAGTTTTTACCTTGCTGAGCATTTGAGCTCACCCTTATTATGCATTTTCCCCAAGAATATAATAATCGTACTATGAAATATAGTATAGCACACTCTTGATAGAATAATTTTACACTCAGCATTAGGTTTTTTGAAATTACAATGAAAATTATATTTTATTTAGTGCATTCATTAGTAAAACAGTACTCATTTAAGTATCTAGTTTATCAAAGAATACTAAAATTTTCAGCCCCTCAAGGATTGATTCCATGCAATAATTCAAATGTAACTAGAAGTATATACTGGATTTGGGATATCTGGGATCATTTTTCTACCATTGGTATCACTAGAAATTATGTAGTAACTTTTTGAAAGGTATTTATGAGTAAATCGGTAACCAAACATTATAGAAAGGCCTGATGTAAGTGAAAATATAGAATAACATCCTAGAATTTTGTTATGGGTGAGATTATATCAGACATCCTAAAAATACATATCTATCTAGATACCACATGTTGACATGGATCTAACATAGATATAAATAGCAGTAATAAATCTAACAAGGTGTTCCATGCCTGACAAGACAATACCTGTTACATGATGATGTGACTTACTTTTCACATTGATTTAGAGTCTTGGTGTATTCTATTGACATAATATTAATTATCTATATGAACCATTATTAAGTATATTGAGAAATAATTAATGAGGTTAAAACTAGGGTTTTTTGGATTTAAGACAAGGTTTCATGATTTAAAAATCTTATGAATGATATTATGGATAAACATTAGAAAAAGGAAGGAACTATGAAGAAATAAGTGGATAATGTATTTATGTACTGGGATTGTATTGAATATGATATTTAAAAGTATATTTAGTGATAAAAATTATTTCAAATATTTCCATTATATTTATTTTTTGATTTATATTATTTTGGTTTCTAAAAAGGATATCTTGTATGTCAGGTGACAAATAATAATAGTTTTCATGGCCGCATGTTTTGATCAAATGACTGGTGGATGATAAGGGTTTCCTTCCAACCAATAACCTATTCAATGTCCTAGTTAATTTTTCATTATTTTGAGTAATTTTTTTGTTATAATAATAATAATGATGGACCCTTCTTATCACATATGAAGATTACTGATTAATATGTAATCAGTATAATTTTTTTAATATAATTAATGAATAATAGTTTGGATTTTCACTCTTTTATCGACCCTAAGATCATTAGAAATTAATTTGTGCGATTCATGAATCTAGAGTAATTATTGAACGAAATTAAAAATATAATAAATAAAAACCAAAAGTTAAAATTATGTTTACAAAATACAACATGTATGCATACATATGCTGTAAAAAACTCATCATCTTTACGAAATGTATCATCATGAGACAATGTTTTCTTAATAACATAATTTTTATTGAATCAATGGTCTCTGAAATCATAAATGATTAATGGAATGGAGTCCCTCAGATTTCTGTGGATTATTGACCTGTTTTTTATTGATATCCTCCTTCACATCCTATAAATATTTACACTTTCCCTCTATGTACGTATCTCTACTGGCCAATAATGTTCTTCTACTTAGAGACCTAAATACATGGTCCCCAATGTTATCTTCATACATTCATGTGTAAATTATAAAGATGATGAATTCTAAATTACTTTCATGATGTAATATTTCAAAAATATAACATATCAAATAAACAATAACTATTATTGAGTTCAAATTCAGTGGAAAATATTTATATATTTCGGAGAGAATGTGAGGCCCAATAAATCTACACTAAGAACCTTGTATTCGGTAACACGTATGACACATCACACCAAGAGAATAAGGTTATATAATATTTGTATTATTAATAATATATTAACTATTAAATATAATTTATATTTATTTCAATGCATGAAAAACCATGTTAGTCTGTGACCTTCTTCAATGGATTGTGTTACACACAGTACCGTGTTATATAGAACAATAGTGTGTTATTAAAATATTATTATAAAATGATTTAACTCAACCAATATGATTGTCATTAAGAATATTTTTAACTAAATTATGATAATTTAATTTTTATTAAATTAGTAAAAAATTATTCATAGGGTACCAATTAATGTGAAACAAAAATAATTTAAAATCTTGTATAAAAAGAAATATTATTATATAAATTCTTCTGAAAGTGTTTAAAAATAATTACAATAATTAAGTACAATTAGATAATAATTTAAAACTTATATATATATGTGTGTGTGTGTTTTAAATTTTTTTAAATTTTAATTTATCCATTAGTTTTTATAAACTTAATATAAGAACAATCTATCTTTTACACATAAAAACCTATATTTTACTAATGTGATTAAAACACCTTTTAATTAAAAACCCATTTTTATTATTAATTTTGATACTTTAATTTTGTCAATATTTATGAATAAATATAAACATTTAAATGATGATATAAAAATTAGGTTAGGGTGATTTTTATATTTCTTGAAACATTTTATTTTTAATGATTTGTTAAAAATAATGAATTTTAGTACAAAAAATCTTTTTTATCTAGTTTATTTATAAAAACAACTAATAATTTTATATGTTTCTAATTTATAATTATATTTTATTTTCATCATATTATAATAATTATTCCATTGTAATCCATTTCAATATTAAATTCATTACAATAACAGAAGAATCTTTTAGATGAATTTACATTAAAGACTCGTATTGTCATCCCAAATGTGATATTTTATATAATAAACATCTGAAAATCACATGAATAGAATTTGTAATAATGTATTAAATATTTAGAATAAAAATAATTTCTAATTTATAATAATAAAAACAGTGTTTGTACCCAAAATATTAGTGAATATGATAAAAAGTAATTACAATGTTAAGCTAAAATAAAGCATAATAAAAGACTAAACTTTTATTTTAATGGACCGAATAACCTATCCAAATGTAAAAAACCAATTGGAAGGACATAGATCGGAAATTAATCTTAAATTATTTGTGTTTCTTGGTTTTCATGACTTTTTTTGTGTAAATACAAATTTAGACCTAAATTGTTTTCTGAATACCAAGTGTGTCCTTTGCCTCCAATATAAAATTCCACCTCCTCCACGCAGTCCCCATACTTGTCAAAAAACTAGATTCAACCAATATCATAAAATATAGATTCCCAATATCCATACCGAAGAACATGAGGACTAAATTATGGTATAAATCATACCAATTAATCCTTTTTGTACTAACTAAATAAGTTACCCAATTTTATAAGGTAACTCTTTCTAGTGGTCACATTTAATTAATTTACTTTTCCACCATCTAAAAAATAACTATTCCATATTCATATAATAACCCCAGTATCAACAATATTCTAATATCTTTTAATAATATGGGTTCTACCTAAAAATACACACACATCCTTTTTATAGTTAACAGACATACAAATTTTATGTATGATGATCTACTTCGTTGTGAATCGATGATTTCTCATCATTCCATTACCACCTCTCATAGCGGCCATTATGATTGAAAATTATTTTATATAAGATATATATGATATTTAATTATTATAAAGACTTATTTTATCATTTTATAACACAAACCATTAATACATTCATTTTTGTGTCAATACTGTGACAACGTTGGAGGATGTGTGGACTACTACCCCATCCAAGCTATGTGATTTGTTCACATGATACATTGAATGTATAATAATTTATTTTCATTAAACATTTGAGACATATCAAAAGTATATATGATATTTTTTACATATATAAATTTTTATTAATATATATATATATATCATTTTCATTACTAAACATTCAAACAAATATAAAGTGATAATGTTATTCATGGACGTGTGGACTACCACCTCCTTAATAAGATGTTATTACATTTTTATTTAAATAATTATATATAAAATTATATATGATTAAATAATATTTTATTTAAGATATAATTATTGTTTTAGAATTAAATTGTGTTTCTAACCTTCTTTATATAATGATCAATGAAAAATAAGAACGTTACTTAAGCGTAGGTAAGGTATACCATCTCTATGATGGTGACATTGATTTATTTTTAATAACCATATGTAATGATTATTTTTAAAAGTATAATTTATATATAAATATTATAATTATATCATGATTATTGTAATTTAGATGTTATATAATGACACCTTTGACCATAAATAACTGTAAAAATTTTTTATCAACACATAAACATAATTGTGTCTAAACACCTAACATAAATAGAATTGGTAATATAGTCATATAAAACATAGTAAAAATTAAACTAAACAAAAGGATAAACATGAATAAAATTCTCAATGAAATACATAAATAACATGATTTTATTATTCATGATGTTAATGGACATTCACCCAAAACGTTCCTCTATGAAAGGGATCCTCTACACACTTTATATATATATGAGATAAATGTTGTATTCACCACAGACATAAATTATTTGATGTATCTACAACCCAATTTATATATCATATTGTTATTAATTTATTTTTTTGGTATTCCAAACTTTAATTTAATATTATTCGTTCATGGGGTTTATGATTTAAAATGATTCAAATTGGTATGTTATACAATTGAATGTTTAAGAATTATTATCCTCATCTACAAAATTAATGATATTTTAATGTAATTTCCATTCAATGAAATTATATGTGCTTTTTCACTATATCCCATCATTTTATCTTCTCTGGTAATTCATGAAAATTATCAATTATTAATAAATTTTTTTGAATCATTGGTACTCAAAATGTTGCAGAACATTTTTTTAAAACCCAACATCATCATTTTCATTTGTTGGAGAAATAGTTTTCTTCTAAAACCCAGGATTTATTAAAATAATATAAAATATATATTAAATGGTTTGGTAATGTAATTTTTATGATTTTATTTATATAACAGTGTTTTCAAAGGAATCTTATTTTATCATACACAACACAGAATATATCAAACCATCAATCATGAAAGAACAATGTTATTTTTACCATATACGTCATTAACATATTTACTCGTTGTAATTTCATTGAATATTCCATTGCATGTTTTTAATTTATTTTTTAAATAATTTATTTTCAAAAGTGATTTTCAATAAATTTTTCTGATAAGGATTTTCCTAATAATTGAAGAGTATTCAGAAGAATATTTTAAAATGATATTTTCATAATGATTCTATTCATTATCAAAATAAACCTTTTATTTTCCACAATTTGGGTATGTTTTATTTATAACATCATTAATATTAATATATATGGATTAGGATTTATTTATAGAAGTATAGTATTCCCATTAATTACCTATAATCATTTTAGTTTTCTTTAAATATTCATTTTTTGATGATTATTTAACATTGAATTTCACAATGATTTCTATATCTTCTATCATGGATATTTTAATATATTAAACCATATAAAAAATTTAATATGGTTTTTACATTGAATTTTATTCTATTATTATGGGAAATATTGATAATTCTACATACATTAGTGAATATTGATGTTTGATAAAGAATATTGTTTATTCAGTATGCTTGAATGATTTGGACATATAGAACACCTGTTTGGGACCATTTATGTTAAGCCCTCTGGGTTGGGGACATTTTAATAAAACCCCCTCAGTGCATCGGTAGTCTCATGAGATTAATTAGTTGATTAAATTAAATGGGTTTTAAGCCAATAATCTAAACTACTTCTGTATGGTCTTCATGGTAGTGGTTACCCATACTAATGAAACATGGTATGATATTGTTAAGAATTACATTCAAATTATTTTCAGTTATTATTCATCTATGAAACATTGAATCAACATATTTAGGGATACATTAAATTTTTACTTCAATTATTTAGTGGTGTATTTTTTACATTATTATATTTTTATAATTATTTTTCCTTATTTAGGTATTTCGATGATTTTCTAAACATGTTAACTTTCCATATTATTTACAATCTTCCATTAAATTTATTTATTATACTGAATGTGGGTTTAGTTATTTATGTTTCCATATTGACAATTATAATTGATTCAATATATCTTATGTTATATTTTTCCATTATTGAGCATTTGACCTAACCCTTATTATGTTTCTTTACACTCGAATCCATGAAGCGCAGTATGAACGTTAGGATAGAACACACATGATGGAGTGAAGTAATTCACACAGATATTTTATTAGAAAAATGAAAAACCAATATATTGTAATTATTTTATTCATTTGTAAAAAATTAATAATTTATAAATTTTGTTTCCCAAAACTACAAAAATAATTGGTTCTTCAGGGTTTGATTCCCTACAATCACGGCAATTTAATTAGTAGCAGGCCCCAATTCTACAATTTCTAAGGTCTATTTTCTATATTATTTTATTATATGAAGTCTATTTTTCATAAATTGGAAATGTTTTAGACCACATAATTATGTATATATACAATTTTATATTTGATCAGAAGTATTTTATATAGAACAAAAAAATTTCATGAAGATGAAAATGTTAAATTTTATAAAAAATAGACACTCTTATACCTTCCCACAAAATTGTTTTAAACCATCAATAAATTTTTAAAATAAATCATAAATATCATTTCGTTGTTATTATAATCCAAATATAATTGAACTTAAAATGATATATTATTTATTCATGTAGTATTGAGGAGATAAGTTATAAATAACCAATAAAAAGGACATAAAAATGTTTTACACTCAGTATTTGATATGAAAATTTGACATTTGACAACATTCATAGTTTGTGAATTCTAAAAAGATTTTTTAATGTATGCAATTATTTTTCAATTATCATATATTATGGAAAATTGGTTGGATGAATTAATTTTCATCAAATATCCACTGATCTCCATATCATCACTCTATTTTTCCTCTTCTAAATTTTCAAAAAAATGATTCAAATGATAAATTATATTAAGATAAAAAATTTACATTAATGGAATCTATATATTTTTTAATTATTATATAGTCATTATTTTAACATATACAATGATGTCCATCATTTAGTACAATCTTATAGTATATCATATTTATTCCTATATAGCATAGAGAAAATTGTGTCTGCATTTAACTCCTTGTACTCAAAACCCATCATACATAATTTATTCATCTTGTTATAATTTTAATATCATATATCATTTTTTAGGATGGGAGAATATAAATTTAATAATACCCTCTTGAAAACTGTTATCACTCCATACATTTTTCACATCCATGATAATAAATCAGGGTACAAATGATAAAACCATAAATTCTGTAAAACCAATATACAATGGGTATTTAACACAAACATATAAACAATGAATAAAAAATTTATTAAAAATTCATTATACATTAATAGAATGTATAATTTCATCAATATAATTAGAACTATAATCTTTTAAATCATTATTATCTATATATCATTAATTATTTTCCTTTTCACAATGAAAAATTTAAGGGAAATTACACTGATTAAATCCCTGAAAAATAAACTTTTCTTTTATTGCTATAATTTTAAAATTTGTTATATTTATAATTTTCAATCATGGATTGAAAAATATGTTTTATTAATATTTAATTTAAGAGTTATCAACAAATAATCAATTCATACCTCGTATTCATCAGTTTTTCATTGTAAAATAATATTATTGAGTATAATTATTTTCAATAAAAACATATTCAAATGAAAATAATTTTGTATTAATATAAAGTTGTATTAAAAATTAATTTTATAAATAACAATAATAAATAACATAAACGTTTTCTTAAAAAACATAAATCCAACATATGTGATAAAAAATATTAGTTCGTGTATTATTATTTATCAGACTATAATAGAATATTGAAAAACTAACATGGAATTGGCATGATATTACAATTATATATTTACAATTATATATATTAATTCAATATGATCTATTTTGTATTCAAAACTCATGTTCACAAAGATGAATGGAAAAACACCTTTGTGTAATATAAATAATCATAAAATGAAATTTTATAAATCCAATTAGCCAAATGATTATATTATCATACAATAATATTAAAAAAATAATTAAACAATAAAAAATAACTTAGATTATTGAATAATTAAAACTAAAAATACATATAGTGAATAGAAGTAAAATCCATTGTTGATCGAATATGAATAATAAACACTAAATACAAATGAATGTACCTTGGATGCAGAGAAAACAAAAATCAATAAAAACCCAATATAAATTGAAATCAGAAGGTGTGTTATATAGAAGGATTAAACAATGAGAAGTCAGTAAATTTCAAGTGAAAGAGGATTGTGATGATGGATGAAGTTGAAGAATGTGGATAGTGTTGTTTTATTGATATTAAAGGCCTACTAATCAATAAATGAAAATTTATCGTCCATCAGATGAGAGAAAACCAATTTTTTCAAAAAAATGAATAACCCAAAAAATGATGACGCCAATGATTCTGAAAAAAATTAAATGGAACTAACCTACTTTTTAATTTATAAGATTCATGAATGATGAGTTAATTTCTCAAAAGTTGATATGTTAGTATTAATATAAATATATTGATAAATAAAACATTTCAATCTAACCTACTAGTTAATAAATTTTATAAACAATTTACAAACTAACTAAGAATTTTAAATTTAGTTGTATGAAATTGTGATTAAAAAGATTAAAACTAATGACTAAAACACAATGAATATAAACAATAGGTCCAATATATAGATAAATCTTATTACTCCCTACTTGGGGATTACCTGCAACATGGAAGTATAAATTAATATATTGTTTGATCCACACCTTGTATCAGGGTTCCAAATAGCACACATGGTAGTCCACGTCACACATGACCACCACAATAGTTATTCGTAAAAAACAAAAACAAATAGGTCACACATGACCTCTTACAAAATTTTATTTGGGATACAATGTCTAAAATAGAGTGTGTGTTTGGGGATATCAACCACCCTATAGTAATGAATATGAGTTTATGTGTGTGTAAAAAGTACAGATAGACACTGCTAACAATTTTAAACAAAGAACACAATAGATCTAATGATGTAGAATAATGTTTATAAGACTATATGTGAAAAACAATGAAGATATGAGTTTTGTTTGATGTAGTGAAAATGAATTTCGTGTCGTCTTTTGAATGTCGGCTCGAAAACAGAGTATCATCGCATATGTAGTATGGTATCTAGGAGAGTAAAATTGTCAACTCTTTATTTCAAAGTTATTCACTACAGCTCAGTAGGTTTTTCTCGTCATGCTGATTTCCCTGTATGTTCTTGATTTTAGTTCTAATGATTTTTAAGAAACCTCAAGAGATTTTGTAGTTTTTTGTTCATATATTCCATCTACTTTTCGTTATATATGATATGATTGAGATGGTAATTATTTTATACATTGAGGAACTATATGCATGATGATCTCCCTACATAGATGTACCTCATATTTTTTACTAAATGTCCTACAAAAAACATTATTTAATTTTAGAAAATTATTTTCTCTAATTATAACTATTAAAATATAAATTTTGAATTAATTAATTAAAGACACATTTTTTGAATATCGATGAGTCATATGTATCGGTGTCTCATTGGCATTAGTCTGCCAGCATCGGTGACTCTGGGTGCCAGTATCTCCTTTCATAGGTGAGGAAAATGAACTAATGGTGACTCATTTTAATGTTGAGTGTTTCCATTTATTAGTGAGATTGTTGATCCCACAGTGACTCATTTTAACTGACTGTGAGTCCTTTCCTCTGTAGATTCATGCAATGATAGGTCACTTGAAATAATGGAAGGTTGTCTTTTCTGGTAGCATAAGGAATGGGGAGCCTTTTATTTGAAGGAGTCATGTTCAACAATGATTCTTTTCCAACTATTTCAGATTTACATAATTTTAAAATATGCATGTTTGATCTATCTGTCAGTAAGGCATATGTATGATGGTGATTCATCTGCATGGCAGTGTCAGGGACTCATGGTTAGACTATTTTAGATGTTTTTTTCTATCTTTTAATTCAACAAATTAAGAAATTGGCAATCCTCATAATTACACATTGATAATCAATTAAAATCATTTTTAGAAATAAGAACACAAAAATAGTTAGATGACTGAAATGATATCATATTCAAGATAATGTATTTTCATAATATATGATTTAACAAAAAATACGATATTTGTTAATATATGACTATATCTGTGATAATTAAAACCATTATATTTAACGATAGTGGCCGTCAACATATATGGATTAATAGATTCATGCTTCTGTTATATAATAACCAATCTGAAATATTAATTTTTCATATTAGATATTAAATAACAGATAAGGAAAATTATATTTTCAATTTCAATTATTAAATAACAATCATTTAAAAAATTAGTCTTATAATATTTTCTATCGTTTTAAATTAAAAATATAATTGTTTTTATAATTTTTTTAAATAATTGAGATGAATCATTTTCTGTTATAATTTTTTTTAATAGTTATACTTTATTTTGAATGTTCACTAATAGTTTCCCTTAATTTTTAACGTACAAATATTTCAAATTAGTGGGAACTTTTTAATTCTTTCTTTTGTGGGTATTTACATATGATATTAATTTTTTTATTCAAACATATATTTCAATACATTGAGGCACTAAAAAATTGATATTAATTTCGTTTTCACATAAAAGATAACAACAAAATTTATAATTTCCATTTTTAATTTGAAAATAGAATTTCCATATTTCACAAATGAAATTTTTAATAGTGATTTTCAACAATAAAATTTTTTTCTTATTGCTAGAAATTTATCAAATATTTTTTGGATCATAATAGGGTTTAATCTATTAAATATGGTGAGGCTTTAAAATTTAATGATAATTTTTGATAGTTGGGCCAAAGATTAAAATATTTTATAATGGCCTATGATATGTACAAACACTATTTTGAGAATATCTTGGTGAAAATTTATGATGATCATGGTTGAAAATATGTATTTTTGACCCAATTTCATTGGTTAGTGGTTTGATTCATTATCTCCATACATTTTAAACAAATTATAATTATCTTTCAAGTAAAAATTTTCTCTCAAAATATAACATTATCCAAAAATTATGATGATAATGAAGTTATCATGATTCAATGTTTTACCAAAATAATTATTAGATTTAATTTTCTAATATAAATGTATTTTACCATAGGATGGGAAATTAAATAAATGGATGATCCCAAATAACATAAATCATTAAAAAATTATTGAACCAATGTTGATATGAATAAATAATCACTCAATATGTTGAAAATATGTGGGATTTTTTGTGGAATTAAGAAAACATACATCTTCTTAATCCAATATATTCATTCCCTTAAATCCCATTATTTTAGTAAAATTATATTTTATGAACCATCAATAAAAATTTATTTTCATAAAAGCATCCCATAAATGAATATTAATGTTATATTTCATGATTTTTTCTATAAAGTTTCTTCGATGTTCATTATATTGAATGTTATTTAATTGGATCATTCATAATCATAAAGAGAGTTTTAAAAAAAAATTTAACCCTTTTTTAATATTATAATATGGCTTATTGTTTCATTCTCACAAGCATAACTTACACTATATCATAATTCTTTTACTTTTCCTTGGACATATTTTTAAAAATTTGTTGATAATTTGAAGAATTTATTCAATTATTTTCATCTCTTTTTGTTTTATTGGGCATGTGATTAAATGTTGCTAGAGGGGAAAATTATTTTGCACTTCATGGGGTAATAATATTTATATTTACTTTATGGACCTAGCCTTAAAACTTACAAAATCGTGAATTAAATTAATAATTCATATTACAGATCATTTCAGGTTTACTGTTTCAGAGAGTTAGGTCATAACTATTATATTACATCACAAAAATTACAAAGTAAAAACTTTTACTTAGTTTCTGTTTGATCACAAAATAATAACTGATGAAAAAAAGGGTCATATCTATTTCCATGTTTTCGACAACTTGACTTTACATTGATCCCATCCGCTACCTGATTCATAATTCATTCCTCTGAATTAAAATTGATACTTGGGATGAGCATAAAAACCTCAATAAGGGTTAAAAAAAGAAAAAGAAAACATTGGTTCATCAATACATACATAACATAAGCACTTTAACATACCTCATAAAACCCTAATTTTTATGAATTACACATTGAAATCCTAAATCATAAAGGTAACTTGTTGAATCAATATCATACATACATTGTAGCTATCATAGCTACATATAGAGTTACGTTGGAATAACCATCACAGTATATTAACTTAATCTTTTAGGGGAAACATTCACGTTTACCTCAATCATGTTACCCAATTAATTGGAGAGCTATATAGAGCTTTCCAATGATAGGTTTATCATGGAACCACCTGTGTATGTAAACAATGATGAAGGTCCATAATATATTCATAACACATAGCATAGGCATAAATGAAAGATAACATTTCTAAATTGAAATCAAAATATTTTGTTTCATGTTATTTAATAATATATTTAAATAATAAATCCAAACACCATTTTTAATACAAAAATATATAAAATATTATATGATATATATTTTTTTCAAAACATTACGTTCTATTGAGGATGGATAAATCAATTAATACTCACGGCAGCAGAAAGGTTGTTGTAACCTTTTATGTTAAAAACAAAAATTATTCTTTTAGTAAAACACCTCTTTGAAAATGATTCCCCTTGAATGAAATGAAAAGTCAAAGTTTTTTATACAACATATAACACAATGTCGTGTAGAAAACAATATATGCCTCAATGAAAGGATATTGAGATGAAGTCCCTTATCTCTTATTCGAATTGACCTATTAATTCTTTAATCTCATGAATAAAAAAGAAATGTTAATTTATACTTGATGAAGAAGCTTTTCCATTTTTTGTATTCCTTTTATATTAATTATTCCCTTCTTATAAACAATATGAAATCATTTATGTTAATAATGGTCCTTTTTCCGATATTTGGTATTTGATTTAAAAATGAACACCATATAATTACAAGTTTTCATGTAGTCAAAATTCCATTATCTCTAGAATTACTTTCATTATTTAGATATCATATATATATTTTAAATCCAGTATATATATGTATCTGTAATAGTACATTACATTTGGAGATAAAAAATGAAATCCACCATTCATGTAGTCCGTAAGTCGTACATATGGATGAACGCTACATTCATTTCAATTTTTTATTTAATGGAATGAAAATATTAGGATACATATGTATATTATAATTCCAGTAAAATATAATATATAATTTCGTTAACTATATCATTTATATGTTCCATGTAAGGCATTAACGAGTGATATCACATTGAGGGGGTGGTAGTCCGCACTTTCTCAAATGTGATTATCGTATTTATCCACTATGGAAACAATAAAGGTATTGTATAAATGAAAAATGAATAATAATAGATATGATATAAAAATAATATATCTCACATATAAATACAATTCCATATTAATGGTTATCATATGAAGGGGTAGGAGATAATAGGACAATTTTCGTGTCTTGAGGCATTAGTTCATCGTCCAACGAAACAATACGTTCATTACCCATTAGTTGGAGGTGTGTGTAAGTGTAGCTCGAATACATATTATAATAACAACCTAGTATATTTACGATACTAGTGTTTTTATAAAATTAATTGAATAAATAACTTTAGGGGTTGGAGAATGAAAATAAAACAAATGAACATAGGAAAAGACATTACCTATAAATCTTGTATCACTTTTTGGATTGAAACAAAATGTTTACATGAATTACCTTCTACCTATGAAAAGGCTTCTAGGACGAAGATAGGAATGTAAAGAGTGTAATTTGTTAGAGGTTGTACGATCCAAGGGGATTGAGAGGAGTGAGTAATGGGTTAGAAATGAGGGATTTTTATAGGGGGGCTCCTTAAGAATGTGTAAGTATATTATTTTATTATATTATTATTATTATTTTTATAAAATTCCAAAATTTATAAATTTCTAAGATAAGATGACTCATGGTCAAAATAAAATAATAAAATAAATATTGGATAGGTTCTGGTTATTATTTTAATCTTTATAATCTTATTTATTAAAATCATTTATTAATGAGGTAAACACGACATCATTATTATGTCATAAATAATATAATTTTTTTAATGTATAAAATTTAAAAAAAAACCATGTTGTAGGAAATCATTTTACATTTAAAAAGTCATAATTATAGTCAATGATATAATATATATAACCCCATGTAAAAATTTATTTACTAAAAGATATTTGGTTTTGTCATTTTAGAATTTACATTATGTTAATTAAAATAAAGTGTCATTATCACTCCCATGTGTCCCTTTGGGGTCACAAAATAGACCTAAGTATGAACACTGTTGTATAGGTATCATCAAATTGGATTAGTAAACAGGTTTGGGTAAATTTGAAATATTATAATATTATAGTTTTAAATTTAATTACCAGATTTATCTTTTAACATTGGTAAATAAAATATTTACTGAATTAAATATTCATAATGTGTAAAAAAATTACCTATATAAACTATTTTGAACTCCTTATTCCAAAATAGGAGTCCATTTTCAAATTTAAAACATGGATATTTTAGAAATTTAGTTTTGAATAATTCCTGCTGTTAAAACAAAAAACTTGTTTTTAAGAAATTACTATCAAAATATTGGCACGTGTTTGTGTCCAATTTCAATGTGAAATTACTTATAATGACCAAAATTGAATTAAATGGTAAAAATATATTCTTATAAAACATTAAAAAATTAATAAGATAATATATCCATATAAATAAATTATATTAAATGGTTGTTTAGAATTAAAACCATCAATTTTCACTATTCATTAAAAATTGAAAATTATCAGAAAAATACCAAAATTTAATCCAAATTATATTTTTTAGTCCTGGTTCTAAAAAATACTCTTATTTTGTTAAATAAAACTTATAAAAGTGACATATAGTATATTTAAATAGGGTTATCAATCAAAAGGAGGTAAATTGACCTTTTAAAAAATATTAGAGTATTTGTGATTAAAATTGGATTCACTCACATTTAAAGCCTATAAATTTTATTAGATAAATGTAAAACATTTTAACAAACATATATAATCATATTGTAGTATGATATATTCATTCTTTCAAATACATCGACAAGGAATTAACTACCATTTAAAATAATAATAATATATTATTAGAGTGTAACGTAAGATTTTAAAGAACTCATTATTGTGTATTGGTCACTACATCAAACATAGAGCCCCATATAAAGTAAAATTAATATTTAATTAACAAATATTAATAAATATTTAAATTTCATATTTCTTTATTTAAGTGGGATGTTACATCCTTCCACCTTTTTAAAATTATGTCCTCACAATTTTTTTAAATAATAAAAAATGGGGGTATTTGTCCCTCATAGAATTTTTAGATTCCGCTGTTGCCTCTTCATATAATGTTTTACACAAAACCATTACTAGATTAATTACATTATTCTGAAACACATTCTCTCTTTTGTAAAGAATCTAGACTGGTTGTTCATCATAAGAGAGATTATCTTCCAACTGATATATCTCAGGGTTTAAAACATGGGAAAGGTCTAACATTTAGTATTTCATCATTGAATAATGAAAAACATTGTGTTCCTGGGATACACATGGAGGTAAATCCACTCTGTATTCAATTGATCAAACATTCTCTAAGAGTTAAAAAGGTCCAATAAACCTCAGACTCAATATTCCTTTCTTACCCAAACACAAAACTCTATTCCATTAAGAAACACTGAGACGAATAGATCACCAACATGGAAAGTGAAATACTTCCTATGTTTATCCGCATACATTTTTTTCGTGCTATAAGCTATTCTCACATGAATCTACTTCAACTGAACTTTATCTTCCATATCATCTTCCAATTCTGGTCCCATCATCTTCTTTTCCCCTACATCATTCCAAAAATCAGGAGTTCGACATGACTTCCTGCATAATTCATCAAACAGGCCATCTGTATACTGGAATGAAAACTATTATTATTAGAAAATTCAACTAATTAATGTTGGTGGTCCAAAATTCTCTGGTAATCCATCGAGCATGCATGTAATATATAATCCAAGTTCTTAATAGTTTGTTCTGACTTCCTATCTGATTGAGGATGAAATTATGTAGTAAAATATTATTTAGTACCCAACGACTTTTAAAGGATTTTAAAAAATTTGGAAATATACTTGGGATCATGAACAGATAAAATTTAGAGGGAAACACCATGAAACCTGACTATCTATTTAAAATACAAATGAGATAGTTGATCTAAAGAAAATGTCTCTCGAATAGAATGGAAATGAAAAGATTTATTCAGTCTATCAAAAATCACCCAGATTGCATTATTACATCAATATGTCTTTGATAATCCCACAACGAAGTCAATGGTTATATTTTCCCATTTTTACATTGTCACTAGTAATGGTTTATGCATCCCTTTCGATAACTGTTGCACTACATTAACCTATTGACATGTCATTCACTTCACAGTAATATCTGTAATATCTCTTCTCATTCCATCACACTAGTAATACTCCTGAAGAGATCTGTATTTTTTAGTACATCCAGGATGAACTAAAAATTGGGAACTATGAGTTTCCCATTATAACTCATTCTTCAACTGTGAATCAAAAGGCACTGATAATCTCTCTCCAAATCCCAAAACACAATCATTATCAATGATATATTCCAACAACTTACCTTTCTGAACCATCTCTAGATTTTTTTTCAAGTCACTATCTTCTTTCTGTGCTATCATTATTCTATCGTATAAGGATGATTTAACTCACTCATAAATCAAAATATGTGAATTTCCCATACGAAAAACTTCTATTCCAAATTTTAGCAAATAAAATACAAAAGAATCGTTTTCCAAATGTATCATGGTTATGAATGAATTACATTTTCAACTCAAAGAATCATCCAATTTATTAACCTTTCTTGGATGGTAAAAGATCCTACAATCATAATCATTGATTAATTATAACCATATCCTTTGTATCATGATCAATTACTTCTTTGTGAATATATTCTTTAAACATTTTTTGTCACTATATATTTCACAATTTACTACATACAAATGATGCCTCCAAATTTTTAAAGCAAAAACAACATTAGATAATTCATAATCATTTTTTGGGTAATTTAATTCATGAGGTCTCAACTAATGTGATGAATTAGAAATTACATGATCATTCTATACAAGGACAAAACCAATTTAATTCAACGAAACATCACTATAGATAACAAACTAACCATTTCTGGATGGTTGGGCCAAAACCGGAGCATTCACTAGTCTAATTTTCAATTCATGAAAAAAATCATCACATTCTTTTGTCCAGACAAACATGAAACTTTTTTTAGTTCAATTTGTTATTAGACTAGATAACCTTGAAATATTCTCAACAAACCTATTGTAATAACCTACCAAACCATGAAAACTAAGAATATTGATTATATTTTTCGGTCATGGATATTCATCAACAACATTAGTTCTAGTAGGATAAATTTTTATGACATTTTTTTTAAATATTGTGAACTCGGAAAGATAATTTTTGTAACAGAAACATACAGTTTCGAAATATCCCATACATTTTATTTTTTTAGGTTTGTATGAAAATAAATAAATGACATTCATACCCCTCTTTCCTTTTAGAAGAAACATAAATATCATCAATGAACACTACCACAAACTTATACAAAAATTAAAGGAAATTTTCTATTCATAATTTCCATGAATACAAAATGTGCATTGTTTAACCTAAAAGCCATAAATAAAAATTCATAATGGCCATATCTAGTACAAAATGCAGCCTTTAGAATGTATTCTTCCAATACATTCAACTGATGGTACCGCAACCTTAAGTCAATATTCATAAAATACTCAGCTCCCTGGAGGTGATGAAACCAATCATCGATATGAGGCAATAGATACTTGTTCTTAATATTGATGTTATTCAATGCTCTATAATCAATGAAAAGTCTCATTGAACAATATTTATTTTTAACAACCAAGATAAAATAACCCCATGGTGATGATCTAGATTGAATGAAACCTTTATCTAATTACTCCTGTAATTGGTTCTTTATCTCTAAAAGTTCAATTTGAGCCATTTGATAAGGGTTTTTTAAATTGGATTAACATAAAAGAAATAATTCAATAGTAATTTCAACTTTATGAGAAAGTATAATACCAAAAAACACCTATGGAAAAAATCAAGTTACTTATTTACAAATAGTATATCGTCAATCAGAATAGTTCCTTTGTTTTCAATGATATGTGAAAGGTAAAAATTGCTTCCATATATTACTAGTTTCTCGACTTCCTAATATGTTACCAAAATTAAGGGTTGATCATTGTACACAAACAGAAATACTTTTTTGCAAATAAAAATATTTAGCACTGCAGTCAAAGTTAGCATGATAAACAGAATTCCAATCTATATCAAAAATAACATCAAATTCCAGTCAAGGAAAAACTATACGGTTTTATGGTAGATTATTTACACACACAATGAGATGAAGGAACATATTATTTATTTTTGCCTAAACATTTCCACCTGTTTTTTTTACCATATGTTTAAGATTCATATGTTGCGATGAAATTCCCAAATTACTAGAAATCTTCTTAGAAATTAATGAATGTGTTGACCCTAAATCAAAAAACACATTGGCATAATCTGAGAAAACAAATAATTTTCCTGATAATACTTCATTTGATGGCCCCATATCATCGGACGTAGATTCAAAGGATTTCACCACCACTTTCTACTTGTTGTCAGGATGCCTTCCCTCTGCTGAGTTCTTCATTGGACACTAATTTTCATAATGACCAATTTAATTTTAGATAAAACCTTTTAATAATTGTAGCTCAGATTATTCCTTAAAATTTCCCTATTTATTTTGAGTGACATTACACTTTATGTCCTATTTTACAGTAGCAGTTTCACATATTAGAATTCAAAATAGATTCCCCAATATGCATTTAACACAATTTTCAAAAAAAATTAAACTCGTGTTTCTTACCATAAGACTTTTTTGATGAGTACATCCCTTTGGTCCGCATCCTCAACCTATTATTTTGATGTTTTTCAAAGATAAAATGATCATCAAAAAATCCATTCTACCTCGTCCACACACTGGACATGTTTTTCAGAACTTTTAAACTCATAATAAGTTAAAGCCCTTTGATAATTTGGTTTAATCCTGAGTAAAAATAGTAGATAATAATATCATGATCTCGTAAAAAATATAATGAAACCAATCCAGTCGTGTGAATTTTGCTTCATATGTAGCCACTAAGTCATCCTCCTACCTCAATACTATGAATTGTTTTCCTATACTATAACAAACAACAATAGGAATATATTTCTATATAAACATAAAATTTAATTCATTTAATTAAGAGCATCAATCTCCCCACAATCCATGATATTTTACATCATCGACCACCACTAATCAGATTCTCTTTCAAATCATTAAATATCAAGACTAACCTTTTGATGTTCTGAACACCTTATGACATCATAGATATTATCCAGTTCCCTAATCCACCCTTATGTAAGCACATGGTATGATGATCCTCTACATGATGGGGGATGTTTCATCATGAAATTATCTACTTTTTTCATGTTCCTCTATAGTTGATATGTCTGATCTCATGCATGGATACCACCACCATTTATATCCTAGTTCAATTGTTCCATCACTGCAACAAATTGTTCAGTTCTGATTCCGACCATCTCATGTTACAGATTTGGAAGGTTGTCTTCCTCCTAATGTCGTCCCATCACAGCTTCAGTATTTCTTCTTTGGAAAACCATTTATAACAATGAAATATATTAGGCGAAGCAACATGGTAATCATTAAATTATATATCATTTATATAATTGCATAAATAAATTTATATATATTAATATAATGGTATTCTATCTTAAAAAGTTATCTAAACCAACCTCAAATACCAACAATTAGGACCCAGCATTAAAAAATCACATAATATTGAATTAAATTAATAATTCACATTGATGATCTTTATAGGTGTAGATTTTTAGAGATCTAGGCCATTACTATTACATTACATCTCAAAAAATACAATTTAGTCACATCTACTCAGTTTGTATTTTTTTATAAAATAAAAACTCTTTAAAAATGGTGTCATGTCCAATTCCATGTTTTAGATAGCAATACATTCTCTTGATCCCATCATTATCATTATTCATATGTAATTTCTATGGAAAACATTTTGATTCATGGGATGAGCATAAAAATCTAAGTAAGGGTTATATGACAAAGAAAGAAAAAAATGGTACATTGATACATACATAACATAAGCCCTTTAACATACCTCAGGAAATCATATGATTTATGAATGACACATTGATATAATAAATCATAAAGGTAACTTGTGGAATCAATATCATACTTACATTGTATCTATCACAACTACATAGGGAGTTACGTTGGAATACCCATCATAGTATATTCCATAAATCTATTAGTAGAAAAATTCACGTGTACTGCTTTCATGTTACCCAATGCACTGGAGAGATATATCGGGCTCACCCGGTCTAGGTTTATCTGGGAACCATCCATATGCGTAAACAATTCCATAGGAACATAATAAAATAATAACACATAACATAAGTATAAAAGAAAAGACACCATAAACCATTTTCAATTCCAAAATACCTAAAAGAGTATATGGTATTTATTTTTCGTTTAAAAACATTAATTCTTGTTAAGGAATCCAAAGATCAAATAATCCTCATGGTGGATGAAAGGTTATTGACATCCCATAAATTAAAAAGAAACATCATTTTTATCGTTTAGTGAAGCACCTTTTAGAAAACTATTCCCGTTGAATGAAATGGAAAGTAAACAGTTTTTATATAACTTATAAAATAATGTTCTGTATAAATCAATATATTCTTCAATGAAATGATATTTAGAGGATGTCCCTTACCTTGTCTCCGAATTGACCCGTTTGTTCTTTAATCTCCAAAAAAATAAACTAAAGCTAATTTATACATTATTAAGAACCTTTTAAAAGTTTATTATTTCTTTTTTTTTACTTATTAGCATGGTATAAAATTTATGTATTTATTTAGATTAATAATTGTCATTTTGTCGATATTTGGTACTTTAGTCAAAACTGAACTTCTTATAATCACATGTTGTTCATGCGGTCAAAATTCCATTATATTTAATATGATATTCATGATTTAGATATAATTTATATATTTTATATCCAGTATATATATGTATTTTAAATGTTACAAAATATTTTTAGATTAGAAATGAAAAGAACCATTCATGGAGACAGTAAGTCGTACATACACATGAAGGCTACATTCATTTCTTTTTCATATTTAATGGAATGAAAACAAAAGGATGCAAAAGTATATTATAATTCCAGTATAATATAATAAATAATTTCATTAACTGTATCCTTTATTAATTCCACATATGTCATGAATGAGTCATATCACTTTGAGTGTGTGGTAGTCCACACATCTTCAAATGAGATTATCGTATTTTCCAACTATGGAAACGATAAAGGTATTCTATAAATGAAAAATACCGAAGAATTTAATCAATATAAATAAAATATATATCACATATAAATGCATTGAGATCTTAATGGCCACCATAATAGGTTGTAGGAGATAATTGAAAAATCATAATTTCTTGTGGCATTAGTTTACCTTCCACAGAAAAAGTATGTTCATTACCCATTAGATGGAGGTGTGTGTAACTATCATAAAATATTTACCATAAAAACAACCTAGAATATTTATGATTAGTGTTTTGTTATAAATTTAATGAATAAAAAGTTTTTAGGTGGTTGGAGATGTAAAATAAAACAAATTATCTTAGGGAGAGACATTACATTAAAATCGGGAATTCCCATATGTTTTGACACAATGGTTTTCTGGAATTCCATTATACCTAGGGGAAGCCTTCTAAGAGGAAGAGAGGGATGTAAGGAGATTAATTGGGTAGCTATTCGATGAGATAAGGCGATTGAGAGGTGTGAGTAATTTTTTAGACATGATGGATTTTTCTAATGGGGAGGAGGGGACCTGTTGGTATGTGTGAAATATTAAATTATTATATAATGATTTCCTATTTCTAAAATTCAAAAACTTATAAATGTCGAATATATGAAGTCTCATGGTCGAAATAAAATCATCCAACAAAAATTGGATAGGTTTTGTATAAAATTTTAATATTAATAATCTTATTAATTTAAATCATTTATTAATGAGGTAAACACTGCATCATTATTGTGTCATATATAATTTAATGTATTTGATGTATAAAATCATAAGAAAAATACCATGATGTAAGTAATATTACTAGATTTCAAATCCATTTTTATAGTCGAATAGATATCATATATAATCCCATGTAAAAATTGATTTACTAAAAGATATGTTTTTATGTCATTTTTTCCATAAAATTGTGATATTTAAAATAAAGTATCATTATCATTCCTAATTGTCCCCTTGGGGTCCCAAAGTCAAAAAATGGATTCCCATGGTTATATATGTATCATAAAATAAATTATGACGCATGTTAGGGAAATTATGAATATTATTATATTGTTGTTTTACCCTAAATTACCAGATTTATCTTTTAACCATGGTAAATATAATATTTAGTCAAGTAAATATTCATAATATATAAAATAAAAGCTTCTTATTAACTAAATTTAGACCACCTAATTCTAAATACGTAATCAATTTTTCTAGATTCAAATGATATATGTGTCATAAATTATTTTAAAATTAATTCCTGCTATCAAAACCAAAAGCGTGTTTAAAAAAAATATAAAGATTGACACTTGTTTATGTCCAATTTCAATGGGAAATTACATCTAATGACCAAAATTATATTAAATGGTAAAAATATAATATAATTACTAAACACATAGAAATTTCAAGGAATTTATTTTTCTTAAATTTGTCAGAATTTTATGAGCCTGCAGTTCCTGACGGGGCGTGATTCTAAGTCCTCGAGTGCCTGGAATGATCCGTCGATGTTCGGTTAAGAATAAATTAACTCGTGTAAGCTGTTTTACAGAAATAGTCAAATTACTCTTAGACGGTTACTCAGATCAGAAATTCAATGACATTATTCCCCTCAGGATGACGAGATTACCCTAGGAGATACTTATGTTTTGTCGATGCGAACCTCCTGTGAGAAATTCCAAAAATGGCTTAACCGTAAATAAAATAATAAAATAAATTATTTTAATTTTCAATTACTTATAACTCAAAAACGGAAGCTCAGATTAAAAATCTGAGACCACTGCTAAACTCATGAGGGCATGCTTTATTTATGATGATACTAATATTGGTCAGCACAGGCCACCAGAAATAGTTAGTTTTTGGCTGCAAATAAAATAATTAAGTGACGGTTATTTTATTATAAATTTCAAAATTTTAAAATGGTATCTCAGATTGGAAATATGAGGGTACCATTGAGTTCGTTGGTCCATGTCTCACCTAAGAAGAGCCTAACCTTGACCGTAGTGGTTCTGGGGTTGTTGTTAATAATTTTACGAACTTTTTTTGGTATGTTTAGTAAATGTACGTTTGGGATTTTATATCTTTTGTATCGGTGCTCGGAATTGAATCCTAAGGACGCCTATGAACTTGCACCGCCATTATTTGCTTAAGGGGACCTTTAATGCAGTTTTGTTTTGAACATGATGGAAGTTATATTTTGGGTTTCTACATAAAAGTTAGAAATTAAATAAAATTGTGTAGTAACAAATTTTTTTGTGTGGTTATTGTCTCCAAAGGTAGGTTTATGGTGGGGCACAAACCAATATAATAGCTCATGAGAAGATAATGTGTTGTGGGGCCCACACAATCACCAAACCTCTCAACTTCCCTTGAAGCCCCCCTTTTAACTCTTAATTCTCCCCACCTCCTCTCTTTTAATTTTATCCTTCCATATTCTCTAATTTATGATGCCAACACTCTCTCAATTAATAGTATAGCATGAAATTAATTATTTTGATCTTATATTTTGAAATAATTTGAATTCATTATTTGAGCATTATAATATGAGTTGTATTATTTAGTTTGGGTTGGAATAATGTTTTTGGATGGCAGAATTGGTGGAGCCTTGGTGAAATAGAATGTAAGGAGACTCCCACGAAGAATGCCATCTATATTCCTCTTCCTCTGCGTCAAGGGAGAATATGACACCATCCCCAACAACAACGTCTTTCCCTCCAATGTTGACGGAACGACATCCATCTTATGAGATTTACGACTTCTGTGATGTCGTATTCCGTTACTTCAACAACATACCTTTAATTGAGGTAGGGGTTTTTGTATAATTTTAATTGATTAATATTATAACCTCATTCTTTATTTATGCTTCAGTACGACTTTTTCCTTTTTTTATCGCCTAACGTGGAGGGCGATGTCCGAACAAACACGACCCTACAACCCTCCATTGATTCTTTTTAGTTTGTTTTTTTTGGCAATGGAGGTGGAGCCAGAATGGTTTGGTGTCATCGCACTGTGCCAAAGGATGTAGCCACGACCATGAGGTGATGACAAACAAAGGAGGAAATGTCTGAAGGCCGCGATCATGCCGAGCTACGGCGGTGGAGGAATGGCATCATCTCGTCAGCCGCGTTGATGAAATTGCGGCTCGCGGTGTGGTCTGCTCAGACGAAGAGAACTGGTCGGGTGTAGTCGTCAGGCTTGAGGACCGCGTCCCGTTGTGTGGGCCGCATTGTAGGAAGAACCGGCTGGCCGGGCTGGGAAGATTGTAGCGCCTCTTGGCACCACGTCTGGAGGATCTGCAGCCCGCAACCGCGGGCCGATCAAGCTTGAAAAAACCAACCGACATTGGCCGGTTGGGTAACAATGAGGGGCGGTGCCGCTCGGCTTCACCAGGCGAGTCGAAGCAGCCCGCAACCACGAGCCAGGTCCATGGATGGGCCGCACCCCAACGGGCCGGATCGACCCCCCAAACGGGTCAGACCTGCCGGGCCGGGTCCCTGGGTGGGTTGTGCTCCATTGGGATGGGCTGACCTCCAGCCAGGTCGGACCCGCCGAATCGGGTCGGGCCAACACGCCATCCCACTAGGCTTGACAGTCCGTGCCCATTACGTATAAATGTGAATATCAACTAGACCGCACGTCCGATTGATGCGCCATCTACGGAACTAGGATCCTCGCGATGAGGCTGTCCTTTTTCGATACTCTAAGTATGTTTTGGACACATTTGGAAGGAGTCCGGGTTTGGAATGTGCGTAAATCCAACCTGGCCCCTAGAACAGAATATCTAATAACTCTCAGACTGGGTGTCCGATTGATGCACCGTCTGTCGCATTGGGTTCCTGTTTATGATACATAACTTTGTGATAAACTGACTATGGAAATAATGATAGTTAATGTATCTATCCCTTTTCTTGAGGATCATACCCTCTCAGAATCGAGCATGATGTGTGCGAGATCCCTAGAGCTGGCTGTAACTGCAACGACTTCTGTACACGGATCTTACATGGGATCGACAGTTACGACTTTTGTTCTTAGATCCTATGTGTGTTCGACAGTGATGACTACTGTACGTTGATCCGACGTGGGTTCGATTGTGATGACATTTGTACATAGATCCTACATGGATTCTACAGTGACGAATTCTGTACTTGGATCCTACGTGGGTTCAATAGTGAAGACTTATGTACTTGGTTCCCACTTGGGTTCTACAGTGATGAATTTTGAACTTGAATCCTACGTGGGTTCGACAGTGATGACTTTTATACTTGGATATTACATGGGATTGGCTGTGACAACTTCTATACATGGATCCTATGTGGGTTTGAAATTGATGACTTCTGTACTTGAATCCTACGTGGGTTCTACAGTGATGACTTCTATACTAGGATCCATGTGTTTTTTACAGCTTAGATGAATCAATGACTACAACATATCATCTCTATCATCATACGAAATATGTAAACCTATGGGAGCTGAGTTTTGACTTTGAATCATTATCATCAATGTGATTTTCATTACATTCCTATTTGGAATGGGTTGTGTTTGGGCTCGAGAGTTGGTTCTGAACTGTGATTGGTAACATAGGTATATGTATGGGAATATTCCTATGCATAGTTGTTTGAGACTTCATGATTGAAGTTTCCTACTGTGGTGTATCCTTTGTGGATTATGGGAGACTTTTAGGGGACTCGAGGTCCCTACTGATTATCATTATACTCACCCCTTCATGGGTAATGCACGTAATTCATTGTGTTGGTTATAGAGGACATACATTAGTGATCGTGGTAGACTGTTGTGGAGCTGGACGGTACCCGGATGTGAACCACATGACGAGACGTACATGGAGCAGACTGATGGACTTGAGGTGCTGAGGAAGCCATCTGTACCCACCCATCAAATGGTATTCTCGGAGGACAACACAGTAGTTTCTGTTTACTTTTCAATAGTTGTACTTTATTGTTGGGCTTGTATTTCAAGCCCTGTTCCATTCAGCACATACTTTAGTATTCTGTTCTACTTAGTGTTTAATTTCATTCATTTCCTTTACCACCTGTGTTCAGACATTGTGTGTGTTATAGGTTACAAAGGAAATCCCTTCCATTTTATCAGGATTATGCCTTTGGTGCTAGTCGCCATCCCCTGGCCTATGGAAGGCGGGCTAGGGGTAGTCATGGAACTAGTCCTAGGGATGGGTCATGAGAAATTACACATAAAAACAATGAAAAAACTATAAACAATCCAAATAAAATAATTATATTGAAACAATGTTTTTAATTAAACTACATTATTTTTCAATATTCATTAAAAAATGAACAATATCCAAAAAATACCAAAATTTCATCCAAATTATATTTTTGTGTCCCTATTGAAAAGAATATTTATTATTTTTTCAAATAGGATATATAATGGTGACAAAAAATTGATTTAAAATGGGATCTCCATCAAAAGGAGTTAAATCTCCCTTTTAAAAAATATTAGAGTATTTGGTCAGAAAATTGGATTCATTCACATATTATGCATCTATCATTTTTTGGATAAATGAAAAAAACATTTAAAAACATGTATAATCATATTGTAGTTAATTTTATTCATTCCTGCAAATACAATGAATAAGAGTTAACTACCATCTAAAATAACAATGCTATATTATTAGTGTGCAATGAATGTTTTCAAAGAAACTTGTTGTTGTATTTTTTGTATGCCATCAAACAAAGCATTCCATTTAAAGTGAAATTAATAATTAATTCAGAAATAATAATAAATGTGAAAATCTCATATTTCATTATTTGCGTGGGAAGTTACATTCACACTACGATTAGATTCTATAAATGTTGGTAGATTTTAAGGTTCTATATAAGTATTTGTTCTACTGAACTACATATTCTATTTACTATATATTAAATTTAATTAAAATTCATCCCATATTCAATATATTTTATCTATTAGATAATATTTTATGCACTATTGGATGTAAATTTGAGGGGGTTTAATGTATGGTTTATTTGGAAGTCTTGTTGGATGTACGAATCTTAGTATTGTTTTTGAATGGGTGATGGAATATACAATTGATGGGGATAAGGAGGTTGTTGTTGATATTTGTTTTAGTATATCCATTCTCTATATACATCAAAATCCACATTAGACATTGTAATTTTTCCTTCGTTAATGACAATGTGAATAAAATTTCATTTAATAAAGTCATTAGAGATGTTTTTGATCCCATGGAATTCAAATTAGTATTTAGTATAATTGTATTTTGATGAATCTAAACAACATTACATCGATAGTCCATTTAATTTAATAGTCTACATAAAAATATTTTTATATATCATGACTAATTATATCCAATATTATTTTTATATTATGGAGATGATTATAATGTTCATACCTAATAAATAAATTTAGGTCTTGAACCTCTTGTATGAAATTGTTTCCAATTATGTTTTATCTTATAAAATAATTTATTATCATCTGTTAGTTATTTTTTTATGATACTTGATATTGTTCAACTCAAAAAATGTGTTACTTATTATCTATCAGACCTTTAGGTAAAAATTCAATGAAGTGGTTCTCCTTTATTACATGATAAGGGATACCGATTAATAACTTCTTTAATCTCTCATAATACTAATAAAGAGTCTGAACATTAGAGTTATGATGGAAAAAATAGACATATTATTTTTCTGGTAGAGTTGGGGAAGAATACATGTTGAAAATATATCTTCTGGTTAATTATGTCTTAGTCATCTCTACATTACATTCTATGAACCCCCTTTTTAGATCCATCCATGGAAAAGCATGGTTTCTTCTTTATTTATTTTTATAAAGAAACTATTTTTTCTATAATATGTATTAATAAATGATAAAATACATTATTTTTTCATTGTTTATTCATATAAAAAACCCTAAATATTTTGGAAAATTATGACAGATAGTTTTCAATTAAATGTTAATTATTTATATAGGCATTTTAATTTGATTTTTAGTAATTATAAAATTGAATACAAATTTATCTATATGTTTTTGAAATGAATTTTCATTTCTTGATTCCATAACCTATTGAGAATATGGTTTCATATTTCTTATAAAAATTCATTTAAAATAGTTAAATTATATTACTCAAATTTTTAGAAGACTTTTTTTAGTTTTGGTGATAAAAAACAAATTTATAGAAGATATAGTTATGAAATTTAAATTTCATTATATTAATAAAATATTAATGTGATAGAAACAATGTTTACAAAGATAAAAATATAATCAGTCTTCAAAAAATTAACAATAAAATTGGTTTAATTTATAAATAGATGTTACAAAATATTATTCATTAAAGATGTGGTTGGAAAAAAACTATCACATTGTCTTTAGAAAGGGGTGTTTGGAATTTTTATTCCTGAAATCCACTATAAGAAAAATATATATGATCCTAAGAAACCCATTGGTGAGATAGTTACTCTTTTAATGGATTTAAATCCGATCGAAATTTTATCCTAGTATATATGTTATTGTATTTTCATCTGATTGATAGTTAACTAATTATAGGATTTACAATAGTTTCATCTCTCACACAGTTTTGAATGTTTTTTTAGAATAAAATTAAATATATCTTTTTATATATCTATCCTTCATCATATGCATATTTCTGGTACAAATAATGTATCTAGTATAACCTAGGTAATACCCAACCAATTATTATTCCTTCATGATTAACCAAGAGTATCAATTTTACATTCTAATCATGATATAAACAACCAAGAAATGATACAGAAAATGCATAATATGACAATATATATATCAATTAAATTAGAGGAGGTTGATAAGGCATGATTTACAAATAGAATAAATAAAATAAAATAAATCAATGTCAACCATGTTATAATTTAAGGAATTCTAGAAAAAAAAATATTATTAATAATTAAATAAGTATGAGTATTCATTCATGTGAAAATACATAATATTAAAAAAGGAAATCAATTCACATCCATAAATACATGAGAACACCCAATATATTTAAAATAATATATATTTTATTATTAATGATGAAAACCACAAGAAATTTACTAAGATAAAAATGAAACTAATACAACTTTATTAGATACAAACATATCCCCTAAAAATAATCAACACAAAAAAAAAATAATCCACCACCCTGTACCATTTGTTCTTGTAATATTATTACAGGTACGTGGATTCAATATTCTCTGGTCATGGTCTATCCATGATGCTCTACATTTTTTAATTCCTATAATATTTTTTTTCGAATGGAATTAATCTCCATGTGATCCTTGATTTTGTAAAATATGAATTTTTTTCCTTAACACCGATTGAAATAATTTCCATATTATGATCCAAAATTCATTCTGAAATTTGTCTCATGCATGATAAAGTGAATCCCCTAATCTAGAGCATGATTATCATGTTTATTTTATCCATATTGTTAATTTTTTATCTCCTCCAAAAAATCTATACATTCAACAATGTAAAATACCACACACTATTTATCATCACAGGAGTATACGAATTCATAAACATGAAAATGTAATCACCTAGACTCAGTCGAATGTCTCACCCTTTAGTCTTCTAACATGGAATTATTTTTTTACACTAGAATATTATAATGTATATATGAATATATTCAATATTCCTAATATATTTGACATGAAGGGAAAATATTTTACATAGTATTTTAATTTTCTAATACATTCAAACATTATTATATGAATCCATCATTGGATATTTTCCTTAGGCAATTTTCCAATTCTATGATAGTACTTCCATAATATCATTAAAAAAATCAAAATATAGGAAATAAATTAAGTACTTTCTTGACTGATCTAATTGACATGTAATAATGTAAAAAATTTAAACATAATGTATTTTAAGAACATATCAACAAATATTGTAGATTGATAATAAAAAAAATATCTGCCATCCATTCCAAAAATCAATAGTAAATTAAATAATTAATCGATCAATTTTAAATGATGTTTACTTATTCAACTATTATCATAATTATATTTTGAAAAACATTAACCAATATTATTTAATAAATTTTATGGAATAAAATTTGTTAATATAAATTAAATATTATGTACTTATGAACATTGATATATTTTAATGTTATGGTCGGTGGAAGCACAAGTTCATCCTACATGAGTGACACACATACCATGTTACTTACAAGATCAATCTTGTGCTGTATATATCATAATAATCAGTACATTTACAATTCTCATTGTCTATATATAATGTATACATATTCTACCCTGACTAATCATCTATTTAAAATATAATGGTATTTACAAATTAATCATATGTGTATTATATTTTTGGAATTAAAATTTAATGAATTTAATAAATTTTTAGATATTATTCCATGTGTATTTGGATAATTATTGTAGACATCAATTTGGTAACCCTTATGAATAATATTTTTTTCCTAATTATAGTTCTTATTTATTATTATTTGGGAAGGTAACCCTCTTGTAGAAGAATTTTAAAATTCACCCAATCATATAGTCATTAACACAATTGAACAATGTAAAATATAAACATCATGGCATTTTTACCCTTTGATGTTAGTAACCCTCTTGAGTGGCATAATTTTTTTGATTCTAGGGTCCCATATTACTATTTAAAATACGAGATAATGTTAATTCGATGAATTCTAATCAATTAAAGTGTTATCGGTTATGTAGTTAACTAAGTAATCTTGGATACTTTTTTGAGTTATAACTCAATTGACATGAAATTGTTTTTTTATTGTTTTATTCATATTTATTCGGACCATGATATTTTGAATTTTTTTACTGATCCTTAAACAACCGACGTAATAATATTTTATTGTGTTTGTGTACATGCTGTAGAGTTAGGTTTGATATTTAGAAAATGTGGGCAGGATTCCTACAAGAGATTAGTGGATTTTATTACTTCTAATAATCATGTAGATTTGGATTTTATATTTAGATAATATATTGTATTATTTGAGTTTCTTCTTTGTCATTGAATTGTGGGACGTATATTTTCCCATTTTCTTTACATTATTGTGTATTAATTTTTTTTGGATATTTTACATGTTAAAATATATGATGGTATTTATTTATTGTTTTTAAAAAAATCTTTTTGAATCGTAATATATATATATATATTGAATAATTTAGTTATTTTATTAAAATAGTTTCTTACATTACAGTCATATACAAAATAAATATCCCTTTTTTGGGACCAATCATAATTGTCGAGGCTATTAGAGGTGGATTGGGTTGGAATAATTGATATATTTCTCGACTAGTTAATGACCTACATTGGATGATTATGTAAAAATCTAATTACATTGGTTTATTCATTATGGTGATGTTTTTAGTTAGTTTGTTATATAGTGAAATAGTGTTAATGGGTGTTGAGTTTTGATAAAAGACTAGGGATACCAATGATTTGGGGGCTAATATAATGTTTCACCAGGATTATTATAACCTATTAATCTACTGTAATCAATGATATTTCATGTACACGATTAAAGAGGATAATGCATATATCATGTTACATGATAGATATATATCCATTCACTCTATATTTGTATAATCTAAACCAAAAAAATTAATAATGAAGGTTTCAAGATGAAAAATATATGATTCAACCAAGTAAATGGCTATTTCATTTTAAGAGGCATAGAAAATATTTTAATTTGTAAGTGACTCATACCTCATTCAGCGAATAATTTAGAAATGGGACTTCAATATATAGAAAATATATGGTGTTTTTTTCTTTGTATGTATTTTAGATGGATGATCTCACACTACATTAAAAGTTAGTGGATTAATATAAAATATATATTTTATTACTAATATAACAAATCAATGTTATGGGAAGGTTGATCAATTTTCATAGGCATTATATATACTATCATTATAGGCTTCGAGGTGATGTTGAGCATAAAGAAGAAATGGATTGGCTAGAGTCATCTTCTCAGTTCCTTACTTTTCATAGGTCATCTTATATCAATACATTGGTACTATTGATGTGTTATATTTTTTTATTGTTGGTTGATGGGAGTTGTTCCCAACAATGTTTGGGGCACAGTATTTCTAGGTTGGTATAGTCGATAGACCACCTTGATAAATGTATCCCATTTATGGGGGACCAGTTTATGGAGGATTGAATGACCATTATAGAGGTGTTCATGGAAGAGGGAATCTATTTTGAGGAAACAAATAATATATATAAATTACCAAGATCAATGGTGTATAAGGTTTGGATTCTAGACAGTTAGAGAGGATATAATCCATTCATTATGTCTCACCAAACATTAATTGAGATATGACACTTGTGTTGTATACTACATAACTCTAACAAATCAACATAGGTTCACCCTAATTATTGTTTTTAATATATTTTTTTATTAGAACATGATCAAAATAGTACACTTTGCCTATCCATTTCATCCCAATAATTTAATTTTGGCGATCATCCTATCACTCAAATATGATATTTGTGAATGATTATTTAAAATAGGAATATATCCTCTTGGACATCTTTATCCTAGATATGAGACCTAAATATGTCATTCAAAGAATATATAACTTATCAACAGTCTATGTTTCTATATAAATATATCAATATATTTTTTATCGCATAGGTGGGTCATGTATAACCATTACTCAAGAATTTCTCGTGATGAAAAGAGTGTGGTTAACTATAAAGATATTATAACTCATTATCCATCAACTAATTACCCTTGAAATATGACTAGTCCATGTTTCAAGGTAGTAGTATAATGAAGTGAAAATGATTATAAAATTGTTTTTTGAGAAGAATTTCCATCCCTCCCATAGCGTGGATGATTTTATCATCGATATACACACTATGAACAAATCATGATCATTAATAACATATTTTATATCATTTTTATTTCATAGTAAATTATTTTTTATGGTTGAAGAAATTATTGATAAATGACTTATTAAATGTATTGATTCTCTTTGGGATGATATTTTCAATTAGATAAGAATGTCTATTGAATATTGAGTATTTGAAATGACTAAAGTAACATGAATTTTGTGATAATAAAAAAGAAAAACAAGAAAAACCCTTGAAATCTATAGTTATCATTATTTTTATTAAAAGATAAAGAAGTGATTGTTATTTATTATTTATGGCCATTTCCCTAGGAATTATACTTTTGATCGATGTTTTTTTGTTTTTCTTGTGAAGGATGTTGCTTTTATGGGTTGGGAGTCACTGAAGATGATATAAGATATATCGTGGTTCATTTAAATAGTGAAATTATATTCAAAATTCATAAAATACTCCTCTAATATTGCATCACCTGTGATATCCATTACATGAAAAGAGTAACCATCCATTTTGTAATAAAAATAAAAATATTATTCATGTTGTTAAACAAGAGGTAGATCATTTCACTATAGTTTCAATTCAATAGGAATTGTTGGAGTATACTTTACATTTAAATTGTTTAAGGATTATTTATGGTATAAAATTTATGGAATCATTTGTTTTAATTTCTTATCTGTCTACAAAACTAATAAAACATAAGGATAATTCTCCAAAAAATGACATAAATATATATTCTAATATTTGTTACTTCATTATATGGGGAAATATTCTAATCGATGAAAAATTTACGTTCATAAAATATCACACGAGCCTCAAGTATGTATTTTCATTAAAGGACCTCAGTTTTTCAGAGAGGTTATAGATAAAGTACGCATATGGTCGTAATTTTTAGATAGTTTTTACTCTATGTATGGGAAATGTTTATGAAAATTCAATTAGTTGGAAGGAATAATTGTTAAAAATATAGGAATTTTTAGTTAGTTATCGTCAATAATGTTTGATTTTGTAGAATAATGGATCATTTTTCAATTAGTTGATAGTATTGTCATATTTAATTATTCATCATATTATAAAGCCCATGTTGGGGATATCTAATATTAGGTTTGGTGAGATCATATTATATATTGGGACGGACATAGTGTATTGTTGATTTTCAGGATTATTTCCTCCAATGCAATGGGAAGATATTGGTACCTGTATTGATTTGCTGAGAGGTGTTTAGGTATTTTCAAACCTCAAATTTTTTGTACATACCAGCATGATATGTATGTGTTATGATCTTAATAACTATATAATGTTAACAATAATGATGAAATATTTGGATGATTATATTTTTTAGTGTCTCACTATTCAGTCATTGAATTATGATCATTTGGTTGTCAGAAGTTTTAGATAACCAATTAAGCTTTTTAATATATAAGGAATAATATATGAATGCATTTTATGATTTTATTCCATGAACAATGAATTTTCCCGATGTTATATGGACAAATGTGTATTGGATAGTCGCGATTCCTTACTTCTATCATATTTAATAAAAGAATTATTTCATTGAATTTGTACTTAAGTTAAAAAAGTACATAGTTTCAATTCACAGTGTGTCCAACATGATTATGCCTCACCATGATTATCATTTATTATCAAAATTATAGATGTTTTTCTCAAGGGAATATGGTATCATTGATTGTTTGATTACACTATTCCACTCCCAGATTGGAAGATAGGCTGAGTGGAATATTTAGGACCTCAAAATTATTTTTAGAGTTAGATTGATCTATTTTGATAGGATTTGTTTTGATCTCTAATATATGGTAATGATTAGAAAAAAAATACAAGAACTCTATTATTTGAATTAAACTATTCATAGACATGTATGGGAGACCGGGAATGATTACCCTTTAATTGATTGATTGGAATATCTATCAATTTTGGTGATTCAACTATTTAATTAGTTGATATATATTATCAGTAGATCAATATTTATTTGAGGTAATCATAGAGTTATTAAAAGTAATTAATAGTGAATAGAAAAATATGCATTGGGTTTGGGGAGTGAGAAACATTATTCATCATGTTCTCACAAGAACATAATTTTATGAGGTTGGGTTTGTTGTATATTATCTTCTTGAGATTTATATGTCCTTTAGGATTCTACACGGTAGAGTTTATGTCATGATTCTACATGAGTTTCCTTCAATGATGTATAAAATACATTGGGTTTTACACATATTAGGGGAATAGTGTAATTTTAATGACTCATCACAGATTTTTAACTAGGTGGGATTAATTATTATTATTCACAGACCATGGTGTAAAGAAAATTATATATCAATGAATGAAAAAAGTTCAATCTAGGGTCACTGATAATTTATTTTCATGTAATGTAAATAAATTATATTATTTATGGGAGAATATGGAAATGTAATAACCAAAATGAACTTAGAACCCGCACCAGAATATATGTAACACCCCAGGTAAATAAAGAATATGACATCATTATATTTATCCCTATTTGTGAATAAAATGTTAATATTTATTTAAAGGGAACACTATGCTTGATGGCTTACCCAATACGCAATAATGAGTTCCTTTGAAATCTACACTGCACTATAATAATTAAATAATATTATTTTGAATGGCAGTTAACGCCTAGACGTTGTAATGGAGGTAATGAACAGAACTAACTAAAAAATTATTATATATGATTGTCAAATATTTTTACTTTTTACAATAAATGTTGGAGGATTAAAAATGTGAATAAATTAAATTTTAAGCGTAAACATTCTATTATTCTTTAGAAAGTCGATTAACCGCCTTTTGATGGAGAACCTCTTTTAAATCCACTTTTTGACAGTTTTATGTTTTGTATTTGAAAAAATGAAATTCTTCTTTAGAATCGGGACATCAAAATTTACTTTGTGTAAATTTTTGGTATCTTTCTGATAAAGTTCATTTTTTTAATGAGTAGTAAAACTGTTGTAATTTAATTCAAAACCTCTTTTTAATCCAATTAATTTATATGAATATATTATATTTTGAATTTTTTTTTAAAGTAAAATTACAATATATTTTTACCATTTAATCGAATAGTGGTCATTGGAATTAATTTCACTTTGAAATTGGACTTAAACTAGTGTCAATCTTTTAATAGATATTGTTTTTTAAAAACACGCTATTTGTTTTGACAGCGGGAATTAATTATTAAATTAATTAATGCAACTTATATGTTTTGAATTTTGTAAAATAGACATCATTTTTGAATTTGGAATATCAAATATATCTTGGCGTGAATTTTTGGTATTTTTCTAAAAAACTTCAATTTTTGATGAATAGTGAAACCACTAAGTGGTAGTTAAAGAAACAGATTTTTTTCATTTAAATGAAACTTTTCCACCTATGAATTTTAAATTTCATAAATCAAACATACATGGATTTCCTTAGGAAGTAAAAAGTGGTTCAATGGGATTCAAATAATTTTTTGGTGAATAGTATCATTTAAGTTCTTAATCGTGATTAGAGGTAATTAGTGTAATTTAAGGTAAAAATAATGTTTTAACAATGTGAAATGACCTAGAAACATGTCATATCCTCATTGGATGTTTCATGGCCGGACAAGACAATACATGGGTCATCTTGGGGACCCCATGGAGCCATTTAGTTGGAAAATGACATAAATAACATTTTATTTAATGTTAAAATAAAAATGTCACAAGCATGAGATGTTTCACTAAAACAATTTTTAAATGGGGTTATACAAGTCATATTTTTTACTATAAATATTCATTAGAAATATAAAAATATTTCATACATCATGTTATTTGTTTTATAATTTTATACATTATATAAATTAAATTATATATGACATCATGATGAGGCAGCGATTACCTCATTAATAAAGGATTTAAATAAAATTAAAAGATAATGTTAGAACTATAATATACACTTGTCAAAAACCTATTGGATGAGTATATTTAGACCCCTTACCACATTATCCTCGAAATAAATAATTGTGGGTCCTTTAAAATCTGAAGCTCGTTTGAAAATAAAGTAACATTTTGTAACTTTACAAGAGTGCCCCTCCTCTCCTCTTATAAAAGGCCCCCACCTCTACCACCATACCCACACCTCTGAAGACATTGGCTCCGCCAACCCATGCTCATTATACATCTCCACAACCCTCCTTTACTCCTAGAAGCCTCAATTCGGACAGAAGTCTTCCCAAGGAATCCTTTGAGCTGAAATCAAATAGAGTTACCCGATTTTAAGGTATTGTCTTCAGTTGTGTTCTTCTGTTTTATTTTTCTTCTCCAACCCCCTAAACTCTTTTTATTCATTTCTATTGTAACAACTCCACTATATTCAATATAATAGTATGTTTTTATATGAAACATTCTATCTACACTTACACACACCTACACCTAATGGTTAAAGAACAAAATGTTTCTGTGGATGGTGAATTTCTGCCTCACGACACGATGAGTGTTCAACACTCATATAACACCTTCAAAGGTGGCCATTAAGATGACACTATATTTATATATGATATATAATATGTTTATGTTTTAATAAAGATTAATTATTTTTCTTTTTTGGCATACCTTTATGGTTTCCATTGTGGGTAAACACGATAATTTCATTTTAGGAAATGCGGACTACCACCCCCACAAAGTGATTTGATTCGTTAATAACATATATGGGATGTATATAGGATGGATTTAAAGTTATTATATATGATTTATGTTCCATATAAATGATTAATATAATTCTGGAAATAAAATATACATATCTATCATTTTGTTTTAATTATATTAATATGAAATAGAAATGAAAGTAGCGTTCATGCGTACGTACGGCTTACCGTCTCCATGAACAGTGCATTTCATTTCTTACCTCTAAATGATAATGTAATATTATAAATACATATATATTATGGATATATATGATATATATGATATCCATGTAATGAATATAATTCTGGATATAATGATCCCTTGACCACACGAACAACATGTAATTGTAAAAAGTCCACTTTCGAATTAAGAAACAAATATCGACAAAACAAACATTATTAACTTAAATGATTACATAATGTTTATAACATGTCAATAAGTGATATAAAAGAAGTAATGAACTTTAAAATGGTTCTCAAGCATTTAGAAATTATCTCAAGTTTATTATTCAGGACATTAAAGAACGATCGAGTCAAGTCGGACCCGAGGTAAGGGATCATACACCTCTCTTTCTTTTTAAGTACACTCTTTTATGTAATTCCTTTTAAGCTCCTCTTTCTTATGATTGAGATGTTCTTTTATATTTCTCATACTGTAATTTTTATGTTCATATGATGAGAGACCCTATATTCTCTCGTCAATCCATTTTAGATGTTTTGATTGGCGTCGTTAGGCTGCTAAATTTTCGTAAAGGATCCAACCTCTCTCTTTCTTTTTAAGTACTCTCTTTTATGTAATTTCTTTTAAGCTAATATTTATTATGTTTGGGGATGTTCTCTTATATTTCTAAAAAATTAATTTTTATGTTAATATTTTAAAAGACCCTATTTGATCTCATCAATCCATTTTTTGAGGTTTTATGTGGGGCTGTTAGGCTACCGAATTTTCAAAAGGGGGTTTTCATCTCACTTTTTGTTCCCGTGAGATCCATGATACATTGGCCACTATTTAATTTTTGTGTGGTGTATTTACTGACAATTATTTTAATATTAGTAGAATATACTCTCATTTAGGGGTAGTTACGTCTTCATTGTAAGACCCTTATTTCATGGGGTGTACGTTTTGAATGTTGCCCAAATCGGTAAGGGAACCTGTCACACTCCTCTTTTAAAAAGACTTATTTTGTTATGTCTTTTAGTTTATATCTTTTTTTGAGGGGATATGTTCTTATATATCCTAATTGATGTAAATTTTATGTCCAAGTGATGAGATACCATTTTCTCTCTCATCAACTAATTTTATGAATTTTAATGTGATGTTGTTAGGTTGTCGAATTTTACCAAGGGAACTTCTTAACCCAATTTTGATTTCGTTGGGTTCAACATGTAGTTATTGAATATGTTATCCATTGAATATGTTTGAATTACCTTTTATTGTTTTACACTTAATATCCACTTATATTGGGTGTATTTATGTTTGTCACAAATTATTATGAGATTGATTCATCCTTAATTTAATGATACATTCTCTATAAGGGATTTTATCTCATTTTACATTTCAATTGAGACTTCATTGTTGTTATACACCAATTCAGCCTTATATGGTGTATATACTGTCCTTTGGAATATGATATCATGAATCCCTTTATTCTCATGATATTATAACGTTTTGATTAAATGTTATTCCTCAATTATTGTATTCAAGTGTCTCTCATTTTGATAAAAACCTGTTAACAAAAATATCGTTTTAATTTTTTTAATGATTTGTTATTATAAATATTTCTCATTAATATCCATGTTTTAAAAATTGTTTGAAGGATTTATTTATGTGGATATTAATGGGGTAAAATGTTAAAAGCTTCAAAGTGTTATGGGAAACTTTGATTATAAAATCTCTATATTAAATGTTTTAAATGGTTTTGAAAATGTTTTTTTAGGATGGATTCAATATCGTAAAATGTTATATTGTTATTGCAATGTGGGAACGTTATCTTTCCTTTATGCTTAAGTTATGTTCTATGATTATGTTATGGTTCTTGGGAATTTTATATGACAAAGGGTGGTTTCGTGATAATCTAAGGGCAGGGGAGCCCGATATAGCTCTCCAATGCATTGGGTAATGCGTTGGAGTTAAGCATTAAGGGTTCTCTGAAGATATTTAAGAAATATATTGTGATGGGTATTCCAAACATAACAGAGAGGGTTACTCCATATGTAATAATGTTATAAATACCTCACGTTACCTTTATGTCTTATGATGTCTATTATTTATTCATTATTTTATGTGGTATGTTAAAGTGCATATGTTTTATGGGTAAAGTATGATTTCATTCATATGTATATATGTACTCAGGTTTCCTTTCCATACTTTTTATAACCCTTACTAAGCTTTTTATGCTAATCCCATGTTTTTGAAATATTTTTCACAGGTCAAGGGAATGGTACATGATATGATGATAGTGTCAAGGAAGTGTCAAGAAAGAATCCATGTTTTATGTTAAATATGTTTCCGTTGATGGGAAAAATGAATACTATATTTTATGTAACCACTCTGATTAAATGTGGAATGTAATGCAGGTTTTATGATATATTTCTCTAAAACTCCAAACTAGAAAAGATCATCAATGTGTAATCTTTTAATAACTCAAGATTAAGTAAGGTTTAAGATTGGGGCCTTATAGTTGGTATCAATGGTCGATTTAGATATCTTTAGAGGTTAAGGTATTCTCTAAGAATTATTGACTTTACCATAATGGTTAGGATTTCAGAAAGTGTCCTAGTTTTAGATAAAGTTAATGAGTAATTATATCTTATTGTTTACCTTCCTCATTAGTACATGATGGTTTTTTTGATATACTCACACTGACATTTCTATTTTTAGTGAATGGATGGATCTAGCAGGAACCAAAGAGACAACAGGTTTGAAGGAAACTGTGGTGGTTCTCTGATTAAGATACTAGATAAAATGGGGGATTCAATGAGGAAATTCGTGGTTGTTCTGAACCAACTATCAAGGAGTCATGATCAACCACTTGAACCATGGTATGTTCTGTAATGCATCATGTACGAGATGATCAATGGATGTGGAAGTTCAGGTAATAATTATAAAGGTAACCATTATAGTTTATATGATCCTTACATTTGAGGTAATTATGGGTTATTATATGTTAGGATGGAAAATTAAAGGCATGAGATAAACTTGAGGTTAAAATATGTCATGATTATTTTTGAAGATTTTATCACGTTTTGGGGAATTTTTTATGAATTATACAGTTTTGGAAAAAGGACAGCACACAGACCGTGTGACAACCCGTCGCGTCGGACAAAGCTGCAGGAATCGAACCCCCAACCAAAGTGCGACTGGTATTTATCACCGACCACTGGACTACGTGAAGTCCCTGGTTAGTTTGACTAATTCTTTTTTGTTTGATGATTTTAGGAATCAAGAGTAAGTTTTTGGAAATTATTAAACTATCATCGAGAATTTTTTATTAGGTTAATAAATTTTCAATATGAGAATTTAAGAGAAACTGATGTTATTTGGAGATAAAATTTTATTTGTACCTTGGAAGACTATATGACTAAATCCTTCAAATATCTGGGTTTCAATCATAGTCTGGTTCACTTTGAAGAACTTTATGGACAAATTGTTATATCAAATGGTCCTCATTGAACTTTGGGGTTTCTTGGACAAATCATGGAGATTAATAATAGATTTTCTTTTTATAAAGGGTTATCATTTTCTGGATTATGTGACCTTGTACTATCCATTTTGGTTTTGGTTTTGGTTAAATTCTGAAGACATGGGAAGTATATAGTTCTCTTTTGTGGATTAGGTGATTCTCTAGAAGTTGATTATAGTGAACAAGTCTTCCTAAAAACTCATATTTTGGAGAAAATATGAGTTTGTTTAAGAAATCTAATAAAAGCTAGAAGTCGACATCATAAGTAATTATGTTTCCTTATGAATAAATTACTCTATAAAAATTAACTTAAAACAAAAATGTTGTCTATTAACTTTTCCTACTGGGGAATCGAATACCGTTTAACCCATCACAAGTTTGTGGGTTTCTTGTGGTTAACTTTCTCTTATTCCTGTTTTCTATCACTCTCCATCAGATCATGACCCTATGTTTTCTCCTCCATGTCTATGTTTTCCTACATGGAATCCTATTATGGGTTAACTCGGGTTACCTCTGTACTTCTCTTTCATTATTTTAAAGTGATTTTTTACCGACTCTTATTCCGATGTGGGACTTTCAAGGATGTTTCCGAGCCCAATTTTAAAATTGTGAGGATGCAATTCCCAAAAGGGGGGAAGAATGTAACACCCCAGGTAAATAATGAATATGACATATTTATATTTATCCATATTTGTGAATAAAGTGTAAATATTAATTTAACGGGAACTCTATGTTTGATGGCTTACCCAATACACAACAATGAGTTCCTTTGATATCTTACGTTGCACTATAATAATAAAATAATAATATTTTAAATGGTAGTTAAAGCCTTGTCGTTGTAATGGAGGGAATGAACAGAACGAACTACAAAATTATTATATATGTTTGTCAAATACTTTTACTTTTTACAAAAAATGTTGGATGATTAAAAATGTGAATGAATTCAATTGTAAGCGTAAACATTCTAATATTCATTAGAAGGTCGATTAACAGCCTTTTGATGGAGAACCTCTTTTAAATCCACTTTTTGAAAATTTTATGTGTTATATTTGACAAAATAAAATTCTTCTTTATAATCGAGACATCAAAATTTACTTTGTGTAAATTTTTGGTATATTTCCGATAAAGATCATTTTTTAATGAATAGTGAAAAATATTGTATTTTAATTCAAAACCTCTTTTTAATATAATTTATTTATATTATTAGATTATCATTTGAATTGTTTTTAATGTAAAATTAGAATATATTCTTACCATTTAATCCAATAGTGGTCATTGAAATTTATTTCACTTTGAAATTGGACTTAAACTACTGTTAATCTTTTAATAGATTTTGTATCTTAAAAATGAGCTATTTGTTTTGACAGCCGGAATTAATAATTAAATTAATTAATGCGACTACTGTGTTTTGAATTTTGTAAAATATACATCATTTTTGAGTTTGGAATATCAAATATAGCTTAGGGTGAATTTTTGGTATTTTTCTGAAAAACTTCAAATTTTGATGAATAGTAAAACCACTAAGTGGTAGTTAAAGAAACTAATTTTTTCATTTAAATGAAACATTGAATGCTCTGTGTTTTTAATTTCAAAAATCCGACATACATGGTTTTCATTAGGTATTAAAATGTGGTTCAATGGGATTAAAATAATTTTTTGGTGAATAGTAACTTTTATGTTCATACTCGCGATTAGAGGTAATTAGTGTAATTTAAGGTAAAAATAATATTTTAATAATGTGAAATGACCTAGAAACATGTCTTACCCTCATTGGATGTTTCATGTTCGACAAAGACAATCCATGGGTCAACTTGGGGACCCCATGGAGCCACTTTGGTTGGAAAATGAAATAAATAGCGTTTTATTTATAGTTAAAATAAAAATGTCACAAGCATGAGATGTTTCACTAAAACAATTTTTAAATGGGGTTATACAAGTCATATTTTTGATGATAAATATTCATTATAAATCTAAAAAGATTTACTACATCGTGATATTTTTTTTATAATTTTTAAAAATTAAATAAATTAAATTATTTTTGACATCATGATGATGCAGCGATTACCTCATTAATAAAGGATTTAAATAAAATGAATTTGATAATGTTAAAACTATAACTTACACTTTTCAAAAACCTATTGGATGACTATATTTCTAACCCTTACCACCCTATCCTCTAAATACATCAATTTGGGACCTTTAAAATTTGAAACACTTTTGAAAATAAAGTAATATTTTGTAACATTCAAAGGGTGCCCCTCCTCTCCTCTTATAAAAGCCCCCCACCTCTACCACATTACCCACACCTATCAAGAATTTGGCTCGGAAAACCCCTACTAATTTTGGCTCTCCACATCCCTCTCTTACTTCTAGAAGCCTCACAGTGGGCAGAAGTCTTCCCAAGTAAGCCTTTGATCTCAAATCAATGAGGGTGACCCGATTTTATGGTAATGTCTTCACTTGTGTTATTTTGTTTTATTTTGCTTCTCCAACCCCCTAAACTATTTTTATTAATTAATTTTGTAACAACTCTAGTATCTTTAATATAATAGGATGTTTTTAAAAGAATCATTCGAGCTACAATTACACACACCTACATCTAATGGTTAAAGAACATACTGTTTCTGCGGATGGCGGATTTCTGGCTCACGAAACAATGATTGTTCAACAGTCATATAACACCTTCAATGGTGTCCTTTAATATGTCACTTAATTATATATGATATATAATATGTTTAGGTTTTACTTAAGATTATTTATTTTTCTTTTGTGGCATACCATTATGGTTTCCATTGTGGGTAAACACGATAATTTCATTTCAGGAAGTGCGGACTACGACCCCCTCAAAGTTATTTGATTCGTTAATGACATATGTGGTATGTATAAAGGATGGATTTAAAGTTATTATATATGATTTATGATACATATAAATGATTAATATAATTCTGGAATTAAAATAAACATACCTCTCATTTAGTTTTAATTCAATTAATATGACATAGAAATGAAAGTAGCGTTCATGTGTACGTACGATTTATCGTCTCCATGAACGGTGCATTTCATTTCATACATATAAATGATAATGTAAAATTATAAATACATGTATATTCTGGATATATATAATATATATGATCTCCAAATCATGGATATCATTCTAGATATAACGAACCCTTGACCACATGAAAAACATGTAATTGTAAGAAGTCCACGTTCGACTTAAGAACCAAATATCGACAAAACAAACATTATTAACATTAATGATTACATAATGATTATAACATGGAAATAAGTGATATAAAATAAATAATGAACTTTAAAATGGTTCTTATGCTAGTATAAATTATCTCATGTTTATTATTCAGGACGTTAAAGAACGATCGAGTCATGTCGGACCCGCGGTATGGTATCCTACCCCTCTCTTTATTTTTAAGTACACTCTTTTATATAATTCCTTTTATGATCCTATTTCATATGATTGGGACGTTCTTTTATATTAATATTACTTTAATTTTTATGTTCATATTATTAGACACCCTATTTTCTCTCGTCAATCCATTTTGGATGTTTTGATTCGCGTCGTTAGGCTGCCGAATTTTCGTAAAGGATCCAATATCTCTCTATCTTTTTAAGTACTCTCTTTTATGTCATTTCTTTTATGCTCATATTTTTTATGTTTGAGGATGTTATTTTATATTAATAATACTTTAATTTTTATTTTCAATTTATGGGATACCCTATTTGATCTAATCAATCATTTTTTTGAAGTTTTATGTGGTGCTGTTAGGCTGCTGAATTTTTGTTCCCATGAGATCCATGCTACATTGGCCACTATTTCCTTTTTGTGTGGTGTATGAACATACCATTAGTTTACTATTAGTATAATATACACTCATTTATTGGTAGATACATCTTCATTTTATGACCCTTCTTTCATGGGGTGTACATTTTGAATGTTTCCCAAATCGGTAAGGGAACCTTTCACACTCCTCTTTTAAAAAGACTGATTTTTTATGTCTTTTAATATACAGCTTCTTTATGTTGGGATATGTTATTCTATATCCTTATTGTTGTAAATTTTATGTCCATGTAATGTGATACCATTCTCACTCTCATCACTAATTTTATGAATTTTAATGTGACATCGTTAGGCTGTCGAATTTTACCAAGGGAATATCTTAACCCAATTTCGATTTCCTTGGGTTCAACATGTAGTTATTGAATATATTATCCTTTGAATATGTGTGAATGACCTTGTATTTTTTTTATACTTAATATCAACTTATATTGGGTGTATTTATGTTTGTCACACATAATTATGAGATTGATTCATCCTTAATTTAAGCATACCTTCTTTATAAGGGATTTTATCTCATTTTACATTTCTATTGAGACATCATTGTTGTTATGAACCAATTCACTCTTATATGGTGTATATATTGTCCTTTGGAATATTATTTCATGAATCCCTTTATTCTCATCATATTGTAATGTTCTGATTAAACGTTATTCCTCAGTTATTGTATTCATGTGTCTCTCATTTTGATAAAAACCCTTTAACTAAAATATTGTTTTAAATGTTTTAATGATTTGTTCTTATAAATAGTTTTCATTAATATCCATGTTTTAAAAAACGTTTCAAGTATTTCTTTATGTGGATATTAAGGGTGTAAAATTAAAAAATCTTCAAAGTGGTATGGGAAACTTTGATTAAAAAATCTCTTTATTAAATGCTTTAAATGGTTTTGAAAATGTGTTTTTAGAATGGATTCAATATCTTAAAATGTTATATTATTATTGCAATGTGGGAACATTATCTTTCCATTATGCTTATGTTTTGTGCTATTATTATACTATGGTTCTTGGGAATTGTTTATGAAGATGGGTGGTTCAGGGATAAACTAAGGGTGTGTGAGCCCGATATAGCTCTCCAATGCATTGGGTAGCGCGAAGGAGTTAAGCATTAAGGTTTCTCCAAAGAGATTTAGAGAATATACTATGATGGGTATTCCAAACGTAACCAAGAGGGTTACTCACTACGTAAGAATTTTATGAATGCCTCATGTTACCTTTATGTATTATGATTTATATTATTTATTCATGTTTTTATGAGGTACGTTAATGTGCATATGTTTTATGGGTAATGTATGATTTCATTCATATGTTTATATGTAATCATGTTTCCTTTCCATACTTTTTATAACCCTTACTGAGATTTTTATGCTCATCCCATGTTTTTGAAATGTTTTTCACAGGTCAAGGTAATGGTACATGATATGATGATAGTGTGAAGGAAGTGTCAAGAAAGAATCCATGTTTTAATTTAAATATATTTCCGAGGATGGGAAAAATGAATACTATCTTTTATGTAACCACTTTGTTTAAATGTAGAATGTAATGAAAGTTTTATGACCTAATTCTATAAAACTCTAAACCTGAAAAGATCCTCAATGTGTAATATTGTAATAACTCAAGAATAAGTAAGGTTTAAGGCCGGTGCCATATAATATATGACTTTATATTAATATGATGAAAAATTTTGATGGGGAGGAGGATGTAGATAATTATTTCTTTTATAAAAATTAATTTTAATTCATTAAATAATATTTCGAAATGTGTCCCCAATAACAGAAACTTTTTTCTCATTTTTCCTGCTGATAAATAGGAAACAGAAAACATATCATTTTATGTACTGTGTTTTTGAACCAATATAAACATTAAACCAAAAACCATATTGAAATACTCAAACTAATATTATGTCCAAAATTGGATGTTTTTCTATAACTGGTATAATATCAATTTTAAGGCCTCAAACATTGGGAATTATAAATTATGTTTATCTTCTAAAATACTAGATATCTAAATAGGAATATATTACTTATTATTATTATATTCACATTGTGACATGGATTTGGAGTGACAAAGTGGTGGTCAATTACTTTTTTTCATGTTTAACGGATGATATATTCAAATAGATGATCATCCTGGATAAAATGGTTTTTTTTAATAGATTTATAATGGAATGTAATTTATTATTATTATGGTGTAATTTATATAGAAATAGGTTTTCCATTCAAATATATCAGTCATTTTTTAGAATTTGAATATACATATATAACACAAATTTCAAATTTCAGTCCAAAATCTTTTTATAAAACCTAGGTATATAAACCCTCATAAGATATAATCTTCCCCAATTTTATTAGAAAATAAATCTAGTTCATTATTCTATAAGTTTATAGAGGTGGTAGTTGGAATGATGATCAAGAATTATATTGATATTGGTTATGATTTAGATTTTTTCCATGGAGGTAGGACAGTTTTTATTTATGTTCCGCTATTTCATTGTTATGATAAATCTATTATTCTATAAATATTTGGTTAACGATGAATATAATTATAATGACTAAATATTTCAAAATTCATAAATTCAGGAAAAAAATATTATTTTAATATATAATTGATTATATCTGATGAATCATGAATCAAATTAAATTTCTCATTTGAGACATATTTGAATCTAGTGTCCAATTATCTGATGATTTATTACGCAATCATAATGAAATGTGATTTAAGGAATATTTCATTGACATGGAATATTATTAATACTTTTCACCTTTCAAGATGATTTAATTTTTTTAATCTATAATATTATCTCCCATGGTCGTGTGAGATTGAATACATAATTATTTATTTTTTTCATCAAATAACCAAGGGTATAACACAATCAAATTTGTTATGATTTGTATTTTCAGAAATGAACAAGTATTTTCTTAAAAATATGGGCTTTTCATGCTTTTGTGGTTATTATTATTTTTATTTTAGTTCTTGTTATTATTATATGATAAAATTTAATCCATGAAAATTTATTTTATTTGAATATATGTATATATATATATATATATATATCCCTGATAATTTTATTATGTTTTCAATTAGAAATTATTCATCACCAATTCTCATGTTATTGATTTCACCCAAATGAGAATGCATTATTCTGTGTTTATGAAATACCAAAACCATTATTTGATCAATTAGTTATCTACCATTTTTTTTTTGTTTCATAACTTTTCTCTAAAACATTAAAATGAAGAGAGTCTACCAAAAGAAAACATAGGGAGTATAGTAGGGAGGATGAAATTGTATTTCGTTGCACTTCGATGAAAACTGGCGGGAAATAAAACAGATTGAAATGGGTCACATGAAATGGCCAAAGAAGTGTGATTTTTTTTTTTGGATGGTGTAAGTTATGAACAATGGATGTCAAACTAAAGGTAGTTTAAATAGAGACATTTGTATCAACAAAATGTTATTATTTGTTTTTTAGAATTTTTCCTTCTACTTAATCAATAATACAAAATAATTAATGGTGAATTTTAAAAAATTATATTTTTAATATTTTTACTAATTCAAAGTTTCATTAAATCATAAAAAATATCATTATGTTATTTAGATGAGGCGATGAAGGGGTTTCGCATGAAATGAAAAATCACATGACATGATATTGTGGGCCACATGCCACGAAATGTGAAAGAGAATTTCTTATCATCTATTTCTGTAAAAGTGGTGTTTCTGTATTGTACAAAAAAGTTATGTGTACCTACACAAATGTTGTTTATCTTGTGACAGGAGACTCAATGTGTGTAGGATTTACATGATAATTAGGGATGAAATACCCACACATGTTATAGTTTATATGACATACTAGGTCTACTGGATTCATATATATTTATATATTGTAGTATAAAAATATCATTCATATGTGACACACACATTCTCTCTAATATAGTGGTAAACCTTGTAATTGCTATAATATTGTACTCTTTGTATCCATACACACTAGTTTTAATAAGGGATGAATGTACAGGACATTGTGATAAATTATCCAGATAACATTATTTATTGTGAATATCATTGAAATCATATTATTTTTATTTGATAATTATTTGTATATTTAGTTTTGTTACTTCATATTGTTGATACCATGGATATGGAGAGAATTAGATCATCCATGGGGTTTGAAACCCATTTTATGCATATTTATTTCTAGGGAATGAGACCACAACATATCTACTTCTATATGAAACCCTCTCAAACATAAAATGAATGTGTCCACCACTCATAGAGATTGTAACCCTTATAGATGATGTACATTACACATTTTAGGGAAGAAGCCTCCATATGTTTTTGTAAGCACATAGATGACAGAATCATTATCAAGTCATGGATCTCCATTAAGTGAAACGAACAATAATTTTATTAAATATTTCCCTTTAAATAAATATTATACTTTATATCCTGATATACCGTAATCACTACACCATGTTTTATTTTTATCTAATTCTATAAAATTATATTATACAAAGGAATACATTATGAGACTAGTAAAAAATAAATATATTATGTTTACTAATAGAAAGAAACAATATGTAAATAAAAATACTATAAGGTTTATATTATCAACATCATGACCTTACATATAGATCATATAGCCAATTTCAAATAGAGATATATTAAATCAAATGTTAAAATTTTAAAATAGCATGATAAAAGTTGAATGGTAGGTTGAATTTCATTATAGATTTATATAAAATTATATATTATTATTTAATATGCTCATTAGATATATGGTTCATATGACCCTTGTATATTTGGTCGTTTTATATGTGTTAATTATATATAACGATGTACAATAATATAATTATCATTTTAGAATTGTTACAAGAAAATATTAAATAATACAGATCACATATATTAAGTATTTATAGAATTAATGAAAAGAAAAATATCAATTAAAAATATTATTTATTATAAATAAATTTTTGTCATTACAGTTTTTTATTATTATCCCAATAGGATTTTTTTGTCTTTATAAAATTTAATGAAAGAATATAACACCCATATATTTATAAAATTTAAATATTCAATGATAAAAAAATTATTTGTATGAAATTAATATAAGATATGATTAATATTTATAATTTTAAGATAATTATATTTTTATTTATTGAAAAAAATTTATAAAAAAATAGTAATGATATTTATTTAATTTTTTTTAGATTAAAATAATTTTTTATATATGTAATGAAAACATTTACAATTGTATATTGATTTTTACATTAGAGAGAATTAGAATAAATTATTTTTTTATATAATGACACATTATATGACTAAAAAATGTTTTTTAATTATGGTTTGTTTATATTTACAAATTAGAGTATATCACTATAAAAAAATCATGACAAAGAAATAATTTAAATTATTTGAATAAAAATTTTCTAATTTTGTAATAAGGTAAATTTTAATTTTTTTCTCTAATTGTTTTTTGTTATGTTCAAATTTAGTTACCATAAAATAGGTAAAATGTGGTAAATGTGCTCAATAATGGAGAAAAATAAAATTATAGTAAAATATTATATATAATTTAATTTATTATTTAAATATGATCCTACCAATATCTTTCACATTATATTATCAATTTTATCCACTTTTAATCTAAAGAGATATTTCAAAAAAAATTGGAATGTGTGTTTGTTAAAATACCAATCAATCATACCTATAAAATGAGCCATCAAATAGCCACCACAACCCACACTTATAATATTATATTAAAACAAAAAAAATTCTATATCAATCAATTATCACTAAGGTTTAGTAAAAAATAATCACAAGATGGATTCCCATATCCATCATTTAATGGAAACTCTCGAGGAGAAGATTCAGGTCGTCAACAAAATTATTATACTCTACTTAATAATTAATTTTTTTATCTATTTTCTACATATTTTAAATATAATTTAATAAAATTATAATAAAAATAACTAATTAATATTTTAAAAAATTGAAATTATTACTATTAAATGAATTATGATTAATGATTTAGTTGTTATAACATCTATTCTCGGTCGGTTTCAAAACAAACATGAACAAAATTACAGCATAAATTTCGAATAAAAATATAATTCACATAATATGACTTAATATTTTTTTGATTATTAATTTTTACAAACATCCGTATTAGTAATATGGGAATTAATTAATGATAAAAAATGTAAATCTTTTGATAATTCAATAGTGGATATAAATGATATATTCAATCATTACATGGAATCTGTCCAAACATAGACCACAAAATAAACTCGAGAATGAAAAAATATATCAGAAAAATATATATAAATCATTAATAAAATTATTTAGTTGAAAAAACCATGATTATGGAGAATGTACTCGAACAACAAAAGTAAATCATGTTTGGAAAATGTGACAATTAATACTGAAATAATAATTTAAAAAAATCAAAATTGATATTTGGGTAATAAATCCTTATAAATGAATGGTATAATGTATAATAAGTATTAATATTCATATTATTTTTTAAAATAATTACAATAAACATAATATATAACGGTATAGAGAGCGATCAACCGTGAACAAGTTTATAATAAAAGATAGATTCAAATTACACATTGAAATTTGGATTTCAATAACTAAATTTTTCTAAGGCCAAATTTTTTGAGATATTTGTTAGATGTCCCATATATATTATTATACAATATTTCATTATAGGTTTAACATATATTGATATCATTTCTCCTTTTATTGGATTAAAATTAACCTGAAATGTTTCTTTTATATAAAACAAATTGTATAACATATTTTTAGTTAGGGGTCATTAATATCTATGTATATAATATTTTTATTTTGTTTTACATGTATTAAAACATATAATATTATTTATGATGGTAATTTTTTTATTGAATTTGACTTTCATTTACAAATATATGAACATAATTTATTTCAACCCTATTTTCAAGGTACTTATATCCTATGGATTTTTTTATTTTTAAATTATTCTTTTCAATGTTTTTTTGGTTTTCAATGTAATGTTTTAACATTTACATATAAATTATATTATTTTAATTATATATTTTTAAAAAAAGTGGATAAAATTTTCATTCATTTTCTAATAATTATTTTAATAAAATTATTTATTATTTTTCACTTATATCACTGCCCTTTAATGTAATTTTATTTATTACCATAGAAAGTTTTAGTGTTATATGATACCATATTTTAATAGATGGATTATATTAATATAATTTGGAAATATATATGAAATATATTTCATTCTCACAAGATATATATTATATCATTGATTTTTGAACATGATAATCATTATTTGGATCCTATATGTGTCCTTTTTCATTTTGTGATATGTAGAGCTAGAATTATATATTTTCCAATGGATTGTGGTTTTCTTTATATTACACGATTTTATATTTATGAGTCTACGGATTAAACTCATTCAACTGTGGGACTTTATCTACTATAGAATGATAATCGTTATAGTGATCATAAACATATAATGTTGTTTTCATTTATTAGAAGTTTGAAATATTAATATTCAACAATACTTTGTTATAAACATTAGTAGGTTATATTGTCATTATTATTTATTATTGGGTCATATTGACACACTTTTATCAATCATAACTTCTTTAATATTAAAATCCTTTGTCAGGACATATGATCTATGAAAAATATATTAGTGGGGATGTTGTACTGAAGTTATGTTCATGAACCATGATTATATTATTATACCCAAATGGTCATATTATGATAAATTATTTTCATTTATTTAATTTTTTAAATATACCTATTAATGGGAATTTTATCTCTCCTTTTAATATGATTCCATTACTAATGTAATTGAGAATAGTTTTACGTATAATATCTCTAGATAAATACCTAGGGTACTTTATTTTTTAAAATATGATAAATAATTATTATAAAATAGCGTGTTATGTAGCTAATAACTAATGAAACTAAACATATAGTTTCTCAGATTTGATTTATTTTTATATTAGAGGAAAAGTAATGTAAAATGATGTTATATCTGTGTATAATATGGTTGGTCCATATCATTTTGTATAAAAGCTATTTTTATAATTTGTTTATCAGATTATGATGCATAATATATAAAAGTCATTAAACAATCGATGATGAACCAAATGTAATGTAGGATGATCTGAAAATGACATCTGTTAAATTGAATGTATCATAATTTATAAAATATTACGACTTATTTACTATATCATATGATTTGTTACATTGGTAATTATTTATTAATGATCACACTATACGTTTTGTTTTTTTGATGGATTGAATAAGGAGGAATTGAGTTCAAAATTTTTATAGTGGGAAATTTAATGATTGCACAAATTTTATACAACATTAGATATGATATACATGTAAAATTCATAGGCATATTAATTCCCAATGTACTAAATCTATGATCAATATTGAGAACCATTTAAAACTCCAAAATGTTTCATAGAATAAACATTATTCCATTTCCTACTTCAAGGTTTAATAACCATCCTATTTTAGTGGGAATTTTAATATGTTAATTGTTCACCATGTGATCAACAAAATAAATGTGATATTATCTATTTAGAAGTGATTAATGTATGAACATGATGTCTTATCCATTTATAATATGGACGTATAGATTGATCAGTGGTCTATCTGATTAAATAAATCTATTCAAGGGGAATTAATTTACTATTCTGAAGTGGTAAAACATAATAATGTAATTTTATATTTTTATTTTCCTATAATATACTCTACTAAAAAAATAAATCATTCATTTATAATGTTTAAGAAGAGGATAAATCCATGGTAAAATATGAAGAAAACATGAATGGACATTCAAGGTGCACTATGGCTTTATAATTTACCCATAATGTTAATGTTATAATTTTTAGTGTAATAAAATGTAGACATTATAAACTATTATTTATATGGAACATTGGTAGAATTCAATATGATATTCAATATTTGAATAAAATTGAAATGAAAATCAGATACTCAGACTAATAACATAGTGTTTTAAGAATTAATAAAATTTATTTTTTAAAGAACTAAAATGATAAAACCCATGGAGTAAAGAAGAATAAACATTTTATAATTAAATAAAATGGGGATAATGATAAATTAATTTATACAAATGGAATGTGAAATTTATTAATGTGTGGGTGTTATGAACTTAAATGAAATTATTGTCAAAGATATATAACATGGAAGACTAAAAATAGATTGAAATAATGATCATTATAATGCATCACTAATATATCAAATATTCAAGGGTAAGTCGTGTAGAAATTACTCTAAACATAACTTATTTTCCCAGGATAATGAATTCAATAAATTATAGTAACATCCTAATCTGCGGGATTAATAGAAATCTAGTTTAATACAAACTATTTAACTGTGTCACAAAATCGATGTTCGGAAATGTACACTCTTCATTCACTGAATAACAATAATTTACTATTTATAATTTATATATACCCACTCTATTATATATATAATGTGTACTAGGTGTATAAAATAAAAACCCAAACTTTAAGATATATAATTATATTTTAAAATTTATTATTTTATGATTGTTTCATCCGATGTATTTAAAACGTTTTTAACTTAATATTTGTCTAATATTCTTCCTAAAAATTTTATAATTTATCACTCTTGAAAATTTAAAGTATTTTTGGGTATTGATCAGACCTCTCTCTATATAGAACCCATAATAATATTTATGATTAGGAATTCACATTTCATATCCTAAATAAACCAATGATTTCCTATAAATTTATCTATGATATGAAAAGGTTATAGAAATCAATTCCTTTTTATGGTTCTTAATACATAATCAAAGTGATATTTTTTATACATTGTTCCAATTTTGATAAATTTCCTTTAAGATAAAGGGTATTATCTATAAATAGTTAAGGATAAACTCAAAATTGAAGATATTTTTACTGTGAGTAAATAGATATATGTTTATGATCAATATTTTCATAGGTTACACAAGATTATTACGATTTGTTTTCCAATAAACCATACCTCTTTGTATAAATATATCAAAGTCTCTATTTATAATTTCCATGATAAAAATGGAAAATTAATTAAATATAAAAGGTAATATTATATAATAGTTTTATATAAACAATAAAATCACAATGTGCCGTATCATTTCTCTCTATGTGGAATAATGATAGATAAATGCATTAATATATTGATTATCCTGAACATAACATGATATTGTTTAAGAAGAATAATCATTAACTATAAATTTATGGTTTTTTTCTAGGAATTATGGGGATTAATATTTTATAATGATTTTATATCAATATGGATAGCATAAATTAATATTGAAAAGAGAGGATGTATATAACATAACAGTTTTACATGATATATAAACAAAAAAATATTATTGTTTTTATCCTAGAAAAAATTCACATTATATATTCAAAGATATGATGAATAGAATATTTGGAGACTATCTCTATCAATTTTTTGTAGTATTTATATATTATATTATAATACATTCATCATTGACTCATATAATTAAAACAATTTTATGATTATGTTAATGAAATTGATAATGGTGAAAATATATAAAAATTTATTAATGTTTGAATTTTCGATATTAAAAGAATAATTATTTTGTTATATATTAAAAATAAAGAAAAATCTATTAGTTAATAAACAAAATTGTAATTTGATAATAAACCACAACAACTACTATAACATAGATACATATTTTCCATATATATGATTCACATATCTACTTTTTGGTAGAAATTTCCTTGAGTATTGGAATAAGAGAACCATGTTAGCTCAGAAATATTTCTTGATCTTTAATATTTGTGAATACGAAGAAAATTTAAATGAGTTTTCTATAATGTTGTGCTTTTTAGATATAATGAAACTAATATATAGTGGAACAAGTTTTGTTATATAAAGTAATTCAATGAATATGGGATTAGGATGAAAACTAAATTTTAGTACCAGTGTAGATACCCCTAGGTGAATATTGTGTCACCTCTTTTTTTTTTGAAAAACACTATTGAAATATTTTACCCCATTTTGAAGTCATAATATATTATTAGTTAGTGAATTTTTCCCTATTTTTATTTATCTAAAAAATAATCATCCTCATGAATGTAAGTAATAGAGATAAAAATAACACAGAATATATTAATGGTTTGACTAGAAGGACCTTATTAATACATTGATTTTGTTTCTCAATCAATGACTACTATCAACAATCAATATCAAATTATAGTGGTTTTAGTGAATCACACATATAAAATTACAATTATTAACCATGAATTATCATTAAATATTTATATAGTCTTCTATTAATAGCTTCCCACTTTAGTAATATAGTCACAACATGATTTCCCTATATTCCCTAAGTCGCACTAGTTCTATATTTTCCCAATATGTTTACAAAATTGGTTCAGTACTACACATACATGGATTAAATCTCAATTTCAACACAACTAGGTTTTACATCGAAAAGAATCATTATACCTAAACCATAATAGATGATAATTTAATTTATTTATCTAATAAAATATGGAAATTCAAATTTTTTACTACATATATCTCAATATTAAATTACTTGTATAATTCACTCCTCTTGATACCCCATAAATTATAATATATATAATGATTTTTATGTCTATTTTCTCCACATTTATTTTAATAATCAACAAAATTGATATGAAAAACAACATAGTTGGTATCCCATTTAACCATTTATTCATCTTTTTTCTTATTATCATATTTATATCTTTTAAATTTTGAAAAAACAATTGAAATATCAATCTACGAACGTCATCTTGAATACCTAGATATGATATTAAACATTATCTATATACATGACCCTATATTTTATCATTTAATGGCTATCTTAAATATTTTAATCCTCACAATAGATCACAAAATCTAGAATTCATTTTCATTTACATCATTCTCCATATATATATAGTTCAACAAAATGTATTTTTCTATATTATAAATATTTAATACACTATAATATATATCAGTTTCCAATATCCTCATTTTCTTAATGGATTGTATCTCCATTATCTCTCACAATATCATTTATTTCTCACAGAAAAACAACACAGATGTGTCACCACCATTCAGGATATTCATATTTGAATACTCGGATATCACCTATAGAATTATATAATATATTTTAAATGATACTCTTTTTCTCATTTATCCCTGCCATATGATATTAAAGATACATCCAAAACTCTAACGATAGTTTCTTATCCTCATAATATAACATCTATTACATTCATCATACTCAATAAAACTAACCACATTCAATAAAATCCCAATAAAATATATCATTCAGTGGTCCATATCATATTGATCTCATAAAATTATATTCCAATAAAAAAATTCTCTAAAATAGATTCTAGTGGGATATTTCTCATAGGTATAAGTATTTAATTAAATTATCACCCATATAGCATAATTAAATTCCCTATGGTATGGCCACTGTTAATTAATTTCTCGCTTAGCATGCTTACTAGTTTATCCCTGTGAAGCATCTTTTCTTACAACTTCTTCCCCATCTAAAAATCCAAATGTAATGTCTTTAATGAAAAACACATTCATTGATTTTTTAATTATTTAATATCATTAAAGAATAAATTTATGTATCATTAAAATAAAAAATTTATTATAATCAAAAATTTTAGAAATATCATATTCTCAAAAATCAAAACCATTATATACATATTTATTCATTATTTTAGACTTTATACAAGAAAAATATTACGCATATGTTAGATCAAGTATCCATTAATTTGATCTTGAGTAGCTGAGTAACCTTTACAATGAAATAGAAATCAAGAAGAGAAAAAATATATAATATCTGAAACTTTAGAAAATTTGATATAATAATAATATATATAGGAAAATACATATGTGAATATCTCAAAAACACTATAGATGCCCCAAAAACATATTCAATAACACCTAATATATCACATGTTGATTCTAGTGAACACATACAATGATATGAAAACATGATAACGAGGAGCATTTTCCAAAACCCATAATCCATTCAATATTCATCCATGATACTTAATAGATCCAAAAAATTTTCTAAAATATTTGTACAATAATTTCTATAGATATTACTCTCAATAATACACTGAAAGTTGATACAATTACATTACATAGGTCTTCCTATAAATTTAATTAGTTTTCATGATATTTTTAAAGAACAAAATAAACCATATAATAGTAACGTCTAAGTATGTTCGTAATTATTAATATAAATCCTATAAAAAACACTTTCAATTGACAAAAAATGACATTTATATTTTAAGAATAATCCCAATGTGCATTAGCTCAATTTCAAATTAACTGCCATCAATTTTTCTGATCCTTGAGTACATTATAAGAACTATAATAACTTCATCATTCTTATTTTCACATAATTAATTCAAAAAAATCATTTAAAATTTTTTAGCATTAATTTTAGCAGATAATAATAGTATTATACAATTATGGACATTCAAACACATATATGTTGTATCTCCCCATTTATGATTTCTTTTAACTCAAAACATTATATCTCTGATATGTTTTCACCTGTACAAATGTATGATTGTTTATGGAATTTTGTATAAAGTTTTTTAAAAACCATATAACATGTCATTAAAATGATACCAAGATAAGTAATGATATAATTTTTAATATTACCACTTAAATATATCATTCGTATTATTCAAGGAAAATATCTTAAATATCATTTTCAAATTAATATATAGAAATATTTTATGTATTTTTAAATAATATGTATATTTTACATTTAATGATTCATATAATATTATAATTAATTCTTCATCAAACATTGAATTTATTTATATTTATATAAAATACTAAATAATATTATATAAATCTAAGAAAACGTTATTCTACCCCTTAATATTTGTTTTCAATTCCAAATGATCCTACAATCAATAAAATATTTCTACTATCAATAGAAAATTTGATTTAAAATGAAGGAAAATTATTTCCTATTATGAGAAATATATGATAGGTATTAAATCCTAAAAACTGAAAAAATAACTTCTCACTATTGTTCATTCACTTTCCACACTCTATATTGAAACCATGAGTGAAGGTAGACATAAAATTACATCAGAAATGTGATTTCTGTTATACGATTATATGTATACATGGTGTAATAAAATTTAGAAAATAGAAGATGTTACTTTAGATAAAAAATTATTCCACAAATAAATCTCAATGAGATACCACTTTTATATTTAATAACATGTGGGTTTCTCAAATAGATTTAAATGATGATTTTGATATCTTCACTATACTTTAACAAAACACATAAATGTTGTTATGATGAATATGATTTTTATTTGGCATATTGATTGATAGTAAAATCATTTATTATATAATAAATATAAACTAAAATTTGCTTATAAGAATAAAAATTATACCTCAAAAATCAATTTATGTCTAGAGGTTGTGAATTTAATATTTATGTTGTAAAAATTAAAAATGGTAGTCATAACTTATTTAGTGGACCTCCTTTTTGGATGAACTGCATAAACCATAACCATGGTATTTTTATAAGATATTTAATCCCTATAGTATTATAATAGAAGACGAACGAATAATAAGAATTTAATTTGAATAAAATCTTAATTTTTTTCATAATAACAGATGGATTCCACTTGTTATAACTTCTATTTCCACTTTATATTAAAATTAAAAAGTTTTGTAAATAATGATTATTTTATTATAATATTTTATTATTTAAAAATGTATACGGGTTCTATCAAAAACTAGTATGATATTTAGGTATTTTAAATTTCAATAATTCATAATGTTTTATTTAAATTTTTATTTCCAAAACAGTATATCTTGAGGAATCATTTTTTAATTTTAAAATATATATTTATTTTTTAATAGAAAATACATAATATATTTATATAAATCCTCACACTATTATACATTATTATTCTCTAAATTAAAATATTCATACTCTAAATCAGGTCATTTAATCACTGTATCTTATAATACATGTTCATCTGTCTTTGTAGGAGATAATTTATTACATATAAATGTATTTTATTACCTGATATCTTTATTTCTTAGACTTTTTATTTTATTTAATTATAAAAAAATAATACATTCTAAATTCATGTTCCCACAACATTTCACCATTAAATTTAAAATTTCATATATTCCCAGTTACCCTTTCAAGGTTTCTTTTAAATCTCTCAATATGGATTGTAAAAAAAATGCTAATTTGACTATCACTTTATTAATATGTTTCCATTTTGTTTTACATATTTCTCAATTTTTTATTCTTTTTTAGGAATTTTTTAAATGATCCATGATGTAGTCCCTCTTATAGATATATAATATTAAATTTAGTTCCAGTTTGAAAAAGATTAAATGATAGTTTTTACCAATTTGCGTGTTTTTTTAGTAGATATCCTTTTAGTTAGTTTATTTCAAAACGAATATAGAGTATATTGATTCACAAAATTTTTTATTTATACTAGTTTTATTATTAATTTCATATATGGATGATATATTTTTTCTTGTAAAAAAACTAATTATAGGAGAGGCCATAATTATTGTACAACGTAGACAACATTTCCAAAATATAAAATCTAATCAATATACATATATTGATCCTTTTGGGGGTATATTTTTTGTCATCATTATTTTTAATGTTTTATCATTGATAACTCATAAAATAGACATTAATTAATATCTAGTGTTTTGAATTTTGTTACTATATTCAATATTCGTATACTAGAATAATTACTTGTGATAGTATTATGAAAAAAAATTAATTCACTTCTCTCTGATGGAATTATTTTTGGAGTTTCTAGATATTCATTCATTTTTATTATATATTAAATTTAGATACTTTTGTGATGCTATTGGTAATTTTTTTCTTTTATCACTCTCACACACTCATCCATAACAGATAAGATAGATGATATTGAATATTCAAAACCCATATTAATAGAATTATCTATCATTAGATATTTTATAGCAAGACTGTATTAAGTTTTAACTATTTTTATTGGACATTGTTTTAGCATTTTCAATCAGCCTAATATATATACTTCTCTATATGATGAAAATATCTTTTAAACCATATCACTAGTGTTTTATGATATTCCATTCCTAGGTAAAAATATTATCATTAAATTTTTTCTAGAAAACCATAGATCATATAGATTATATTGTTTATAGATCATCAAATTTTAGTTATAGTCAAGGAAATTATTTTTAAGAGTATAGTTATCATTGAGAAAATATCATGATAATTAATACTTATACATATTTTAATTATGAATGTGATAACAATAATAATTTATAATCTATTATAATGAAATATTCGTATCCTTTTGTTTGGTTACATTAATGTTTTGTTCTATATCATTTTCAATATAATAGATACCTTTTAGCCTCACAAATGAATTTATCACTCTAAAAAAACAATATTATCATAATATAGGTTTACTATTTTTCATGAATAAAATATATTTTTTCATTTCAATATGGAAAATAAAATTTCTTTCATTTAGATATATCTTAATAGTATAATAATATTCCATTATATTTTCCAATACGTCTTCCTTGAAATTATCATCCAAATATATAGATAACTTTTCATCATTTAATCCAACAATAAGTTGTAATATATATAATTTAACTATAATATTATAAATTATAAAGTTATATTATCCTCAATGTATATTTATTTAGTAGATTCAATATTATTTATATCACAGTGTGAACTACAATCAATGGAGTCGAACACCTCAATTGAATTATTTAAAAAAATATCACCATTTGGATTGTCATAAATAATGGACCCTATTTTATATTATTTGTGGTGTTTTTTTCATTTTTCATCTTTTATTTTCTTGTTTATCAAGGTCTTGTTTGAAATTTATACAAATTTATGAATAAGAGCATAATATGTTTATACTATATGATGAAATCTAGTAAATAATTCATTAAATGGTCACTTTATCAAAAAAGTTAAAAATATGAGGGAATATGAAATATTAATTCAACTCTAGGAATAATTGGATATGATATTTTTTCACCCCACTAGATCAGGGATGACACCTATGGGGTGAGTGGAGGTGAATCATTTATTTCATATTTGTTACAAAAAATTCAAATTTCAATGGAATGTTTTACACCTTAATAATTTAATCACTTTTTCTAGTTATTATAGTATGATATATTTATATTAATTACCAAACTTATGCATCCATGTAAAGGAGATAATAATAACACATTGAATATAAATGGTTTTTCTAAATATACAAAATAAATACCTTGGAGGGTTATTCCCCCCAATCAAGGATTCTACAGTGTAATGTGACTCATATTATAACAGATATAGTAAATTCTACATCCATTGTTTTATATAACCAAATAAAATTATAATTTAATATTTCCATTGTGATTCATACAAAAAATTAAAACTATATCCATATAGTTGCACTATGATCACCCAATATACCCTATGGTAGACACATTTAATAGATTCCAAAATATATAAGAAATTTGTTTCATACACTTCCTTGAAGGTATATTAACATTTATACACAATATGAATCATCATTTATTAGAATAAAACACTTTCAACCATATTAGTAGATCATAATGTTCCATGATTTCATCATGTCATGAAATTGATATTGATTCATTATAAGGTATTAATTTCATATGATTATATAAAATATTATCATCATTATTTTTGAAAAAATCTCTATGCTCGGATAATCATCAATTCTATGAAGCGCCAAATTTATAAAAAGGATCCATATAAATGATATGAACATTATGAAATTAGGTATCTAAAACAGCTTCATCCACTATATTCTTATTATAAAATCCATTGCACTAATAAGTTCCCTGAAATACAATCAACACTTTCAACATCCTTCACCATTTATTCATAGCTCATAAATTTAACATCAGTTATCTATCAATGTGCATTTTCTCACCATTAATATTTCTCATAAACTTTTCATACAAACCAATTAATCTCGTATTCTACAAAAAAAATTCACTTCCTTGTTTTTAATTTTATATACAGGTCTCCCAAATAGTGTTTATATATTAAAAATATGGAATATTCTAAAAAATATTTCAATTCCTATAATCCATACATAATCAATGTAATTATTATTTTTCATCTAACATGATCTAATTTTTGTTATTTTAAAAATTTATATGGGTTGGTATATAAAATATACGTTTGTATTTTTCTTTTATCAACTATAACATTTCTAGTAAATGGAGATCCATTGATTTTTCCTTTTTTTTATCATTTCACTTTTCTCTCAAAAAATAGATATTCTATATTATTTTTGTAGTAGATATCGAATGATTTTACTTCATCTCGGAAAACCCATCTTATCTATTATACCAATAGAACTCTTTCGAATCAACATATATAAAAAATTATTACACAAATTACATTATAACATAGTCTATAATACTTATATATTTTTCCATCAATTCGTAACACCAAAAGTTACTCTATGGAGTATTTTGAAAAGTCTATTACAAAATATAACCACACATGTAGAACATTTCATTAAATTAAATAATTTATATATTAATATTTTGATGGAAAATATAATCATATAATAAAAAATGAAATTATGGATTAAAATATTTTAGAAAAAGTTGAAAAATATATATAATACAATTCTTATGAACATGCCCCCATAGTTCATCCATAATATTCATAAATTATATACATCTTATAATTTATAATCAACTTCAAAACCTTTGTAACAGATCATATGAAAAATGGTGATTAAAGAACAAGTATGGAAAAACATATCATTATATCATCAATGTGTTATATTAGAAGAATTTTAGAAATTAAGATTATCAAAGAAATTTCATATGAAAATTAACATCGGAAAATATGAGTTTTCAATATGGAAAGATAAAAGGATATATAAACTCTAACTAAAAAAATATTTTATTGATGAATAATGTGATATATGAGATAATTACCATAATCCATGGAGAATTATATTTGTATTTTTACTCATAATTGGGAAAAAAAATAAAACGTTGAAATCATTTTATAAGTAACATATACATTAACCATTATTAATAAATACAATATTTATGATGATATCTAAATAATAATATAAAAAAAATGGTCATAACTAACAACAAATACAAACATTCATAATCTTCGTGATTATATCAAAGTAAAAATACACTCCCTAAAACCCTTCATAGATAGATTTATAAAAATACACTCTTATACATATTCTATTTGATATATTACCACTTATACACTCAAACATAGTCTTTGTGAGCACACATAACTACAATTTCACTAACAAAAATTTTAATATATCAGGAGATTAAAATACAGAATCAACGTAGTTGAGGTATATATAATTCCATTATATTAATAAAAATAATAATACAAGCATATGGGTTCCATTAGAGAATGATAACATTTACACATCATACATTACTAAATTTAATATTGAAAAAACATATTATTATGGACAAAATTCCATGAACGTTCAATAATACATCCAGATAATGAATTTTAATGGTTAATATAAAATTACCACAACATATTAGAAAAATAATGTAGTATTTTTACATATAGGAAAAAAATATTGTTTTAGATCAATAAATAATCCAATTCTATAATTAATGGAAATACCTATTTATGAATGTCATCGAATCTCCATAGAAATGATTTGTTAAGAATGAAATACATTGAGTTAAATACAATGTATTGTAAATAATCCAAGAAAATAAAGTTTTTTTTCATAACATTTTTTCATAAAATGATATTGTTTTTAAAAATATCATTAAAATTATGTATAAATTTTGTATAAATTTTTTTAATAAACAGTTCCAAAATTTATAATTACCATTATAATTTAATACTTTATATAATTCAAAATATTAATATTTATTTTACTTTTTAAAGTGCTACATATTTAGAATAAATCAAAATTAAATTTTATAAAATGGAAAGGATGATATATAATATATTATCCCCTTATGATTTGTTAAAAGTATATTTACTTAGAATATATTTTTACTATACCCATAAAAAGAAAATTTACATGTAAAGATAAAATTAATTTCAAAAACTCTTGTGATTTATTTTAAAAAAATCAGTTATATAGGACATTAACAATTTTATTTTTGAAAAAAAAATTGATTTTAGATTATGTTTATCATTGATGGATAAAATATTATCATTTAAAGAAATAATTTTTAATATTTCTAAGTATCATTTTAGAAATTAATTATTGAAAACACAGATGATAAAATTCTTCTATTAAAAGACTATAATTTAAATATTAATACAAATTAATTATAATATAAATAGGCTTCCAGTTATAAATTATATCACTAGAATGAGAATGAATATATATTCATGGAGGGGAAACCATCATTTTAGAGGGTCTGAGTTATTCCTAAATTTGATTTACATTTTTGGATGGTAATTATTAAAGTTAAAATAAAAGAATGTAAAATTTATTTACCTTTACAGTGAAATAAAAAAAAATGCAATTAAATAAAATATCAATGTTTAGGAAACAAGGATGTAGAGTAATAAGTTCAACATAAGGATTTATAACTCTCTAATATTGGGATTGATTTCATTAAAAATACTATGATGTTAAAATCAAATTAATATAAAACACATTGACTGATAATATCTTATTGATTTTTAAATCCCATTAATTTACATGAAATTATGATATCTATATATTTTTGGGAAATTAATACATCAAAAAAATATAATAGCTGTTGATTAAAATGATATCTCAATGAATTAATAATTATACTAAAAACCAATACATTAAATCAAATTGATCTGATTATTATATAACCTAATGGATATAAAATATAACAATCATAATCCCCTATTTGATGTCTCTATTCATACATATAACATTAAAAAAAATTATAATATATTTGTTTCAAATTCATTATTTTGTGTTTTCATTAGAAGATGTTTTCCTTGATTATTGGTTTCATGATATTTTTAATCTAGAGAGGCCGATTCATGACTTTATATTCAAAAGAAATCATTTATAATTTATTATATTTATTAGAATATTTATTAAATATTTTTTTTAATTGCAGTTTATACGTATTATATTATTTTTCATGTCAATGATACATGTGACGATCTTGGATCTAAAATTTTAATGAACCAAATGTTAATATAAAATTAAAACTTTGGATAATATAATAATAATTAAATAAACATGAGATGACATATTAATTTTTCAATAATATATAATAACAACTAATGTTAAATTATAATAGTCATCAATGATAAAAAATGGTTTCATCATTTAGGTGGAAAAAACAACTCAAAAAAACTAAATTCCATTTTATATGAATGATTATAGTGATGAAAGTTATTGTTTCTATATTCATTTATTACTAAATTGTATTAATAATATTTTGATATGTTATTATTATGTTTTATAATATATGTAGTGACTGGTTGATATAATGAAGTAGTAGAGGATAAATGAAATACATCATTTTTGTGGAGGAGGTATCTTGCATGTAAAAAAGGAAATAAATTACATTACAATAAATTAAAAGAATATAGAGAATTGATTATAATTTCATAATCATAATAATGTTATAAATATAACATAAAATAATCAAAAACTCCATTCTAAACCATATACTCAATTTAGTGATGAATAATCAGACACTATGTTCATGGATGTGGTAGTCTACACATAACCTTGATGAATTTTTTTTAATTAATCGATTTAGAAGAAGAAATAAATGGAAATTATAATTATACAATATAATAAATGTAATTAAATAATAATTATGATATCATACATTCAGTGATAAACTATAATTGTATAATGATAATTTAAAAATAAAATTTTAAGCGTTAATTATTATTCTGGTGAAATGAGGAGATATCTCCTAAATGTATTCTCCGAAATGAAGAATGTAGCGTATCATTTGAGACCAAGAGAATATCTAAGTTAAAGGATAATATAGAATATGTATATTAGGCAGTGTTCCATCAAATTTTCAATGGATATGTCTATAATCGATTGGGTTAAAGTGATCCATTTTTATTATTAGGGGAAATTGGAATTTTCATTATCACCCAATACATATCAATGATTTTATGACAGTAGTCATGGAAAAATGGATCATAAGGTGGTAAATAAATTATTTTCAATGGTTATTTATAAAAAATATTTCTATACAATATTTCCTCTTAATTTAATCATTTTTTGTTTTTTACCCTTAAATTTTTATAATTTATCATTTCGGTTTTTACCTCGGTATCTTGTTATTTTAAAATAACAAATTGTTTTAATATATGATAAACAATATAAATAAGATATTTAATTACAAAAGTAATTTTATACTCTTTTTATTGGAAATCCATTTTTAAATATGTGAAAATTAAAATTAAAATTTTAAAATATTATATAATGAAACATTGTTTTTAAAAAAAATAATGTTTTATTCATTAATAATATGTAATCATAAATAATTTGATTTTTAACTAAATTATTTATTTTAAATTTTCAAATATACTTAAATATAATATCAAATTAATTATATAAATTACAACTTTTCATTTAATATATTAAAAAATACACACTATTAATAAAAAAATTCATCCAAAATTACACATTCACAATTAGCTTATTCATTAACAATAAAAATTATAATGAAAATTTAATGCATGAATATAAAATTGAAAATATAAGATAATAATAAAATGTTGGTAAAATTTAACACACATGTATGTTATTATTATATTATTTGTTTAATATGTTTAATAATATATGGTATACTCAAAACATAATTAAACAAATTACTATATTCTATAGAAATATATTATTATATAGGTATTTCAATACCACTCTATTATTTTTTAGGTAGGTGCATTATTATTTCTTATAAAAAATAAAATTAAAATATTCTCCATAAGAAAATGATATATTAATCATATATAGATTATAAATTATTTATAATTTATGATAAAATGTCATGACCCCCCTTCACCAAAAGGAGGGAAGGGTTAGCTGATTGTTAGGCCCTTCCTTCATTAAGTTGAAGGAGAGATAATGACCCCTGAGACCCGTCTTCAATAGATCCCGGAGTGGTGACTATCACCAAGGTTATGCAAATTTCTCACAAATGGAAGGCATTACCCCTTTTTGTTTTATAAGATCGAGAGACAAGATGATGAAACTTATCAACCCCAAGGTAAAAGAAAAGTAAATCCAAAAGTAAACCATTCCTACATGCATGTTCCAAAAGTAATGCCACAAAGTAAAAAAGGTGACTACAATGGTAAGTACCAAAGAAGAAAAGCAACAACTGCAACTACCCCAAAGGTCCGAGCTAGTATGGTCCTGCGTGATCCCCGAAGTCCTCCTGGAAACCTGAAAGCAGTTTTATATACGTAGGGTGAGCATACAAGTACACTCAGTAGGGAAATCCAAAGACTCTCGTGCACAAGTGGGGGAACATACTAAAGTCTCGTGAGAAAAAGGGTAGTAAATCAAACGCCTATCGAGGTAAACATTCCACTCCATGCCTCACCAAGGCACACTCCCCAAATAATGCAAGTCGTGTAATATATATAATTAGAGCACATTGATGTTTGGGTACCCCGCGCCACATTCCCACTGGTTATTGAGACATCCTACGCATCGAACCAATCCCGCCATTCTCACCGCAGTCCCACTATCACACCCGCCCGCACACACCTGGGCCACAACTACGACATGCAGTCCCACTACCGAATCCCGCCCGCAAACACCTCGGCCACAACTATCACATGTATCCACACCTGCAAAAACCTATTCCAGAACAACCACCACCACAACCAAAGACAACTGGGCAAGAAAATCCACTTCCACGCCCGAAGACACCTGGGCATCATCCCGAAGACACATGGGAAACCACCTGCCGCACACACCTAGCTAACCCCCACAGTACCCAGCCCGAAGGTTCTTGGGCTAATAATGGACCTCAGGCCATCACAGCCTGCCCAAAGATACTTGGGTTATCCGGGAAAGGGAGTAGAAAAGGATCAAATAACCAGCCACTAAGAATAGTGTTGGGAAAAACACCCTCCCCCATGAAATGGGGGTGTTCGACACAAAGTTCTCAACATGGGTGGGGTGAGAATAAGAAACACAAAACTACAAGTATAGATAAAGGTAACACGCACTCAGCCAAAGCCTAGGTTATTCTAACCAGCCTACAGAACACAACACCCCTACGTCCAAGTCACAAGTCATGACTCTCGCCAACAAAACCCATTTGTCCCATTCTTGTTTCAAGTTCAGTGACAATGTTTGATTAAGTTTAAGCACTACTGTGCAACTATTAAGCATAGTCACAAGTCCAGGATGTAAACAGTCAATCATCAACCATAACACCCACACCCGGTTCTCAACAACAGAGGATCCCACCACAATTCGTGATATAAACAAGTAACCACCTAGTCTTATAACTCACAACCACCGAATTCATGTCAACAGGGAATCCCATACCCAATTTCATAACCACCGATAGCATAAAAAGAACAGTGGATCCCATCCCCTCCCACATCTCCAGCAACCAGCCCGTGAATGAAAACAACCAAACCACTGTCACTAACACTAAGTAGGGCCTTGCCGGTATTTTCAGATTTAAAAGATTTTACATGCTCCATTATTTCAATTTCTGTGTATTTTAACTGGGGGTTATCCGAGAAGGATTGATCCAGGGGCTTTCAATTCACTTAGTCAGGTGTACGTGATTAACCAGTATCATTTTTAACAGCAATAGTTCACAACCACAATCAAGCCATTTAATACATCAGCATGGGTTCATTAGTGCACAAACAATGACCACCAACGTCCTCGATTTTCAGAAACGTGTATGCCAGCACAACTCAGCAAGATGATTTTAATATAAAAAAATCAACGATCACAGTCCCCCCCATTCCTTATAGGGTTCGTTCATTATCTTTATTTAGGTCCGGTATATCCAATTCTATAGAAACAAAAACACGCCCACCCCGTATGATAGAAAAAATAGAGAGACGAAGGATAAATTCCCTACCTGTTTATTGTTGATCGACGCTTAGGCCGGGTGCGAATATTTACGGATAAATATGTGGCATGCCCAATGCTCCAGAAGCTGTTCGTGAAAATCCGTGATTGAGGAATGAAGAAACCACTGCTAACCCTTAGTTTATAAGAGTCGCGGACAGTTGAGGTGAGAACGTGAAACCACGTAAGGCGCGGGGGTTGTGGGTTGGACACGCGGCTGGGCAGTTACACACGGTGGTCTCTTGGGATTTTTAGGAAATAATTATGGGATTTAAATGCTTTTAAAATGAGTAAATGAATTAATTTACGTCCAAACATACGTTTCGGGAGCGGAAAAGTCAGGTACTAGAAGAAGAACGAAAGGCTCGGCGAGGGGACACGGTGTCACCCTCACAGTGCCACCTTCACAGTTCCACCGTCACGGTGCCACCGTTACGGTGCCACCGTCATGGTTTACCCTCACGGTGCCACCGTCACGGTGTCACCCTCACGGTGGCACTTTTTTGGTGGAGCCTCAATTTTGGAAAATTAATGGGCTAGGAGGGTCCGAGCCATTACATTAGATACCTCTTAAATGATTCTCATCCTCGAGAATCAAAAAAATCCAAAAAGGAAAAAGAGGGTTCAAACAACCACCTCGAAAGACACATCATAGAAGTGAACCCATGCTAACCAAAAATACTTCTCTGTCAAGAACCAAGCAACATAACATGACAAACTGCCCAGGCATGTGGGTTGGGGAGTCTCCTCCCTGCCATGTCAAGATATTATCCCATTTGGGCGGCACTAACTCGCCCGCTTGGGTTTAATCGCATCCACCATAATGCGTCATGATTAGGGGTCGGGTTTTCTCCTCCCCCATAGCCATGGCTTTTCACACACAATCAGTGAAAAAAAACCAGTACATTTCATTGCCAAAAGACAAAGCATTCTACCAAAACAGGTACAACAAGGAACAAAACATAAAACAACTCTGGGTACTAGGTACGCATCTATGCTTTCCTCTCCCACGTACTCTCCTCAAGCCCACCATGTCTCCACAACACGAGAACCAAGGGAATGGTTCGCCCACGAAGCACATTCTCCTTGTGATCCTCGATCATCACTGTTCTCTCCACAAATGTCACGTTTTCCTCGATATCCAACTCAACCACATAAAGGATGTGTGAATCGTCGTGCAGATACCGATGGAGCTGGGACACATGAAAGACATCATGTATCCTCAGTAGCAGCGGTGGTAATGCTAGCTGATAAGCCACTTCACTGACCCGCCGCAACACTTCGAAGGGTCTGATGAACCTGTGAGAAAGCTTACTCCCCTTCCCGAACCTCTGCTGCCCATGCCGAGGGGAGACCTTCAAGAACACATGGTCTCCAACCTCAAACTCCAAGGGCCTCCTCCTGGTATCAGCATACAACATCTGTCGGTCCTGGGCTGCCTTCATCCTTTCCCGTATGAGCTGAACCTTCTCTGTCGTGTTATGCACCACCTCCGGGCCAAGGATGTCTGCCTCTCCTACATAGGCCCAACACATAGTTGAACAGAACAACCTCCCTTACAAGGATTCAAAGGGGGCAATGCTGATGGTAGAGTGGTAGCTATTATTGTAGGAGAACTCTACCAGGGGAAAGTGTCGTACCCATGATCCTCTTGAGTCTAGAACACTTGCCAACAACATATCCTCCATGGTCTGGATGGTGCAATCTGTCTGTCCTTCTGTCTGGGGATGGAAAGTTGTGCTAAGGCGTAACTGGGTGCCAAAAGCATGTTGTAATCCTCTCCAGACTCACGAGGTAAACTGTGCATCCCTATCCGAGACTATAGACCTCAGAAATAAATGCAACATCACCACCTCATCCACATACCTTCGTGCCAAAGTATCTACTGCACTCAACTTCTTGATTGCCAGAAAGTGAACCGATTTCGTCAACCTGTCCACTACCACCCGGATGGCGTCGTATCCCCCTAGGACCTTGGGTAGTCCTGTGACAAATTCCATCGAGATGTCATCCAACTTCCACTCGGGGACATCTAGAGATTGTAGTAGGCCTCCTGGAACTCGGTGTACAACCTTCACTTGATGACACACTAAGAACTTGGCCACAAACTCTGCCACTGACCGCTTCACTCCAGGCCACCAAAACCTTCCTTTCAGTCCCTAGTACATCTTAGAAACTCCTGGGTGTACCTCCAGGGGTGAGTTGTGGAACTCACTAAGAACCTTTCCACGCATCAATCGTAGAAAAAATAACCTTTTCTGGAAAAGCATCTGGTTCTGACCATCCTCTGCCCATCCTTTCGTAGCATTGCCTTGGCCAACTCGGTCACGCATCACTTCGCACTCTGGGTCTCCCCACTGAGACTCCCCCACTTGTCGAAACAGATATGACTGCACTATCATCTGATATAGACAACCTCTACCGCTATCCATCTTCGCATCCAAGTATAAGGCATCCAACTCCTCCGTTGCCTTCCAGGTGTCCGCCGACTCTGAGACCGCATCCTTCTGCATCATCCTGCTCAAGGCATCAGCCACGACATTGCCCTTGCCCTCAGTATAAGATATCTCGAAGTCGTAATCCTGGAGGAACTCCACCCATCTACTCTATCGCAAGTTTATGTCCCACTGGGAGAAGATATACCTCAATCTTTTGTGATCCGTGAAGACCACAATGTGTTCCCCGATGAGGTAGTGCCGCCATAACATTAGCGCAAAAAACAACCACTGCAAGATCCAGGTCATGGGTGGCATAATTATGCTCATGGGGGCGTAGAATCCTAGATCCATAAGTGATCACCCCTTGTGGCTGCATCAACACACATCCTAGACCCTATCCTGAAGCATCACAAAACCCCTCATATGCCACCCCTTCTTCTGGTAATCTCAGCATTGGGGCACTAACCAACTTATTTTTCAGATTGCTGAAGGCTGACTCACACTTCTTACTCCACCCGAAAACCTGGTCCTTCTTGGTAAGGGTTGTCAAAGCGACTACTACTCGAGAGAATTTTTGTACGAACCTCCGATAGTAACCTGCCAGCCCAAGGAAACTACAGAACACTGGCACATTCTTGGGTTCTGTCCACGAAACAACCGTCTCAACTTTTGAAGGGTCCACTGCTACCCCCTGCTCGGACACCACGTGCCCGAGGAAGTTCACTTCTCGTGTCCAGAACATGCATTTTTACAACGTCCCATAAAGCTGATGATGTCGAAGGACATCCAAAATTGTCCTCAGGTTCTCTGCATGGTACTCTTCTGACCTCGAATAGATCAGGATATCATTGATGAACACAACCACGAACCGATCCAAGTACTCCCGGAAGATGTAGTTCAAAAGCCCCATGAACACAACCAGTGAATTCGTAACACCGGATGGCATGACTAAGAACTTGAAGTGTTCATATCTACATCTGAACGCCGTCTTAGGGATGTCTCCCTCCTTCACTCTCAGCTGGTGGTACCCAGACCGTAGATCGATCTTCGAGAACCATCCTACCCCTTTCAGTTGGTCGAAAAGATCGTCTATCCTCGGAAGAGGGTTGTGATTCTTGATCGTCACCTGATTCATCCTCTTGTAGTCTATGAGCAACCAGAGACCACCATCTTCCTTCTTTACGAACAAGACTGGATCACCCCACGGTGACACACTCGGGTGAACATAACCCCTCTTCATCAGATTGTCAATCTGGATCCGCAACTCCCGTAGCTCTGAAGGTGCCATCCGGTAAAGAGACATCGAGATCGGTTGAGCGTCGGGCTGCAGGTCTATTCCAAACCTGATATAATGCTGAGGGGGTAGAGTCGTCACCTCTTTAGGTAAGACTTCCATAAACTCACGGACGATCTCTGGCACTTCCACCATTTCAGCATTCACTGATTCCACTGTCTGCTCGGCCAACAAGGAGAGGAGAGGTTCATCTCTCCTGTTTCCCTTCTGACTGCTCCTCTCACTGGTGAAGGTAACATGTCGACCGTCTAAGTCTGAGAACACAACCGTTCTTAGGAAATAGTCGATGATGGAACACACAGAAAATAGCCATTCGATGCCTTGGATGACATCGTATGGCCGAGTCTATAGCAGAAGAAGCTCCCTAACCGACTGATGTGGCCCTATCATCAGTATACATCCCGACAAACAAACAACAAGTTGGTCTGACCTCCGAATGGTGTTCTCAACACCAGGGTAACTGGAAGTCTCTCCACATCTAAACCCAAGGCACGAGCTAGCCTGGGTGCAACAAAGGACTACGAAGCTCCGGTATCGAACAAGGCAGAAGCAAGAGTGCTAAACAGACTGATCGTACCTCAAACAACCTCTGGCCCCACTGGAACTGTTGCATCTGCGGCATGCAACTGGCCATGCCCAGTTCCTCTGCCCCTCAGATGACGGACACCTCCCCGACCACGGCCCGGTCGAGGTCCCTGAGTTGTGCCCTGAGGTCGGCCTCCTCCTCCTACGTCTGCCCTCGGAGGAGCGGCAGCTCGCTATCCTTGCTGCTGCTGCTGCTGGAATGGTCTGGCTGGAAGCTGCTACTGGGGAGGGTGGTGGGGCTGTCCACCACCATCGTACTGCACCCGGTTTGGGAACTGACTCCGGAGATTTCCAAGGCACCCCCAGATGAAGCACCGCGGTCATGGGCCTGAAGAAAAGGGGCGAGGACCAGGGCATCAAAACTGAAACTCCTGCGACCTGCTCCATGCGGGTCGAAACCTAGAGGGTCCTGACGCTGGAGGCCTGGTGATGACGGCCTTCCCCTTTGATGGTCCCAGATAGATCCCCTCTCATGACACACCTCCTAGAGCATGAATTATCTCCACCACTTCGGCCTTCTTCTGGACCTCCAAGTACGTCGGCAGGGTAAAGGGGGTAACATCGTACTGGAGGGAGGGTCGAAGAGCCTCCTCCAAACGTCTCGCCCGAGACTTCCCGTCTGGAAACAAGTCCGGAGAAAAATGTAGGAGGTACTTAAACTTGATACCTAGCTCCCTCACGGACATACTCCACTGTTAGAGGGAGAGTATCTCCTGTATCTTTTCCTCCTTCAATGTCAAAGATAGGAATTCTGCCTGGAACTCCTTCTCGAAATCCACATAATCCACCTCAGCCTCTCTCCTCTCCCCTAGGTAAAGCATCCACCACTAACGCGCCGCTCCCCGCATATGGCTGACGGCCAATGGAACCCAGTACTCGGTCGTGGCCCGAATTAGGCTGAAAGCTATGACTAGATCCTCTAGCCAGCCTTCTGTCTTCATGTCGGAGGTGCTTCCCTCAAACTTCTCGAGGGCATGTCGCTGGAAGGCCCAAAGAGTCTTCTGCCACTGGTCGTCCTCTTCCTCTCGATCAGCTCTCTGCTGATTGGCCAAAGTATTCTCTGGGGCCTCGATCGCCTGTACCACACGTGGTTGCCTTCCAGGTTCCATATCATCAAGGTAAACAAGGAATGCCTAAGCCCATGTAGTGCAGAACATCATCTTCAAAACTTCCAAAAATTTTAATTTTTTATTAATTCCCAAGACATCCCAGAAACACAAGAACACAAGTTATTATGATGCATATACCTTTCCTAGGGTCTCTAACCTGAAATCAGCGTGGCCTCACTTAGTCTTTCAGTAGGTCCAGAGTCCTTGCATCAGATCACGGGGGGCCCTAAAAATCCCATGTCCTAGCCGGTCTTCCCTGGCCTAATTCACGCACCAAGGTAACCCAACAATGTTGCCTTACCATCCCATGCAATCCTCACTGTCCCTAACTCCAGACTCCATCCTATCTCTCAACCTCGCCTTTGATATCATTCTTTCACGACCCGCATTCACAAAAAGGAGGGAAGGGTTAGCAGATTTACAGGCCCTTCCTTATTTAACATGAAGGAGAGATAATGACCCCTGAGACCCACCTTCAATAGATCCCGGAGTGGCGAGTAGCACCAAGGGTATGCAAATTTCTCACAAATGGAAGGCATTACCCCTTTTTGTTTTATAAGATCGAGAGATAAGATGATGAAACTCATCAACACCAAGGTAAAAGAAAAGTAAAGTCAAATGTAAACCATTCCCACATGAATAAACCAAATGTAAAGCCAAAAAGTACAAAAGGTGACTACAAAGGTAATAAAAATGAAGAAAATCAACAACTTTAATTGCCCCAAAGGTCCGAGCTAGTATGGTCCTGCGTGATCCCTGAAGTCCTCCTGGAAACCTGAAAGCAGTTGTATATACGTAGGGTGAGAATACAAGTACACTCAGTAGGGAAAACCAAAGAATCTCGTGCACAAGTGGGGGAACATACTAAAGTCCTGTGAGAAAAAAAGGATTAAACCAAACTCCTATCAAGGTAAACTATCCACCCCAGGCCTCACCAAGGCACACTCCCCAAATCACGAAAGTCAAGTAATATGTATAATCAGAGCACATCGATGTTTGGGTACCTTGCGCCACTTTCCTACTGGTTATTGAGACATCCTACACATCGAACCAATCCCACCATTCTCACCGTAGTCCCACTGCCATACCCGCCCGCACACACCTGGGCCACAACTACCACACACAGTCCCACTGCTGAAACCCACCTGAAAACACCTCAGAAACAACTAACACATGTATCCATTTCTGCAAACACCTATGCCAGAACAACCACCACCACGCCCATAGACACCTGGGCTAGATAATCCACTGCCACACCCGAAGACACCTGGGTCTCATCCCGAAGACACTTGGGAATCCACCAGCCACACACACCCAGCCAACCACCACACTACCCCTCCTGAAGGTTCTTGGGCTAATAATGGACCACATGCCATCACAGCCTGCCCGAAGATACTTGGGCTATTCGGGAACGGGATCAGAAAAAGAGCCAATAACCAGCCACTAAGAATAGTGTTGGGAAAAACACCCTCCCCCATGAAATCGGGGTGTTCGGCACTAAGTGCTCAACTTGGGTGGGGAACGAATAAGAAACAAAAAACTACAAGTATAGATATAAGTAACAAGCACTCACCCAAAGCCATGGTTTTTCTAACCAGCCTACAGAACACAACACCACTTCGTCCAAGTCACAAGTCACGACTCTCGCCAACAAAACCCATTTGTCCCATTCTTGTTTCAAGATCAGTGATAATGTTTGATTATGTTTAAGCACTACTAGGAAACTAGTAAGCATAGGCACACGTTCAAGAAAGTAAAAAATCAAGGATCAACCACAACGCCCACATCTGGTTCTCAACAACATAGGATCCCACCCCAATTCGTGATATAAACAAGTAACCACATGGTCTTAAAACACACAACCACCGAATTCATATCAACAGTGAATCCCATCCCCAATTTCATAACCACCGAGAGCATAAAAAGAACAGGGGATCCCATCCCCTCCCACATCTCAAACAACCGGCATGAGAAATAAAACAACCAAACCACCATCACCAACACTAAGCAGGGCCTTGCCGGTATTTTCAGATTTAAAAGATTTTACGTGCTCCATGATTTCAATTTCCGTGTTTTTTAACAGGGGGTTATCATAGAAGGATTGATCATGGGGAATTCAATTCACTTAACCAGGTGTACGTGATTAACCGGTATCCTTTTTAATAGCAGGAGTTAACAACCACAAAAAAGCCATTTAAAACATCAGCAAGGGTTCATTAGTGCACAAACAACGACCACCAAACGGCCTCGATTTTCAGAAACACGTAAGCCAGCACAACTCAGAAAGATTATTTTAATATAAACAACATCAACGATCACAGTCCCCCACATTCCTTATAGGTTTCGTTAATTATCTTTATTTAGGTATGGTTTATCCAATTCTATAGAAACAAAAACACGCCCACCCCACATGATATAAAAAAGAGAGAGACAAAGGAGAAATTCCCTACCTGTTGATAGATGATCGACGCTTAGGCCGGACGCGGAACATTACGGATAACGATGATGTGCGCCCGATGCAGCAGATGTTGTTCGTGAAAAGCCTCGATCGTGGAAAGAAGAAACCACGACTAACCCTAAGTTTATAAGAGCCGCAGACGGTTAAGTTGGGAACCTGAAACCGCGTAAGGTGTGGGGGTTGTGGGTTGACCACGTGGCTGGGCAGTTACACACAGAGGTCTCTTAGGATTTTTAGGAATTAATTATGGTCTTTAAATGGTATTAAAAGGAGTAAAATAATTAATTTACGTCGAAACTTACGTTGCGGGAGCGGAAAAGTTAGGTACTGGAAGAAGAACGAACGGCTCGGCGAGGGGACACATGTCACCCTCACGGTGCCACCGTCACGGTGCCACTGTTTTGGTGTAGCCTCAGTTTTTTCAATGTAATGGGCCAAGAGGGTCCGAGCCCTTACATAAAACCTTGGGGTAGTAGTGGTAACTATCCCTCAGTTTTTGAGCATCTAGTTACATCAGGAATTCCACTAAAAATAATTACTAAATGTGGTTTTTTATCACAATATTCATGACTAAACAAGATTCAATATTTATTACTACATAGATAATCTCCACATGACTTTGGATCCCACATTAACCTGCACTGATCATATTCCAACATTTGTTCTTTTTAACATGTCCCCCAAGATAATATAACGTTTAATGATTATATCTCAAAAATTTATATGACATAATGCTCATGAAACATATAATTATTATTCCTTCTAAAACATCATATATTACTTGAAACACATTTTAAATCATATATAAATATTTTCAATACTTTCTATGAGCCAAAATACCAATTGGATTAATAGATTACTAAATATAGTAGCTTATTTGAGAATTCAAAAGTATAGTTTGATACTTGATCGTGTAGTTTTATATCTGTATAGAATTCCAACATCAATTAATTATGTTAAATTTCATATATTTCGAAACACATATATTAATTCTCTTAGAAATGGAATGTGGATCACCTAGGATTTCTTTTTTTAATCATTAGAGTGAAATAGATATGAGGTGTTCTAACAAAATAATGATATATTTGTTTATGTAACTTCAATATATTGTGTAACCTATGTTTTATGGTTTCTTGAAAATATTTCATATTTTCATCAATAAAAACAATTTTTTGTTATTGATTTATATGTACATCGAATAACATGTTGTTTTTAGTCATTCAGTTAATGATGCCTTTTTCATTTTATGTTTTATTATACATTAGCTCAAAATAATAGATATGGGAATGAATTTATCAATACTTAAATATTGATAAAAAATATAAATAATTATTGTATTATTTTTACATATACAATGTTAAATTTATAACTAATTATTCTCTATAAAAAATTCATTCATTTATATAATGTTTCTACCTTCTATAATAAAATTAGTAAATAGTATATCATATTATTTAAATTATATATTTATATTTATCCATTATTTTTAACATAAAATTATCGATATTAACATAATATATCTATATTTTTTTCTTCAAATCTCTAATATGACAAAATAAAAATTTAGAGAAATTTCATAAACGCTGTGATGAATGGAGTGATTCATATTATAAGATAATTTCATTGTTATTGAAATTACAATGTAAAAATGTTTCATTTTATCATTTTTATCCTGATGATTTTTTGAGGTGGTCATGACAGATGAAATATGATAGTGGTATATTGTGGGGTTTTTAAATACATATAATATTATTCTATTTCATTTTAATATGTTGAAATAAATTAAACAATTTTAACTTATTGCAGTTTATGTTTATGAAAATTATTATGCATATTGATATACCATATGACACAATTTTTTTATTTTATATATTTCTACATTATCATTTGTATACTCTAGTATAAATAATATAATACAATCACATGTTGAAATAACATAAAATAAAAAGACAATATTAATGTTCTGTATATATACACAGATTTGAATATTTTTCAATTTCATTTCTAATCACCGAAAACATATGTTATGACATGTTTTATATAATTTACATAAATTATAATGTTTGAACGCTTATAACATATGTATAAAAATATGTATCTAAAATATTTTTTTTATAATAATATAGAAATGTTGATATACTATATATAAATTTATCATTTTGTTATAATTGAAAAAAATATAAGATATGAAATTCAATTATTCATGATGACTTATGAAATATGAAACTATAAGTTAATATGGTATTAGTTTATATATTATTAATTATTAATTAATAAAATACAGATCTAACATGCTATTATTACAGATATATATTTTATTAATATGATTTAATAAAAACTTGTACAATTTATCTAATTTTTTACTACTTCGAGTATGTTAATTTTTCCTATAAAATAATGATATCATTTTTTATGTTCTAAATGAAGTTTATGAATTTGAGTCATTCATGACATTATTGAATTTATTTTATTTCAGATTAATGACAACATTAATTTTAATGTATGATTTTTTGAAATTTATCATACTTTTATATACTTGATATAATATATAAATATTCCATTACATTTTCTTATAATTTTCCATATTTAAGTATTTTTTTACCCATGTAAATTAGTCATCCTATTTTTACCACTATACCCATATTTAAAATAAAAATATATCTTATATGTGAAAGATTAAATTATGTGTTCCTTGTGAAAAATCATTCATGTGTAATAATGTTTTAAAAAAACTAGCACTTCCTTTATTTATTGGATGTTTATTAAATATAATAGAGCATCACACACTCATTGAGATTTTATAACTTAATATTGATCTCATTTTTACAATAATACTTCTACTTTTTTTTAAATCTATCATTGAAAGGTCATTGTTAATTTTTTGGTATAGTGTAATGAATTCATATTGAGGAATTTTTTAAAAAGTAATTGAAAAGACTATATGAAATATATTTTTTCTTTATTAATTGATGTTATTCCATCATACTAAATTCATAATCTAAATAATTCATCATAAATATCATTGTTCAATTTTTAAATATTAATTATAAATTTCGTTCCCTCATTTTCTGCATTATGAATTTTTGAGATGGGTATATATTTTTTATTCTTACCACGAATGAGGAGATTTCACTTGAATGATATTATTAAATAAAATAAAATCAATTCAATCTATATATTATTATAGTAATTATAGTTATTTATGTATTTATTTTTATAATTGATCATCAATGGGGGATATTTTTTTCAAAATATTCACATTGATAAGTAATTTAATAAACATATATGCATAACCAAATCTATATCTTACTTTCAAATTTATCACTCATATTTAGTGGGTGGTAAATTTCATGTATAATTAGAAATCCCATTTCTATATAATTCAAGAGATGTTGGATGGATATATTTTTTATTAACATCCTTTATTATTATATAATCATTTTTTTATATTTTTGGAAATATATTTCTTGTTTTACTTCTCATATTTGATGACATCACAATTTTATTATTGGTCAATAAAATATTTGTTATTATTTTTATAATATTAGTTCATTTATATTCAAATAAGTTATTTTTGAATCTATTTTAGCATTTATGGAATATTATCTAATATAATTATGTTATTTAGGAATGGAATGATTATATACTCATTGTATGCATCAAATAACCATTATCTCAACAATAGTTTTTAATCCAAATTTTTGTATGGATATTTAAATTTACTTAAATAAATTTTATAAATTTTTTGGATAATTTATATATTTTTAAAAATAATAATTGCATCATAATCACCAAATGATGTTCTGTGATTTTCTGAAAAACTGATTTTTGGGTCAATATTGAAAAATTCGGAGTATTTCAAAACTGTAAATTTATTTAATAAAATAATGTAATAGAAGTATAATTTTATATTTTAATTATATATATAGTGGAATAATATATATTTAATTATCTATATTGTACATAATAATATATTATTTCGTTTTTAATTTTTTATTCATTTATGTTCATTTTTTCAAATAATTTTATTATTAAAAATTCATTTCGTAAGGGGAAGATATATTAAGGGTATTTTCACCCACATTCAAAACCATATTGTTAGAAAATGGACATAATATTTTTATTTATGAGGTTGAATTTTATTAATGGGGTCAATTTCATTTTTGGATTTTATGAATGATAATCATAGTAAATATATGTCACTATAGTAAAATGAAAATTAAGGTTCATAATGTAAAAACCTTATGATTAGGCCGAAAAATTTCATATAAATTATAATTGGATGAGTTATTTTCACGTTTATAACCTTATAATCATAATTGGATTGTTCTTGAGTCACTTTACCATAAGTATGTAATTTATCTTATTAATTTTTTTAAATTTAACAAGTCTACAAGTCAAATTACATATAAAATAGAACATTATATCCTATATTAATCACATATTTTTAGAAATATCCATCTTCAAAGACCTTCTTAAATCTATCTCCAACATCTCTATCCTTTTCTTGAGGTATTTATTTCTTATGGTGTAATCGAAAGTAATTTTTTTAATAAATAAAAGATTGAAACTATATAATTCAAGTTAAAATTTAATGTTTTAGGTTTATCATCATAATATCCTTTCATTAAGACATATAACTTTGTCACCGACTATATTATTTTTTATGTTATATAAACTAAATAATGGTCTTTTTACAAATTACTTAGTTAAATTATATTTGTCTAAAAATATATTTAATTTATATATTTTAAGAGTCATTTTTTCAAATTGTATGATTATAGTATGTGGTTTATCTTACAAACAATTATTTAATGTATTAATCACAAATATTTTTTTAAATATTTATGTTCTTGAATATTCTTCAATAATTTTCATATTTATACTTCTAACAAAAATAAAATTTAGTATTCCAATACATTTAAAAGCATTAAAAAGTATGTTTTTAATGTTATTTATGTAAGTCACCTTTAACAATTTCAAACCAATTAAAAAAAGAATTTTTATTAACTACAAAAATCATTAATGATACTTAATACCATAATGTACATTAATATTAATAATTATAACTCTAAATAATTTTCTAGTTTAATAAATTAAAAGCAATTCACATGATTTTGGGGAATTTTTTATTTGAAATAATTATTGGAAAATGCATTAGTTATTCATATATAAATAACTTTTCATAAATTATTCTATCACGGGTTAATCATGGGGGAATATACGTTATGAATTTTATCCTATGATATACATATTTTATTGTTGGTAAATGTTTTTAAATAAATATATTTTTTAAGGATACATGTTTTCTATATAACAAAATGATTTAATGGTTTTCCTATTGTTTATAATGTGTTTCACATATTTTTATTGAGATACTATTTATTTTTTCTAGTGTACAAGTTTTATATATGTACTGAATGTTTAATTTTGAATAAAAAAATATCATGGGATATTATATTTGTCATGAGACTAATATTATTACATTATTTCTATATCGCTTATAATGTAATTTTTTACTAGTCCCAAATTTCCATATGTTCTTAAATATATATCAATATGTGTCTGAACTATGTAGTGTATAATAATTTTTATATGCTAAATGCACAGAAACGTTGAATATGTATTTTAAATGAAACATGTGTTTAAATTTTTAAATCATGATTTGTTGATGAAATATGATCTTTTTTTTGAGATAACAATGTAATATAATGTATTTTATAATCCTCTCAAACTCTAAAATCAATATATCCTATAATAGTTATAAATATCCACCATTTTTATAAACCATTGAATTATTTATTGATAAGGATGATTGGGTTCATATTTAATGTAGAAAATTGTTTTGTATGATTTATCATAAATAAGTGGAAATAAAAAATTATTACAATAAATAAATAAACATAATCTATAGAGTAAAATGTTACTCATTTTTCCCAAATACAATTTATGGGTTTTTATAAATCCAACACACAATTTTTAAATGATTAATTTTAAATCATTAATAATTTTTTTTACTAAAATATTATTCAAAAAAAATTAAGACAATCATGTTTTATAAAATTTTTAATATTATAAGATCATATTTATTCACTATTCCCCTAAAAATAAAATAATAAAAAATTGATCAATGATACAACATAAAAAATTACAATTTATACTAAAAAATTGATAATAATTTAATTTTTTTTTCTAAAATCGAAAAATATAGAATTACATGAAAATATAATATAATTATAAAAGTTAATTTTTAATAGATTATGAAATTTTAAAATATTAGGTGTTCTTAATGCAAATTATTATGAATTTAAAATAATCTACGATCTTTTATTTCACTATGGTATTAATTATTATTAAATTTGTATAATAATATTCATATAATATGTGATTTATGTATTCAGTTTGGTATTACATATAGAGAAATATAACAAAAATTATTTTTATTTTCAATATTATATTGTAATATAATAGGGTGTCAAATTTATCCTCCAAAAAGTATATTATATTCTTCAAATTATACATATTGTATACCAAAAGAATCTTCAAAATGTAAATTACACTATTTTTAATTTATTGAGATTTTTCAACTATACAAATTAGGATATATATATATTTCAACTCAAAATAGGATTGACCCAAATATTGAGTTATTATCCAACCATTTGAGCCAATTGTAAATCATTATTAGGTATCAAGACCAGTTGTATATATTTTCCTTCAAATCCATGTAAATAATAAACCTATATTTTATAAACTATCATATTTTTATTTAATATAAGATCTCATTATTTAAAATAATTTTCTAAAAAGTGGGGATAATAATTCTATATCAAAATTAACATTAACTTTATCTAATTGATGAATGATATGATTTTATACCTTAATTTTTTTATAATCATATACATAGAAAAACAAACATACCATTGCTATTTTTTAAATATAATTTTTCATCTAGTCCTCCGCGTGAGAATCTATTGATGTTAGAAACCATTTTATGTGAAAATTAGTAAATACAACATGTTTCAAATTAAGAAATCACAATTCATTAATAGATGATTATTTTTCATCGCCCCATGTCATATTTTAAGACCTATTAAATTTTTGGGATATAATTTCATTAACATGTTTGCATAGAGATGGAATTACTTAATTTTGTCCATAGTTATTGCTGTTTTATTAGGGAATTTATATGTGTAATGTCCTTGTTTCCACAATTAGATTCTTGAACTATTTTCAGTACATTAGAATGAATTTTTTTCACTTATATATTTTCCATGAAATTCATCATTTTTTCTAGGAAATTAGACTCTCAATTACGTCATTTACAGTAGATAAATTTATTTCCAGTTGTACAAACATATTCCCCTATATGATTATTCCCATATTATTGACACATTTAAAATTTAGTATTCATTCCTTCGTCATATGCATCACAAGAACCCCATTGAGTTTCAATATTTACCATTATTGTGGTGTTTGAAAAATCAAATATGTTTATAGTGTGAATTCAAAATATTAATAACTATTTTTTCATAGTCCTAATATTTCTAACACCATGACTTATACCAATAGGTTTCTCATATCTAAAATCTACGCATTGTCTATGGAACCCAATGTCGTCTTGATTCATTTAGGATTAATACTTTAGTAAAACCAAAAGTGTATAACCGGAGTTATGTCCAATTAAAATAATAATATTATTTTCAAAAATTACATAATTAATACACAAAAACAATATTTATTACTCTAGAAAACCATCATAGTACACTTCAATTCACTAAAAACATTCCTGGTATCATATAGGTTTCTTTTGGGTGGTTTATCTGATAATTGTTTTTCTAAATCAATTAAATAATAAATCTATTATAATATATTATCAATAAAAAATGATTAAATAATGTATGTCCCCATAGATTGTTGAAAAACACAAACTATTTGGCCTTATCTTTTTTATTTAGGTGGAGATTGTGTTAATACCCAATGTAACCCCATTAATGGTTACTACCACTATGTAGACTTGTCACTTTGATGACAGAAAATTTTATTCTATATATATATATATTTCCATGCAGAAAACACAATACATATTATAAATTATTACTATTTATCATCTATTATATGCATGTTTCCCATAGAACAATCTATTAGGATTTAAAAAAAATATCCCTCGTCATTATTCCCAAAATAAGTACATTAATATTCATAAGTAACAATCCCCTTCCCTAAAACCATCCATCGAATCCTATGCTAAAAATATCTTTATTTCACATAACATCCATTAAATATACATTACAATTCATAATTCATATCACACCAATCTGAATGAATGGTTCATTATATTGTTTCACTAGAAATATAATCGTCTTATTATTCTTCCATTTTGAGTATTCCTCTATAATTGATACATTATGGACCCCCTTATATATTTCACTGAAGTTATAATCATTTTAATAACAATTATAATTGTATCAAAAGTTTCATGTGAGCTCAAAATATATGTAATGAAAACCAAAACTGTATTTTAACAGAGGGATAGATGATAAACATATGAGAAAACATGATCAATGGTGATAAATGTTATTAAAAATAATATTTATCTATATGTTAATTTTAAAATGAAAAAATTAAATGTTGTATAAACTCATATAAAAAAATATGACCCATGAAATATTAGTGTGAGGCATGGTTTGACAATCATAATGAATAGTGTATAATATAAGAATTTAAAATTTAATTCAGGATTAAGAATAAACAGTTTAAAATATATTGTTGTGAACATATATATTTACAATTAAGACAAAGCATATTTTTTGTTGTAATAGCTATGAACAAAGAAAAAAACCCTTTATGATCCTGGCTAGTAAAATATATCGATACACCATATCGTTGTGAGTATAGATAAATGAATATACACTCACTATAAATATTTTTGTGCATTGATAAAGATATATAGAAAAACACACAAACACACACACACAAAAAATTGAATATATTCAAATGATAATACACTCCCAAAAAATACTTATTAGAAAATATGATTGAAAATACACTAAAAATTAATATCATTAGCTCCAAATGGTAAAATCCAAAACCAATTCATTAGGGGATAATATATGTACCTAATTATCATATTAAAAATAATTCATTTAAATATTATCTATCATAACATAAAATTATTCACAATTAATATATGTTATAATTAATCCCTTTAAAAGAGATATGTTTTGAAAAAAAAAATAGATTATTATATAATCCATCAAGAGAGAAAATATTTATATCTAAAACAATATATCTCTAGTGTATCATAAGGGGAAATATGTATGTTGAAATATATTAAAAATAACTCATTAATATAACTAAATAAATAATAAAAAATGTGATTAAATAACCTAGTTTTAATGTATAGTAAACTCCATAAGTAAATATAATTAAAATTAAATACACTGAGAATTATAAAAATGAATATAAATAACCCAAAAAATTAAATAAGGGGTTTCAAAAAAATCACCAAATTTAATTCTTTAAAAACATTCATTTAAATTCCGAAGAATTTTTTTATTTAAAACATATGGCTTTAAAACTCATTTTGAAATTCATAATTCATTATTATAATAAAACAATACCATATAAAAATATAACATAACTATATTATGATGTCAAAATAATTAGTAGCTTATATATTCATGGAATCAATTTTAAATAATTGAATGTAATTTAAATAATTATGAATTCTCGTATGTTTGGAGAAATGATATGGGTATTTTGTAAACAAATTTAACTAAACATAGAAAAAAAATTAGGAGTATCATCAAAATAGTCATTTTCAAAAGTATAAGTGGATTTTTTAAATATTTACTTTTAAAACCGACCTTCAATACTAGAGAATTAAAATTTATAAATATAATTTTATACCATATTTTTTATATAATATAAAAAATTTACATTGAAGGAAATTGGCTATAATCTTATAAGAAACATTTTTTAAAAACTAATATCATAAAAATAATTTATAATTTTTTTATTATAAATTGTACAGGGTAAATATGAATGTCTCCCAAGAAAATAGCTAATTATTTTACCAGTTATAAAATATATTATTTTATAGAATGTGAAAATAATAACTTGTAATAGAAACCATCCATATAAAGGATATGATCTATTCTTAATAATGAAATACTTTATAGGAAGTAAATTTTTCAAATTAAATGTTTTTAATATTAAATTAATTTTTACTTCAAGGTATATGAGCAGATACAATTGCAGGAAATAATATGGTGGAATAGAATGATAATATGATTAATAAGTTTAACATTAATACCCACAACTCAATTTTTGGGATTTTGAGTTGAACTAGACTTATGATGGATAATTAAAATTTATCCAAAACCATTTAAAATTGAAAAAATTGATTTTTTAATTAATAATAATTAAAAGACCATAAGATATAAATACATCCAAGAGATATAATTATATGTGAAAAAAATTAACAGGTGGAAATTAAATAACATCAATCATTGAATAAAAATTGAGATGAAAAAATCTAGTAACATAACAACAACATAGTAAAATTTCATCTAACATAAAAAAATAACTATTAACCATCTATACTAAAATAGTAATCATAACACTAAAATTTAACAAAAAATAATTTATTATTATTTATTATAAATTATGTAGTTATTTTTTTCATTAGATTCCCTCAGCAGAAACATTTTATTTTTACAACATTAATATAAACAATATTCATTAATATTTATAAATTGAATATTAATCATGGACATAGTGGTATAATTATTGTATTAGATTTGTTATATTGATTTATAATTATTTAATTTTTCATCAAAATTATTATGTTTATGATTAATGATAAATAAATAGATAATGAGTTCACATTTGTAATTTTAATGAACAAAAATGAAATAAACTAATAAAATTTTGATAATATTATAACCTTTGGAGAACTGTAAACCAAAAAAATTATTTTATTATTAAAAATCAATAACTACATTTTTTATTCTTCCATGGTCATAAATGATTGAATATTAATGAATAGTTCATATAGTTGGTGAAACTGACCTAAACAAGGACATACTGTACCATATGATTGGGCCCTATTAAAAAATGTAATCTCATTTTATTATATAATAATTATAAAAATTGGAATATTATTTATATTATTATAATATAGTAGATATTTTTTTGATATAGATGGATATATATGCAAAATTTTATTTTCAAAATGGAATTATTTGAAATCGTAGAGGCGATGGTCCGTATATATAGATGTGTGACACTCTCGTTTATAAATAATGTGAGGATGATGTTAATTGATTTATAATTTTATAATATTAATATAATTATGAATACGTTATTATTCCTTAAAATTTAATTTTTTCCATACTCACTATGTGGAGAGGAATAATCCAACACATTGTCCTTCGAGATAATTTTCCACATGTTAACATGATAAAATTTTTCTTTTTCAAATGTATTTTTTATTATAGTATTTAATAAAATAGAATTATTTCGATACTTTTGATATTATAAAAGATTCATGATTAAATTTTATTTTGATTAGTGAGTCTTATGATGAAATAATTTGGTATTAAATATTACTCACATGGAGAGCTTGAAATTTTCCAGGAATGTATACTTTAAAATGAAGTGCATTGGAAAATATAAAGAGAATGGTAGATTTTCCAGATGAATGATACATCTAAGATAGTAAAATATAGTTTATTTTTCCAAAAAAATGATGGTTAAATGTTTTATTTAATGAGTGGAGGTGATCTCCTTTATTAGGGTGATGAAAAGATCATTTTTTTTGTAAATTACCATTACATCACACTAGTTTGAAAATTCTATTCAAGGTCCAATGGTTTAAAATATATATATAATTGAGTGTAGAATGATTAAGTTTCTATATCAACCACCTTAAATTTTCTTACATGATTTAAAATTTTCATCTTTCTTTTACCATTATATTTTCTAGCATTGCCATTTTGTTTTTTAACTTCATAACTAGATTTTAACTTTTTTTATATGTTATAACACCTCTTCAAAATATTTTTGGGGGTGAACCTGGATTTAAAATCATTTTAATAATATATATTAACATAAATGAGATAATTATCTTTTAAAATAATTAATATAATATATATAATGATATTTTTACTAGAAAATTGATTATTTGACAATTATGGGTTGATAATATAATATAATATTATTTTCTCTATAAACGAGTTACAATATATTTTTATATTTTATAACGAATAATATCATATTAATTATATATTCTATTTCAGATTAATATATTAGATAAAAAATTTATATCATTACAAATTTATTATTGAAAAACCCAATTCACCATCCTTATTTTTATTGAAATTAATCGTAGAAATGATACGATTATTCCTAAATGAGAAATTTAAATTATTACAAAATATGAATTGTTTTATCTTAATATTAAATTCTTTTATTATCTATTATATATTAAGGTGATAAAAACTATTTTTTTTTATAATTCAATAATAATATATTTCAGAGTAAAAGAAAACTTCTGTTTCTGAAAATGAAAATCATGTATTTTAAAAATTTGACAGAATATTTTTTAAATATTTATTAAAATTTATATATATGCAATTTATATAAACATTTATCAAAATTTAATTCATTATTTCTTTAATAAAATTTATTTTATTTGAGAATGTATATTTTTTCATTATTTACCTAATGTTCATTTATTTTATAAATATCTCAAGAATGACCTTAAATTAATGATGACTTTTTTAATTCATAAAATAAATATAATTTAAACAATTCAAATAATTTAATTTTTATTTTAATTTATTTGATGAAAATATAATATATAATAATAACTATAAATATTGATAAATTTTTGAAACATTATGTGTTCGTAATATAGTTTTTTTGGGTATACAACTTATTGAAATGTTTTTATTTTATAGTGGTTTTATTTTTCATAAATTTTATAAATTTTAATCATCTTATATATCATGGATTGAATCATTCTAATGTTTCATGTAAAGAAAAATATAAAACATGCTATTAATTTAGGAAAAATATTTTCCAACATCTTATGGTGATAACTCATAGGTGGATTAATTTTTTAAACAATATAAAATATATCTTGTAATATTCAATATGGTATGATATCTATCATTTTATAGATCTTGTGTTGATTTCAATTTTCTTATGTGTAACATCTAAGCCTCAATGTTATTACCTTACATGATCTACATATATAATAGCTTTAATAATAACAGTTATTATATATTTAAATTTTTTTTAAATAATGATTAGTGTCATGCATCATATGAATTCATAATTCATCAGAATAATCATTTTTGAGATGTAAAATTTTCAATAAAAATTAACATAACGTGTGTTTTATTTTTTTTTTGTTGACCTTTATATAGGTCCAAAATTACATTTATGATTGAAAAATGTCTTTCACATCGCTCTTAAATATATTTTTTACTAATAAATATATATATAAAATATGTAGTTCTTTTATATATCTCACATTATACACAAATAAATAAATATTCACACTTACAAAAAAACCAAAACCAATATTGTAGTTGTAAATCACATGTAAAATAATTTAGTACCATCTACAAAGAGACCCAATAAATCCCTAATAGTTTACAATACACACTTATAAAGAGATAAATAAGAGTTATTCATATACTTTTCTAAATCTAAAATTAAATTCAATTTTCTTTAATGTTTATTCATAAATACCAAAACCAAATCAATGGTATATCTGTACTGATTTATAAGTCATTAATACATAGTAATATAGTATACTTTTTCCAATAACATGAGTTATTTAATTATACTATATGATTCATTTTTCCATATTAACTACATATTAATAAACTCTCTAACAATAAAATATAGATAAATAGATTCCTCAAGATCTAAAAATTAAAAAAATCAACTTATTTACAATGAATATTAAAATTTACGAAATAATTAAACAAAAATTCAACACAATTTCCAAGAAACATGAAGAAAATATACATTGACTTGAGAACATTTTAGTAACACCAAAGCTTCATATTTTTCTGATAAACTATATCATTTAATCAATATTCTTTGTGTCTATTAACAATTATTTTATTATTGAATTATAGAATAAAATATGGGTAAAATATTCAACACATATCTACTTCATCTATCTATTTGACATAAATTTTAACTATGAGAATCAAACCATTTACTATAATTTTTGCAGAACAAAAAATCTCCTCTTAGGGGACTATTTTAAATAACACTAGAAAACACTTTAGATCATGTCAGTATCATGAATCAAATATAAAAAATCATATGATTTATGGTCACTCCACATAAATCTATCAATCTAGGTATTTGAAGGTATCTAAATCAAGACACCTTTAACAATTGATATATGTGAAGACCCTCTATCCTTATTAAATAAGTGATAGATTCTATATTTCACAAATCATAGAAAAATATATATTCATTTTTGTACTAATATTTAATAACTTTACAATGAGAAAAATACAATCTAGGTTTCATTAAATCATGCGGAACCTCAAGGTGTATCATAATGGAAACTTTTATGTATTTACATTAATAATTGTTTTAATTACAATTTCAATTGAAAATAACCTAAAATAATATTTAATCCCAGTTGTGGTAATGAATTATGTAAATATTTATTGTAATTACACCTAAATAAAAAATTGGTATATATATTTACCTATTTCATGATCTTATATTATATATTAACATAGAAGGAGTTGAACATTTGATGTGGTATCTGGTAGGATTGTGTACAAAGATTCTGACTTCCCAATACATTAACACTATAGGATGGAAATCCATGTGGATTATTCTCTGAGATGTTTAGATTATATAACGTTATCTAGTATACGAAATGAAAAATACCAATTAATCACTGATTTATAGAGAATGTACATATGAATCAAAATGTAATTGGACATATATATTCTGTCTAAAAGGATTTTTCAACCATATATTTGTAATATGATCATGTAGGTGTAGATTGAGGGTATGGATCTAAAAAATAAGTTATAAATTATTACTAAAATAATCCATAAAATAATGAGGTTGTATTAGTTTTAAAATTAATGTGTTCCCATTAAAAATTTAATATTTCTATTTTCATGATCGACTAAGATCATCACTACCTATACATCCAATATCCACAAATTTATATAGATATCATAAAAATAAATAGTAAAATGATAGTGTAGGATTGGTACAGGATTTGAGGTTTCCAACCTATGATACCAATTGTTAGATGATATTTCTGAGTATGATATACTCTACCATTCCAAATTTAGGATCGAATATCTATTGATATGCTCAAATACAAGAGGGGGGTTGAATTGTATACTTTAAAAATTCCTTTGGATCTTTTGCATAACAAAAATTCAAAAAACCTCTATGATCTATTATCTTTCTTGATTCCGGAAAAGTGATTCAAGAAATGAAACCTAACAGATGTTTATAACAAATAATATTCTACCTTAATGTGTATAGAATCTAACTAAATGAGAGTAAAAATGTTAAGATGTATAATAAAGTTATTCTTTTCTCAACTACTAAATTACATAGTGGAAAACAAAATATTACATGTAATATGTAATAACTATTTAAACCCAAAGAGGAGGGTATCCAAAAACCCTAGATAAGAGGTCCCTTGATTTATACATTCAAAAAAGTATTTCATACCCAAAACATGGAGTTATTTTTATATTATTGATAGATCACCCGAATTTGAAGTATAAGATTAAATAAACATGAAAGAGTCGGTGAAGATAATTATATATTATTCCATGTACTGCCTATATATATCTTCTTAAGGGACCTAGGATTGATATATTAGAAGGAAAAAAACCAAACGAACATTGATAAGGATATTTCTAGGAGATAAGATAGGAGTTTTTAATCTATAATTCCCAATGTGTTCTAAATTAACGATTGAAAGGGAACCTATTTATAATTGAAAGGAGGGGTTTCCTTGAAATTAATTGATTGATTAAATTTATATCTAATATTTTTTAATCCTAAATGGATCTCATTTTATAATAATATATTCAAAGGTAAATATTTGTTTTAAAAAAATTTCACTAAATAATATACCTAAAATTATTGGATATGTTTTCACACTTATCTTTTCATTTTAAAAAATCGTTAACCCCTTTGACAATTACCGCAGTATAAAAAATGTATACTCTCTATCGGTCAGTAATGTTCTACTAAAATTCCAAGAGATCCATAAATGGAAAATTTTATATTTCAATAATAATACACAATCATTTTTAATGAATCAGATATTTTATGGAATTTTATATAATTCAAAATAATATTATTTACTATAAAATATCATTAATGTTGATATTTAGAACTATTCATTATATTTCCATTTATAATATTAATAATTCACTTATATTTAGAAAAAAAATATTTTATCCCTAAGATGTCATCTTTGAATTATAATTTTATTATCTCATTTTTAACTAAAATTAGTATTTATTATAATATTCATACTATAATGTATTTTATTATTTAATTAATTAAATAATTACTGTGTTAGCATTGTGTATGAATTCCAATTCATTATTTCTTCCCTAAAGAAGTAATAATAATAAAATAATGATGAAAAATGAATTGATGTAAAAAATTATACTTATAGAAGATTGTATCCTCTTTATAACTTCATATTAAAAATATCACACTTGTCAAAAATAAGAGTGTGACATGTTTGACATTTCAACAAATAATATAATATAAAGGTAATAATATTATCCATGTTACAATAAAATGTTTTCAATTGTACCCTTGGATGATGATGTTCATGATATACAAGTCCCGTAATATTTAGGATTGTTTTTTGGATATTTGATTGTTCTTATACTTTTAGTTCTAATTTAAATTTCATGATTTACTGTTTATGTGGTAACAAAATTAATATGATTAATATAATTATTGAATAAAAATAAAAGGTTTCTATTTGATAAAATTGTAATAAATTATTATATATATGGAATCATTTAAAAAATATATATTTATAGATGTTTTAGAATTTAATTAAAATTAAATCATGAAAATATGATTATAATCTTTTTTTATAAAAAATCATTTCATAAATTATAAATTTTTTAATTAAAATTAATGTCCAAAATATATTTTAAAAATTATATTTTATTTATTTTTAATAAAAATATATTCAATAATTATTAAAACAAATCATGATTTTTTTTAAAATTTTGAAATACGTGAAAAAGATAATTTTGATAAAAAATATATACTTTCACTATACATTGAAAAATAAAAAATTTAATAAAATTATAAAATTCAATCAAAGGATAATTTTTATATGTTGTTTTACGAAATAAAGTTCATTTTAAAAAATAAATTTTCTAAATATTCTAAAATTAAATACATATTTTTTCATAAAAATTTGTATTGTTACCCATCCCTATAGAGAGACCCTTTGTGTGTTTTAGAGGCTTATGTAGCTCAGATGCTGATTTAAGTGATTTTGGAGGTGTTGTGTAATAAAAATATGTATGATGGAAGAATAAATTTTCATTAAGGGTTTTTAATATCATTTTTTTCGAATTCATGTCTTGATAAGGAAATTTCATGGAGAACATCAATGATTGTTTCTATTCGATATTTAAATTTTTGAAGCAACATGTTTATTAGAATGTTCTGAAACCTAAAATTTAAAAAACATTTAAGGGATATGTCGCGTGTAAATTACATGTGTATTGTTGTTTATAAATAACATGGGGAACATTGGTTTTATCAAAACCAATGACCCGCCACTCTTTTATAGGTGATCATATATCTCCCCCTTCATCATTTTGGGATTCCATCTATAGTTATTAGTTTTTGGCTTCCCAACATCGATATTTTGTTATAATAGGTATGTTATACCAATGTTTTTAGTTATAATTGATTATATTCATCCGGTTTTTTATTTCCTTGTGTTTTAAGATCAAATCTCATGTCTCTATGGGGGTTTTTATGGGTTTCATGTGAGGTGTTGTAGCGGCATCCTCAGATGGATGAATCTTTTAGTGAGAGAGTTGGCCGACATCCACCAATGGCCTATAATTTTCAAATGAAAATTAATTTAATTAGGTAATTAAATTCATTGATTCTGAATTTATTTAAGTTCAATTTTAAATTTAGAATGGTTTTGGATTGTAGTGGAATTGTCATAATACTTATTTTACATGAAAACAGTAATTTATAATTATCTATTATTGATTTTTTATAACATTTTGTTGGGTTTCCGCTTTTTTTGAAATATATTAAGAGATATATTATAATCATATAAAACATATTTTTATGGTTGGAGTAGAGTTTTTACTTTAATAAATAATGTAAATCAATTATTAGTTTTAAATTATGTTTATTATAACACAATATAAGTTGACTACTTGTAATCTGTTGTTTTGGTAATTTAATGTTGATAAAATTTATTCTTGTATGAATGTTAACTGAATTATTTATTACATGAGATGATGCAATTGGTCAATGAACATGATGCATGATTACTATTTTTGATAATAATAAAATTCATGTTAAGTGATAATGGTACTTTTCTAGTATTTTAATTTAAATAAATGCTAAGAGCGTATATTTCTTTAGATGTCATGTTATAGGTTGATTCGTTAGTTTACCAATAGTTAAAAACCCAGATTAATTAATCACGTAATTCTATAAGGAAAAAATTTGTTATTTGGTAATAATAATTTTTTAGGGCCTATGTTTTTTATCCTATTGTTAATGTCATGTTTTTTGTTTTTTGAATGTGAGATATCATTTTTATGTGACAAATTAATTTTATTATTTGGCCTAGTTTCCCTTAAGTTATAATGTTTTCTATATATTCGTTTGTTACTTGATTTGTATTTGGGCCTTGTGAAATGACCCGAATAAGGAAGACCTTGGGATGACTAATATGATATGGGGTGGGAAATCACAAATGGGATACGAGCCTTTCAAAAACATATTTAGATGGTTAATGTATTATTTTTTGTGAGGATTCTCATATGATGTGAAATTAGTTAACACATATGAATGCAAGATACATCAGTTTATGCATGTGGGTGTTGGGGATAGAACAAAATATGATGGAAGTAGATAAATATATAATTACATGATGATGTGATATTGAGACCTGGGATTATCACTTGAGATTCTGTTTATGGTGGATGGTCTGGTTTCTTGTTTTTTTTCCATTCCCTCTTCATTGAGGAAGCTAGGTCTTCATGGTTTCATGTTTCCATATATGGTGATTTGGATTTTTTTCAAAAGTATATGGATTATTGAATGATGTGAATAATGAATAAATAATTCATAACCTATGGAGTTTTCTTGATGGAATTTGAATATTGACGAGATGATTATATTGAAAATATATGGACTCTTTTTGTTTTATGAATCGAGGGAATGGAATTGAAATTGTTGATCAGTGTATTGAAATGTGGAATAAGGTTAAAGGTTAATTTATGTATAATAAATTATATATTTTAATGTTAATTTTTCAATTAAATAGATAAAAGTAGTTTTTCTCTATAAAATGATTGTGTGCTTTTTAGATATCTAGTCGCATTAGTGGCATCTAGGAGAATAAGAGAAATAATATTCATTTAAGACTATGAATAGATTATGTACATTGTTTGGTTGTGATCTATATTATATATTTTATATTATGTGATTTCATAAATTTTACTACCCATGTCAGTTATAGAAGCAGATCGAGTGGACAATTGTAGTGTATTTTTTATTATAAATTGATGTGATGATGTATGGGTGAATAACCCCTCAATCCCCACTATTTTATATTGATAGTTAGTTATGTGGGTATTCATGATGTTTTCTCCAATATATGTGTTTAAAGGATTATTGTAACAAATCATATATTTCTTGAACTATTTTGGATTAATAAATGGATCAATTTTTTTATAAAAGATACATAGAAGTCCTGGATTTAGGGGCCTAATGTACCTAGAAATAGTGTGTGAAATATATAAAATATATTAAATATCAAGTATACATGTTTTTAAATAAATATTAGATGAAATTCCAAACTATGGTTAAGATCAAAAATTTGATAGTATCATTGAGTTGATATGGTATGATTTACCCTAGGCGTCACATAACCTATGTTGACGTATGTCTTTTGTGAAAACAACATCACAAACATAAATGAATGAGATAAATTATATAATTCATTTATTTTGACAACATTTATGAATTTAATATTTTATCCTTTAAATATATTTTTATGATTTATATTCAGGGATTCCCACTAAAACACTGCTGATATAGACAACCATTGAATAGAATTATTTGAAAATGATGATAGGTCGGGAAAAAAAAGCTTTTAATGATTGGTTAATTGAAATCATTATAATATTGTCCCATACATAGTGAGTTGATCTGTATTAGGTTCATGGTGTCCCCTAGTGGTTTTGGGAATGACCCCTATATGTGAAGTAGGGTATTCTAAGACTATTGAGATTTCCTTGGTGGGGCCCAATGATGTATAACTCTTCATCGAGTGTTCGTAATGATATAATATCATGTGGATCATACTATCCAAAAATGAGCAAATAAGAGATTATAATCTCATGGATGGTAGTTGTTTATGACCACATGGTGGCATGGTTACTTTCAAGACAATATCATGGTGTTTATATGGAAAATATATTTGTGTATCATGTGTTGAAATGAAAAAACATTGTGAATCCTATTTTCTGATTTCAGGGTATCATAATGAGTATTATTATGCTCAAAAATGCAAGGGCCTTATAAGATTGTGTCGTGTCATATGTAGATGTTGTCCCATTTGACAGTGTTTTGGGATGACAATGATCGGGAGCAGAATAGTTAGAACTTGATAGACCGAGGTGTTAAGTATTTTCATTCATTTGACTTTAACAATTTCCCTTGGAAAACGTTGGAATCATTATAGTTTTTGTTGTGGCTTGTATTTAGCCTCATATTCCTTATTTAGTACCCTTATATCATACTCTATTATTGGATCATAGATGCATCCCATCATTTCATACAATTGATTCTCATTTGAGTATTGTAAGAGCTTGGAGATGTGTTTGTCAGTACATGTACATTAGGATAATACCTATAATTTGAAGGATATTCATTCTCGGTGTAGGTCTTCAACCACTACTAAATTAGAGGTTATAATGGGGTTGTCACTGGTTTCACCTCGTAGGGTTAAGTCAGAAAAATTGGTATCATATCTCTTTGTAATACCTTTGTACCGGTGTTAGTGAGAACAGATTTGGGAAAAACTGTTTTTTCTTATTTAGCATTCATGCTGGAGATTCATGTTTTTGTGTATTGGACAATGTATCTATCACGACCCGCCTTCACCAAATGGAGGGAAGGGTCCGAATATTGCTACACCCTTCTTTATTTAAGTTTAAGGAGAGATAATGACCCCCGAGACCCGCCATCAATAGGTCCAGGAGTGGCAAATTTCACAAAGGTTTTATAATTTACACACAAATAGAAGGCATTAACCCTTTTTGTTTTATAGGATCGGGAGAAAAGATGATGAAATAAAACAAAATCAAAACTAAAATAAAAGTAAATCCAAAAGTAAACCATTCCCACATGCATGTTCCAAAAAGTAAAATCCACAAGGTACAATAGTGACTACAAGGGTAGGTACCAAAGAAAAAAAATAGCAGCTGTAAATGCCTCAAAGGTTCGAGCTAGTATGGTCCTGCGTAATCCCCATAGTCCTCCTGGAAACAAGAAAGCAATTTTATATACGTATGGTGAGCATACAAGTACACTCATTAGGGAAAACCAAAACTCTCGTGCACAAGTGGGGGAATGTTCAAAAGTCCCGTGAGAGAAGGAGTAAACCAAACACCTAAAAATGTAAACTAGCCACCCTAGCCTCACCAAGTTACACTCCCCAAATAATGCAAGTCATGAAATATATATAATAAGAGCACATCGATGATTGGGTACCCCATGCCACGTTCCCACTGGTTATTGAGACATCATACGCAACGAACCAATCATGCCATTCTCACTGCAGTCCCACTGCCACACTCGCCCGCACACACCTGGGCCACAACCACATGCAGTCCCACTTCAGAATATCTCCCACAAACACCTGGTCCACAACTGTCACATGCAACCACACCTGCAAACACCTAGGCCAGAAGAAGAACCACCATGCCCGAAGACACCTGGGCTAGATGATCCACTTCCACGCCCGAACACACCTTGGCCTCCTCCTGAAGACACATGGGAAAACACCTGCCGCACACACCTGGCCAACAACCACACTACCATTCCCAAAGATTCTTGGGCTAATAATGGACCTCAGGCCACCACATCCTGCCCGAAGATACTTGGGCTATTCGGGAAGTGGAGCAGAAAAGGAGCTTAATAACCAGCCACTAGTAATAGTGTTGGGAAAACACCCTCCCCCGTGAAATGGGGGTGTTCAGCACAATGTTCTCAACTTGGATGGGGCACGAATAAGAAACACAAAACTACAATTATAAATATAGGTAACAGGCACTCACCTAATGTTTAGGTTTTTCTTCAGCCATCCTAAAGGACACAAACAGTACTCAAGTCCGAGTCACGACTCTTTCCAACAAAACTCATTTGTCCCATTCTTGTTTCATGTTCAGTAATAATGTTAAAATACATTTATGAACTTCTGGGAAACTAACACCATAAGAAAAACCAAGGAAAAGAAACCATCCAATGTCAAATTAAGTATCCACACCCAGTTCTCTTGTAAAGTCACAATGAAAAACTAATAAGTGAGATCCTTCGATGTATTGGAACCAAAGACAACCCCAAGACACTACCCTATGTCCCCTCCCCCAAAACGTTTTTTCATCAATAGAGGATCCCACCCCACTTCATGATATAAACAAGGTAACCACCCGGTCATAAAACTCACAACCTTAGAATCCATAACAACAGGGGATTCCATCCCCAAATTCATAACCACCAAGAGTATAAAAACAGAGGATCCCATCCCCTCCCACATCTCCAGCAATCATCCCGTAAAAGGAAACAACCAAACTATTGCCACCAACACAAGGCAGGGCCATGCCGGTATTTTCAGATTTAAACGATTTAACACACTCCATGATTTCAATTTCCTTGTATTTCAACTGGGGTTATCACAGAATGATTGATCCTAGTGACTCAATTTATTTTTCCTGATATACGTGATTATACAATTTTCTTTTTATATTAAGAGTTCATAATTACAAAACCATCAACAGTGGTTAATTAGTGCATAGAGAAAGACCACCAACAACCATGATTTTCAGAAGGTGTAAGCCCACACAGTTCACAATTAAGATCATAATATAAAACAGAATCAACAATCACAACCCCCTTCTTTCTTTATAGGATCCAGTTCATTATTCATTTAGGTATGGTTTATCCAATTCATCTGAATAGAAGGACGCCCACCCCGCATGATACACAAGATAGAGAGACGAAGGAGGATTTCCCTACTTGTTGGTCAACGATCGACGCTGAGGCCTGGTGTGGAACTTCATGGGTAGTGATGCGGCTCGCCTAAACGAATATAGCCTCATCTATCAATGCTTAGGTCGGGCGTAGAACTTCACACATAGTGATGCTCCTCCCCTGACGGATGGGTAATCTCGCAGGGTGAATGAGGAAAAGAATAAACCCACATAGAACCCTTTAGATTATAAGGGTCTGGGGCGGTTGAGATAATAACATGAAACCACGTAGGGAGAGTTGGACATGGGTTGACCACGTGGCCCCACACGTTATTAAATGGGTTGGGTTGTTTAAACCGACGCACAAACACTAGGTAAATTCATTAAATATTTAGTTAAACTTTTATGGGAAGTTACTGGGATTTAAAACTCTCTTAAAGAAGTCAAATTAGGGTTTAAAACACTAATTTCGCAAGAAGGTACGCCATTAGAAAGAACCGGCGGGGTAGGCCAGAGCCACCGGTAGCTCTCAGCTTCCAGTAGGCTGCAGCCACTGGTAGACTGAGCTACGGGTAGGCTGCAGCAACTGGAAGACTGAGATACCAGTAGGCTGTAGTTACCAGTAGATCGAGCTACCGGTAGGCCATAGCTAGCGGTAGAACCAGCTACCGGTAGACCGCAACTACCGGTAGACATAGATACTGGTAGACAGCGAAACCGGTAGACAGAGCTACCGGTAGGCTGCGACTATCGGTAGACCGAGCTACTGGTAGGCCTGCTATAGGTAGGCTAATGCTATATGTAGGCATACTGTTATGCCAATCTTCACCGAGATTCCCAGACCAGAAAACATGACATGAGATTTTCACAAAATAATGGACCCCAAAAACCCAGGCCATTACATCAGATACCTCTTAAATGATTCTCTTCCTCGAGAATCAAAACAAACTAGAAGGAAAGAGAGGGTCAAAATAACCACCTCGAAAGTTACCTCTTAGGAATGAACCAATTCTAACTAAAATCACTTTTCTGTCAAGAAACATGAAACACACCATGTCAAACTACCCAGAAATGTGGGTTGGGGAGTCTCCTCCCCCATGTCAAGATATTATCCGATTTGGGCCGCACTGACTCACCCACACAGTTTTAATTTCATCCACCTTAATGCATCTTGATTAGGTGTTTGGTTCTATCCTCCCACATAGCCAGGGCTTTTCACACACATTCAGAGGGAAGAAAACCAGCATTTCAAATCCAACAAGGTAAAACATTCCACTGCAACAGCTATAAACCGAACAGTACAAAACACACAACAACTCTGGGTACTGGGTATGCATCTATGCTTCCCTCTCCCATGTACTCTCCTCATGCCCACCATGTCTACACAACACAAAAACCAAAGGAATGGTTCACCCACAAATCACGTTCTCTTTGCGATCCTCGATCATTAGTGGTCTCTCCACAAATGTCACGTCATCCTCGATGTCCAGCTCACCCCAATCAAGGACATATCAATCATCGTGCAGATACCGACAGAGCTGGGAAACATGGAATACATCACGTATCCTCAGTATTGTAATTGGTAACGCTAGCTAATAAGACACTTCTCCAACCCACATCAACACATCGAAGGGTCCGATGAACCTGGTAGAACGCTTACTCCCCTTGTCGAACCTCTGCTGCCCATGCCGAGGGGAGACCTTCAAGAACACATGGTCTCCAACCTCAAACTCCAAGGCCTCATCCTGGTATCATCATACGACTTCTGTCGAACTTGGGCCTCCTTCAACCATTCTCGTATGAGCTGAACCTTCTCTGTCGTGCTCTACACCACCTCCGGGCCAAGGATGCCTGCATCTCCTACATCGGTCCAATAGCCAGGTGAACGGCATGGCCTCCGGTACAAGGATTCAAATGGGGCCATACCAATGGTAGAGTGGTAGATATTATTGTAGGAAAACTCAACCAGGGGAAAGTATCGCACCCATGATCCCCCTGAGTCCAGAACACATGCCCGTACCATATCCCCAAAGTTCTCGATGGTGCGCTCAGTCTGTCCATCTATCTTGGTGTGGAAAGTAGTGCTAAGGCATAGTAGGGTGCCAAAAGCATTCTGCAAACCCCTCCAGACTCGTGAGGTAAAATTTGCATCCCTATCCGAGACTATAGACCTCAGAACTCTATGCAACCACACCACCTCATCCACGTACCTTCGCGCAAAAACATCCACTGCACTCGACTACCTGATCGCCATAATGTGAGCCGATTTCGTCAACTAGTCCACTACAACCCATATGGCGCCGTATCCCCCTTGGAATTTGGGTAGTCTCATGACAAAATCCATCAAGATGTCATCCCACTTCCACTCGGGGAAATCTAGAGGCTGCAGGAGGCCGCCCATAACTGGGTGTTCAACCTTCACATGCTGACACACTATGCACATGGCCACGAACTCTGTCATAGCTCGCTTATCTCCGGGAAACCAAAACTGCCTCTTCCATCCCTGGTACATTTTGGAAACTCTTGGGTGTACTGCCAGGGGTGAGTTGTGGTACACACTGAGAACCATACCGCGCATCACCTCCGGAACAAACAGCTTTCCCTGGAAAAGCATCCAGTTTTTTCCATCCTAGGTCCATCCTTCCGGAGCATTGCCCTGGTCGACTTGGTCACGCGTCACTTCGCACTCTAGGTCTCCCCACTGAGACTCCTCCTCTTGCTGCAACAGAGACGACTGCACTGCCATCTGATATAGGCAGCCTCTACCACTATCAATCCTCGCATCCAGGTATAAGGCAGCCAACTAATCCATCGCCTTCCAAGCGTCCGCCAACTCTCGGACTGCATCCTTCTGTGTCCTCCTTCTCAAGGAATCGACCACTACATTGCCCTTGTCCTCATTATAGGAGATCTCAACGTCGTAATCCTGGATGAACTCCACCCATCTCCACTTTCTCTAGTTTATGTCCTGCTGGGAGAAGATATACCTCAGGATTTTGTGATCTGTGAAGGCCACAAAGCGTTCTCCGATAAGGTAGTTCTTCCATAACTTTAGCGTAAAATCGGCCGCTACAAGATCCAGGTCGTGGGTGGCGTAATTATGATCAGGAGGGCGTATCTACCTGGACCCATAAGAGATCACCCCATGTCGCTGCATCAACACACATCCCAGGACCTATCCTGAAGCATCACAGAACACCTCATAGGTTGCCCCTTATTCTGGAAGTCTCAGCACTAGGGCACTGACCAACTTCTCCTTCAGATAGCCGAAGGATGACTCGCACTGCTCAGTCCACATGAAAGCCTGGTCATTCTTGGTCAAGGATGTCAAAGGTTCTACAACTCGAGAGAATTTGGGTACGAACCTCCGATAGTAACCCACCAACCCGAGGAAACTATGGACCTCTGCCAAATACTTGGGTGGTGCCTAAGAAACAACTGCCTCAACTTTTGATGGGTCCACTGCTACCCCCTGCTCAGACACCACGTGCCCGAGGAAGTGCACTTCTCGTGTCCAGAACATGCATTTTGACAACTTCCCATAGAGTTGATGTTGTTGGAGGTCCTCCAATGCCATCCTAAGGTGCTCTACATGGTCCTCCTCTAATCTCAAATAGTCCAGTATATCGTCATTGAACACAACCACGAACCGATACAAGTACTCCCGGAAGATGGAGTTCATAAGCCCCATGAACACATCCGGAGCGTTCGTAAAGCCGAAGGGCATGACCACAAACTCTAAGTGTCCTTATATGCACCTGAATGCCATATTCGGGATGTCACTTTTTTTCACTCTCATCTAGTGATACCCAGACCACAGGTCGATCTTCGAGAACCATCCTTCCCCTTTGAGCTACTCGAAAAGATCTCCTATCCTCAGAAGAGGGTAGTGATTCTTGATCGTCACAGGATTAAGCCTCCCGTAGTCTATGGACAACCTAAGAACACCATCTGCGTTCTTTGCGAACTAGACTGGAGAACCCCACGGTGACACACTCGGCCGAACATAACCCCTCTTCATCGGATCGTCAATCTGAATCCGCAACTCCCGTAGCTCTGAAGGTGCCATCTTGTAAGAAGCTATCGAGATCGGACGAGCGTTGGACTGCAGGTCTATCCCGAACTCAATGTCACGTCAGGGTGGTAGTGTCATCAACTCCTCAGGGAAGACGTCCATAAACTCAAGGACGGTCTTCGGCACTTCCATCATTTTAGCATCTACTGACCCTACTGACAGCTCAGCTAACAAGGAGAGGAGGGGATCCTCTCACATGATGCCCTTCTGACTGCTTCGCTAGCTGGAAAAAACGCCGGCCACCCAATTCTGATAACACGACCCTTCTTCGAAAGCTGCCGATGAAAGAACACACAGAGAATAGCCAGTCAATTCCAAGGATGACATCGTATGGTTGTATCTATACCTGAAGAGGATCCCTAACTGACTGATGTGGACCTATCATCAGACTGCATCCCCGAAAAACAAACAACAAGCCAGTATGACCCCCGAATGGTGTGCTCTACACCAGGGGCACTGAGAGTCTCTTGGTATCTAGACCCAAGCCACGGGCTAGACGGGGTGCAACAAAGGAGTGTGAAGCTCCGGTATCGAAAAAGGCATATGCAAGGGTACTAAACCAACTGGTCGTACCTCGAACAACCTCCGGCCCTGCTAGAACTGTTGCCTCTATTGCGTGTAACTATCCACGCCAATCCCCTCTATCCCTCATCTGTTGGACACCTCCCCGACCACACCCCATTCGAGGTCCCTGAGGAACGCCCGGAGATCGGCCTCCTCCTCCTACGCCTTCCCTCAGAGGAGCGGGATCTCGCGGTCCCTGCTACTGCTGCTGGAAAGGCCTGGCTGGAAGCTGCTGCTGGGGTGGGTGGTGAGGCTGTCCGCCACCGCCATAATGTACCCGGTCTGGGAACTAACTATGGAGATGTCCTGGGATCCCACAGATGAAGCACCGTGGTCCTGGTCCCATTGGAAAAGGACGAGGACCAGGGGATCGAAACTAAAACTACTACGACATGCTCCCTGCCGGTTGGAACCTGGAGGGTCCTAATGCTAGAGGCCTAGTGCTGATGCCCTTCCCCTTCGATGGTCCCAGCTGGATCCCCTCTCATGACACTCCTCTATGATCATGCATCTTTTCCACCACTGCGTCCTTCTTATGGACCTCCATGTACAATGGAAGGGTAAAGGGGGTAACAATATACTACAGGTAGGGTCAGAGCACCTCCTCCAAACGCCTTTCCCGAGACTCCTCATTGGGAAAGAGGTCCAGAGAAAAACATAGGAAGTCCTTGAACTTGATACCTAGCTCCCTCACTAACATACTCCCCTATTGGAGGGATATTAGCTTATATCTATTTTCCTCCTTCATTGTCAAATAGAGGAATTCCGCCCGGAACCCCCTCTCGAAATCATCACATGCTACCTCATCTTCTCTCCCCTCCCCCAGGTAATGTGTTGACCACTGACGCGCTGCTCCCCATATCTGGCTGACGTCCAGAGGAACCCAGTACTCAGTCGGGGCCCGAATCAGGCCGAAAGCTTTCACTAGCTCCTCTAGTCAGCCTTCCGTTTTCATATCAGAGGTGATGCCCTCATACTTTTCAAGGGTCTGTCACTGGAAGCCCGAACTGTATTCTGCCACTAGTCATCCTACTCCTCTCGATATGCTCTCTGTCGATTAGCCAAGGTAGCCTTCGGGGCCTCAATCTCCTATCCCACACGTGGTCGCCGTCCAGGATCCATAGTTACAAGGTAAACAATGAATGCCTAAGCCCAGGTAGTGCAGAATTTCGTTCTTTAAAAATTCTTAAACATTTCATTTATTCATCATTAACAAAACACCCCAGAAACACAAGAACTCATGTCATTATGATTCATGTATCTTCCCTAGGGTCTCTCGACCCGGAAATCGGCGTGGCCTCACTTGGTCATTCTGTTGGTCCAGAGTCCTTGCATCGGATCACGGGGGTCCCTAAAATACCATGTCCTAGCCGGTCTTCCCGGGACTAATTCAGACACTAAGGTAACCCAACACTGTTGCCCTACCATCCCATGCAAATATTACTGTGCCTAACTCTATACTCCATCCTATCTCTCATCCTACCTCTGATACCATTCTGTCATGGACCTCCATCACCAAAAGGAGGAAAGGGTCAGCAGATTTCCAGACCCTTCCTTATTTAAGTTGAAGAAGAGATAATGACCCCCGAGACCTGCCCTCAATATGTCCCGGAGTGGCGACTAGCACCAAGGGTATAGAATTTACACACAAATGGAAGGCATTACCCCTTTTTGTTTTATAGGATCGGGAGATAAGATGATGAAACCCAACAACACCCAAACTAAAAGAAAAGTAATGCCAAAAGTAAACCATTCCCACAAGCATGTTACAAAAAGTAAGAGCCACAAGGTACAAAAGTGACAACAAGGGTAGGTACCGAAGAATGAAAAAAAAACAACTGAAACATCCCCAACGATCAGAGCTAGTATGGTCCTGCGCAATCCCTAAAGTCCACTGGGAAACCGGAAAGTAGTTTTATATACGTAGGGTGAGCATACAAGTACACTCAGTTGGGAAAACCATAGACTCTAATGCACATGTGGGGGAACGTAATTACGTCCCGTGAGAAAAGGATTAAACTAAACATCTAACAAGGTAAATTATCCACACAAGCCTCAGCAAGGCACACATCCCAAAGAACGCAAGTCAAGTAATATATATAATAAGAGCACATCGATGTTTGGGTACCCAGCTACACTTTCCCACTAGTTATTGAGATATCCTACACATCAAACCAATCCCTCCATTCTCACTGCAGTCCCATTGCAACACCCACCCGCACACACCTGGGCCACAACCACACGCAGTCCCACTGCTGACTCCCACCCGCAAACACCTCTGCCTTACCTATCACACATAACCATCCATGTTAACACCTAGGCCAGATCAACCACCACCACGCCCGATGACACCTGGTCTAGAAGATCAACTGCCACACCCGAAGACACTTGGGACTCATCCCAAAGACAGTTGGGAAACCACTTGCTGCACACACCTGTTCAACAACCACACTGCCCTACCCGATGATTCTTGGTATAATAATGGATCTCAGGCCATCATAGTCTGCACGAAGATAATTGGGTTATCCGTGAAAGGGAGAAGAAAAAGATCATAATAACCAACCACTAGTAATAGTGTTGGGAAAAACACCCTCGCCCATGAAATTGGGGTGTTCAGAACTATGTTCGCAACTTGGGTGGGGCATGAATTAGAAACAAAAAACATCAATTATAAGTATAGGTAACAAGAACTCAACCAATGTTTAGGTTTTTCAACATCCATACTAAAGGACACTGAAAACACTCATGTCCGAGTCACGACTCTCACCAACAAAAAACAATTGTCTCATTCTTGTTTCATGATCAGTAAGGATGTTTAAATATGTTTATGGACTACTGGGAATCTAACACCATAAGCACAACCAAGGAAATGAAACCATCCAACGTCAAATTAAGTATCCACACCCGGTTCTCTTGTAATGTCACAACAACAAAGGAATAAGTGAGATCCCTTGAAGTACTGGAACCAAAGACAACCCCGACACACTGCCCCATGTCCCCTCCCCCAAAAAGGTTTTTCATCAACATAGGATCCCACCCTAATTCGTGATATAAAAAAGGTATCTGTAGAGACCCGAAGCTTATCGTACATGGACATTACATTACTTTTGCGGAATACTTAGTACATAACAAAAACACACACACAAGGATCGTAATAGTTTAGTGTCTTTGGAAACTCGGAACGTAATCTTCTAATCGTGGAGAAAGATCTTCAATATCTCCCATAAAGATCATCCATTTTTTTTACCTAAAAACCTTTCTTTATATCCTGGGGAAAAGAAAACATAAAAGGGTGAGCTCAAATGATCAGTAAGGGTAAACAAAAGAAATATCAATCACATCATGAACATAGCTTTTGGAAATCTTAACCTGCAAAAGAGCTCATAATATCATAACATGGGATAAATCATAGAAGTGAAAATGAGATCCCCATAATCATAACATAAAACTTGAAACTTTGTGGCATACACACATAATCATGGAAAATCATTTCTTGTTAGTCATGACTCATTGTCAAGACTATCTTAGTGGACAAAGTCCCTTTCTGAACCGAGTTCACTCCTCGTTTCAGTCCTGTATCACTGAACCGAAATAACCTTCCGTTCCAGCCATGTCTATCTCATGAGATATAAAATCTTTACCCAATGCATTGGAGAGAGATATAGGTCCCACCCATCTTATAATGAATCCTTTCTTATGTGTGCCACATAATCATACATCATCGCATAACACATGTAACAAAAATGGTATTCTTGAAACATCATGACATCATAAATCAATTCATATAAAATAGTGGAATTCATAAAAATAATTCCATCACAACATGATCAAATCAATGTAATAATAGGGATAAAAACAGAACCCTTTATTATCTTATATGGAAAATAATTTTGATAAAACACTTGAACTTTATTCTTGAGGAAAATATCCTTTTTACTTCAAAAACATTTTTCCTTTCTTAACATGTCATACAACTTTAAAATAAAAGAAGTTGATTAAAAATAAACTTGAAAACTTTTAAAGGAAGCTTCTTGGATTTAATGTTTTTAAAAAAAAATCCATTCATGCCGTATAAGTTAAAAAAAACATTCTTCTCGTACTTTTGTCGGAAAAGTCAAAAAGTACCTCTTACGGAAAAACGACAAAAGATTCCTTTCATATTCTTTACTAAAAACTCACCTAAGGGTAAAATTGGATTTAAACTATTTCAAGTGGATGGAAACAATATTACATATTGAGGGAACATGGATGTGGATGATAAAATACACCCCAATAAATACTTACGAATAAACAATCTCGGATAAAAATGAGATTGTGATATTTCCCTTACCTTAGGTCCGATTTGCTTCGTATGTGTCCGAACCTCCTGTATAATGATTTAAATAATGTCATTGACTTATTACAGAATCATATTCATTGTTATGATATCATATATGGTTCACTTATGACATTATATTACCCGTTCTTTTGTAAATTTCATGTTAAAGAAGCATTTTGGGTAAAATCGTTTCATTTATCGTAGGTGTTTTGAATTTTTGTTCTTGACATTATTATTACTTATATCATGATTTACTTACATCCAGAATATAAAATATGATTTATATATCATATATATTCAGTATATATATATATAATAGATAGATAAATGAAATGAAAAACACCGTTCATGGAGACGGTAGTCCGTACGTACGCATGAACGTTGTTTTTCTTTCTTTATTGTCTTGAATGGAAGTAAGTAGATGACATACATATATATATATACATAAATCCAGTATCATTATTATGTCATATATTTCATTAGTACTTATTATATATACTTTATAATCATTCATGAATGGTTAATCATTAAGAATGAATCTCATCGCGTCGTGGAGACGGTATTCCGTACGTACGCACGAGCGATGATATCATTTCCATAATTATTGAATTGAATTGGAGTAGATTATAAAATATATCAGAATCAATATTATGTTGTAATAACTATGTATAGTTATTCTTTACACCATTATACCCATCCATGTAAGGTGGTGGTGGAAAATAGATTACACCACGGCGTGGAGACGGTATTCCGTACGTACGCACGCGCGGTGATTTCTTTTTCTGTAGGATGGATAGAATGTGAATTAGGGTTGTTTCATACTTATAATAACATATCAGTATATTAGTGATACTGATGTTATTACTTCATAATGAAACAACCTAAGAAGAAGAAGTGGAAGAAGAAATAAAGATGAAAGAATTGGTAACGGTAATTACCTCTTCTTTGAAGTGCCTCTTTGAGACCTCCTCTTAGGGCACTAAAATTGGTCTTTGAGGAAGACCAGAACCTCTAGGATGTTGCTAGGGAAGTGGAGAGGAGAAATTGGCAGGGGTTGTCCGAGCTTGAGTGATCAAATTGGTGTGAGGAGGAAGGGGAGGAGGTGTCCTTTTATAAGGGAGGAGAGAGGCACCTTAGGAATATCTCAAAATATTATTTTATATTAAAGTTAAAATCAGTTTATAATGGTTCCAAAGGGCCTTATTTCGAATATAAAGTGGGGATGGGTCGAAATCCTATCAACCAATAGGATTTAGACAAGTTTAGGGTATTATTTTAACCTTATCAATTAGATTTAACTCTAAGTTAAATAATTTAACTTTTACCGTGTCTTTTTGTTTTCTTTCACTATATGGTTAATAAACTTACTATAACATGCCAAACGAACCCCAAATTGTATATTATTAATACATATATCCTTATCTAAGTCATTTGGCCGAACCTTAGATTTTTAGGAATAAAATTACAATTAATAATATAATATTTGATTTAAAAACTATTTTGTGTCAATTTTGACACTATTTGATATATGATTTTTGTGAAAGTCATAACAGAATTATATGTTCGAAACAAGTTGATTAAATCAACACTAATATATCATAGTAACCTAGAAAATTATTGGAATTCATAAAAAATCTCAAATTACATTTATTTTGGTGTTTATAACATCAATTATGTCAATATTTCATTAATAAGATAATTACTGCATCATCGTTGTGTCATAAATAAATTAAATTATTTTATGTCTAAAAATTACAAATAAAATATCATCATGTAAGAAATATTTTTATCTTTCTAATGAATATTTACAATAGAATTTATCTTATGTATAACCCCATATTAAAAATGATTTACTTATTAAACGTTGATTTTAACTATTTTAACCTTTCTTTAAATAAATTAATAATAAATGTCCTAATCTAATCCAAGTGGGCCTAAATGGTCATATTTTATTCCTAAGTTTGTTTTTGGTCGAATTACACTTGTCCAATAGAATTAGGACATGTGTTAGGGTAATAGTAATATCATATTTACCCTTAGTTACCCTATCTACTATTAACCGCGGTAAAAAGTAAAAAGTTACTATTCAGCAAAAAATTATTTTCATCTCATTGAACCATATTTTAGTCCATGATATTAACCGTGTCTCTCGGATTTTCGAAATTCCATTCACAGAAGCGGCAAAATTATGTTTTATGAAAAATTCAGTTTTTTTAACTACCACTTAGTAGTTTCACTATTCATCAAAAATTGATGTTTTTCAGAACAATGCCAAAATTTCATCCTAAGCTATATTTCATATTCCGAATTCAAAAATGAAATCTATTTTACCAAATTAATAACATAGAAGTTGCATTAATTAATTTTATAATTAAATCCCGCTGTTAAAATAAATAGCGTGTTTTTAGGAAACAATATATATCAAAAGATTGACACTTGATTATGTCTGGTTTAAATGTGAAATTACAACCAATGACCAACATTGTATTAAATTGTAAAAATATATTCTAAATATACTTTAAAACCACTCAAATTAATAATTTATCACTATTAATTATTTCGATTAAAAAAGTTGTTTTTAATTATAATTTAGTAATTTTTCACTATTCATCAGAATATGAAAGTTATCCGAAAAGTACCAAAATTTCACCTTAGGCTAAATTCGATACTCCGAATCCAAGAATGAAGTTCATTTTGAAAAATAAGATTTACAGAATTTTAAAAAGTGGTTATTACTATTCATAACGGCTCGTTTTAATAATATTTTAATAGAACATCGTTGTTTAGTGAAACTCGGTATTGCGTATTACACACGCTATCGAGGAAGGTTGCGATTGCGTGTAATGAAAGGAAAGTCAAGGATGCATGTTGTGCAAGCTCCTTTTGGTGTAGCGTATAACACAAGACATTAGTAAAATATGAAAGAATATTTTTCATAAAATCTCGGGCTGTTACATTCTACCCCCCTTAAAATGAATTTCGCCCTCGAAATTCATCGGGGTTATAAATGGTTTACTATTAGAAAGTTTCATTAATAGAAACCCACATCGTAAAAGGGAATACCAAAACTTGGCTTTAAAAACTAAAGTATGAAATGTAACGATTACCCAAATAAACTAATCACTGGGTTTTCAGATAGGTGAAAATATGGATATGGAAGAGAAATCTAACCATCATGTTCTGATGGAGAGTGGTAGAGAACATGGCTATGGAAAAGCCAGTAATCACAAATCCATAGATTTGTGATGATATAAGGTACCATCTGATTCATCAGGTATAAGATCACTAGGACAACATTTTTGGTTTTCAAGATCATTTCCCTAAAGTTGAAAATTTTCTTAGAATAAATACTTACTTTATTTTGGTACAATCTCACTTTTGTTCGTGCCTTGAACAATTTCTACTTCATCTCTTAAATAAATGAAGTTGAATTTGTTATTCGTGAAGTGTTAGCAGATCATGTGATAGAATGACGGGTCATTCCATCTGTCTCAAACAAAAGGTAAGCAAAAGTTATTAAATATACATAATTCATTCTATAGTGAGATTAATCATATATAGTTCCTAAAATTGACTTATACTTCATATATCATACTGCTTAATAAAACTAGTTTCTACTAAACAGGGACTTCCTGTAGGTCAGTGGTAGGTGATAAAGGCCAGTCGCACTTCGGTTGTGGGTTCGATTCCTACAGCCTTGTCCGAAACGATGGGCTGTCGCCCGTCCTGCAGGTTGTCCTTTTTATAAAACTATATTACTATAACATCCCATCAATAATATCGAAAAAACTTCTATCCTTAAACAATACTAACTTATGTCCAACATAATACATTCCAATCTTTAGGCTTATCCATAATACTGCAGTCCATTTTCATAACATAGTGGAAACGATTACCAGAGATTTAATACCATCGTTGATCCCCATATATCATAAGATATGTTATGTTGGTCACATTGCAAACATTCAAAGGCCTTAATCTTGTACTCTCTTGAATACCCATTGAACCTTAGTGAAAACTTGAATGCAGTTAAAAGTTAACACTTTCCACATACCAAAATCCTCAAAATTCTATATACTCAAACCATGATATCACTTGGTCCTTATATCAATCATGAGCTCATGAATACTATTAAACATTTCATTTTCTCGTCTTCATTATGCGCATATCATCTTATTTCCAAAAAGTATCTCAATCACTTTGAATACCACATCAATAAATATTGCAATACTCAATGATACAACATTATTTTGGAATCCCATTACATAAACACTTAATCATTCCACCACATCGTTGTCATATTCAACTTTTCCAATACTGATCGCATGTGATTTCCCTTTGTCCTTTGCCTTCAGTGGTTGCTCATGTTGATCATCACTAACCCTTGGATTAGGGCAATTATTAGCATAATGCCCCATTTCCTTGCACTTGAAGCATTGAAGTGTTGGCGGTGCGTTCTCTGCAGTGTTTTCTTTATTCACATCATTAGAAACCCTTTTTCCATTACTTCGACACTCAGCTGCTCGATGACCTTCTTTTCCACACTTAAAACATTTTCTAGTCCCTTTAAGACAATCTCCACCATGCTTCTTTCCACACTTTGTGCATAAGGAAACATTCATCTTCTTTTCACCATTATTCTGAGATTTCTCCTTGAACTCCATCTTTCGTTTCTTTTCAAAACCATGAGATGGATATGTAACACCAACTTCCATTTCTACCTTGATAGCACAACGCACAATTTCTTCATAGCTACTGAAGTCTCTTATAGCTAATGCCCTTCGAAGACTTGGTTTTAAGCCACTGAAAAATCGATCAACTTTACTTTCAGGTTGGATGATAATGCCAGATGCATACCTTGCAAGTCTTGTAAAATTCGCTTCGTATATACCAACAGATTCATCATCCTTTTGCTTTAATTCAAGAAACTCCTTCTCCATCTTCGTTCGAAGAATACGAGGGAAGTACTTACTGAAAAACAAGTTCTTGAACTCGTCCCATTCAATGGAATCAATTTCATCTCTTTGCCTCGTATTCTTGATAAGATTCCACCATTGATCAGCTTCACCTTCCAAACGATATACTGCTAAGATGACTTTATCATGTTCAGAACATTGAAGAACTAAAAATATCTTTTCAGTAGTACTAATCCATTGTTCAGCAACTAATGGATCAGTAGACCCACTGAAAGAAGGCGGACGCTGCCTCATGAAGGATTCAACAGAATGTTGCTCCTTCCTTTGCTCGTTTGGAAGTCCTGCATGATTCATAGCTTGAGAAAGTTGTGTGAGCATGGCTACATGATTTTGCATTCCTGCTCCCATATCGTTTGGTTGCTCAGGGGGACAATCATTGCATTGTCCATTGCATTGATCAACACGGTTCCTTCGGGTTCCAGCCATCGTCTAAAACCCCAAAAGAATAGTGTGAGAGGCAAAAATCTTGCTAGGGAAAACAACATAATAAAGGGGTAGTACCCTCAATATCTAACATCTTAGGTTAAATTCTAAGATCGTTAGAGCAATTCTAGGACTATAACCTATACGTATACTTAACCTTAGAGACATCCCTAGACATACCTTAGAAATATCTCTAGGGATCTCACTAACGTTTTCGCATCCTAGTTTCCAAAGGTTGACTAAACCTTTCCTCTGATACCAACTGTAGAGACCCGAAGCTTATCGTACATGGACATTACATTACTTTTGCGGAATACTTAGTACATAACAAAAACACACACACAAGGATCGTAATAGTTTAGTGTCTTTGGAAACTTGGAACGTAATCTTCTAATCGTGGTGAAAGATCTTCAATATCTCCCATAAAGATCTTCCCTTTTTTTTACCTAAAAACCTTTCTTTATATCCTGGGGAAAAGAAAACATAAAAGGGTGAGCTCAAATGCTCAGTAAGGGTAAACAAAAGAAATATCAATCACATCATGAACATAGCTTTTGGAAATCTTAACCTGCAAAAGAGCTCATAATATCATAACATGGGATAAATCATATAAGTGAAAATGAGATCCCCATAATCATAACATAAAACTTGAAACTTTGTGGCATACACACATAATCATGGAAAATCATTTCTTGTTAGTCATGACTCATTGCCAAGACTATCTTAGTGGACAAAGTCCCTTTCTGAACCGAGTTCACTCCTCGTTTCAGTCCTGTATCACTGAACCGAAATAACCTTCCGTTCCAGCCATGTCTATCACATGAGATATAAAATCTTTACCCAATGCATTGGAGGGAGATATAGGTCCCACCCATCTTATAATGAATCCTTTCTTATGTGTGCCACATAATCATACATCATCGCATAACACTTGTAACAAAAATGGGATTCTTGAAACATCATGACATCATAAATCAATTCATATAAAATAGTGGAATTCATAAAAATAATTCCATCACAACATGATCAAATCAATGTAATAATAGGGATAAAAACAGAACCCTTTATTATCTTAGATGGAAAATAATTTTGATAAAACACTTGAACTTTATTCTTGAGGAAAATATCCTTTTTACGTCAAAAACATTTTTCCTTTCTTAACATGTCATACAACTTTAAACTAAAAGAAGTTGATTAAAAATAAACATTAAAACTTGTAAAGGAAGCTTCTTGGATTTAATGTTTTTAAAAAAAATCCATTCATGCCGTATAAGTTAAAAAAACATTCTTCTCGTACTTTTGTCGGAAAAGTCAAAAAGTACCTCGTACGGAAAAACGACAAAAGATTCCTTTCATATTCTTTACTAAAAACTCACCTAAGGGTAAAATTGGATTTAAACTATTGCAAGTGGATGGAAACAATATTACATATTGAGGGAACATGGATGTGGATGATAAAATACACCCCAATAAATACTTACGAATAAACAATCTCGGATAAAAATGAGATTGTGATATTTCCCTTACCTTAGGTCCGATTTGCTTCGTATGTGTCCGAACCTCCTGTATAATGATTTAAATAATGTCATTGACTTATTACAGAATCATATTCATTGTTATGATATCATATATGGTTCACTTATGACATTATATTACCCGTTCTTTTGTAAATTTCATGTTAAAGAAGCATTTTGGGTAAAATCGTTTCATTTATCGTAGGTGTTTTGACTTTTTCTTCATGACATTATTATTAATTATATCATGATTTACTTACATCCAGAATATAAAATATGATTTATATATCATATATATTCAGTATATATATATATATAATAGATAGATAAATGAAATGAAAAACACCGTTCATGGAGACGGTAGTCCGTACGTACGCATGAACGTTGTTTTTCTTTCTTTATTGTCTTGAATGGAAGTAAGTAGATGACATACATATATATATATACATAAATCCAGTATCATTATTATGTCATATATTTCATTAGTACTTATTATATATACTTTATAATCATTCATGAATGGTTAATCATTAAGAATGAATCTCATCGCGTCGTGGAGACGGTATTCCGTACGTACGCACGAGCGATGATATCATTTCCATAATTATTGAATTGAATTGGAGTAGATTATACAATATATCAGAATCAATATTATGTTGTAATAACTATGTATAGTTATTCTTTACACCATTATACCCATCCATGTAAGGTGGTGGTGGAAAATAGATTACACCACGGCGTGGAGACGGTATTCCGTACGTACGCACGCGCGGTGATTTCTTTTTCCGTAGGATGGATAGAATGTGAATTAGGGTTGTTTCATACTTATAATAACATATCAGTATATTAGTGATATTGATGTTATTACTTCATAATGAAACAACCTAAGAATAAGAAGTGTAAGAAGAAATAAAGATGAAAGAATTGGTAACGGTAATTACCTCTTCTTTGAAGTGCCTCTTTGAGACCTCCTCTTAGGGCACTAAAATTGGTCTTTGAGGAAGACCAGAACCTCTAGGATGTTGCTAGGGAAGTTGAGAGGATAAATTGGCAGGGGTTTTCCGAGATTGAGTGATCAAATTGGTGTGAGGAGGAAGGGGAGGAGGTGTCCTTTTATAAGGGAGGAGAGGGGCACCTTAGGAATACCTCAAAATATTATTTTATATTAAAGTTAAAATCAGTTTATAATGGTTCCAAAGGGTCTTATTTCGAAGCTAAAGTGGGGATGGGTCGAAATCCTATCAACCAATAGGATTTAGACAAGTTTAGGGTATTATGTTAACCTTATCAATTATATTTAACTCTAATTTAAATAATTTAACTTTTACCGTGTCTTTTTGTTTTCTTTCACTATATGGTTAATAAACTTACTATAACATTCCAAACGAACCCCAAATTGTATATTATTAATACATATATCCTTATCTAAGTCATTTGGCCGAACCTTAGATTTTTAGGAATAAAATAACAATTAATAATATAATATTTGATTTAAAAACTATTTTGTGTCAATTTTGACACTATTTGATATATGATTTTTGTGAAAGTCATAACAGAATTATATGTTCGAACCAAGTTGATTAAATCAACACTAATATATCATAGTAACCTAGAAAATTAGTGGAATTCATAAAAAATCTCAAATTACATTTATTTTGGTGTTTATAACATCAATTATGTCAATATTTCATTAATAAGATAATTACTGCATCATCGTTGTGTCATAAATAAATTAAATTATTTTATGTCTAAAAATTACAAATAAAATATCATCATGTAGGAAATATTTTTAGCTTTCTAATGAATATTTACAATCGAATTTATCTTATGTATAACCCCATATTAAAAATGATTTACTTATTAAACTTTGATTTTAACTATTTTAACCTTTCTTTAAATAAATTAATAATAAATGTCCTAATCTAATCCAAGTGGGCCTAAATGGTCATATTTTATTCCTAAGTTTGTTTTTGGTCGAATTACACTTGTCCAATAGAATTAGGACATGTGTTAGGGTAATAGTAATATCATATTTACCCTTAGTTACCCTATCTACTATTAACCGCGGTAAAAAGTAAAAAGTTACTATTCACCAAAAAATTATTTTCATCTCATTGAACCACATTTTAGTCCTTGATATTAACAGTGTCTCTCGGATTTTCGAAATTCCATTCACAGAAGCGGCAAAATTAAGTTTTATGAAAAATTCAGTTTTTTTAACTACCACTTAGTAGTTTCACTATTCATCAAAAATTGATGTTTTCAGAACAATGCCAAAATTTCATCCTAAGCTATATTTCATATTCCAAATTCAAAAATGAAATCTATTTTACCAAATTCATAACATAGAAGTTGCATTAATTAATTTTATAATTAAATCCCGCTGTTATAATAAATAGCGTGTTTTTAGGAAACAATATATATCAAAAGATTGACACTTGATTATGTCTGGTTTAAATGTGAAATTACAACCAATGACCAACATTGTATTAAATTGTAAAAATATATTCTAAATATACTTTAAAACCACTCAAATTAATAATTTATCACTATTAATTATTTCGATTAAAAAAGTTGTTTTTAATTATAATTTAGTAATTTTTCACTATTCATCAGAATATGAAAGTTATCCGAAAAGTACCAAAATTTCACCTTAGGCTAAATTCGATACTCCGAATCCAAGAATGAAGTTCATTTTGAAAAATAAGATTTACAGAATTTTAAAAAGTGGTTATTACTATTCATAACGGCTAGTTTTAATAATATTTTAATAGAACATCGTTGTTTAGTGAAACTCGGTATTGCGTATTACACACGCTATCGAGGAAGGTTGCGATTGCGTGTAATGAAAGGCAAGTCAAGGATGCGTGTTGTGCAAGCTCCTTTTGGTGTAGCGTATAACACAAGACATTAGTAAAATATGAAAGAATATTTTTCATAAAATCTCGGGCTGTTACAGTATCCACCTGATCTTAAAACTCACAACCACCGAATCCATAACAACAGGGGATCCCATCCCCAATTTCATAACCACTGAGAGTATATAAATAGGGGATCCCATCTCCTCCCACATCTCCAGCAATCGGCCTGTAAAAGAAAACAACCAAACTACCACCACCAACACAAGGCAGGGTCGTGCCCGTATTTTCAGATTTAAACGATTTAAAACACTCCATGATATCAGTTTCTATGTTTTTTTACCGAGGTTATCACAGAAATATTGATCTTGGGGCCTCAATTTATTTGGTAGGATATACATGATTAACCCATTTCCTTTTTACAGTAGGAGTTCACAATTATAAAACCATCACCCGGGGTTCATTAGAGCATAGAGATAGACGACCAACGACCATGATTTTTAGAAGGTGTAAGCCCGCACAGTTCACAATTAAGATCATAATATAAAACAACATCAACGATTACAGCCCCCTTATTACATTATAGGATCCAGTTAATTATTCATTTAGGTCTGGTTTATCCAATTCTACAGAACAGAAGCATGCCCACCCCACATGATACACAAAAGGGAGAGGTGAAGGAGAATTTCCCTACTGGTTTGTCAACGATCGACGTTGAGGCCTGGCGTGGAACTTCACGGATTGCGATGCGGCTCTCCTGAACGAATATAGCCTTGTCTATAAATGATTAGGCCTGGTACGGAACATCATGCATAGCGATGCAGCTCACCTGACGGAATGGTAATCTCGTTGGGTGAACGAGGAAAAGAAGAAACCCATGGCGAACCCTTTAGTTTATAAGGGTCTAGGCGGTTGAGATATTACCGTGAAACCGCGTAGTGAGAGTGGTCGTGGGTTGACCACGCGGCCCCACACGTTATTAATGGGGTCGGGTGGTTTAAACCGACACACACACACCAGGTTAATTCATTAAATATTTAGTTACACATTTTTGGGCATTTACCGGGCTTTAAAACATGCTTAATGCAGTCAAAATATGGTTTAAAACCCTAATTGTTCAAGAAGGAACACCACTGGATAGAACACACGGGGTAGGCCAGAGACATTGGTAGCTGAGAGCTACCGGTGGGTGACATCTACATGTAGTTGAGCTACTGGCGGTTGTCAGCCACTGGTAGCTGAGCTACCGTTAGGCTGCAGCGAACCGGTAGACCGAGCTACCGGTAGGCTGCAGCGACCGGTAGACCGAGCTACCGGTAGGCTGCCGCTACCGGTAGACCGAGCTACAGGTAGGCCGCAGCTACCCGTAGACCGATCTACTGATAGACAGCAACTACCGGTAGACCGAGCTACTAGTAGACAGAGCTACTGGTAGCTGCATCTACCAGTAGACTAAGCTACTGGTATACAGAGCTACTGGTAGGCTGCGGCTACCGGTAGACCGCGCTACTAGTAGGCCTGCTATCGGTAGGTTAAGGCTACCGGGAGGCCTACCGTTAAGCCAAACATCACCGAGATTCCCAGACCAGAAAACCTGACATGATATTTTCACAAAGTAATGGACCCCAAAAACCCGGGCCTTTACAGTATCCATACTCTAGGACTCTAATTTAATTCCTTTCAACTCAGTATATTTAAAAATATGATTTAGGGAATATTTGGTGCTTACATCCTATATGAATGGGTTTTTTCCATTTCTTACATTTATCATCTACACATATATTATTTTATTTTTGTATATATTTCTTATATTAGGATTCCTCTATGAAAACGTCGTAGCAATATTCAAATACATGATCATTAGGATGATCTTACTAGAGAAAATGCTTTTGTACAATGTCTGGGGTCTAAAAATACACCCAATAGTGTTTAAACAGATACCCCACCATTTATTTATTATATGGTAGCACATGAATCACCTACTGAGGATGCTTATAGGATTTTAGCATTGTATGAGTTTCAGAGTTAGCAACCTCTTAGGTTATTAGTTGAGAAATTCCAAATGGTAGATGAGGAATTGATAGAGGCACTCTATCATGTTTTCTTCCTTGTGGTGATTCTTGAAGAACATATGGTGTTCCTTGTGTTAATTCTTCGTCAGGGTTCTGTTGGGGGATAAGGTTTCTTAGTGACTAAATCAGACAATGAGACCACCCTATCGTAGTAAAACTTTTAGTTTCCCATCAAGGAGTATTTATATATAGAAATAGTTCTTATGTGAGGATGTTAGGGCCTTAATTGAATTCCTTTGAATTACCAATTATAATGGGGTACCAGAGAATGTTTTTGGGGTGATGATCATTCTTTCCGAGTAGGCACATACATTGAGAGGTTGTAATGGGAACCTAGTAGGTGAGACCATGGAAGAAGTATGCAAATATTAGACATATGGTTCACATAAGTTTTATGATTTAGGATGTTATCCCTATAAATAGGGTCATAGGTGCATGTCTCTCTTGGGGGGTCCAATCATCAAAGGGAGACGAGATGTATCTTTTGAGATGGTTGGGAACTTGTGGCTCGATATTTTCTTGAAATGTTTTATAGCTGTTAGTGAGATGGCTGAGGGACCACTAAAGTAGATACAGATGTTGGATTCGGGTGTTCCATTAGAAGTAAGACATGGAAGAGTTTTTGGTTGGTCAATATGAGGTGTTTATTGGTTTAACGTATTAACATTTCCACTTGCATGTGGTTCTCACTAGGCACATGGAGCTCATGGACATGGATAAGGAAAATTGTATTCTTTGGAGGCTTATAACCCCAAGGCTCCAGGGATTACATGAGATATGATATGAGTATTTTTTACATTATATTTATTTATGATAGAAATATATAATATAAAGTACTTCATTTAAACATCTATATTTCATAAAATATATATTCTAGTTGAGACATTGGCTTGACCCTTGCAGTTGGAGACAATGACTAGTGCTAACTCAATTGTTTTGATCTTGTACCGAAAGTGTGACCAAATTCTTGGACTTGAGAGTTTTTTATGGGATCTATTTTTTTGCAATAAGGCCTTTGTGGGTGAAAATAAATCATTTTTAGAGCGTGATTCCCTCAATCATATGATAGTTCATCCAATTAATCACCTATTGTAATGTATTACTGTTGGAGTAATGTATTCCATGGGATTTCATTTTCATCCAGTGGTAGTGGTGTATGAGGATATCTTTCCTGATTACGCACAAGAATATCATCCAAACTAATACATATACTTCTACATTGACATTCATTTTGGGAATGTACTGATATTTAAACATTATAATCAAAAGGATCACAAAAAAATCAATAGCTGAGAGTGAAATTGGATGAAATAAAATATAATTGATTTGTGAGACCCTGTATTACCCCTATATATGCTCAGTTTTGTTTTCTATGATGAATGATGGGATCTCATGGTTATATGTGTATTTTCACCACATGAATCAGTTGACTATTAAGAATAAGTATCTAATATCTAAGACTGATTTCCATTATGATCTGTTGAGTTGGGTGATGTGGTTCTCAACTATATACCATAGGTTATATTATCACAAATTTTGATCACGATAAGGGGATATAAAGATGATGAAATTCAGATGTTTCTATTACTACTATTAGTGCATCTTAATGTTGTTGGGTTAGAAGAGTTCCGCAATAGTGTACATGGGACTTTTGAAACATATCATCAATACTTCCATAGATTGGTTCGTTGTGATAATAAACAATTTCATCTATGTGTATTCTGCATTTGAGGAGTAGAAACCAGAATCTTGAGGATGATCATAGGCACACTCTGAGATAACCAATTTTATTGGAGTATCTCAAAGTTTCATTTTAAAAATCATGAGGTGTACATTCTAGGACACTTCATCTCTGAGGTTTTAGTAGTAGTTGTCCATGAAAAAGTTGGGTTAGTGTAGTCTTAATATACAAACAAGAGTGTTACTGAGGTCCAAGGGTTCCTTGGGTTGGCATGGTACTGTTGTAGGATGGTACCAATTCCTATAAAGTGGAAATAACGTTAGCATATATTTCAGGAAAAGGACATAATTTCATGTCGATTCAATGGTGAAAGTAGTGTATTCCAGAGTTTACGTATAGGTTGATGATTTCAGTCATTTTATTATTTTTATTGTTGGGTGTTGTGTACACAATGTTCTGAAATTCTAAAGGGACTTCAAATGGTCAAGTTTTGATATAGAGGAATGTATTTATTACTTATTGTTTATACCTATTGAAACTACATGTGTGGAACAATGTGATCTATGATCTTGATTTAGTAGTAGTAGTCTTAAAATTGAATATGTGACGACACCACCTAATGTGATAGAGGATTATCAGTAAATTTAACCATAATAGTATCATGTATATCATCTCACAAAATGGATAATAACATGGTAGAGAGATAATTGTAAATGAACCACCAAAAATATTAATTTGATATTTTCTACAATCGTTGGTTGTTAATTATAGTGGAAGACACACTCAATTGGATGTATTTTTCATAGTTTTTGGCTGAGGTGTCAGAGTAGTTATCCTAATATCATTTTACATTTGTGGACAAGGACAGTGATTCATATTTTTAGACTATGGCTGTTACCCAACCAATGTTATAGTGTTTCATGATATTATATTGTGGATATAGCGACTATGTGTCTTTATGTACTCATATATCCACTGGCTATACCTATAACTGATATTATGATGGTGGGGAGAAAGGTATGTTTTTCAGTGGTGGGACAGTAGTACCTTTGGCATTCTAGAATGTGGTTTTTGTATAAGTTTCATAGTTCCCATTTAATGTTATAACTATGTGTGAAAAATATGTAATAGGACATTTTTTGTAGGTTTTTGTGACCATTTATAATGAAATGAGGTTCAGAGTTTTCCTATCAATGCCTATTTGGAATTAAATGAATGTTCTACCCCATGTTCTAACTTGTTTAGCTCAACCCCTTGAGGTGCGAGAGGGGAATATGGATGTGATATCCATGTAATCCATTATATAATTATCATATATATCCATGAGAAATTAATTAGTACAAGTGACTATAGACTAACTCAACATGTCGGCTCACTTCTTTGATATTCAAGAGCAGAGTACATTGGATATCATAGGATGACTCTACGTGCAGGAGATAGTCCAATATCACAAAGTTCCCTCGAAATTTGTCTATAATCATGATTTTCTATTCCCATGTCATTTACAGAGGGTAATTCATAATTATATTGGTAATTTTTCATTCTTGAGAAATGAATTTCACTATAAGAATGATTGATATACAGAGAGAACCATTTAGTTCTTGAAGTAAGATCTATGAGCATCCATGATGGGATTTTTAAATAGAAGGGATGATCTCTTAACATTTGTGGAGTTTTCAAACAACACCAATTGTTATTAAACTAATGGTATGACACCATTTAAGTATTTTAATGGGTGAACCTATAGGTCACCACTGATTTGGACTAATCTAGGAGAATCAGTACTCCTGGGCTCAGTGTTTTTGTGAGCTAGTACAGAGAAGGTTTAGATGATTCCAGAGTAAATGAGTGCTGCACAGAAACTTCATAAATATTATGTGTACTAATGATGGATACATATGGATTTCTAGGAAGTGGATTTTGACTTCATGAGGTAATCACTATGACAATGATTGAGGATATTTTTCCACAATGATAAGTTATCTCAATGAATAATTGGACCCATCTAGATAATTCATTGTGCTGGTGAGGTGGGGTACCTCTTATCCCAAAAATAATTTTTGGACTGGGAACAATACTTCTTCAACGTATCACAACTGAGGGTATACATATTCTAACATGTTTCATGTTACCAACTAGGGATAGATATACATCGAGGATGGAGCTATAATTTCTGGATACCTAATAATAATCAAGGATTTGTAGGAGAGTATCCATAATGGTTGATTGATTTGTATTGTGTCTTTATGTAGGAATCAAAATAATATTAAAGATAGCAGATGAGAGCAAGAGACCAATATGCAATACTTGTACCCTATTAACTATTAATATTTGTTTCTCTTTATAAGGCCAAAAGTACTTATGTTAGGAGAGTATATGAACCTAGATTCTGTGTGTATTATTATTGGATGTTTTATGGATTATTTTTTAGATTAGGAATCATGACAGTGTGGGATTTCTTTTCCTAATTTCCCAAGAATAGATTTTTGAAATATATAAAATACATTAAATAAAAAACAAGCACACTTTTCTTGAAAAAAATATAATAACTCATGAATGGTGGCCCAGATCATAAATATGGGGGCCCCATTGATATCATAATGTTGGGTATACACTAGGTGTGACATGAACTTTATATGTGCATGTCATTTTTAAAAAAGTCATAGAAGTTGTAAATGAATTGTATCAATTAAATAATTATTATGTTTCCCTTATGCTGACATAATTGCATATTTTCACTATTAAATATATGGTTATAATATATTTTAGTACGGTTGGTTACTAAATCCGTATATATATAGACCACCATTATATAGATTCCATATAAAATGATGATAGATCATTATCAGATCCTGGATCCTATACCCAACTGAGTCATTTGAATTCTTCAATGATGAAAACAAAATAGTTCTTTATCAATGAAATATAAAAACACCAGTTAGGATATTTTTAATTATTATCTCTATGTTTTTTTTCAAATCATGGACAAATTAGGATAAATTACATTCCTTGATTTAATATGCACCTCATTAGTTAAATTAATCAGACATAATTATTTTAACTTTTCCCTGATTATTCTCTCTTGGCTTCTCTCTCTATCTATACAAATGCATTTATTCCAATCCAAAAGTGTTTTAGTATAGTACTTATCATTTAATGGCCTATATATTTCTCACCTATTTATTTTGATGAATAATTATTAATCTTTTTTTTTCAAAATTTTGACAAATACTCAATTTCTACTTATTTTGTAACCATTATTCAATGGAAAAGATCAAAACCACACATAAATTGTGGTTTTATATCAATATCAACATTAATTTTGGATATATAGAGGGGGAAAATGCTTGATCAAGGGTCAATCATCTTTCAGTGTGGCACCTGAAAAATTAGACATCATATGTGATTTTATTAATGCACTGTGATGGCCTAAATTGAGAAAAAGCATTGTGGAAGGACTTGATCAACATAGATTAGACTCCTATGTTGTGATTTTGGGTAGAAATCAAGAATATTGGTCTTAAATGAAGATAGGAGGGGAAAACTATAAATCTATAAATTCTCTAGAATCATGGCAAGTAAATTACAATTATATATTGTGTGGATACTTTTCTATGATATTGATGATATCAAAAGGTTGATAAGGATCACATAGTTTCTGAACCCTATCACAGGGGAAGGGACCCTTCTATAGGCTAACGAATGTAATTTAGTATGTTCATAGAGCTGGGAAAAATTGAAAGGCCATGTGGCATTTTGTGTACTTAGATATTATCACATCATACTATACACATGCGGGTTTATAGACACAAACACCATACACCGACAAGACCAAGTGTCCTTGGTAGGGTTCCATGTGTCTATACACATCACATACTAATTCTAAATTCGATGTATGTGGATAAATACATGCTAGGTGAGGCTTTTACACATGAAAACAAATTGGATTGATGGAAATGTTGTTTAATTCCCTGTACATGCTGTGTACCCCAAATTACTATTTAATTAGTTTGGAACAATCGAGATTGAGAATGTTCCGTTGGACAATTACATTAAGGGTAATCTTCCACATTACATCAACAACATATGATTGTGATCCCATATAGAGGCATACTCATAGACAGATTTTTTGTTCCCCTCTATGATACTGGTGTGTGATCCTCTATCATTCATTATGGTCTAGGTGTTGTTTGGGGAATCATTGCGACCTACAAATATAGGGAATTGAAACTAATTATAGAAATATCTATTAATAGGGTTTGTGGTATCATTTACATATGTTCCCTTATACAGTGGGTTGATTCATATTTGGTTGGTGGTTTCCCACATAGATTCTATGTGTGACCCATTATCTGTGCATCAGGGTCTTTAAAGACCAGAGATATTTCATGGTTGGGGACCAATAAACTATCCCCTTCGTTGGGTGTCTTATTTGACGGCATAGATTTTGGTGTGGTCTCCCCAAGAATGATAATTTCTTCGAGCTGAATCATGGAGCCAGAAGTTGGTTATGATCACCTCGTGGTGTGGTGTATTTCATTAGTATCAATAAATTTTTTATAAATCAATTTTTATATATATTATTGAACTAAATATACATGTTGATTTATGGTTATTTTTATTATGGTGTCTTAGTGAATATTTTTATACTCACACCTATATGGCCTTGCCTATAGTTATTGTGTCTTTTGAAGATAATGGCCCTTTCGACTATTTTCATGGAGAAAATAAATTATGTAGCTCATAGATAGAGAATGAATGACTATGGATTTTATTGGAATCATGATTTATTTTAGTTAAGTCATTTCCATTGTAGAATGTTGGAATCTATATAGTTTTTGGTTGGGCATGTATTTGGCCCATTAGATTCAATTTGAATATTACTAGGGTAATCTATTGTGGGATCATAGATGATTGCATGAATTGGAGTCAATTGGTGTACATTTAATAATTTTGTGGGATTGTAGTTTTGAGTGTGTGTAGAGGAACATTATTTTAATTCATACCATTTGTGGGATATGCCTACTCAGCATTGGTTTCTAGAATCATTCTTATTATAGATAGGGTTAGCGAAGTCATAGGTCGAACTTGAACATTTAGGTAATGTTGGTTGGGATGTCTTGTGGTTATTTCCAATATATTTATTATAAATTTAAGAGATTAATGAGGTTCATTTTATGATAACTCAACCCAGTGCCTTTAGTTTGTCCAAATTTAGAGAGAGATGGCTCATGACGTGCGATGTTGCGGTACAACGATAATTTAAGGGGAAAAAGGAGAGGGGTACACTTGATCTTTTGTTTTTATATTATATTATCTCATATTTATGATAATTTTTGGGATTTATCCATGGTGATGCTAAAAACATACTAGATTTTTTTAGGTGAGGAGTTAGTTTAACTATTTTTCACTGCACTTTAGAATTATTTTATGATCTTTTGAATGACATTAATCAGGGATAATCGAAATAAATATTTTATTTGGATCACCCAACATATATATATATATATAATGTTTTTTACGTTAGGTAAATAATGTTCGATATCATCATGATTATGTCCAATTTTTTGTTTAGTTAGATCTATTTGGGATTCGTGGTCGCTACCATCATTCCCCTATTGGTTCTCATAGAGTCAATTTAACTATTTTAGAAATTTATGAAATTGAATTTATACAGATGGGATTTATTTTATATCTATTTATGTGTATGTTTTTTGGTGTATTCTTATTATCTCTCTATTACACTTGTTTCTCATAATAATTAATGTCATCATTTTTATAATTATTATATTGTTTATGCTGGTCTGCAACTGGGGGCCCACATGAGGTGGGACTCTTCCATTCACCATATCACATATCTCATTTCCATAATTTGAGGGGTACTATTTGGGGGGAGGGTTGTTTGATTGAGTGGTATCAAAAATTCAGGATGATGGATTGGTTGGATATTGAATTTAGAAATACTGAGGTTTCATGTTTTTGTAGTGAAGTAGTGTTTTCTACGTTGATTTAGATATGTAAACATAGTAGATCAACATAGAGATGGGTATATAGGGTCTCCTGAGATTTGAGGCAATGATAATTAATATTCCTAAAACTACCAAATTAATTGACAATGTTTGGAAGGTTGAGACCTAGGAATTGTTCGTGAACCATTGTTATTTTTCAATGTACATGAAAATAGTAGACATTTGGATTTCTTAATACCACGTACAATATAATAGTATAACTAACTAATTAATATTGATATTTACAAATCCCAATAGAAGGATACATAATTGTTTTTTATTTTTGAAGTTATTTCCCCAGGTCGGCATCCCCATCAAGTTCCCACCAATGATTTTAAATAGAATGTTCTATAATATTTCCCTAGAGTGGATCTTGATGAAGACCATACATGGATGAGGAAACTCTAAGTGTTTCAGATCATGTTTATACCAAATTATGAGGGATCTATTTTGTATTCTATCACATATTACTAGTTAGATTAGGTTGATAGAGTTTTCAGTTTGATCCATGGTTGGAAAGGGCACAAGGGTTCATTGGCCATGATGATAAAGGGAAGAACAATGAGGATTTGATGGTTCAAAATCTATGAGGTTGGCGAGAGGCCAATAGTCTCATGGGATATTTTTTATGAATATTTTTTAGTATATTTACTATATTTTACCATGATGGTGGATTGTTATTGGGAAATGCATACCCATCAATAATGATTTCCTAGAATGTGAGTGTTCAGAATCTGTCTCTGTACTGTTATGAGATATGCATCAATTTTTTTTCTTGTTTATTTAAGCCGAACATGTAATTTTTTGCATGATTTTCTAGAATAGATATAGAAGCATTCCACTCTGTTTATGCCAGAGATTTAAATATTGGTGATATCAATAGTATAGGTTGTTCAGAGGATGATGTAAAGATCTTAATCATCACTAGAGGCGGGGCATAATGATTTCCCATGATCCAGATCTATGGTCTAGGGTCCATAGATATCCAGAAAGTATATGTTTTGATCATATGGATGTGGATTCTAGGCCTCATTGTTTCATTTCTGCAGGGTGGATGATTCATGTCTTATGACAAGAGTTTATATGCATTTTTTTCAGTTAAAGGTCAAGTTCATTAGTGTTGAGTGTTCATAAACATTCCGTGCTGTCGACTGGATCTAGCTATTCATCTCTTGGTACCTTCATTTATTTAGTTGTAGCTAATGTAGTAATAACATGATGTTCTATTTTGGGATCAACAAATAGAAGATGTTGTTGGAAGAGTACCACCACGAGAGCCTCCTCATCAACAAAGAGTAGATAACGACCATGAAGGTCATCTTCATTAGGCTGAGATTGGTAATGTAGCAGGTCATCGTCAAATTCAATCATTAGTGCAACCCCCATTGGGCGATCCATGCATTATTTGATGTACTGTAGGATTTTTTACATGGGTACATTAATTTTTTGATTAGGATGTGTTGTACTCCATTATATCACCTACCATTGTCTATTATTTGGAACATGAGGTATAAAGCCTTCCAGTTCTATTGGATTCGACTACATCTGTTGGTGGTCGAGCTGACTTATGTATAGTATGCAAAGATAGTGAGCTAGTTATGGGGAATCACCAATGATTTGGAGACATACTATTAATACATATAATTAAATATAATGTCATCCGTGGAATGAATTGGTTGTATTTAGTATATGATAACATGGATTTCATTATGAGACATGTTCTATTTAATGATGTGGATGGTTCCCTTGTAATGTTTTTTGGGGATAAAAAGACACAAATGTATAAGAGGTTGGTTTATAAATGTACTATTTGGAAAGAAATGTTAAATTTGAGCTCATTAAATAATTAGTAGACAATGTTGCAAAGTGTTATAGAACAATATCCTTATTCCTTTCTTGAGAATATTAAAATTTTACCCAATCAATGGAAGGTCACGTTTGAGATCAAGATATACTCAGTAATGTCTTCTATCTCTATGTATCTATATAATACAGTACCTTCTAAGCACAAATAGATATAGGTTATTCTTGATGATTTGTTGTTGTGAGGTACTGTTCTGTGTAGTGTGTTATAATATGGTAAAACAACTTTGTGTGTGAAGAATCATGAGATAATTTGGCATCTTTATATCTGTTTTCATTTCCTAATTCAAGTGATAGTGAATGACAATTATCCTATTCATTTGAATGATGATACATTGAATCATATAATGTTGTAAAATAGTTTCCCAATGTACAATTTATATTAATGATATCACCAGATGAGGGTGAAGAATGTGGATGAAAAAAATACTACTTTTAATTAAGTTCATTGGAATTCTGAGTTCAATAATATGACATTAGGATTGATGAACACTATATTTGTGTTTAGGGGGTTGAATAATCTATTGTTCAAATAGTACCTAGATATTTTCATGTTGATTTTCATCTACATAATCCATGTTATCTTTTTTTCCGGATAATCATTTACAAAATATTCATGCTAATTTAGGATGTATTCGTCACAAGAATCAATTCAAGAAGATATCAAAGTGCATGTTTTAATATCCATAGTACAATGCCACGAGGAATGTTGAGTACATGTAGGGAGTAATCGAGCATCCATCAATGATTTTAGTAGTCGTTTATTGGAAATACCCTTATGATAGTGGCATTAGTGAGGATTTTCCATGGTATTGAGGTCTATTTAATGTTGGAATTATACAATTTCATTTTGGTTACAACACCTATGATAAAATTAGCCAAGAAGGATAATGTGTTGTTGTGAACTAACCAATTTCATCCATATTTTGAGTATTTGATATAGAAATTGTTTAGTGCTGCATTCATATGTTACATGAAGAGGGACTTCAGATTGATGTTTACTATGATACTTTGAATCTTGGGTTTGGTTTTGGTCTAATGTATTATATATTTTTTCGTTCTATGGGTGTCTACAGTTATATCTCTATGAGAATAACCTTTCAACATATTTTTCTGAGATGGATATAGGGGTGTTTTCATTGATGTTGGGTCAGTATTACAACATGGGTAATCATTTTGTGGTATTTTCTTACCCATAGATCATGAGATATATAATATACCAAAATAAAATGTACTAGCATCAATTTAGGTTGATATAATTATTATAAGATTATGAATTTGATATTTCATATACACTAATAAGGGGAAATGTTTTGGTAGATGTTCCAAGTGATAAGTCACATAGTAATTCAATGCCAAAATCTAAATAATAATTGAGAGTGATCTAAGAAATATTAGTGATTCATATAGATATATGATTGGCATGAGGAATATAATGCCTTATACTAGTGTATGTGTAGTCAGCATTTTTGCAGTTGGTGTAGGATAAATAGTAGTGGGATTCTGAGGTGCAGGTCTTGTGTGATAGCATATTTATTGATGTTTCATTTGGTGGTCAGCCTGAGGATCTATAAAACTAGGATTTATTCCTTATAAAGATTTTTTTCCATCATGGATGCAAGATATTGTTTAATGTCATATATATATATCGACATAGGCCGTAAATTATAATTTTAAAAATATACACCATGTTTTGAGAGGTGCTTTTTCGAAACCTGAGTTGAGGAGTGTATTTTGAGAGTTTTTTACTAGATGATTATTCTACTATATTGTAATGGTTGATCATTTTTTCCTTGTTGATTTCAATGGCTGTTAAATATTCCCCAATGGACGTGGGAATAAATCTATACTGATGTAATTACATGTTTTCCATGATCGCAGGGAGGATATAACTAAATATATGTGAAAGTGAAAAATTTGATGAAATTATTAAACATATCAGTGATCATGTTGTAAGCATCAGGGGAACTTTATCAATGTATTATTAATATGTGTTTTTGATACATCGTGAATTACTAATAATGATCCTCTATAATCAAATTCCTAGTTTTATATCAATGGAATGGAGAGGTATCGAGTAGGGATTTAGCTCTCATTTTTTATTTGGATGTGCTTTTAATCCATAGATGGTTGGTCAAATTGAGAAGATCGTTGAGAATATTCAAGATATTTTTTTCTCATATATGTTAGATTTTGGAGGTTTATTGGTGAGGAACCTTCCCTTGAGAATGTTTGATTACAATAATTTAGGATACTCATCCTTTAGTATATAATTGAATGAATCTATTTATAAACAAACATTAAATTTTTTCACTGCGATAGACAAGGGTCAGGGAGAACGAAACTTTTGGTCTAGATTTGGTAAATAATATGACATATATGTTTTGATAATTTTCATGATGATGAAGATGGTGTGGGATATTCGTAAAACATATTTCAATTATATAAAGAGTCCTCACGAGTTTTATATTGGATATCATGTGTTTTTAAATATGACCCCTCAACTTCAACCACAAATATTTTTTCATTAGAGTAAGCTTTGTCCATTGTTTTTTGGGTATTAATTGGTGTTGGATCACGTTTGAGACATGGTGTGGTCCATTTCAATTTTTATCATACATTATAGATACATGATGTTTTTCAGATGTCCTAGATCCATCGTTATATTCATGATGACCCACATATCATTGATTGGATAAAATTCGATATTTATAATTATGAAAATGTCTAAGAGAAGTCTTTGGAATTATAGGACCTCCATTAGAATATTTTTTATTGTAATTTTCATAACTTGGTTTTTTTGTCTTGTGTAATCATATGGGTGTTGAGGAGATTTCCTAGGAATGTGAGTGGCATATGCACACTTATTACCCTACGCTGATGGATCATTATCTCTTCAGGTATATCATTGTTCATTTTGTGGATATTGAGAATTTTATTATTGTGATTGTTTACTATTATGGATTTTTTATGTAGTGTAGTTTGATAGATAAATTACTAGGAGTGTGTTTTAGTGTTTTTTTATTTAGTGGGTTTTTGCTTGTTTACCTTAGGTATGGTGGTCGAACTCCTATGATTTTGATAACTTGGTGAAGTATATCATGAGGTGTATGTTTAGATGAACCCTTTTATTTTAACTATATTAATGGTAATATATTATCTTGGATTACAATTTATATATTTTTATATAATTTAATGGAATTAATCCTAGTAAACTAAACAATTTCTTGTTTGTTTGACTTGTAGAGCTTAGTGGTGGCCTCGATTGAGTTCGGCGGTTTTTGATGCAAAAAATATGGGAGTTGGGGGAGTAAATGAATTATAATGTGATCTCATATATTGTATGTGTGGTTAGTGGATTATTATGGATGTTTCACAAGGATATTCTTGATGTTTATTTAATTAGGGTAATTTTTTTTGGTGTGATAATTTTTTCAGTAAGATCTGAAACCCAACATTGACATGATGTGTATGGGTTACAGACACAGTAAATTTCCTCTAAATCATGGCTTATAAATAGATGGGTGGACTCAATATTTCTCAAAACACATAACCCTTCTATTTATTTTTTGTGATCTAGTATACCTCCCATTATGTTTTTTCAATATATTTTGTGGAGATCAATCATAGGGTTACAATAAATGATATGTGGTGATATGAGGTACATCATACAACTTTTCATATGGGTTGTTGGTCAAATTTTTAATGTTTCATCAATCTATAAAATTTGATTCATCCCCCATCATCATAATGGGGGTTTCATGGTTTTTAGTGTAATTGTTCCATGATGTTATAGGATGGGTTCATCTTCATTCCATGTGATGTGATTAGGATCCACAACATTGGACTTTTTTAATAAAACATAACATTGACTCCATAGAGGTAGTGGATTCATTATTTATATATTTATATATTTTCACTCATAAATAGGTCATGTTTTTTCCTTTATATTTCAATGGAATTGAAAAAATAATTATTTAACCAATAAAACAATAATTTGATAGTGACCACATGTTGATGTTTTTTTTACCACTATAGTGTGTTGGCACTTGGTTTTCTAGATTTTTTTATATTTTTTATAATCTCTCATCAAATTTTTATTCTTGGAGTATCACAATAAATTTTACAATTAATGTAAATATTAAATATATTGATACATAATTGAATTAAGATATTTCTAAATAGGAATATTGTAATCTATTTTTTTGTAATTTTATATATATCATATTTATTCAAGTATGAATTTTAAATTTAATTGGTTATTCCATGATATGATGATACTATTTAAGAATCCTGAATCAAGATACTTCTTTTCTAAATTAATATAATACAAGTTTATTGATAATTGTAGTTCTCACGGTTTATTAAAACCTGAATAGATTCTAATTGATTTTTTTTCATGTATTTATTTCTGTACATTTATGTTTTATGATTCTTGTATTAAAAACATATTATTAATTAATAGATAATTTAATAGTAAATATGAACCTATAGTTTGATAATGTTAAGTTTATTGGGCCTATGTTTTTTTCCTCTTGAGAAGGCTGGGTTACTTGTTTTGGATCCATGGGTGCACGTTTTCATTTGAAGGATATATTCCCTATTTTGATGGCCTAGTTTTCTGGTTTACTATTATTTGTTTGATCCAACTAATATTTTAATATTAAATTGATAATGAAATTGTGATATCACCTTTATATGAATAAACATGTAATGACGAATTTGATATGGGGAAAAGAGGCCCATGTGTGACATGATCCATGGATAACTACAACTAGGATTCATGATGTGTTATGAGGAATGGGGAGTCCAAGATTATGTTCCGATAGATGACTCATGTGATAATGAGATTCATCAATAAATGAATGAGGGTTTCAAGGATGTAATTTGAGATGATGGGACATGGTAATTCTATGATTTGATAATGATGTGAGGTTGATAGGTGTGATTCCCTCTTGTGAATAATTTTAATGGAAAATGGAAAAGTTTATATTTCATGGTGAATTCCATTCCAAAATTCATTAGGTTTCTGAGTGTGATTAGTCATTGTTTTCCCTTTATGGTAGCTTAGTATGGTTTTCATTTATTTCATGGATAATGAAATGATGCTAATAATGAATAAATAATACAATTGCATCAGGGTATGTGTGATAGAATGATAATCATAAAAATATGTTACTCATTATAAATTGTTGAATCCGTTTGGATTATGAAAATTAATAATTGACTTTACGGAAATGGTTAATGTAGTGTAATGTAGACTTATATTAATTGTCATTTAATTTAAGAAGAATTTATTAACATAATTTGGAAAATTTAATAAAAAGTTTCTATTTAATGATTCACATAAATATTCATATATGTTTACATGATATTTGGTCATTGTTATGGTATCTAGGATTCCATGTGACATAATATATTGTTTTATCTAGGGCTATATTAGTCTAATCGTGTGGTTTTGAGATATATTATATTGTGTGTATTTAGCGATTTCATGTGATTCTCTACAGATGATGGATTGGAATACTGATACCCAGTTTATTGATGTAACATGTTTTATCCAAAATACTAGTGGGAAGTTGGATGAATAACTACCTTCTATCCACATTATCTTCTCTTGGTAGTTACATATTCCTATATGCATAGTGGATAGTTTTCCAAAACATGTTTAATGTGTTCTGTGATGTCTTTCTGTTATATTATATACATGTATTACTATAAATATTATCTTAGAGATAATTATATGTATAAAGATTATAAGATATTATTGATTGATATACATACTTAGTGTATGGGCTATAAGTACTTTAGGTACACTACCGAATGTATAACACATATATTAAATGATGTATTGGATCCTAGAAACACATTGTTTACAATATGGTTATTTTTAGTGGATGATGTGATGATTCGACACATGAGGTTCATGTGGTGACACATTTCTCAGGTGCCTTCAGTTTAGAAATTTTTTTATTGAGAGGTATAAGAATGTGCATTGTTGGGGTAGAGTGGAAACCCAGTGTAGATGAGGGAGTGGGGTACCCTTGATGTTTTGCTATTATATTAGTTAATGTGTTTGATGTGATAATTTTTGATATTATCAAATCTGGAAAATGTTAAATAGTATTCCTATTTAACTTATAAATAAATTTCACTATTGTTAAATGATCTTCACCATGTTATCATTATTATTTAATGGAGAGGGTCCTAGTAATATCATACTAATTAAACTATTTTTTCACACTATATATATATATGAGTTATTTTTTATGTCAACCAGAGTAGGAATGAGATAATATTGGATATATATAGTTCATGGATTATAAGGACATGTTTTTCATAATTATGGTCACATAAGTGTTATCATTATTAGTACATGTATTTTCTATTGAGTTGTTAAGAACAATTTCATAATGAATGAATTCTATTAATATTTCTTTTTATAAATATATATTCCAAATGTTGTGTTTTTTGGTGTATCCTTATTATCTCTTTGTTCCAAATTTTACTCTTAGATGGTAATTTCCCCTTACAATTTTTTTTCACCCTTAGTGCTAGTCACTATCTTGGGGCATCCAGGAGGACAGACTCCAGATTTTCCCTTCCAACTGAGTCATCCCAAGAAGGGTTCCATTTGGTGGGTATCTTGAAAAAAGCAATAAATTTGTTTCAGATTAATATATTTTTTTATAAAAATAAAATGTCAATACTATATATTATGTCAATATATTATAAACATATATTGATATATTTCTATTTGAGTATTATTATCATATATATTACATAAATTATTTAATTCTACTTATAACAACCAATTTAATGGTATATTTATGACAATTAAATATAAATAATAATATTTACCTATTAATTTATTCTCAATTTGGAATATCTTATATGATATCAATAATACATTTACCTTTTTAAAATATTGAGATGTCACATAATTTTAGGTGATGGAAAATGAAATATATATTTTCACGGAGGTGATAATATAAAAAATGCATGATTCATTTTTTCATCATAAAATGGTAGGGTTGTTAAATCTTGTACCATCATTTTAAAAACAAAATAGTCTAATAATTAAATTTATTTTTTCACTATTATATTTGGAGAATAAAATTTTGGATTAGAAAAGGCACATAATAATATTGGAATGTCGGAGTGGGTATAAATTTATTCCTCAAAACATGAATAATCTACTATCATATGGGGATTAAAACATTTACTGATAGTGATTTTTGAACATCAAGGCATTGGAATGTTTAATAGGGGTGTCTAATATATGTTTTTGTAAATATTTTCACAAAAATAATTAGTTTTATTGTTCGGGAAAATATGGAGACTGTTTTCCATTTTATAATTATAATGGACTGGATGTATATTAAATACCCAAAACGTTTCAATAATTATAAATCACCCTCAAGAAAAGAAGATCCAAAATTGATAAATAATTATAAAAGTATATATATGGTCAATAAACACCTTATAATTCAAATTAAAAATTGTTTTAATTTATGAAATCAGACCTTCTATTCAGGTATGGGTTTTCGTTACTGGTGTTATTTAGAAAAAGAAATGTTCTAGAAATTTAAGGAGTATAGGTCGTGTACTTATAAGTACACATCGTGTACCCAGTTTCCCCGGGTGACCGTGTACTGGCCATATAACGGTCGAGTACGTGGATATGTGGGGTGTCATGGAGACCACTAATAGTAGGGCCGATTGAGAAACATAGGAGAGTGATTCATCCAAGAGCCCCTGATCGATGATCCATTTTCATATTCAAATGGCGTCAATTGTTTCGGAATCACTAATCTGAGCTAGTATTTCTTCTACAACATTTTCTCATAATTTCTCCTCTTGTGTGTGATAATGAAGGATGTATGTTTTTTTACCTTTCATTAAATCGATGTCATTGTAGTCTGATCTATTTTTCCTCGTTCGAAAGTGTTCTTCATACAATGATCTGGTAGGAGGTTTGTTCCATTCCTTAGTTATTCATTCTATTTTATGTGAAAACATTCCAAATAACATAGAACAGGTTATTGCATTTTTAGTGATTTTAGCCTTGTCATAGCATGTTATGCCTTATGTGACTATGTAGAGGTTGTTTGATTGTGAATTGGGTGGTCATCCAATCTATGGTTGTTTTTCCCATGTTTTTTTTGATATTGGCCATTTGGTATAGCTTTGCTGGTTAGGCTGCTTGTTTTCTATACCTAGTGTTGTTATGATAGAGTGATATTATCTAATGTTGTCATATATATATTGTTTTTTATCCAACTAGTTCATAAAATTGGTCTTCCATGTAGTTATTAAGGATCACTTTGGTTGTTGAAAATCATTGTGAGCGATTGACTTAGACATGGTTGTGGAACCTGGTTTGATAGACCATAGGGGAATGAACGATGGGGGCTTCTCTAGAGTGTCTATTTACTTTTACATAGAGAGACCATGGGGGGATATACTTTGTTCTCCCTCAGAGTGTCTGTAGTATCATTTTTCCTGACCACAGAAAAAATTGTATGTAGAGTTCTTCCTTAGAGTATGTATAGTTACTGATACGAGGAAACATGGAGGAATTGACGGTAAGTGTTTCCATAGACACTCTATGTTAATGCTAATCGAGAGGGGTGAGAATGGGAGTACTTCCTAGAGGTTTCTTTTTTTGGTTTTTTTCAACCATAGGGGATAGGCTATGAATAATAACTATAATGTTACTTTTTTTATTTAGTGTCGTACTTGATATATGAAAAGGAATGCAATTGAAACTGCAGGACTTTTTACTTTTGAGTACTTATATGTTCACTACATAATTTGACTTATTTCATTCCATATATATTCACTGACTGGTTAGAACATATGTTTGGGTGGTTTCCTATTGGAATTCATCTCACACCCTGTTTGGGTTATTCTTTTGGGCCCAAATAGATTATATTTGTACTTGTATAGACAATGGAAAGTGCCTTTCTATGTCAGGCACTTGACTGTTGTGGAGATGGAGAGAATGGGACCAAGATGACTATTGCGATGCTCTTGGATATTATTTGTTTTCATTTTACACTGTTTTAGTAATTTATTCCATCATTGTGACTAGTTGTGGCTTCGTTCCTGGACATAAGTATCATGAATCATATATATGTCTATTACAATTGATTACTAGTTTCATTTACCCATTGTTTACCTATTGAATGCTATTACTATTTCTGTTACTGTTATCTGTTTCTGTCCAATGCATTACTATAACAATAAAGGCATTGTTTCTCCACTATCACACCCAAGGCCCTCAATTCTAGTCAATAGCCTCTGGCATTTAGGGAAATGTGCTTGAGGACAAGGGACCAACAGGTTATGGGGCACCTCTGGGCGGAACCCAGAATCAAAATGATACAAAGTGGTATCAATGGAATTATATTAATCGTGACTTACTATATGGATCCTATAACCAGGGATAACATGAAATATGAACTTGGTAATAATTTGTGCTTGGGAGTAGCTATCCCATATATAGGGAAAACTAATTTGCCTCTTATATTGTGATTTTTCTGGTGTTGAAATTATTACAGTTGATTGGATTTCACTGTTGTGTGATTCACATGTTTTGTGATGTAAACGTTTATAATATTGAAGTTCTATTTCTTTTGAAACCCGGTGATTTTGGGGTTTTCTATCTCACGCATCATATAGAAATTTTTTAGAGATCACACGTCATGCATTATTTCCATGTTATTTAGGATGCATTATTGATGGAATATAGTTTTGATAGATGTTTTTCAAGATATGGAAGTTGTTGTGATAGATTCCTTGATAAGAAACCTTATATTTGATATGGTATTGTTAATATGTTAGGATTATTAGAGTGACTGCAAAACATTTGTTCTTAAGGCTTTATGGGACCTCAAGGATCAGAATATGGTAGATCATTGCATTGTTATTTCTTGTATATGACATTAATATAATTCCATGCATCGATATGAACAGAGTATGGCACCCCATGTATCATAATTTGGTACATTGATGTTGGTTTCAGTGATTCATGGGATTCTAGATTAGTTTTTGTTGTATACTATTTGGAGAAACCTAAAATACATGGTATGTATTATAGAATACACATCGTGTGTCCTTCTGTTTGGGATTGAACAATATTCTCCATTACAATCATTATATTTTATGTACACATTGTGTAGTTTCTAACTGTATCAATGGATGTGTTACTAGTCATGTGGATGTGAAATTTTGGGGGGACACGCCAAGTACCCTATGTGCATCACGTATCTTATGAGCCATGTGTCCGAATTTGTGACTAACGACATGGGTGTAATATGGGTAGTTTTTTCCCACATTGTCTGGAACAAACACGACATGTAGAGTTAGCCATGTAATGGGCCAGGTGACAAATAACATGGTTCAGTGAAGTTATTTCGACTTCATTCAGTGTCTGGTAAAATCACATTGTGTAGTATTTCTCTAACAGAACTGTGTGGGATATGACATGATGATGAGCGTGGGCCGGGGAAGAGGATTCTATTGAATTCTGTTTTTTATGACAACACACCAGATATATCAGGTGTTAAATTACCAATGATGGAAGGAGTACAAATTCATGTGATGTCTTAAAGGAACCTTTATTTTATTTATGTTATGAATAAACATGAATTCTTTCTTTATCCTATTATGTTCTTACCCTTTTATGTTTTAGTAAATAATTTACAAGAAAAAAGGGGTGAGATTATCCTTGAAATGCGATTCAACGGAGATGTCCTCTAGGTAAATGCCAGATACACAGTAGTGTTTAGACACTAGACACGGAAGATTAGGAATGATAAGAAGATCCTCATGTCATGCCCGTTTTGGAACCAATTGTTATCCCAAATACTGGTTTATGAGGCACACTTCCGAGACGACTTTTTGATGTTCATGCATACCATATGAGGAGTACCACCTCCTACCCCATCAATGGAAGAGTTGATGCAGGTATTCAAAATAGTATATTACTCCCACCAATGGAGATGATCGAGTACATCAGGTCACATACTCATGGTTCGATGCCATGCTTTTGCTAATCAGTAATATGGAGATGCCTCTAGAGAGGAGGGTGAAACTCGTTATATATATGCTTCCTGATTCCTCTAATAGATGATAGGAAGTGATCTCAGAGATGGGATGCCAGTAGGTTATGTATTTGGTTGAGTTCTAGCATGACTTCTATGATTACTTATACCCAAAGACATTGAATAATGATCAACCACGAGTGTTCATGAGTCTAGATCTAGGAAATATTTCAATTATGGAGTATTCTTATCACTTCAATGACCTACATCACTTGAAACCCATTCTGGGAGGATATGATATATTCTTGGTGAGGAAATTTGAGGAAGGTCTCTGGACGACATCTGATCAAAGGGGAACAACATTAGGTTGACTTCCATCACCTCTATAGTCAACTATGTCCGGAATATAGAAATAAATATGAGGGATTCATGAGATGTGAGCCAGAGTAGTTTGGAATCTTGAGTTGGTATCCTTTAACTGACAGCCGGAAGCACTATAGGGAGTTTACATGTGGATATCCGAGGAATCATGACACTTCATCTAGTATCCAGGTGGCATGCATCCTATGTAGTAAGAGAGTTAATATGAGGCCACATTTTCTGATAGACCCAGTTGAGTGTCGATCTTGCGACAAGATGGGCCATCATCAGCAGTTCTTCCAGTTTAACTCAACATAAACTGGTGATAGTGGTTCTATTTCGACTCCTCGTACCGAATTAGGGCCACATGTTTTTCATTAGTGTGAGAACTGGCATTCTTTTGGCCGTTCAGGCCCAGGTGGAGGTCACAACCTTTATATCCAGTCAGTAATCATTTAGAGACAATAGGGTGGATCAGCTCAAGGGGGTCATGCAGGGGCACATGGCCATGGTACCTACTAACTATTGTAGTGTAGTAGACCCAGTAAGATCAGGATCCAGGACCCTCTACAGTTTGAGGTATGATCGTGGTTTCCATAGTTTTAGATTCATTACTTTTTGATACAGTGGATTCCCATGTTTCGTATTTGTTGCTGTTGTAGAGAGACTTGGGCTCTTTTTCATTACTTCTTCTGAGTTATTAACTCTGGACACACAGTTGGGGAAAATAATGGATAGTATATGTATGTTCATGCAGTTCCCTCTGTAGGATGGTGGGTTTCACTTCTTATGGGACCACAATATCCTATAGATTACATTCTAGGATTTTATTCTCATAATGGTCTTGTTAGTTACCTAAAAATTTGTAGTTGATTTCAATCTTCATAGGGAGAGTTTCACATCACTAGTGGGTCATTTTTTCTTACACAAGGGGTAATGTGATGTCCATGAAAGCAGAGGAGGACTGGAGCTTCATGGGTAGCGAGGTGTTACAACCCATATTTCTAGTCTATATATGGATAACCAGGATACATCATTGTTATAATTTCTTCTAGTGATTTATCATTTCAGGGATGTTATTCCATAGTAATTTTCATGTCTTAACCTGGAGAGAGAGGTTGAATTTTATATTGAGTTTGTTTCAGGAGTACCACATATTTCCATTCCTTCTCATTGGATAGATACACAAGAGTTACAAAATCACATGAAGAAGTTAGAGAAGTAACATGCAGAGGGATTCATTCATCCCAGTACTTCTCCTTGGGTTTCTCAAGACCTATCCATAAAGAATGTGAATAATACCATCAGAATTTTTGGGATTATCATAAGCTGAACTAGAAGACGGTCAAAACTGATATCCACTACCAAGGATTTATGATCGATTTGACCAGCTTTGAGGAGACCAGGTTGTCTATAAGATCGACTTGAGATCTTGTTATCATGTGTTCTTCATTAAACCATTATATATAATCTTAATTAAATTAGGACAAGGTATGGTCTATATGAATATGTGTTTATGTTGTTTGGTCTCATGAACGTACCTATCATTTTCATGCAAATGATGAATCAATTGTTGCATCAATTCATGTATTCCTTTATAGTGGGTTTTGTTGACGATATCTTGGTGTACTCCCACACTCGACAAGACCATGTTACCCATCTTGAGATTGTTTTGATTACACAGATAGGGAACCATTTATATGATAAGTACTCTAAATTCCACTTTTGGATGGACATAATTTACTTCTTGGGACATGTTATCTCAGAGACAGGAGTATCGGTAGACCACGAGAAAGTGAGATTAGTAGGTTACGAGTAGCAGCCAATGGAAATATTTCATGTACAATGAATTAATGTGCTGGATGGTTCCTATAGTCATTTCATACAAGACTTTTAGTGCATCATAGTGCCAATAACGGGCCGGACTAAGAAGGATGTGAAGAATTTGTGGTCATATTTTTGTGAGTCATCCTTTATATATATGAATGGGAGGTTCAATTCTGTAGTGATACAAATTTTTCCATATCTATGCAAGAGTTATACATTTTACAATGATTCATCTTGTTTTAGGCTGGGAGAAGTACTAATGTAGGGAGAATGAGTCGTTGCATACGGGTCTCAGTAGTTGAGTCCGTACGAGAGGAATTACCAGACACACGATCATGATTTAGCTGCAGTTGATCATGAATTAATTTGTTGAATACATTATCTTTTGGGAGATAATTTTGTGGTTTCCACTGACCCCCAAACAATCAAGTATATATTTACATTGCATGTCATGAATTTTAGACAAAAAAAGGTAGGTTTAGAACCTAAAGTCCTTTGATTTTGGGGCTGCATATATGCCTATGAAAGGTAACACAATATTGAATGTGTTGATAAGGAGGACTCAGATACAGGTAGTTCAAGAAGAAAATATTCAGTGAAACCTTTTGGCTCTATTCTTTAAGATGCATTTGTATGGTCATGACAGACAAGAGAAAAATTTTCATTATAATGTATTTGTTACCTTTTCTCTACATGATCGAGTGTGAGTGAGGTAGATATCAGATGCATAAGGCCTAGACATATGGGAGAGTGTTTCAAGAGAGGAACCTATTACAGGATTGACCATGGGAATGGATGAGACTTTGAACTTTCATGGGAACATATGGGTGTCATCAAATATATTCAAAGAGCTAATGCAAGATGTTGATTCCTCAGTTTTGTAAGATCATCCTGGTATCACCAAGATCTATGATTATCTGCACCATTAGTATTGGTGTCCTGGTATGAAGAGAGTTATTTCTGGGATTTTCATGAGTTGTTCCACCTATCAGCAGCTGATGACAGAGCTTTAATCACCAACATGGCTTTTGTAGTTGATACCCATTCTCAATAGGAGGTGGAATCATGTAGTGATGGGATTCGTGATGGTTTAACTACGGTCGTCATGATAGAATGATGCAATTTGGGTTTTCATTGATACACTCACGAAGGTTGTTCACTTTTTTCCAATCAAGGAGGCCTTCAATGTAGATGTGGTGGGAAGGCAGTACATTGTATTTCTAAATGGGGTTCAATACACCGTTGTTTCATATAGGGATGCATGTTTTACATCTTGTGTCTAGAAGGGATTATAGAATGATTTGGTTACATAGGTACTTCTGAGTACATCTTACCATCACCATACAAATGGCATGTCTGAGTATACAATTAATCTACTAGAGGACATGTTTCAAGCATGTGTCATAGATATTGGAGGTTCATAGTAGAAGAACATACCTCTTTTGGAGTTTTCCTACAATAATAGTTTCAGGATCAAATTGAAATGGAACCATATGAGGAATTGTTTGGTGACCATGCCGATTACCCTTATATTGGATGGAGTTAGGAGAGAAAATTATGACAGGACCTCATGTTTTCCTTGAGACCACAAAGAAAATAGAGGCCTTTTGGATGATGAAGAAACCAGATAGTCATGACAGGATTCTTATACTAATCAATAGATACAATGTTTGGAGTTCGATGTTAGAGATTAGGTTTTCCTAAATTTTATAGAATGGTTGGGACACAGTAGCATTATGAGACAACGTAAGATTTCACTGAGATACATCATGTGGTTTAACTTTTTGGAGATGGTCGAGCCATTTTCAAATAGGGTAGAGTTACCTCAGAGGTGCTAGGATATACATGATATCTTCCAGGTTTCTCAACTACGATGTTTCTTCTCAGACCTGTCTAAATTTTTTAACTCATGGAGGCTGAGTTAGAGGCAAACACCTTGTTCGAGGAGCATTCAATCTAGATTGTTGATCATAGTGTGAAGGAACTCATTGGCTGGTCTTCTCCTCTTGTATGAGTGATATAGATGCACGGGTGAGTACATGATGAGACATGGGAGAGGGAGGCCAATGTGGGATCATAGTGGCTAGAGCTATTCGAAGATTCTTCTTCTATACTGACTTGAAAGGGAAATTCGGCAATAAATATCATTTTCGAGGAATTTTGGTAAGAACCCAAAGCCTTTTTACCAGAAATTTGGTGTTCTTTTCTGGTGTTTTTGAGAAAATAAATTTTTTTGGAAATTTAAGGAATACATGCCATGAATGCTGATGTCACAGATGACCGTGTAATGGGAATATAATGGGTGAGTACATGGAATTATGGGGTGACCTAAAGACAGCCTAATGTGGGACATTGTAAAGTCATATAAATGTAGTGTATTTTTAAAAGGCATACCATTTACATTTTCATTTATTTCATTAAACAGACCTGGGTCACGTCTCATTGCCATATTCATCTTTTTCTAATGACATCTCATCCAAGATTGACCGAGGAGTACAATCCTTCTTACATCCCCTGAGCGATAATTTGTTCTCTGATTCAACAACTGTAGATTGTGTTGGAATCACCACGATGAGTTCTTCCTTCTTATAGAGCATTTTTTCTTGAATTCCCCTCTTTTGTGAGAAAACAAAGCATGTACGAATTTTACCTTTTTGTACATCACCATCATTATAGGATGCTTCAAGGGACGAAGATTCATGTGTGTTCTTCATACAACACCGTGGTATGTGGTTTATGCCATTTCATATTTAGTTTTTTAATTTTATGTTCAAAAGTGCACAATACCATAGAATGGGATATTTCATGTTTAGGGATTTTTTCCCGAATAAATCCAATTAATCCATTTGTATGAGAGTAGAGGTTGTGTGATTTTGAATACAGTTATTTCCCATACAATGGATGTGTTGCTGATGATTGTTTTATATTTACTGTTTGGTCTAGAATTGTTGGTTTTTTTTCTTATTTTTCATGCCAATTGTTGTTAGGATGGAGTGATATTATCTGATTTTCTTATATACATATAGATTATTTTCCATGTAGTTCATGAAAGCTGTTAGCCAAGTAATTCATAATGATTACATTGTCTATTGAACATCACTGTGCTCGATTGACTTACATATGGTTATGGGAACCTGATGTAATCGACCATTGGAGAATGGATTATGCAAGATTCTCTAGAGTGTCTGTTTACTTTTACATTGGTAGACCATAGGGGGGATGGAAATTATGATTACTGAAATTTCCTGTAGTTCCACATTGTAAGGCCACTGGAGTAATTAGACATTGAGTTCTTCCTCAGAGTTTTTATGAGTACAGATGCAAGACCAAAGGGGTAATTGAAGGTGAGTGCTTCATCATAAATGCTTTGATAAAGATGAACAAGAGGAGTTAGATTGTGATTACTTCCCATAAGTTTTCCTCTGTTTGTTTGATTGAACCATAGGGGATAAGATGTGAGTACTTCCGAGAGGGTAAAATTTATTTGATTAGTAACATACTTGACATATGAAAATGAATGCAACTGAAACTATAGGATTTATTACTTTTGAGTACTTCCATGTTTACTGCTTCATTTTGATTATAGCCTACCATTTATATTCACTGACTATTAGACACAGGTCATTGGGTGGATTTTTTATTGAATTTATATGAGACCCTCTTTAGGTCATGACTTTATACCAAAACAGATTACATTTCTGCAAGTATAGATAAGGTAATGCGCCCTTCAATGTCGGGTATTTGACAATTGATGAGCTAGATAGTATGCGACCAAGGTGAGGCATGCAATGATGCTAGATCTTATTTTTTTTTCTTTGTACATTGTTTTATTACTGTATTCCACCATTATGACTTATTTGTCAGATTTTGTATAAATATATAATGCAACATTTATATATGTGATCTAGTTATTTATTACTTTTAGTCTTCTAATGATTACCAATTTCAATTTTATTACTACTTCCGTTGTTGCTATCAGTTTCATTCCTCTACGTTACAATGCCAAAGTGGACTTAGTTTCCCCAATATCACACACAAGGCCCTCGATACTAGTTGACAACCACTAGAATTTGTGGAATTGCGCATGAGGCAATGTGACCAACCATGTTTGGGGCACCTCTAGGTGGAACCCAGAACGAGGACATTTCATTTAACAGATTCAATCCATTTACACTGTAAATTGTTACTTTTCCATTTTAATATTTTTTTGGTAATAATTAATTTATCCCTAATGTAATAAAATCTTTGGTCATAATGATATCATCTTCCAATGTTGCAAATTTTAACCCTCTATTTTTAAATTAAAAATAAAATTTATTTTATTCAGTTTTTAAGGTGGTTATTATTAATTTTAGTATACTGATGTATAATGTATTAATAAATTTAGAAAATATTTAATATGTTCTACAGCATTAACTATAGATTTATTACTGAAAATAACATTTTTTTTATTTTTACATAAAAAAATTTTATATGGTCATGAATATGGGTTTATATATTTCGGGTCATGCATATACGCATGTGATTTAATAAACACAAACTATTTTTAAAAAATAGCAATTTTCAATATTCGCTAAAAAATAAATTATTTTAAACAATTCCTAAAATTTTATTAAAATATTATATTAATATGATTAATCTAAATATTATGCTCATTTTTCTACAAAATAAATTTACAAAATTTGATATTTTAATATTTAAATAAAATCCAAAATTATATTGGGAAACTGTTTGAATATAAATATATAATTTTAAAATGTTATCGACATATTATTCATATTTACTAAAAAAATTTAACTAAATTATCAATAACATATAATTTTTGTTATAAAAATATTTATTTATTATTTAATCATGATATTTTTAAATAAAAACTATTATTTTAATAAATATATTTATATGAAAACTTGATATTTAGTAGTTTTAGATATAATAAATAAATTAAATTAGTATTAAAATCATAAATTAATTGATTAATTATAAAATATAACAAATTGGAAAATCCTAGTCATGAATAAAAATTAAATTTATGTGATTTAGTGTTTTTGTTTAACACATATATTTGTATCTAAATGTATCATTGTTGTGATTTTTGTTCATAATTTCTTTGGGAGATATATATATAAAACATATTTATTTAAAAACCATATTGAAAATTAATAGATTTTTAAAATTACGTACCATTTTATTTTGATTCAGGATTTAATTTTCTATTTTATATAGTTTTATATTATGAAAAAAGAAGGAATATGATAGTCTACATATAAATCCTATGAGAAATAAATACTTCATTTGCATGAGAATGGGATATTAGTTGGCATGTAAATATATCCCATATAATAAATTTAATTCCATTGAATTTAAAAATGAAATTTACTCCTTACAATTTATTTTATTTAGCATACATGAAAATCTTATAGACCCCCCAACTTCACTCATGTCAAAAATATGATAATCTATCATCCAACATATGTTGTTTCAACTAGCCATGATTTATCCACACACAAACAGATAATGAGAATCATTAATGCATAAGATATTACACAGTAATGGTGTGTAATCCAAAAAATGGATCTTCAAAACCCATACCAAAATAATAATGAAACACGCTAGGTAAATTTATAATTTCAAATAACATCAATTTTTTTAAATCCTTGAATGTAGTTTTGGCTTACATTCTACAACTTAACCCATACCCTCTTTCATATTTATTATGTATAATATGAAAATATATGAAAATAATTGTTTTTCATGGGATATGTATGTTATTGATTGTAACATTGATAGATTACACTGGTAACCAATATAATATAATTTCATATGATTATAAATTATAATGATAATGATTTGAAAAAACTATTTATACTATTCTAGAAGTTTTTCTATAGATCCATGTTTTTTATTCAGTATAACTAATCTTTTATTTTTAGTTTCTTTCTAATTTAAATTATTCATTCATATTTTATCCCTTATTTATATTCTTTAACATTCTTGTTTCCAATTAGTAAATAAATTTATGTATTTGACCACTTATTATTTTAAATGCTTGAGGATATAGAAAATCTTACTACTGAGGTTTGATACTCAAATATATATATAGTACATCCAAAAGAACTCCAAATTGTAATAGGATACTGATGAATAGTTTATAACAATATAATATGGGAAAAATGGAATTAATATTTTATTGAAAAAAAATCACGGATTAATAAGTTGTTATATAAAATAATTATATTCAAAAACAATCTACAATCAATCAAAATGAATTTTCAATGATAAGTATATTCTAGAAGAACCATTTACATGAGTGTCATTTTTGTGTGGATCATATTTATTTTATGATTTTGTATATTAATTACAGAAACCCTAGTCTTCCACTGATATTATTATAATGTTTTTAAACAAGCCATTCACTAATTACAACATAAATATCTTGAGTCCTATTATATTTTCATGATTAGGATATTAATAAATCAATGTGATACTAAATTTATTCTTCTTTTATCATAATCACTACAACGATCTCCTAAATCCTTCAGGGCCTCTAAAAAATCATGGGATGAATTAGGACTAACCATGATAATATGGGTGATTGGAAATCCCAATAAGGGAATAAACATGATGAGAGAGCATAACATGTGAGTCCAAAGTGTAAAATTATATTCTAAAAGATAACGACCAAGAGTAAACTCATTAGATCATATAAAAAAGAACTTTTTATCAGAATATCCCAACATCATATTAACTATGGAATAAACATAATAAACATAAATATATTTCATATAAATCCTCTGCGACAATATCACATAGTGGATTGATTCTCACAGTGGGTTAGGTACACACAATAATCCATTACATAATGTCTCGTGAGATGTAAAATTCATCATGTTCAATAGACGTACATATAATTATAGCCCCACTGAAACCATATACATCATGTACATGGATATTTTTTCCATATAAGAAAATTAATCATATGTAAGTAATAAAATAATTATCCATAAAATGAAAATGGATTTCCTTATCTTCTTCCATATAATAATCAAAGAGATTTATCAATAAATGAATTTGATATATGACCATAAAAAATGTATATACCCTTAAATAAAAATGATAATATTAATATTATATATGTGAGATACATATATACATAAATTATTTCTAATAAATTATATTTAATACTATATTAATTGATGAAAATGTATTTGAATTATTATACAGAATATTTATTGAAGAAAATATACATTTAAATTTGAAAATTATTGTGCTAAATCTAATAATTACGAAAATATTATATGAAAAAGATCTATAGAAAAAAAAATATTAAATGAATTTCATGGTAATGACTGTGGGTAAATCATTAAATTACATATAAGATATATAGTCATTCCATTCACAATGGTTTAATATTGTTAAAAAGTACCTTATCTGGAAAAATATATGAATATTCGTTTAAAAATATTTTGTAAATAATTAAATATGTGTAAATTTTGTAAATAAATAATTTGGATAAGGTAAAAAATTATAAAAAATATTCAAATATAAAATGATTGTTAATGTGAAATAATTTTGGATCTAAATGAGAAATAAATTGTTCCTTCATAACAATATTTTATCAATCATTTGAAGCACCAAACATAATAAAATGGTGACATTACATGAAAATATAAGGAAAAAATGGATAATAAACTTAAATTTGTTTTTAAAAAATTATGAAAATATATCCTTTAATTGAAATTTAATCATAAAGAATATAGATTATAATAAAAATGAATAAAAACCCTTACATATTTAAAAACATTTGAATAAATACCACCACTAAAGATGTAAAATTAAAAGAAACATTAAATACCATTAATACAAATGTATTTCTGATATAAAATTAAATTATTTAGTGTATTCACAAAAAATAAATAAATAAGTGGATAATAAGAAATATGTCTCATGAATGTAAATGTGAGATGAGAAATTCATTATGTTTTAAGAAATATCTTAATTAAAATTAATTAAAATTTTGATATGTTAATAATAAACATCATATAACATTATTAACAATAAAAAATGATGTTATATATGAAAATAATATCTTATAAAATATTTACGATAAGGTATTTTTTTGAATGAACAAGTGTTACAATGAAGAGTGATTTGAGATAAAAACCCTTATTTTGAGTCTAGATTTGTTGTGTATATCAATTATATATTTTATATTAAGGGTATATAAATTATTTTTTCTTAATAAACATTTATAGGAATAAAAAAATCATAAACCACTTACTTAATTTTTTTATCTACATGTATGATGTCTTATTAGGTTATGTATACATAGAGTGTTTTGAGGATTATAAGTTATTAATATAAAAAATGCATTTTTTATGTATGCTTCAAGTATCATGATAATAGTATAAGGATGGATATATAAACTAGTATACAATTGGATCATTTGAATTTGTGATTTCATCCATCATTGGGTCTGTAGACTCTATTCAGGATGAGTGCCTCACAATTCATATGGTTCTCTAACTTTATATCAACAGAAGCATTGAATTGGTATTTGTGGAAACAAACTGAAAAATATTATTTATTACCATTATATAAAAGTGAGTCACTACGAGGTGTATCTTGTAAATTTTCATAAATTAATGAAGTCCCATCAATAATATGAAATCGTTCTTCCTTAGATGGTTAAAGGGTAACATAGTTGTAGACATTCAAGAAATAATGGCTTCTTTGAATGCATCAGTCATATATCTCTCTAGATTTAGTTTGTTTCCCCAATATGGTGAAACAATGGTATTTATGGATGAAAATATTCTATATTATAACTACCACCATATCTCCCCATATTTTATTTTCCAGACTTGAACAGTACATTATTAATAATAGAATAATGATGATGATGAAATTACATCAGTGAGTTAACCATGGTAAAAGGGATCATTAGTCTATAATCTCTACAATATTATTCATGAAATAATTCTACTTTTATTAACTAAAATAAATTTTTAATACCAAAATGAAACATTTATATGATAGAATAACTATGTGACAATAATAAAAATGTTAAGTCATACATACGCATGAGTAAAAACTCAATTATCCAAGGGTTATGATAAAAAGAAGATCTGTTCTATTTTATCACCACGTAAATATAATTATATAAAAAATATTTTTTCTATTTTCTTATGTTTATTTTAATATATCAATCATTTTATGTTGTAATAAATAATGAATAGAAATTTTCCGTTATGTGGTATTCCAATGTACACAGAAAAGATGATATGATTTTAAATTAATTGTAATGTTAAAATGGAAAATGGTATGTTCTATTTTCGTAATTGTTAAAATTTAATTAACAAAATATATAAAAAATAATTCAATTATCATGAATATATGAGAGAGTTATTGAGGGAAATTGGATCACATCAGTTCACGAGGTGGTTGTCAGCTATACAGATGAATGATGGACACATTTCCCCTTGGAGGAATGAGTATATAGATAGATATTATTACACTACTGTAAAAACATATAATAATATTAAAAAAATTGGCTTTAATGGATATGATATTTTAATAAGTAATTTAATGAGGAATAGGAGGATTTGAGTCGAAGGACGTTAGTAAAGTCGGCTACATTGTCTTAACATAAACTCATTCAGTTCTCTGGTTATGGAGAATATGGTTATTGATTTGGGAATAAAATAAGCACTAAAATATTACTAAAAACCCAAGGGAAGTATTATGGAAGGCTTTATTCCAGATAAATAGTTTTGTATGTGTAAATAATTTATGTTAGGATGATCTCTTTAATAACTGAGTATGAGTGGAATTTTATTAAATACCAAAAACTATTCAATAATGGGAAGTCACATTGAAGCCACATTAAATTTAAATTTTTAATTAATTTAGTTGATTGTTTATATGGTCAATAAAAAATACTATAATAAAAAATACTCATTTTTTAAAAACATTATTCCATTTACCTCAAATGATACTCACTTTTACCTTTTTAGTTTCTCAACATCATTAATATTTTATTACTATTTTTATAATTCATTTTTATAATATTTTGTTCAAATAATTTCTTAAAATTAAATATGATGATTATAAAATTTAATATGATTTATTAAACTAAAATAACATAAATTTTAGAATAAATATTAAAATTTATCCATAAAAATTTATCGATAATTATTTTTTATAGAAATGTATTATTCAATAAATAAATTAACTTTTGTCGAATTTATTACCGGAAATCATAAATATATGAATTTAAATTCACACACATAGATATATAAATAATATATTATTTCAATATAATTTTTTTACTCGGTGTTATTCATAGTTTTTTAATTTGGATAAACATTATTTTTTAAAAACATTATGGAAAATCCCAAATTTAATGAATAAATATAAACTTACTAAAAAATAATAACATTTAAGGAGTAAAATTTAATTAGTTAGATAATTACAAATTAAATATATTATATTTTACATTTATACAAAATATACAATACAATAGTTCTTTTAAATTACATTATTTAACAAAACACAATTACAATATTTTAAAAATTAGTAATTTCCCCTACTCCCTGAAAAACAAAACATTTACATAAAATGTGATAATTTATCCCATTGTTATTTTTTATATACTTATTTAAAAAACAAATTAAAAATCATAAGGTAAATTTTCCAACTTGTCCAAATAAAGTGTTATAATATTTATCATGAAATTCAATAAAAATTATTTTTAATTGAACCATATTTTTTATAAATTGAAATTAATTTATTAAATATTGAGTTATTATTTATTTTGAATTTATCAGTTATATAATATTTAGTAGAAAATTCTTATATATTTTATATAAATTTTTAATTTTCTTATTCCAATTTAGTGGCAATGTAATATTGTTTATGATTACATAAAAATAATTTATTATTATATAAAATTCAATTTCAACTATGTTTTTGATGTTGTACATAATATCAAACAAATTATTCTTTTAAAATATAATGATTTTATGTTAGACCCCATTAATAAGTATAGTCCTTTCAATTTGAACTTATTATCAACAATCAGGGGCATGGCATTCAAAAATTCATTTGAGAAAAAAAACATCATAAAATGTGTTCAAAAAAATTTGATTAAAAAGTGGGAAAATGAACTACTATGGTCATAACATAAATAGGTATCCAAATATTAGCACATTAGAGGGGTGTGAAAAAATAGATTTAGAAATATGACCCATTTATGAACTAATTTATACTTTATTAAGAAATGAGAGACCATGGATTAATTATTATAGGAATATCATTTTTGTTTCAAGGTAATTTTCATAAATTTAAGGGATCTGTTATCCATAAAAACATTGAAAATAATGAAATATACTTTTATTAAATAATAATTTAACCATTTAATAATTTTACACTACAATATCATATATTGATGAAAATTATCAAAATTTAAAATTATTATTTCAGGCAAGATGAACTGATTTTAAATACTAACTGATAAAATGATTCCAGAAAAATAATATCAAGATATTATTATCCCTTTTAGATAATAACAATAACATTTAATGGTTATAAAAATGGATGATAATTCCCAAAATTAATACATGTTCATATTAACCATAAAATAAAATATTCAATATAAATAATTTAATTAAAAATATAACCCTACATTCTATATAAGCAAGAAATTTAAATATCAAATTTTGATCTTCCCAAATACTATTTCATGTAAAATAACATGAAAAACCCTAATGTTTAAATATACCTAAATCTAAGGAAATATTTTGAAAAATAATATTAATATCCTATGATTGATAAACTTCTAATATATTTGATCCTAAAATCTATTTCAAAATATATACACAACTTTTATCCATAATATCATTTAGGTAAAATAAAATTAATTATAACTAGGAGACCACAGAAGGCCGTTGTAGGCACTACACCATTATTTTCAATTTTTTTGGGTACATGATCAGCAGACATTATAGATATACTATGTTTTCAAATAACATGTGGGTTGTTATTTTTCAAAAATGAAATTAATGAAATTACTATATTGTCCCCAATAATATTATAAACATGCTTAAAAAAATATATAATAAAAAATATTTATAACCTCTACGATTTCTTATACAACATTGTTTTTCCAAAAAATAACATATAATGTTAATTGACTCTTATTACATTAACATCAGTGATAAGATAAACCATTAAGGTTACCAATACCATGAAACTGTTTTTTCAATGTGTATAATTACATTCATCATCAAATAACAAATTTTTCTAAAACCAAATGAAAACCCATTTTCTATAATACCATAAATGCCACCTTTAAATACTATTATTCAAATTAACCTCTTTTCACATAAAACATCCCAAATGGGTAACTTAGCCATTAAAATTAGGATTTTCCTTTGACATATTATAAAATTTAATTTTGGTTTATCCCATTTATATATGGTATACAATATAATTCCATTTTTTTATTATGTAATTCATCATGTTGGTTTATTGTGAAAATTTGAACTAACCCATGAATATTCCCTAGGAGAGTCAAACCATGTATGCATCTAGGATAATTTTCATAAACATGGTTACGATTGAGTCAAATCTCAATGACACATTTTTTGTGTTATTACCCCTATTTATAACTATGTTATAGAAACATCCACTTTTTTCTCTAAAATTTATATAATTTCATGCTAAAACCACAAAAATCATCTCTTTTTAAAACCATAGGAAATTATACTATACACAGAGTAATCCCTATTTATTTTTCAAAAATGTTATAAGATACTAATGTTAAAAAATAACTACACATTTCTCATATAACAAATATAACGACCCATTCATTTTACATGTATTATTACATGATTTTTTACCTAAAATCTATTAATATTATCCAAATTATTGTGATTCATAGTGTCATTTGATTAATAAGTTCGTCATACATCAATGTGAGACTAAAATAAATGTAATTATTTTTTCATCATAATGGCCTCCTAAATACTTTCAATATTATTAAACTGCATTGGATATCCTAGGGAATATATTAAAAAATAGGATGGAAAAAAATCATTGTAGGAGTATAAACATTATAAAGAAGTATAACTTATAGGTGAAAATTATAAAGTCATAACATAAAATAAAAGGATAAACACTAATATAATGGGATAATAATATAATGAACATGGTATCAGAATTTAACTTCATCCTATGAATTGTGGTAGAAATAGAAAACATGACATAAATATAACTCATGTCTAATGACTAAGACAATATCATAATGTGGACGTAGTCCTCTAATGTATTATTTTGAATCCCCATGTCTAGTAAAAGTCTTATGATGAGACTAAAACATTACCCAATTATTTGGTGGAATGCCTATTTCTGGGAAAACCTTTACAATTCAAATTATCTACATGAATTTGTGTTAAATAATTGAAAATAAATCATACAGAATAAACATAATAATTTCTCATTGAAATAAAATGGGTTTCATAATAATGCATGATATCATAATCAGAATAGCATTATTAGTAATGAAATTTTATATATTAATATATCTCAAGTATTACCCCATTAACATAAATGATAAAAATAAAGGCATAAATTTTTGGGATATATATATAATATTAATTTAATAAATAACATCAAATTTAATTGTAATTGATGAAAATGAAATAAATGATTGTGTGTTATATTTCAAGTGGAATACACCGTTTTAACATTAAAAATATATAATTAAAATTTATAAAAAATCAAGATATTATTAAAAAAACTATAAATAGTGAAAGAATATTTTAAAGTATGCTTCAATGAATTTATTGGTCCTGGCGGATGATAATTATATACTTGTCATAAATGTCAAAATTAAATTCATTTGAAACTGTTATAAAAAATGATAAAAATTTCCGTGTTTGGAAATTATAAGAGGATTCCTATCAACCTATATTTTACAATTTATAATAACGTTAAAAATTTAAATAATAATTTATTTTGATAAGGATAAAAAAATTGAAAATAATGTTAGTAAAAATTCATATGGAATAAAATGGATTGTTGATCGAAGATAGAAATAATGAATGTTTTCTTAATCACATTATTATAAAACATTTTTTAAAAAAATATTTGAAAATAAAACTACTAAATAAAAATATCGTGACACAGTAGAGGTGAATAAAATTAAATGGGTTTATTTTCCATTGATCAAATAATTTCATTTTTTGGAAATTCATATGTAAATAATCACAAATAAAATATATTAAATATAAAACCCCTAAATTTTTTTTGACATTTGATTAGTAATCCATAGGATGGAATTAATTTAAAATGAAAAATTAAATAAAAATAATTTAAACTTATCAATGAAATAACATTTAATGTGGAGGTACAGTCACCACAAAAAAATAAACAAGTACTAAATAAGATATATGACTCAGGGAAATAAAATCAAGACGAGAAATCCCTAACAGTATAAGTATTTTGTTAATAAGAATACATTTAAATAGAGGGAAAATGATGTTTTTGTTAATATAATATTAACAAGTATAATACATTATATTAAATACATAATTTTTTGTGTATAAACCACTGAAAAAAAAAATATCATAAAAGAAAATGTATCTCAATTAATGAAATAATGGGATGAATACTCTTACATCGTGTCTAGGTTTGTCATGCATGTCCTCTATATCCTATATAATAAATTTGTAGTATTTTTTTAAAAATAATTTCAACATTAATAAATATAATTTTACCATTTAAATATTTTATTTTAATTAAATATATATTTAAAAATTTATTAATTTCCATATTGGGTGAATTGAGGATACTTATTCCTTTATTTCAAAACAACATAGTTGTGTTTACCATGGTAAATGTGGTCATTATTCCATCATATTCATACTAATAATTATTATGTAATTATAAATTCTATACATAAATTTTACTTTTAAATTAATCAATGTAACATAGTTATGAAAAAATATATATGTAAAATGAGGGAGATGGTAGGTGATAAGTACGTATGGTAAAAATCACCCAATAATGCATTGGGTTAACTCCCTAATTCAATTAAAGTATTATCATGAGTGTAATATAATACCCATGGATTTTTTTGGTATATAAAACTCTTTTATAACCAATTATAATTATATCATGTACTTTCATATGTGTTTCACTTATAGATATCAATCATAGAACATAATCATATGAATTACTAATAATATTAAAGCGGGTTTCATATTGTTTCGCCTATTATATTAAAAATAGATTAATTAATTAGTTATTTAATGAGATGAATAAAATTCATGTATTAAAACACAAAAATAAATCATAAATGTGGTATATTTAAATTTTAAATTAATCTTCTAAAATATGTTGAAAAGTGGTTTTCAAGAAATACTTTTTTTAATCGATAAATGATATTATATAACATTATTATCAAAAATCAGAATTATTTTAAAAAATAAATAAATATATTAGTATAATATTTTAATTTCATTTAAATATTTCATTAATATGTGTAATTTCAATTAATTAATTTTCATAAACTATATGAATTAAAAACAGTTTGCAGAGAACTATTTTTTATACATAAAATAACCATATATAAAAATCATTTAATTTTTTATTTAAAATGTAATTAATTAGATTAAGATAATTAAAATTTTCATATTTATATTTTATATAAAACCCCATATATAATGGTTATTATAAATTTCATTATTTAATGAAAGGAAATATGACTATTTGAAAAATCAAAAAAATCACAATTCAATAAAAAATTAAATATTTAAAAAAATCATGAACATTCCAAATAGTATATGTTCCATTACAGCCCCATTCCCACCAGTGATAGTTAAGGGGTTTGATTCAATCACCTAGTATGAATATAACACAAATGAGAGGCATATTCATAAGTACATAGACACGCACAAACATAAACATCTCCAAATACAAAATGATAAAATGTAACAAACCACTATGTAAATAAGAATGAATACGAATACGTTACCAAAAAACATAGTATGATATTATGATAACTGGGAAGTAATAGGGGCCAAAAAATAATCCCAAAAAAATAAAGTAATCTAATTTGAATGCATGTTTTCTTGAATCTCATCCGTTGAGAAACCTACATAAAGGGTATGTGTTAGAACGATTTATGAAGTCATTGGAGCACACCTCAACACTATGATCACTCTTGGAACCACCCAGTTCAGGTCTACCTAGGACTCTGTCAAAGGGTCTTTCATCTTCACAAGACACCACACATGCTAGAAAATCTCATGAAGGGGTGGGGAAAAAAATATGTAGTTGGTCAACCATAATCCACAAAGGTAACACAACTATTTAATAGATGAAGTACACCACAATGGAAAAAGGTAGTAAACCAAATAGGATTAACAAAGTATGTTTAAAATAGTAAACATATAAGGGTATGAGTATAAATCACGATGAAATATATTTCAAGATTCAGTCCATTGATTTCCCAATTACCATATGATAATAACTGTCGATGAGGCAAGGAGTGTTAATGGAGAACAAACCATCAATGAGGGACAGAGCAGTGTTGGAACACAAAGTGTAGATGGATCAAATAGTTTCAGTGGTTCATGTAGTGGAGATGGATAATGTTATATCGGTAGCATATGGAGCATCGATGTTTAATGACGCATCGATGGTGCATGGAGGTTCGATGGTTCATGAAGCACCAATGGGTGATGCATCCTCCTAGTCACATAGTCTCCAAATCACATATCTATATCTAGCCATATTATTTCATTTCATTGTGATCGTGTTCTTGGAGGACCCACTCATAATTCCATTAGGTTATAAAAAACATCCACAAAAAAATCATATAGAGTATCTCAAAAGGATATTCTCATTTAAAGGGTCTTGACACTACAAATAGATCATGAAATGGACCTCCCATTTGAACGAGATGGATAATTTAGTAAAAAGGGGATGGTTTGGTCTGAGGATCAGTCTGGGTAGGCCCAAACCGACATTGCCTAATGGGTCATGTTGTCCGACCCACATGGTCGTTGGAGTGGCCTTGTTCTCATTCATGACTCTTGTCATACTGGTCATCCTTTCTATATCTGATGTCTACCTCACTATTCCTGAACTTCTAAACCATGTGGTAGTAATAACACATGGCCAATAGGCTCCCTTGGTCAATGCTTCACTGGATTGCATTCCACAATAACATCATACCTCATCTTCCTATCCCCACGACTTCACAGCCGCTGTAGAGTCATTAGTTTGATACGTCTCTGAGCCGCATCCTGCAACTGCTTCCAGGACCTCTTATGAAGGACCATCCCCCCACCCCTCATGGTTTATACCACCATAGTCCAACCCCTCCATCATTTTCCCTCCAAGACCACATCCAATTTTTGTAACATAAAAAGTAAGTAATGAATAATTTATTTTCTTATCTATGTCTATTTATGAATTATATATTGTTTTAAAGGGTTAAAATGAGAATGAATCCAATCTTAAGCATATAATTCTCTAATATCTTTAAAAGATTGTTTTACCGCCCTTTAATGGAGAAAAATTTTTAAATCTATGTTTTGACTATTTTATAATCTCTATATTTCAAAATTAACTTATTCTTTAGTATTGGGACATTGAAATTTACTTTGGATAAATTTTTGGTATTTTTCTGACAATGTTCATTTTTTAATGAATATTTAAAAATACAACATTTTACATCAAAACTGATTTTTCATCTAATTTTATTATATAGAAAGATTATATTTTTAATAGGGTTTAATGTTTAAAAAGAATATATTTTTTCCATTTAATCCATTTGTGGTCATTGGAATTAATTTCACTTTGAAATTGGACATAAACAATTTTCATGCTCTTGATAGAAATTATTTCTAGAAAACCCACTATTTGTTTTGACAATAGGAATTATGTTTAAATTAAATATTTAAATTTCTGTGTTTGGAATTTGGTAAAATGGATTCCATATTTGTAATCAGATTTTCCAAATTATGTAATTAAGAGGATTTTGTTTTTGGACATTATAAATAGTAACGACGATAATTATCTTTAATTATCGTGATGAATTTGTAATCGGGTAGTTAAGGATAATAAAATAATATCATAATTACAACAAATGACCCCAACATGTGTATTAATGCTACTGGTTATGTCATGGCCGACCATGGGATTCCTTGTGCCTAACTTAGGGACCCCATGGAATATTTTTTGGGTGATAGTGACACTTTATCATTTTATTTTTAAGGAAAAGAGAATATCACCTAAGTATGTATCACCCAACTAAAAAAAATTATTTTTGTCTTTCTAAATGATCTATTAGACTATAAATATTAATTTTAAATATAACAAAACTTCTTACAACATAATATTATTTTTTTATAGTTTTTAGACATTAAATATATTAAATTTTATATGACACCATGATGATGCACCGATTACCTCATTAATGAACGATTTAAATAAAGTTAAAATATAATGTAAAATCTAAGACTAACACTTGTAAAAAACCTATTGGATGAGTATATTCCAAACCCTTATCACCTTATCCTCTAAATATTTCAATGTGGGACATTGAAAATCTGATACTCATTTTAATATAAAGTAAAATTTCTTTACTTTACAATAGGGCCCCTCCTCCCTCTTATAAAAGGCTCCCACATCTACCACTTTAGCCACACCTCTCAATCCACTGGCTCAACCATTCTCTACAAATGTTATCTCTCCAAATACATATTTTCATCTTAGATGCCTTATCATAGACATAAATATCTTCAATAAACCATTTTGATTCAAACCAAGTGGAGTTACCCAATTTAAAGGTAATGTCTTCACTTCTGTTTTTTTGTTTTATTTTGCTTCTTCAACCCCATAAACTCTTTTTGTTCCATTATTTTGTAACAACCACAGTATGTAAAATACACTATAATGTTGTTATAATATGTATTCGAGCTACACTTACACACACATTTGTCTAATGGTTAATGAACATACTGTTTCGGTGGATGGAGAATTTCTACCTCACGAAATGATGATTGTTCAATATTCTTTTTACACTTTTCATGGTGTCTATTAATATGTAACACTATTTATATATGATATATATTATTTTTATGTTTTTCTTTATTTTTCTGTATTTTCCATTTATGAAATACCTTTATGGTTTCCATTATTGGTAAACGCGATAGCTTCATTTTAGGAAGTGCAGACTACCACCCTCTCAAAGTGATTTGATTCGTTAATGCCATATGTGGGATGCATAAAGGATGGAGTTAATGATATTATATATCATATTATACTATAATTATAATATAACTTCATATCATTATGATTTAATTCCATTAAATATTAAATAGAAATGAAAGTAGCATTCATGCGTACGTACGACTTACCGTCTCCATGAACGGTGCATTTAATTTCGTACCTCTAAATGTTATGTAATATTATAAATGCATGTATATACTGTATATATATGATATATATGATATCTACATCATGAATATAATACTTGATAAATGGATATTTTACCACATGAACAACATGTAATTATAAGGAGTTTATTTTTGACTCAAGTACCAATGATCGACAAAACGACCGTTAATAACTTAAATAATTACATAGTTATCATAACATGGAAATAAGTGATACAAAAGGAATTATGAATTTCAAAATTTTTCTTAAGAAATTATAAATTAACTTGAGTTTATTATTTATAATATTAAAGAATGATCGAGTCATGTCGGACACAAGAAAAAGAACTTCGTCTCAGTATCCTTTAATTGAGGCATATTTTGTTTTATAAACAACTTTATTTTATACGGTGTATAAACCACTTTGACTTTTACATTTATTAAAAAAATTCTCTTTTATAGGGCACGTTCTACTAAATAACAAAATGGAATGTTTTTGTCCTACATATGCGGTGATAATGACTTCTCTCCCTCCATGACCATTATTTGAGTTTCAGCTTCATCTACAAGCCATAATGTTTTTAAACGAAAAATAAATACCATGTTTTACTTTTCATTTATTATCATATTGAAAATGGTTTTGAAAATGTTTTCATTATATCAATGTGTTATTGATATCTTGTTATTGAAATGTGGAAATGTTATGCTTCCTTTATGCATGTTTTATGTGATAAGATTATGTTATGATTCTTGGGCATTGTTTATGAAGACAGGGGGGTTCCATGATATACTAAGGGTAGGTGAGCCTGATATAGCTCTCTAATGTATTGGGTAACGCGAAGGGTTTACACTCTAAGGTTTCTCCAAAGAGATTTATGGAATATACTGTGATGGATATTCCCAACATAACCATGAGGGTTACTCCCTACATAAGAATGTTATGAATGCCTCAAGTTACTTTTCTATTTTATGATTTCTATGAGTTATTCATGAATTGATGAGGTATGTTAATGTGATTATGTTTTATGAGTAATTTATGATTTCATTAATTCTTATGTATACATGGATTAATGTTTTCATTCCGTATATTTATATACCATACCGAGCTCTTTATGCTCATCCCATGTTTTTGAATTGTTTTTCACAGGTCAAAGGAAAGGTACATGATGTGATGATAGTGTCAAAGAAGAATCATGAATGAATCCATGTTTTGATTTAAATATGTTTCCTTTAATGGAAAAAAATAATATCATATTTAATGTAACCTCCCTGTTTAAATGTGGAATGTAATGCATGATTTATGATCTAATTCTCTGTAAATGTAAACCTGAAAAGATCCTCAATGTGTAATCTTGTAATAACACATGATTAAGAATGTTTATGGATGGGGCCTTATAGTTGGTATCAAAGGTCGATTTAGATAACTTTATGCGTTATAATTATATAAAAATTTTATCCCAAAATATTTTTGTTATGGTCAAATTGAAATGATATTCAATTTGAAGATTACCATGTTGCTTCATCTAAGACAAGTTTGTTCAGAATGGTTTTCCACAGAAGAAAAAATGTAGCAGTGCTAGGAAGGAATACAGAGGGAAATGAACTTCCCAATCAACATCTTGGGATGGTCGGAATTGGAACTGAACAGTTTGTTGTAGTAATGACACAGTTGACTCAAGTGATAAATGGTGGCGGTATCCACTCACGAGATCGGACATATCAACCGCAATGGAGAATGTTAGTTGTGGAACATATCATATGTCAACATAACCCATCATTCAGATGATCATATGACCTTCTGTTCGATAAAGGGTGGATTAAATAACTGGAGAATATTTTCGATGTCATGGGGTGTTCAGACAATCAAAAGGTTATTCTTGCAATTTACCGTTTGTATGGTGAAGAAGATCAGTGTTGTTCGATGGTTAAAAATATCAGGGATGCTGATGAGAGTGATGCTCTCGACTAGGATGAATTCAAAGGTATGTTTCATGAGATGTATTTTCCTAATGCAGTTTGACTTAGGATGGAAAACAATTATTGGAATTGAGGCAGGAGTATGATTCAGTGGCTGCTTATGAAGAAAGGTTTACTCGACTGGAAAGGTATGCTCCAAATTTTATCCAAGACCTTGATAATAAAATCAATACTTTTTACTCATGATTAAAGCCAAAATATCGAAGGTATTTAGCTTCTCGAGAGTTCAAGAGTTATGAAAAGCATGTTCGGTGTGCTGATAAGGGGGAATTGGAGTTTTCCGATGATCAAGTGTTTTATAACAACCAACAAAAGAAGAGACCGAGGTGGCAAGAGAAAGGGAAGAATTATTCAAAAAGGTCTGATGGTAAGAAAACTATTTTTCTAGTATGTGATAAATGTGGTATAAGGCATGTTTGGAAATGTCTTCTGAATTCAGGAAAGTACTACCGATGTGATAAGAAGGGACATAAGGATCGTGATTGCACTAAAATAGATCAAGGAGATGGTATGACCAAATTTGATTTACAGTTAGTGAAATATTTCAAATGCATTGATATGGGTCATTATGCAAACGAGTGTTCGAAAAATAGCTCAATTGATGGAATGAAGTAAGACTACAAAAAAAATGTGTGGTGAAATCCTTTGCAACTCCTTCAACAGATGTTGGGCCAGCAAATGAAGTGGTATCAGGTACTTTGTTTTTTCAGATTATTCCAGTGTGTAGTTTGATTCAGTGTCTACACATTCATTCATCTCTGAAAAATTTTCTAGTGAATTAAGAATTCCATCTCACGAAATGACTCCTGAAATTGTGGCAAAAAACTGGTTGAAATGTTGAGGAAAAATTAATTTTTAAGAGTGTTCCTATCCTTATCCGTGGAAAGAACCTACTTGCAAACCTTATTGTTTTACCTCTAGTAGAGTTTGATGTTATCCTGGGTATGGATTGGATCTTTGTTTACCAAGCTAAGTTTGAATGTAGAGATAAAAATGTTTCTTTTCAAAAATACTATCAGTTTGTGTACATGAATGAACCTTTACGTTTGATAATATATCAAGTGGTTGAGAAACTTGTAAAAGATGGAAATAAATGTTATCTTGAACATATTGTGAAAAAAAAAGAACCATTTTGATTAATGATGTTCTAGTGGTAAATGAGTATCCTGATGTTTTTCCTGATTAGTTTCCTAGAATAATACCAGATCAAGAAGGTTGAATTTACTGTTGACTTAGTTCCTGATGCTATGCCAATTTCAAAACTGCCTTATCGAATGGCTCAAATTTAACTTTTAGAGTTGAAGGAGCAATTGAAATAGTTATTAGAGAAAATTTTCATTCAACCTAGAACATAACCATGGGGTGCCATTGTCTTATTTGTTAAAACGAAATATGGTTCTAAGAGACTTTACATTGATTATAGAGTCTTGAATAACATCACTATTAAGAACAAATATCCTTTTCCACATATCGATGATTTGTTTGATCAGCACCAGGAAGCTCAGTATTTTTCAACGATTAACCTGAGATCGCGGTACCATCAGTTGAAGGTAAAGGAAGAAGATGTTCCAATGACAGTGTTTCATACATGATATTTCCATTATGAATTTTTAGTAATACCTTTTGGGCTAAGAAATGCACCTGCTATATTCATGGAAATTATGAATAGAATTTTTCATGAGTTCTTGGATAAGTTTGTGGTTGTTTTCATTGATGATATTTTGGTGTTTTCTAAATGTAAAGAGGATCATGAAAGTCATTTAATGGTTATATTGAAAACCTTAAAAGAAAATAAATTGTATGGGAAATTCTGAAAGTGTGTGTTTTGGATTCAACAAATTTCATTCCATGGTCATATTGTTTCTAAAGATGGAATAACTGTTGATCCTACAAAAACAATGGTTGTTGATGAATGTCCAAGACTCAGAAATGTAACTGAGATTCGTAGTTTTCATGGTTTGGTGATCTATTACTAATGGTTTGTTAGAAATTATCCCTGGTTATCTAATCCAATGACTAATCTAACTCGGAAGGGAGTTATGTTTATCTGGACAGAAGGATGTGATGATTGTTTTCAGGAATTGAAAAGAAGATTGGTGAATGCTCCAGTTTTTGGACTACCTTCCCTGAATAGTGAGTTTGTTAACTAAAATTTTTCATCATGGAAAGGACTTGGTTGCATCCTAATGTAGAATGATCAGGTAATTTCTTATTCTTTACGACAGTTGAAAACTCATGAGATAAATTACCCTACACATGATTTGGAATTAGCTGCTATTGTTTTCTCTTTAAAAATTTGGAGGCATCATTTGTATGGTGTAATGTGTGAAATATATACTAATCACAAATGTTTAAAGTATATATTCACATAGAAATAACTGAACATGAGACAAAGGAGATGGCTGGAATTAATCAGGGATTATGATTTTACAATTCATTACCATATGGGAAAAGAAAATAAAGTTGGTGATGCTTTGAGTTGAAAAAGTAATTCTTCATTAACAATGTTGTGTTTGGAATGTGATCCTTTGATTAAGGATTTGATTAATATTGGAATATAATTTTTTGGTGCAGGATGTTCTTCTGTTTTGTTTCTGATATCAGTGAAGTCTTTTCTATCAAAGAGAATTATGCAATCACAAAATCAAGATGGTGAATCACAGAAAAAGTTAGAGCTGGTTCAGAAGGGTATGATTTCTGAATTCAACATTAATAATGATTGTGTTTTGATATTTGAGAATATATTGTGTATGACGTGTGATTTACAGTTGATGAGAGAATTATTATGTGAAGCTCATAGTACTTCGTTTTCAGTTCATCCAGACAGTACAAAGATGTATAAAAATCTTCAGTGGTATTACTGGTGGGATGGAATGAAAAGAGATACTGTTGATTTTACTATGAAGTGATTGACTTTTCAATAGGTTAAATAAGAGCGGCAGTTACCAAAAGGGATTCATCAACCTTTACCATTACCAGACTAGAAATGAGATATTATATCAATGGACTTCATTGTTGGATTGCCGAAGACAACTCGAGGTAATAATGCAATCTGGGTTATTGTTGGTGGCATGACTAAATATGCTAATTTCCTTGCAATACGAGATACTTTTTCACTAGATCAATTTTCTAGTTTGTATCTTAAATATATAGTCAGTTTACATGGATTTCCACTATCCATTTTATCTGATTGTGATAATATGTTTACTTATATCTTTTGGAATGGCCTTATGATGTCGTTGGGTACTGAATAAAATTTTATTACAGCTTTTCATCCTCAATCAGATGAGCAGTCTGATCGAAAAATTCATACATTGTTGGATATGCTACATTCTTGTTCGATGTATTATCAGGGATGTTGGGAGCAACATCTTTCTTTTCTTGAGTTTTCTTATAATAACAGTTTTCATTCCAGTATACAGATGCCACCATTTGAAAAATTATATGTGAAGCAGTGTCGAACACCAGATTTTTGCGATGAAGTGGGTGAAATAAAGTTGATGGGACCAGAATTGGTAGACGTGTTGGCAGAAAAAGTTCATCTGATATAGAGACACATGAGAACATCTCAGGGCAGGAAAAAAATTTATGCGGACAACAGGAGGAAGGATCTGTCTTTTGAGGTAGCTGATCATGTCTACTCAAAGTTTCACCATGGAAAAGTGTGATGAAATTTGGTAAGAAAGGAAAGATGACTCCAAGGATCATTGGACCATATGAAATTTTTGGGAGAATTGGATCAGTTTCATACCAAATGTCTTAACCTCTGATTTTATCTCAGGTACACAATGTTTTTCATGTTTCAATGTTAAGGAAATACATGCAACATTCATCTCATGTTTTGAGTCCAGAGGTAGTTCAGTTAGAAGAGAACCTATCTTATGAGGAACAACCTGTCCAGATTCATGACCATAAAAATCACATTTTATGGAATAAATTTATTCATCATTTAATGGATTTGTGGAAAAACTACCTGATTGAAGAGGCCACATGGGAATCTGAATATGTAATGAGGGATAAATACCCCCACCTATTCGATAAGTAAAAAAATTATGGGCACACAATTTTCTAAAGAGGGGAGGGATGCAACATCCCAAGTAAGTAATGAATAATATATTTTCTTATCTATGTCTATTTATTAATTATATATTGTTTTAAAGGCTTAAAATGAGAATTAATCCAATCTTAATCATAGAATTCTCTAATATTTTTAAATGATTTTTTAACCGCCTTTTAATGGAGAACGATTGCTAAATATATCTTTTTGCAATTTTATAAGATCTATTTGTCAAAATAAACTTATTATTTAGTATTGGGACATTGAAAATTACTTTGGATAAATTTTTGGTATTTTTCTAACAATGATCATTTTTTAATGAATAGTGAAAATACTGCATTTTACTTCAAAATTGCTTTTTTCATATAATTTAATAATATGGATATTTCATCATTTATATTTGTTTTATAGTGTAAATATAATATATTTTTACCATTTAATCCAATGTTGGTAATTGGTATTAATTTCACTTTGAAATTGGACATAAACAATTGTCGAACTTTTGATAGAAATTGTTTCTAAAAAACCCGCTAATCGTTTTGACAACATGAATTAATTTTAAATTTATTATTGAAATTTATGTGTTTGTAATTTGGTAAAATGGATTCCATATTTGGAATCAGAAGGTCCAAATTATGTAATTAATACTATTTAGTTTTTTTGGACATTATGAATAGTAACGACGGTAATTATCCTTAATTATCGCGATTTATTACTAATCAGGTAGTTACGGAAAACAAAATAATATCATTATAATAATAAATTATACCAAAATGTGTCCTAATTCTACTTTTTGTTTCATGTAAGACCATGGGATGACTTTTTCCAATCTCAGGGACCCCATGGAATCAATTTTTGGTGATAGTGACACTTTATCATTTTATTTTTAAAGAATGGAGAATACCACAAAAGTATGTATCACCCAGGTAAAACAATTTTATTTTTGTCTGTGTAAATTATCTCTTAGACTATAAATATTAATTTGAAAGCTAAAAATATTTCCTATATAATACTATTTTTTTATAATTTTTAGACATTATATAAATTAAATGTTTTATGACACCATGATGATGATGTGATTACCTCATTAATGAACGATTTAAATAAAATGAAATGACAATGTACAATCTAATACATACAGAAGTCAAACACCAATTGGATGAGTATATTTCGAACCCTTATCACCTATTCCTATCAATATATCAATGTGGGACCTTTAAAATTCGAAACACATTTTAATATAAAGTAACATTTCTTGACATTCCAAAAGTGCATCTCCTTCCTCTTATAAAAGGCCCCCACCTCTACCACCTTACCCACACCTATCAAGCTATTGTCTTGGCCAAGATCTGCCTATTTTATCTCTCCACATCCTAAAATTAATCCTAAAAGCATTAACTTTGGAAGAAAGTTCTTCATGAAACCCTTTTGGTTCAAACCAAGAAGAGTAACCTGATTTAAAGGTAATGTCTTCATTTGTGTTCTTTTGTTTTATTTTTCATTCTGAACCCCCTAAACTCTTTTTATTCCATGATTTTGTAACAAAACCAGTATCTCAAATATACAAGGTTTGTTTAATGAGAGTTATTAGAGCTACACTTACACACACCTTCGTCTAATGGTTAAAGAACATACTGTTTCTGTGGATGGCGAATTTCTGCCTCAGGAAATGATGATTGTTCAATCTTATTTTAACACCTTTCATGGTGGGCATTATGATTTCACTATATTTACATATGATATATATTATGTTTATGTTTTCATTATTCTTCTTTATTTTTCATTTATGTCATATTTTTATGGTTTCTATTATTGGTAAACGTGATATCATCATTTTAGGAAGTGCGGACTACCGCCCCCTCAATGTGATTTGATTCTTTAATGACATATATGGGACGTATAAAGGATGGAGTTATTGATATTATATATGATATTATACTGGAATTATAATATACCTTTATATTTTTATGATTTCATTATATTAAATATGAAATAGAAATGAAAGTAGCATTCATGTGTACGTACGGCTTACCGTCTCCATGAACGTTGCATTTTATTTCTTACCTCTAAATGTTATGAAATATTATAAATTCATGTATATAATGGATATATATGATATATATGATATATAAATCATGAATATAATTATGGATATAATGGATATTTTACCACAGAAACAACATGTAATTATAAGGAGTTTATTTTTGACTCAAGTACCAATGATCGACAAAATGACTGTTATAAAATTAAATAATTACATAGTTTTAATAACATGATAATAAGTGATATAAAAGGAATAATGAACTTGAAAAAGGTTCTTCAGAAAGTTGAAATTAACTCATGTTTACTATTCAGGATATTAATGAACGATCGAGACATGTCGGACACGAGGTAAGGGACTTCATCTCAATCTCCTATCATTGATGAATATTTTATTTTATACACAACTTTCTTTTATACTGTGTATAAACCCCTTTGACATTTAAATTTATTCAAAAGGAATATTTTTATGCAAAGATTTTTACTAAAAGAAAAAATGAAATGTTTTTGTCGTACATATGTGGTGACAACAACTTCTCCACCGACGTGACCATTATTTCAGTTTCAGCATCCTCTATAAGCCATAACATTTTTTAAATGAAAATTAAATACCATTTTTACTTTTATTTTATTTTGGTATTGAAAATGGTTTGTATAATGTATTTATTATATCAATGTGTTATTGATATCTTGTTATTGAAGTGTGTAAATGATATGTTTAATTTATGCATGTTTTATGTCATAGGATTATGTTATGGTTAATGCGAAGGGGTTAAATGCTAAGGTTTCTTCGAAGAGATTTTGGGAATATACTGTTATAGGTATTCCAAACGTAACCATGAGGGATACTCCCTACATAATAATGTTATGAATGCCTCATGTTACCTTTATGTCTTATGATTTCTTTGAGTTATTAATTATTTTATGAGGTATGTTAATGTGCTTATGTATTATGTGTATATAATGATTTCACTAATTCTAATGTATACATGGACTAATATTTTCATTATATATTTTTATATACATTACTGAGCATTTTGTGCTCATCCCATGTTTTTGAAATGTTTTTCACAGGTCAAAGGGAAAGGTACATGATGTGATGACAGTGTCAAGGAATTGTCATGAATGAATCCATGTTTTTTTTAAAATATGTTTCCTTTGATGGGAAAAAAGAACATTGTCTTTAATGTAACCACCTTGTTTAAATGTGGAAAGTAATGAATGATTTTTGATCTATTTCCCTAAAAATATAAACCTGAAAGTATCCTCAATGTGTAATCTTGTAATAACTCAATACTAAGTAATGTTTAAGGTTGCGACCTTATAATCGCCACCAATAGCCACCCTACCTGTTGCTTGCTACTGAACTCTGCTTGGCTCAAACTACCATTTCAGGTCGGTCCTCTATCCTCCATTGGCCTCCCCTTTGGTGACCTCAAATTTCAAAACTCTCCATGAGATGGTTTTGGCCACCACCACCTTACTCTGAAACCACCTTGCACCACCAATATATTAGATCCATTGTACTCATATAGTTGCACCACAAATGGAAAGGGCAATGATCCTATGATTATTATTTTCAAGGAATAAGGAATACAATAGATTAGGGGAATGATGCAAAGAACATGAATGAAAAATTGTATGTATATTGGCCTTTTTAATGTCTACATTGATATATTTATGTTAGAATGTTCAATGAAAAATAATAAACCGATATTTAAAAAGATCAAATATCCCTTTAATCCCCAAATTGTTTTTACCATCACATTAAAAACAATGAACCGCAGATAAACCTATCCATGGTTTTGTATGGGTTTGTCATTTTATTCACTAAGGTGAAAGAAAATAACAATGAAAATGTTCACCCTTATATGTGTTTGTAATAGTCCTTTATTAAAAAGGTGTTTCGTGTCATAATCAATAATTGATCCACCGACACTCATCATCATTCATGAAATATGTTTCTATATACATTCCATAGATGAATTAATAAGATTTGAAGATAACCCATGATTCTAAAAACTAAGACTCAATTTAATGAATACAACGTATCATCAAACTAAATATCATTTTATTAAAATATTTTAATTATTGTTACGTTCAATTTCTAACATTCTCAACCAACTAGTGTCGATCAATGTTAGGACTAACCTAATGAAAATCATCTACTATGAACACAAAAATGCCCCTGATTTTTTGATCTGATAACTTTTATTGATTTTATTCCCATTTAAAAAAATTACCCATGCACTTTATTAAATACTTAATGTTTTTGACCATATAATTTTTGGCACTCCGGGCCTCGAAATCTCACATCGTCTCAGAACCTACTCTTGGAATATTCCCAATTATTTTTAAAAATAAAACTATATAAAATATGATTTTAAATAAAGATACCATAATTCATATATATAGATATATATATATATATATATATATATATTAACATATATATTTAAAAAATTATTTTCATTTTAGGAACAAAAATTCTAAATTTTCCTTAATTTATTTATAACATTCTCTTTTAATAAGATGTACAAATAATGATTGAATGAATCATATTTTTAATTGAATAAAATACCAGTATTAAAATTTTAGTTCTTATTTATTCATAATATATGAATATATTTTTATTTAATTTTAAAAATATACATTTATTTCATAAAATAGTTAATCATATTCATAAAATTCAATTTAAAGGCAAGGATATATCAGTCACATTTAAATAATAATATCATTATTTTGTATCATAGTTAATTTAGAAAATGTATTGTATATTTTATACATGATAAAACATAGTATACATTTTAAATATTAGTTTTTTAAATTAATATACCGCGGAGTCCCTTTTTTGAATATTAAACACCCATCCATTATTTATTTACCCATTTAGTGTAATGAATTTAATGAAGAAGTCATCATTGAATGATTGTGATGTTGGAGTTTTATGACTAACTATTTGGTACTATGGTCCAAACATTACCACAAAGTCACAATCAATTTCATCTATTTGTGTAGGATTTGTTAACTAGTGAGAAATACATCATTCCTTTTCCTACACAATGGTACATACCTCTCATTATCCATCTTAGAAGTGAAATGTGTCACTTTTCACTATTCCACAATAAATTTTCACTTATTTGACAATATGAAAATGTACATGTTGTTGTTAACATCGTAGAAACCCACTATACCTTATTAATGTGGTTAAATGTTTTTATAATCTTGATTTAGGAAACAAATACAATGTTACCAATTTTTGGTTAATGTATGAAATCAGTAATTTTTCCTTTTCTCATATTTATATCCCTTTATATTCCATATGTTTATTTAAAATTTCTTTTAATTTTTATGGTTAATGAATTATCCCATAAAAAATAGGTGATTATTACAACGACCCACTAGAATAAAACAATTGTTTTTGTTAATCCGTCAAAATTTTCATTTTATACCCAATTTTAACATTCTTTGTTTACTATTTAATTTATTTTTAGGATTAAAGTAGGTTAATAACATCTAATTAATGGGGTAGGAATCAATATTATAGAATAAAAAATATGTTTAGATAGTTTAATTTTTTAACTTTTATTTATTTATAATTTGAGATAAACTATTATCAAGAACATTTTTAAAAATAGATAGTGATATGATAGATGAATTGAAATGTACTATGAGGAAATTTGGAAATTAAAATAAAATGAAAATTTTTTTGTGGGTAATTTTATTTTATACATATACACTTCAGTTATGAACATCAATTTATAGGAAACTTATTTTTTGATTCAATATAACCACATGGATCTAAGTTCAATATCAATATAATAACTCATATATATATATATATTAAAATGATAAGAAGATTTCTGATTTAATTTCTCATAGGAAATCATTAAAAATGAGTTTTAATGAGAATATATAAATCCATTGAGTAGATTTATAGTATCCTATGATCCCATTGTCGAAATAATATATCCATCAATTAGTTGTTATAAATAACAATAGAGATGATTTTTTTTGAATGAAATTATTTTATATTTTCCATAATAATTAAATATATTATATGATCATACTTGGATCATTTAAATGACATTATGTGACTAATTGTTAAGGTTAACGGGTCGCATTAATAATATAAATATAATATAATAGAGGGGTTTTTATGTATCATATTAAAAATTATGATTTTCCAAGATGGATGTAACTCAATAATTGTTTAATAAATCCTTGTGAAACAATTTAATAAGTTGTTTTATGTAAAAATCATGATTAAAAGAAATCAATTTTCATTTATAAATAGTTTATATTTTGTATGATCATAAGTGAAAATGAAATCCTTATCAATATCATGTGTGGATTTTGAATTTGAAGACATGTATTTTACTAACAGTGAAAAAGGATATGTGTGGGTGAAATGTTTGAGAAGAAATATTATATATCATTATCTTATAACTCGTCTTTATAATCACTAAAAAATTTAAAATATATACCCAAAATATGATATTTTTAATTCATTCTTTAATTTATGGTTTTTAATAATAGTAGTTTAAATGAAGTATTTTAGTCATTTAATTGATGAAATATTCTTCCATCCCAATCCATCATAATTATTTTTTTCTCCTAAAGCTACACAAAACTAGTAAGATAATGCTGTAGAATATTCAAAGACAATGTCTATAACAAAATATCTTCTATCATCATTATTTAAAATGATTAAGAACCCCCCTCAAATATTCAATATTTGGTATATTTCATGATCTAATTTATTCTATATAAACCAGTAAGGATCGTGTAAAACTAGAACACATCCTTATTAAATTAGGTATATAACTTTTTATCCATAAAAATTGTCTGATTATGAGTGGGTAAACAGAACACCTATTAATGGATATCATATCCATCTTTTTATCAATACTCTCTCTCTAAAATATGTGTAGTTTACATTACATTTTTCAAGTTCATGTTGACCTTCTATATATCGAATTCGAAGTCAAATTCATTATTGTATAAATTCAACTTCAGCATAAATAAAATATATTTGAGTGATATAGGATACTGAGTATCTTTAAATGATCATTGAAAAATACTAATGTTCTTCCACATTTTTACATTCAAGTAGTATATTAATTCCATTGACTATATGATTATGAAAAAAATATAAAAATAATTGTATAATAATTCTAATGATTTTAGAAATCTATCCCTTTTAAATAAATAAAAAAAAAATGTTGTTATAATATAACATATTTATCCTTTGGCCCAAATAAATATACCACTGAATAATGGCTCAAAATATAAAAATCATGTCCTTATTATAGTAAATTGGTAAAAAATATTATAATTACCTATGAAATATATTATTCAACTAAATGTATAGGGGTTTTGGGCATAACAGTGATTATCATGTTATGTTAACTAGGTTGTGAAAAAACATACCCCATCACATGATATTACTTTATTTGTGAAATATATATATATTGAATTCATAAAAATAATTAGATAATGTAATGACCTAGAATTTTCCTGGAATTTTTTTTTAATTCATTGGAATTTTACGAGTCTGTGGCTTCTAACGACACTTGATTCCTAGGCCAGGTGTGCCTAGAATCAATTTTTGAAGATTTTGTTTGGGTACATTTAGAAAACATACATACATGTTTTCTATCTTTTGAATCGATTATCGGAATATAAAGCTGAGGGCACTGATGAACTCATAGCGTAGGTAATTGCTTAAAGGGACCTTTACCGCAGTTTCATTTTATGGAGCATAAATGTTAAAAATAGCATTTTAATTAATAAGTTAAATAAATTTTTTTAGAAAAATATTATTTATCTACAGAAGTTATTTCCTCGCATGGGAAATTATTGGTGGGGTCCACACCCACCTAAATTCCCATTTGTGGATATTTCAGAGGTGGGGCCGACACGAGCCCCAATCATTCATCTCCCATAACTCTCTTCAAACTCTACAATTAATTCCCCTTCCTTTAATGCAACATACCCCCCTTAATTATGAGAACTCCTCCTCTCCCACTCTCCCTCTTTAGTGTTTGCGCACACAGGATAATAAATGAATTCTAAAACTTAAATTAATTAAATTAATTTGTTTGAATTTTGAATTAGTTGTGTGAATAAAATAATAAATTATCTATTATTTTATGGTGGCACTTGTTGTGTTGAAAATTGGGGGAGATCTTGAGATATAGAGAAGAACACCACTCTCTTCGATGAATAATGCCAAATCCATGAAGGACGATGATGCGCATTGATTTCTTTTATCCATGACAAGATATGAGATGCCACTTCTTTTTCTTGTACTCTTCGACGATGACAGAATCGATACCGTCATCCATGATTCTTGACTACCACGAAGATTTTCCAAGGTTGGGAGGATTGTTTCAATTTTATTTGAATATAAGTTTTCTTTGATCTTCATGAAACCTTGTTTATCCATGGCCAATTGATACCGCTTAACGTGAGGGCACGAGCCGAACACACAAGGACCGAAAAATCTCTGTAGTGTACTTGATTGCGATTGAGGAGTGTTGGAAAAGGTGATGATGGGAGAAGTGGCGGCCGTGCGCCAGCCGCGTGCAGAAGAACCAATGCCCACAATCGCGGACCGCTAGACCGAGGATGAACCGGCCAACCATAGCTGGTCGGGCCGAAGGGAGAAACCATGGCGCCCCATGTCACCGCACTGTGGATGACCGCGACCCATGTACTGAGGGCTACTTTGGAAGAAGAATAGGCCGGCCCGTTGTCCGGCAGGGCGGAGTAGAGTCGCGACACTATGAGGGCGCCTGGCAGGATGATCCGCGGCCCACCCGTGCGGGCCACTTGCTCCAAGAAGGCCGGTCATATTCGACTAGCTGGTTAGGGATGGTAGTGCCGCTGGGCACCGAATGTTTGGTAGCTGAGGGGTCACGCCCCCTGCTTCGAGCCGCGAGGCCTACCTGCCGAGCCAAGGCCAGGCGGCGCCCTGCCAGGCCACCCCACGCCGGGCCGCGTCGCGTCGGGCCGCGTCATGCCAGGCCACACCAAGCCGGGCCGCGGCGCACCCCCTCGGGTCGGGCTGTTCCCCATCTTGTGGGGTGGAGCTGAGATTTTCATCGGTCTAGTCCGACACCCCTACCGGGTTGGACGTGGCAAAACAAGGTCAACCCAACCCGTCGGCCCACTAGGCTTAACCGGCCGGACCCATTTTCACATAAACATGAATAACATAAAGACCATGCTTCTGATCGACACAATATCTGTGGAACTGGGACACTCATAATGAGGAAGTCCTTTTAGGATAATCTAAGTGAGTTTTGGATGACTTTGGAGAACTACTGGGTTAGAAACTGGCATATTTTTGAACGGGCCCCTAGAACAAAAAAGCCAGTTTCTCTTAGACCGGGTGTCCGATTGACCCGCCATCTGTCGCGTTGAGTTCTTAGGATGAGTCAGAACATTTGGATGCATAAAATCTAGACATTGTGATAGTTGATTTATTGACCCACCATGGCTTGAGGAGTAAACCCTCTCGGAATCTAGCGTGCTGTGTGGGGGAACCCTAGAGCTGGATGCGACTACGGTGACTACTATCCTAGAATCCTCTATGGTTTCGATGATGATTACCACTGTACTTGGATCCACTGTGGGTTCAGAAGAAATGACGAATGTACATTGATCTTTTGTGGTTTCAGTCGCGATGACTACTGATCTTGGATCCTCCGTGGGTTCGGTAGTGGTGACAACTATACTTGGTTCCTATGTGGGTCTAATAGTGACAACTTCTGTATAGGGATCCTACATGGTTTTCTCACTGGAGATGATTTAGAGGCTACATCTAATCATATCCACCCTTCTTCTTGAGTAGTATACCTATGTAAGCTCAGTCTTGACTTTCAATCAATACCAATTGTGTGATTGACCTCTTTCATGTGTGGACTGGGTTGTTTATGGTCACGAGAGTTGGATCCAAACTGGAATTGATGACTTAGCTTTATGTATGGGCATATACATAAGTAGGGTCGGATGATACTTTGTAATTTTATCTTTCCTTTGTGGTTTATCCGTCATGGATTTTGGAGACCTTCGAGGGTCTCAGGGTATCTACTGAGTACTGTATACTCACCCCGCCATGGGTTATGCCCGCACTACTTTGTGTTGGATGCAGACGACGAACATCACTGATCGAGGTGGAGGTTTGTGGAGATGGACGGTATCTAGAGGTGTACCACTTGGCGGGATGTACACGGGGTGAACAACCGAACCCAAGGAGCTGAGGAGACCATATGTACCCACCCTTCAGGTGGGATATCCGGAGGACGACTCAATTGTGGATGCATTACTCTATTGTTGTTGTACATTCTTTTCAGTTGTACTGTAATTTCAGTTGAGTTTTTATACTTGCCCATTTACTTTTTATCACTTACTCTTGTACTCGGTTTCACTTAGTACTTACTTAACTTGCATACTATGTTGTGTTTGTTTTCTTTTATAAAGTAAATTCCTTACCTTTTACTGGGATTTAACCTTTGGTTCTAGTCGCCAGCTCATGTCCTTTGGAAGGCGGGCTTGGGGTAGTCATGACACGGTCCCCGAGGATGGGTCATGAGAAATTGGTATAAGAGGTGTAAGTTCTACCATATAACTCCAGAATATGATAATTTCTTATTTGTGAAGAAATATTGTTAAGAGTATTGAATGTAGTTATTAGTATAGGGAGTCATGTGTTGGTGTGGCGACTGATGTATCCATACCGCAGGACCGTGACTTCTGATTTCCAACTCAGTGAACAAAAACATATATTGCTTGTGTGTTTCAAATGTTTTCTTAGTGATTATTTTTTTTCATCTCACCAGGTATATTGTTTGACCGTGGCCCACCTGCTTCTTTTCAGGATGGCCTCACGTAGGAAGCTAGCTAGGGTTCCGAGTCGCATACGAGATGGAAGCCCAGTGAGTGACGTGGCCTTGGTGAAGTGCCCCATTATAGTGGAGGCGCCAGCGGTACCACTACGTGCTAAGCCACCAACAATAACAGACCCAGCAGCAGATGGTGCATGCCGACTGAGCGTGTTCCATGAGTTTCAGTGATAGAGGACTCCTAGGTTCCATGGAGAGATGGACCCTCATGCTGCCGAGGAAAGGCTGGAGGCTATCGTCTGAGTTTTCAAATTGGTAGGGATAGCAGCTGAGCATATGGTGATTATTGTCGCATGTTTACTCCACATAGTAGCAGGTAGATGGTAGAGCTTGATGCTCCAGGTGCACGACGAGGCATCTATACTTTGGAAAAACTTCGAGTGTCTCTTCTTCTCGGTGTTTGTTCCACCAACCCTTCGCGCAGTGCGCATCCAGGAGTTACTTCTTCTGTGTCAGGGCAGCAGGACAGTAGCCCAATACCTAGAAAGGTTTACCGACCTTTCTAACTACTCCAAAGACATGGTACGAGACCCATTCTTCAGGGCTCGGACTATTGAGCAGGGACTGTGACACGAGATCAGGGATTCGATTATCTCCCTCACCATCCCGATGGTGGAAGGAGTGTTGGAGCTCACCCTTCTTGTGTAGATATTCCTCACTGAGCTGACACCAGTAGCAGGACCTACCATCGGGCGACATGTAGTGGAGTATTCTGTTGCCGGCAGTAGACTGATGTCGTAGAGGTCAGAGCAGGTCAGGCCATCCGGAGGGTGACCCCAGTATATTAGTTCAGAGGAGTAGGGCACACAAAACAGAGCCATTCATTCGAGGGGTAGGAAGTGATATGTAAGCATCAGGCAGGGTCACATGTCTCGAGACTGCCCGACCCACCATGCAGAATATCCGCAGACAGTAGAGGGACCACCCAAGAAGAGACATAGGTTCAACCATGGCGGTCCACAGGAATCAGTTTGATGAAGCTGAGGAGCTGGTCGAGCAGCGGTTGGTGTACGACGTTTTAGGCTCTACCACCACCACCACATGGGGGACCACCCAGACCATAGGGAGCTGGTAGTCAGAGGCAGGCTCAGATCCAGGCAGTCGAGGCCTACGACCATGACATACCTGAGATGATTCAAGGTACTATATGTTTATACTCTACCCTTGTTGCAGTACTAATAGACACAAGAGAAAGTCATTCTTTGATTGCCACTGCCCTTGTTGGGAGCTCGGAGATTCCAACGAAGCCTTTGGCTCAATCCATACGGCTATAGAATCCTAATGGAACAAACTCGATGATTACACACTGGTGCCGGAAGTGTGAGCTTACTCGAGGAGGGGAGATCTTCAGCTGGGATCTTCTTGTACCTGCGTCGAGGCCTTACGACGTCATCTTGGGTATGGACTGGTTATCTACAATCTATGCTTAGATCGACGGTATTAGGCACAAAGTGTGATGTGTCTGCACAGATGGGACCAGTTGCACCATTAACAGTGAGAATGGATCCATTGCAACACATGATGGACTTATGCAGAGGAGAGAGTAGTCGATCAAAAATCAGTTGGGTAGTCTCATCCCAGGATCACTTGATGTGCGGAGTCCGAGTTTTCATGTTGTGGTGGATCGGTATGAGGGAGTTATTCAAGATGATGTTCCAGGACTACTGCCTCGCAGAGAGGTCGACTTCTACGTAGGCCTGTACCCTGGGAAAACACTGATATCTACTCCATCATATCAGATGGCCCCCGGTGAGCATCGTGACTTGAGGTTACATGTGGAGGACATGAAGGGAAATATATTCAACCGACCTAGTGTTTCACCCTAGGTTTCTCTGATTTTGTTTGCCAAGAAGGCGGATGAGATCTTACGACTGTGTGTCGACTATCGTCACCTGAATCATGTGACTGTGAAGAACATGTACCCACTCCTGAGTATTTCTGACCTCTTTGATCATCTTAAGTGAGAAAGATGGTTCTCGATGATAGACAATAGGTCAGGCTATCACTAGCTCAGAGTTCGAGACGAGGATGAGCATAAAATGACCTTATGTGTCTGTATGGTCACTAAGAGTTCTTGGTTATGCCCTTTGGCGTAACCAATGCTCTACCAGTGTTCATGACTCTCATGAATAGGATCTTCTATCCTTACCTTGATTTTTTTTCGTAGTCATCTTCAATGAAATATTGATTACTTGACTAATGAGGAGGATCATGCCTACCACTTGGGGGTTTTTCTGGATACACTCTGAGAGCACCACCTTTATGGTAAGCTCTCGAAGTGCCAGATCTAGATTCTAGAGGCACACTTCTTGGGACACATCACCTCGGAGGTGGGAGTTGTAGTGGATCCTATGAAAATTGAGGTAGTACATGCTTGGGAGACACCAAGTAGCATGACAGAGGTGCAGAGTTTTCTAGGTCTGGCTGGGTACTATCAAAGAATTGTGACAGACTTCTCTAGAGTTGTAGCATGAGCAGACCTATGCTACCCATGACTTGTAGCTAGAAGCAGTGGTCTTTGACTTGAAGATGTGGCGACACCATCTGATGGGAGAGCGCTTTACAATCTACCATGTCCACCATAGTATCAGGTACAAATCATTTCATAAGGACCAAAACCTACGACAGCGGCAATGGCTTGAGTTCCTCTAGGAATATTATTTTGAGATATTCTATACTCCTGGGAAGGGGAACGTTATGTTTTATGATCTCAAAAGAAGAATGGGCATTCAGATACTATGAGAGGGGACAAAACAGCTAGCCGCGTAGCAGATATCCTTTGTGGATAGATATGGAGAAGCCTTTTTACAGGCTCCCACAGTCAGTCCTCAACTCATTCACTGAGTCAGAGAGGCACAATGAGGGGACATTGACTATGAGACACGACGTGCTCAGATATCCATAGGGTAGGGGCCTGATGGGTTTTCTGAAGGATGGGAACATGTAATCATCTTCAGGGGACATACTATGGTACCCGTTGCATTACAAGAGAAATTGCTGAGGGGGTTTCACACTTCCCGTATAGCGGTACATCCAAGAGTGGAGAAGATGTACCAGGATCGTAGATGATAACACTGGTGGCCGGGCATGAAGAAGGCTATAGGAGAGTTCGTTTCACGATGCCTCACTTTTCACCAAGTGAAGGCAGAGCACCAGGTACCAGAAGTCTTGGTAAAACACTTAGAGGTCCTATGGTGGAAGTTGGATGGGATATACATGGATTTTGTGATGGGGATTCCACGTAAATCTAGAGGACACGACTCTATCTAAGTGATCGTCGAACGACTCACAAAGTCGGCGCACTTCTTACCGATCAGAGAGTAGGGCTCAGTAGAGAGATTGGGACGCCTCTATGTTCAACAAATCGTATGGCTTCATGGTGTGCCATCGTGTATCATCTCTGATGAAGATGCTCGTTTACTTCCCAACATTGGAATGGGTTACAGGAGGTTTTTGGGATATAACTAGGTCTGAGCACCACCTTCCATCCCCAAGCAGATGGAAAGATGGAGAGGACCATTAACACTGTCGGGGACATGCTTTGTGCATGTGTCCATGAATTTGGTCACAACTGGGAGGATCAATTTCACTTATAGGAGATTGCGTATAACAACAGCTATAACTCCACCATCGGGATGGCACCATACAACGCACTGTATGGACGAACATGTAGATCACCTCTGTGATGGACTGACCCTGGGGAGATAGCAATTGTTGGATCACAGATGGTTTAGGCTATGACGGTGAAGGTGCAGATCATCTAGGAACAGATGAAGACTGCACAGAGTAGACATATGTCCTATGCTGATATGAGGCAGAGACCACTAGATTTCGAGGATGAAGACCATGTCTTCTTACAGGTATCACCTCGATGGGGTCTATGGATATTTGGACGGGGCAGAAAGTTATCTCTGTATTTTATTGGACCATTCTAGGTTCTCAATAGAGTAGGCGAGGTGGCTTTGCATCTGGCCCTTCCACCTCAGTAGCACTAGGTACATTACATCTTCCACGTATCTTAGCTGAGGAGATACTTGCATGACCTGACCCACATCATCAATCACAGGGAGGTGGACTTCGATGACGGTGAGACATTTGAGGAGGTCTTAGTGGATATTGAGGATTGATAGAAGTTTGTCATACGTGGACAATCGATTCCTCTTGTGCGCATTCACTGGCAGCACGAGAACCTCCACGAGGGAACTTGGTAGTGGGAGGCACAGATGCTAGATAAGTATCCCCATTTTTTTCCTACTATGTGTTATTGATTTATAGGGAAGTAAATCCATGAGGTGAGAGTAATGTAAGACTTATAAATTTCGAGGAATTTTTATTATTATTTCATTGTAATTTTATGTGTCGGTGGCTTCTGATGACACTTTATTCCGAGGCCCGATGTGCCCAGAATCTATTTCTGAAGTTTTTATTCGGGTACGTTCAGTAAACATACGTGTAGGTTTTTCTATCATTTGAACTAGTGATCGAAATTGAAATTCAAGAGAACCAATGAACATGAAGAGCCAGAAATTGATTAAAGGGGCCATTACAGTAGTTGCGTTTTATGCAGGTTGAATGTTATAAATTGGGGATTAATTAAAAAGTTAAATAAAACAGTTTAAAACAATTTTATTTATCTATAGATGTTATTTCCTCAAATGGGAAGTTATTGGTGGGGCCCACACCCACATAAATTACCATGTTTGGATATTTGAGAGGAGGGGCCCATACGAGCCCCAACCTTTCATCTCGTATAACACTCTTCAAACTCCACAATTAATTCCACTTAATTTAATGCATCAACCCCCCTTAATTATGAGAACTCTTACTCTCCCCCTATCCCTCTTTAATAATTTCTAACACATGTTAATCATTGAATTATAACACTTTAAATAATTAAATTATGTTGATTGATTTTTGAATTACTTGTGTGAATAAAATAATAGCTTTGCAATTATTTTATGGTGGCACTTGATGTGTTGGAATTTGGGGGAGAACTGGAGGAATAGAGAAGAACACCACTCTCTTCGAAGAAGAACTCCAAATCCATGAAGGATGACAACACACCTTCATTTCTATTCTCTGTGACCAGAGAAGAGGCACCACTTCTTCTTCTGGAACACTTTGACTATGACAGAATCAATATTGTCTTCCACTGTGCTCGACTACCGTGAAGCTTTTCCATGTTTGGGAGGATTGCTTCAATTTTATTTGAATAAAATTGTTTCTCGTTCTTCATGAATCCTTGTTTATCCTTGTCCAATTTCTACCTATTAACGTGGAGGGCACGAGACGAACTCACACGTCCCGATGACCCTCTGTAGTCTCTTTATTTGTGATTGAGGCGAGTTGGAAGAGGCGATGACGGGAGAAGCCGTGTCCATGTGTCGGCCACGTGCGGCAGAACCGAGGCCTGGAACCGCATGACGCTAGATCAAGAAAGAACCGACCGGCCATAGCCGGTCAGGCCTAATGGTGGAATCACGGCTCCCCACGGCGCCGCGTTGTAGAAGACAGCGGCCCCAGTTCCGCGTGCAGCTTCGGTGGAAGAAACGGTCGGCCTATCGGCCGGCCGGGCGGAGGAGCGCCACGACCCATGGAGGGCGGTGTGTCGGATAAACCATTGCCTGCCCGTGCGGGCTTCATGGGCTAAGAATGACAGCCGGCTTGGGCCAGTCGGTTTGGGAGGGAGGCGCCGCTTGGCACCGCCAGATCAGGCAGCCATGGTGTCACGCCCATAGCCTCGGACCGCTCGGTCCCCTCGAGCTGAGCCGTAGGCGGTCCTCGTCGTGCCGTGCTAGGCCGCACCTACTGGTCGGGCCATGCCGCACTGAGCTGGGCCGCACCAATGGGCCATGTCGTGCTTTGACGAGTAGGGTCGTGCCGCACCGTGTTGTGTTGGGCCACACCGTCCCGGGCCGCACCCCCTCGGGCCGGGCCGAGCCACGCATTTCATCGGGCTAGTTTGACACCCCTTCTGGGTCAGACCTACAAAAACTGGGTTAACAAGACCTGTCGGCCCATAGGGTGTAACGAGTCGGGTACATTTTAACTTAAACGTGAACACCATAAAGACTGTGCGTCCGATCGACGCACCGTCTACGACAATGAGACCCTCGGGACGAGGTTATCCTATTGCGATACTCTAATTGAGTTTTAGAAGACATTGTGGAATGGGCGTGTTAAAACGAGCATATTTTTAACTGAGCCCCAGGAACGGAAAAGAAAATATCTCTCAGATCAGGCGTCTGATTGACGTGTCTTCTATCACATTGAGTTTCTTTTGAAAAGACAAAACATTGGGATTCATCAACTCCGAACATTGTGATAGTTAATTAATCGACCCCCTTGACTCGAGGAGCAGACCCTCCCGTAATCGAGTGTACAATGTGTGGAAACCCTAGATCTGGCTGCGACTACGATGACTACCATGCTAGGATCCCCCATGGGTTCGACAATGATTACCACTGTACAAGGATCCTCCGTGGGTTCAGCAGCAATGAAAACTATAATTGGATCCTCTGTGGGATTGGCTGTGACGACTACTGTACATGGATCCTCCATGGGTTCAGAAGCGTTGACGACTGTACATAGATCCTATGTGGGTTCATTAGCGACGCCTTTTGTGCTAGAATCCTATGGGGGTTTAGAAGAGGAGATGATACAGTTTCTACATCTAATCATATCCACCCTACTTCATGAGTAATATACCTATGCGAGAAGAGTCATGACATGCAATCAATACCAACAGGGTGATTGACTTCATTCTTGTGTGGACTGAGTTGTCCTTGGGCTCGAGAGTTAGAGCCGAACATGAATTGATGACTTAGATATATTAATGGGAATATACCTAAGTAGAGTCAGTTTACACTTAGTGATTGTATCTTTCCTTTGTGGTTTGTCTTTCGTGGTTGCTAGGAGTCCTTCTGGGGTCTCAGGGTCTCTACGGAGTATCGTATTCTCACCCCTACAATGGATATTCATGAAATACATTGTGTTGGATGGAGATGACAGAGAATACTGAAAGAGGTGGAGGCTTTTGAAGAATGATTGTACCCAGAGGTGGACCACTTGGTAGGACGTACATAGGGAGGATGACCAGAACCAATGAGGTGAGGAGACCATCTGTACCCACCCTTCAGGTGGGATATCCAGAGGACAAACCCATGGTTGTCACTTTACATTACTGTTGTTGTACTTATTTTTAGTTGTACTGTACTTTCAGTTGGGTTTGTATACATGCCCATTTACTTTTCATCACTTACTCTTGTACAAAGATTTATTTAGTGTGTACTTCAATTGCGTACTTTGTTGTTTTTGTTTACTTTTATAAAGGCAATTCCTTCCCTTTTACCATGATTTACGCATTTGGTGCTGGTCGCCAGCCCCTAGCCTTTGGAAGGTGGGCAAGGGGTAGTCATGGCACGAGCCCCGAGGACGGGTCATGACCGATATAGATTATTATTATAAATTTATTGTAAACTTAATCATTATGTCAATAAATCATACACTATATAATGATGAAATCAAATGGCGTCATTTCCCAAATAAATAATTTCACCTCTTGAAGATATAATCCCTTATCAATAAAAACCTATTAAAAATTCATATATTAATAAATAGTGACCTATTCTAATGAGTATGTACTCTAATGCTACCGATGAAACAAAACTTTATATGTCTATCATAAATAATTTAGGGTCAACTAACCATAACTTACAAAATAACTTTTAAATGTCCAATGAATTTGTAAATAAAAATGGAATCCCAATATAATTTTGGAATGTTAAAAGAAAAATATAAATATTTCCAAAAAAATAAATAGATCAAATCATGTTAAGTAAAATAATAAGTTAAATAAGGAATATCCTGATAGATAAAATAATGACTGAATCAATATAAGACATCTCTCTCACAAATGATATATAATTCATTCTTTCATTCCCATATTGGTCTCTATTTTTTCACATTATCATCTTTTAATATTCACCTATAAAATAGGGTTTATATATCATTATATATTTAATAATGTAATAAATCAAACTTGATTAGAATATAATATATTAACTCTATGTACATTAATAAAGAAAATGAATCATCTTGGATATCAATATAACGAATAACATTAATCTAATAGAAAAATATATATATTATTGGTAAATAACTTCACTAAGTATTATTATAAAACTACATCTTTCAGTATTTATATTATTAATATTTATAATATACAAAATTATTTTTATAACATTATGATGAGAATTTATTAATGATATTATATTCAATCTAAAAAAATACAATTTATTTTCACAAAATTCCATTCTGAATCAAATGGGTGGAAAATTTATTGGAAAATGAAAAGTATTTTTCATATATTGAAAAATAAATTTGACCTATATAAATTAGAGTAAATTTTTCCATTAATTGATAAATACTAACTAATTATAAACATTGTATTTTATATGTTTCGCATCTATACAACTTAGTTGTAGTTTTTTTGACATTCAAAAATTAAATAATAATTCTAAAACTACTACATTTGTCATCCCATGCTATATTAATTTACATATAAAATTATAAAAACTATGTATATGAGTTTGACTTCCTTATATCGGTACACAAATGTATCACATTTATAAAAACATGAAAATAATTAAAATATATAGGGAAGTATATATTTTACGATCCATATATCACATATATTATGTACCATATTATCAATATTCATGTTCAATTTTAATATATCACAACTACGAAAAAAACTCTCAACTACATTATTTTAATGCCCAAAAATTATATAATGAGAATAATCCTATATATCAATAGAAAATACTTTAATTCCTATTCATTCGACTAAGAAGAATAATGATGGATATAGACATGAATATATAGAGGATGGGGATTTGATCAACACCTTCATATATATAAAACCCTTATCGAGCAACTATTTTTCATTAACCACGCTTATTATTTTATAATATCGGTGATTTTGATATTAATTATTATAATAAAAATGAAATTTTCAATGGATTTCTTAAAAACATCTTATTTTTAATGAAACCCTTTCCCCATTACATTTTGAAAATAACCATTATACTGTCCACATTGAGACAAAACTTGTTCAGTGTGATTACTAAATTATATCTTTATCTGAAGAGTACACAAATGTAATATACACATTCGACATTATAGATTAGTGGTGTAGGCCCTATATAAACATTTTGTATTTTGGTGGTGTAGTGGTGAGAACCAGCTTTTTGGATTAGGCATTTTTTCCACCAGTAGTGATGTAAAATAAATCAGAAGTGAAAAAAACCATTTGTGAGACTATAATTATAAAATTTTGGCCTCTATGGGCTCCATCAATGTGTAATAATAGTATCTAAGGAAATAGTTTATTCCTAATGATTTTATTTAACAAATAATATATCCAAAAAAGATTTATAGATAAAAATTCAAAGCCATTTTAATTTATTATTAGATGTAGGAAAATGATAAATTATTACTTAAAAATGTAATGATAAACTATAAAATATATCTCTATGCATTCATGTATTAATTATCAAACCCATGTTTTTTAACAAATCGAGTTGTGTTATTTAATATGTTCAGTCCAGAGAGAATAAAAAAAATTAGTGAGTGTAGATGAAATTTTTGATCCCACCATCATCCATGTGATAGAGGCATATTAATAGCCCTAAACACAAAATTTATAGTATATTTGGTCTATGTATTTGTATTTTGAATTTTGTAAATCTCATAATATGAAACAACGACTTATTCATTCCATGCAATCTTAACATCCTCCATCAATATATTCATATGAGAAAATTATTTTAATTTCGTCACATTATACCATAAATGTGTTGGATTTAGATTGATATATTCTATTGAAAATATATCCCTTAATGAACACCATCCATTTAATGTCCAATATTTCTCATAATCTAGGGTATCAGAAAAAAAAATCTAACATGACTACAATAACAAGGTGCTTCACTTAAATTATAACTTTCATGAAACATAATCTAATTAATTGTAAGGCATCATGGGTCCCACACAAATCTGATACAGGGTTCCATTAAGTAATACTTGTATACATAACTAATATCATTAACATACCATTTGGAAACATATCACCAATATTGGATTGAAAATTCTCCTTGAAACATTATTTATGATATATGTACATTAAATCCAATTTTTTACATAGTATGAATTTTCGGGGTATAATCCATGCACAGTACACATAATAAGGGATCATAAAACTATCATACACATAATCCAAATTGGTATCATTATGGATCTCAGTCATTACATATGTATCCTAATGATTAATCACTAATTATATCATTTTTTTCCATCCATTTCATGAAATTATTCCACATATCACATAATGTAAAAACATTGGTGATATTTCAGTTCACTTGACTATAAATAGTGCAAGTTATACAATATGGGTTTTCAATATTTCTCCAAAAGGATATGTAAGACTCCGCATTGAGGATTAATCTGAAAAAAATATTCCACAATTCCATCGTAAATCCATATCATGATATGTTAAACCCATACCTTATAAGATGAGTCCAATCCCTGTAATGGGTCGTGAATGAACACTATACTATTCCCACCCTTAAATGAATTCTGTTAAAAGATTCATCCCCACAAGACCATAACATTATAGTGTCTTCATAGATACATATAACAACCTTTTTCATATATGATTCGAAAAATAGGATTCCTTCTTAATATTATTATCATGAGATGGACCCCAGGATGAACAAGGGTCTATTATTTTTCATTGATTCTATATAGATTATTTTCCTTAATTTATGATCATGTGGAAGCCAATTTGACCCACATATGTTAATATCCCATTATTGAGGCCTCTAATCCAATTAATTCTTTATCGATGTGCCTATTATACCTATGTGATGAGCATATGATTCTTAGTGAGATGATAATGGGATGATTTTAGTGATCAGCCAATGATTCCTTATATGAAGAGCATAAGATCACTCATGTGATGAGAATTTGATGGCTTATGTGACTTGCATGAGTTAACAAATGGTATTCGAAATATATTCCTCTTGTAAAGAGCTTGGGATTTCTCAGGTATTGACACTATGTTTCCTCACATGAATAGTATAAGAATCATCCACATATAAGAATGGGATTCCCAAAGTGATAAAAATAGGATTCCACAAGTAATGATCATATGTTAAACTGTATTTTGAGATCATGACTATTTGTATATAAATTCTATGATTCCTACTGTGAAAGCTATAGAATAGTGTCTTGGACTATCCCGAGGATGGGAAACCAATTCCCATATTCCATGAAGGGCCTAAATTTCTCAACCACCGAAATCAAAATTATTCGTCCTATTAAAACATAACGTGATATTATTAATATATATAAACGTGAATATAGAAATGGGAATGAAATTATGAATAATGAAATAAATAAATTTGGGTGGTTTGAAAATGCATAGAGGTTTCCTAGTTATATTTTGACATCATATCATCCAATTTGGATCATTTAATTCACACCATAATCCTTGTGATGGAAGGCCACCTATTTTTGGAATTATGGAATATGAGATGTTAATTCCGACTGTCAACAACAGAGTATGTCATTTTGGACTAATAAGGAAGCATTTGAAAATCCTCATAACAAACCCTTATTATAAGAACAGAATAATCAGATATAACAACCCTTGATTTTAGTGTTAATTTTTCTTTTATAAAATAATTTATTGAATAAATAGTAAGAATAGAAAATTATGAACTAAAATGAATTGTTAAATGTTATAATTTCATGTAAATATAATCTTTCAGTAAATTAATTTCACTAATAAATTATCATTCTCTCATGGAATAATTATTTTTTGGATTGATTAATTTTTTTTGTTACATAATAAATAATAAATGTTATTTGATTAAAATGTTTCCCTATTAAAATGGATAATTTCAATGAATATTTTTAAAGCGTACTGTAATATAATAAATTTATATTTTATAAAATAAATTTCTTTAGAAAATTACAAATTAACTCTAAATTAATAAAAAAATTATATGAAATAATATAATGAATACATAATGGTTAAAAATGTTATTTTTATATAAATTTAGTATTACCTTATATTTTATGATTTAATTTAAGAAAATGAATATATGTAACTTGTATTTTTAATTTGATGTAGTGAATAAGATTTATAAATTTAGTATTTAAAAATTAGAATATGGTGAATTATCTGGATTTTTTTTCAAAATTGTAGATTTATTTTTGAAAAACAATTTACAATTTTAAAAAATATCATTTAATTTATGAAGAATTTACTATTAATAAATTGAATAAATATATGAAAAAAAAATTCATGAAAAATATGTTCTTAAGAAATAAACTAATTCAATTTAAATATTTAATTTAATTTTTAAATTACCTTTTTACATTTTAGAAACTATGTGGTGTTTCATTTTAAGCAAAAATATATTTTTAATTAAATTAACTAATTATGTGATTGTATGGTTTCATTCTATTTTAGAAATTTTTAAAATGAAAATAAATCTATTTAAAAAAAACTACATAATGAATGACCTGAGAATCAATTATATACATTATTTTGGTGTGATGTTATTTATATAATAATATTTATGTTTTTGGGAAAAAATTCATGATGATTTATATAATTATATTAAATTTAATTATTACCAAATCTATAAATTTTATATTCTAAAATTGATTCCATAATTATAGTCCTAATAATAATATAATAAAATAATTATTATTTTTAATGAATTTATACCGTGGTAATTGTCTATTACTAGGGTTAAAGTTATAAAGGAAAATTAGGTGGATTAAATAAGTTATAATGAATAATATATCTGTAATACATGTATAAAATATATATTTTTAGTATATTTTTAAGATATCTATACTCTATATCAAAAATTGGATATTTAATCCCACTTTCTCATTAAAACTAATTTACATTATTTCAATGTTTAGAGTATTCAATATAAGTATTTACATCCAACATTATTTAAAAGTGGGATTTATTTTTTCAATGTAAGGGGGGTGCTTCCCTCTACTTGTTATTTAAAAAATACCACCCCACTAACTTATAAAATTGATCATCCTCTCCAAAATTATCCACACACATTGGGAACATTAGGATGGTTAAGATAATCCAAAATTACCAATAACATTCATAATCCAAAACCAATTGGTTATAGAATCACCAAAATACAAAATTATTTTGACATAAATTTTATACAATGGAGGATATACATGTACGAGTTAAAGGTATTAGATGAATTGATTCTCGAATAATTCTCCCTCATCCTCTACCAAGTATATTATAACCATAATAAATAAAATATAATAGTATCATTACTATAATGAATTTTTAATGTTATTGGTTTAATGATTTTATATATCATATCCATCTGGTAAAATGCATATTGTTATCAGTTGCTTAAGAATGTGAGTGGAAAATTTGAAGGCCTTAAGCATAATTCTCATGATTCAAAATGATGGAAATAAATGTCAAAGGGAATTAATACATGTGGGAGGAAATATTACTTTTTTTATATAATAAAAAACCAAACTATCCATAACCAAAATAACAAAAATACGAATAATGATAATATTGAATGATTACTCAACACTTCATTTATCAAAATCATAAAAAAGATTTAATAAAATGGAAGAAATCAACTTGAAAGTAAATAAAAAAATTATTACTCAAAGACTCCAAGGATCAATCAATGCTCCAACAATGATTCACGCGCTAACTCAATAGTAGACTATGTATCATGAATAACTACTAAAGATGTCTGATACTTTACCTTTTCCCATGTCTTTATAAACAAATTCTGAAATTCACCAATGATACTAATTAGGGGTGAGTAAAAAAACTAAGTTGATTTTTTATAATTACTTCATTACTCATTCCACTAGGATAGACTATGTAATCCCATTTTTTAAAAAACTTTATATAAATTTTTTTAAAAAATATCATATATAATAAAATAATCAGGTAAAAATTTACAAAATATTTCTCAAACCTCACCAATTTCCAAGGAATGTAACCTACCAATAAATTAAAAAATTTCACATGTTCTATTTTTTTCATAATCGACCCATTATAAACATCCATTCAACAATCCATGAGTGAATAATTATTATAGTTCTATACTCAGTAGTTGTATCTCTTCATTCTATCATGTCTTCAAAAGATAATTCAATCCCATTTTACATTACACAATTGGTTTCGATCACATGGTAATATTTTGACAAATCCATGTAATGCTATATGAAACCAGACAGAATATATTTCCAACTAACTGAAAAATATATCCATTCCAAAACCATATCATTAAAACAAAATTTATATTTAATACATTTTTCTATAAATGAAATAAATTAATGTTTTTAAAATCAAAACGATAAATTAATTTGTCACTGCACATGCATCATAATTCCACAATTTCACAAACTTCCACAACCATCAATAAAGAAGGCTTCTAAAAAAATTCAAAGAAAAATCACAATCAATTTCAATCAATATAATCAATTTCATACAATTAAAATTAGTTATAGAATGAGGAGTGGAGATTGAACCGAGTTAACTTGGTATTTATGATGCATATAATGGAGTAGACAATGAAATTCCATGAAACTGGTTTATGGATACATTAAACCACATTATATCACATCCTCAATAATAAATTATGAAAAACCTAAAAAAAATTGGCATCCCAAACCATAGATCTATCCATAATGTGAATAGATCTATGAATCCAAGAGAGATAGTTACATTTATTTTATAAAACTATCACAAACAACTATAAATGATTACATTCCACAAAAACCGAACTTCAAATCACCTTATAATAGCTCTTAATTTCTACCAATTTAATGGGGCGAGGATCGACAACATTTGAGAGGGGAAATTATCAAGCTATGGTCATTTTTGGGATAAAAAAAGATGCATTAAAACACTAGACCAACCTGGAAACTCTTTTTTATGATTTAATGCTTTACCTATATTTGTATTAGACACATGGTTAGGAATACCATGCTCTAAATGAATCCTCAACCACAAAATCTAGGATGATCCTCATATGGTCAGCTCCCACAACTTCCAAAATGTGATCTCACCATTAAAAAACTCAATAAATAACATGTAAAATTTATTATAGGATTATCATGGTTTTTTCAAAAACTGTGAATCCTGTTCGCCATCCCATTTGCCTCTTCCTTAATGTTCATCTTCAATATGATATTTATGGTTTAACCAAACTCTCCTCAAACTCTAAACCTATTGAAGACCCCAAAAAACATTCTATTATTCTTCCAAAAAATTCCAAACCATAGACCATATAATTTAATTAATCTAAAATGAAAAATATGGGGTTGCATACTAGGAATGTGAGGTGCTACATTCTCCCCACCATCGGCCATTCCATCTCCAAAAAAGAGGAAAATATTGTTACCTAGAAAGAGTTTTAGCCACTCCTATATCATTTCCTTATATAATTTCTAAGTGTCATCCTAAATCATACAATGTTATCACAAAACCTACATAGGCTGATTCTTTCTCAATGCAATACATTTTTGTTTAGATCCACAATCCATATCCAGATATATGCCAACAATGAATCTGGATTGAGGAAAATGTGATCCCATAAAATCACATGGTATAGATCAGGCACATACTTTATGATCATAGATTCATAGAAGACATTATACACCACATTGAATATTTTTTGGAATTCCACCTGATGTTCCCCCTCACTAACATGTTATAGTATCTCAAAAGAGAATATGTACTGAGGGTAGAACATTTACTACTTCTGAATAAATCGATTTCCATGACTTGTAGAAATATGTAATGCCGCGAACCTACAATCCAAGAGTAGGTGCATTATTTTAATAAATTGGCATGATTACAGAGAATCAAGTACTGAAGGACCGATCAATTTAGTATTCCTAGAAACAAGATACATACATAAGTTCAACATTATAACTTGAAACTAAAAAAAACACTAATTTCTTCCATTAGAAATATCCATGATTCCAAGATTATTCCTCCATGTCACTCAGAAATAACTTCTTCATATCCTGGGAAAATGAAATATAAGAAAGGGGTGACCTCAAATTCTCAGTAAGAGTAAGAAATATAGTATAATTTGACGTATACATTGGAATGGTGAATAATTGAGAACATAAGCCTTTACAAATAGTAAACATGAACACTTTATGGCAGTAATATGAGCTGGGTAAATAATGATATAATAAGACATAGTCATGGGTCATATACTATTAAAATAACCACATGAAATATCAATATATAATATCATAATGATGGCATTCATAATGCCAGACATCATAACCACATAGTCAAGGCCATGCACCAAGAATAAAAATAAAATTTTATCAAGGCCTTGTTCCAAGACACTAGTTAGTCTCATTAGACCTACTGATGTATCGAAGATCTATATCTAGATCCACCAGTCACATACTATGTCCAATGATTTCTTCTAATGAAAAGTTTGAAACATAATCTAACAATTCGTATTAAAACTAGCATACGAAATGTCAACATTATAACTACAAACCATGAATGGTATAAACATAGCACATCCAAAGTCAAACATTACTAAATAAATAAAATATGGAAGATTCGATAATAATATAACAACCCCTATCGATAATAATGATGGATATTTACATAGATAAAAATAATCATCAAAACTATTTTAGAGAAATATGCCACTTTTATTGAATACATTTAAAAGTCTCACTATTTATCAAGAATGCATTTAAAATACATTTTTAAATCAAAGTGTCCCAGACCACATTGAAAATTTTAAAAGGAATTTAAATTTTAAAACATTAATTTTTATATAAAAAAACACTAAAACCATATTTAAAACATTGACATTAATGAGAATGATTTAGAAGAATAAAATTTTAAAACATTAAAAATGATATTTTAGTTAGAGTTTCTAACCAAATGAGAGATGCATGAATACAAATAATTTAGGTATTACTTTTTCTTAATATCATGAGAATAAAGGGATTATTGTTATACTTTGTCAATGTATATTATATACACCTAATAAAGGTGAATTGGCACATAACAACAAAGAAGTCTCAATGGAATGTCAGATTAGAGGAATTTCGTTACAATGTCTGTATCCTTAGATTATGTATAAATAAATGAAATAATTATGTGTGCAAGATATAAATACAATCAATATGATTGGATATTTACTGTAAAAAAATCACATTACATTCACAAAAATTCTTTAAAAACAATACAAATGACTATGATCTTTAACAAAATTAATAGAAATTGAGTTAAAATTATTCTTATCAAGTTTATATCGATGACTTGATAATTTATCAATGGAGTGATTATGTGTATCAAAAGAATATCCAAAAAGGGGAGTGGAAATAACTACATAAGTAAATAAATAATTATTTGACACATAATCGTAGAGTAATGTAATCAATGATGTATGCTTAAAACTGAATGAGAGGAAATTGAAATGTGCAATTCCCTAAAACGTTGTAATCAATCTATTTTTATGCCAAAAAGTTAATAATCACCAAATTAATCATAGAATACCAGGAATATAAATAGAATCATGATAAGATATATCATATGGCAGTTATCAATACCCCACATGCAATAATTATATGGCGAACAATGGAAATCTCATGAAATTAAGAGCGAGATAAGAAACTCATTCCTCAATTCTGACTTGTCTTGTATCATCCTTGTTCGTGCTGAATAAAAAAGATAATTTATAATTTATTAAGAACATTTTTTATATTTATTATTTCTTTAATGACACTTATTACCTTGATATAAAAATTAATTAATTATTTGAGTTCCTATTGGATATTTTATCAATGTTTGAAACGTGAGACAAAATGATCTTGTTATAATTACAAATTTTTCATATTGCTAAAAGACCATTATCAACATAATGATATAGATGATTTAGATATCATATCTATATATATATATATATTATCCAGTATATAAATGTATTTATAACTGTACATAACATTTTGTGATATGAAATGAAATGGACCATAATGGAGACTGTAAGCCATACATACGAATGAACGCTACTTTCATTTAAATTTTGTAATTAAATTTAATTAAAACATAATGATAAATAGGTATATTATAATTCCATTATAATATAAAATATAATATAATTAACTACATCCATTATACATCCCATATAAGGAATTAAAAAGTCATATCACTTTGATGGGGTAGTAGTCCGCACTTTCACAAATGAATTTATAACATTTTACTCAAAATGGAAACCATAAATGAAAGATATTAATAGAAAATACATAAGAATAAATAAAACATAAAAGGAATATATATCATATATAAATACATTTACATCTTAATTGACACCATGAGAGGTAGTAGGACATAATTGAAGAATCATCGTTTAGTGAAATGTTAGTTTTTCATCCGTAGAAACAATAAGTTTATTGTCCATTAGATGAAGGTGTGTGTCTGTTTAGTTATAATAATTCTCATAAGATCATACTATTATATTTGGGATATTATACTTGTGTATAAAACAAATGAACGAAAAGATTTTAGGGGTAGGAGATGTAAAATAAAGGAAAATAATTTAAGAGAAACCATTACATTTAATTTAGGTAACTCCCATTGGATTGACCACAAATGACCTCTTAAAATGCCTTATACCTAAGGTAATGATTCTAAGAGGAATATGAGGATATGTAGAGGTTATTTGGGAAGCCTTTGGATGATTCAAGGGGAATTAGTGGTGTGAGGAATGGATTATAAGTGAGTGCATTTTATAAGGGGTATTAGGGTATCTTTAGGAAAGTGTGAAAATATTATTTTATTATATAATTATATTTGGTTTCTAAAGATCCAAACCTAATTAATGTCAACTATAAGGTGACTAAATTTATAAAACAAATAATCAAATAAGAATTGGGCATGTTTTGGATGTTATTTTAAGATTTATAATCTTATTTATTTAAATCATTTATTAATTAGGTTAATACAGCATCATTTTTGTGTCATAAATAATATTTTTTATTCGATGCCTATAATAATAATAAAAATACCATTATGTAGTAAATATTTTTATCTTTCAGGTGAATATTTATACTTGAAATGATAACTTATGTAAGCCCTTGTAAAAAAAATTACTCAAAGATATTTGTTTGTATCATTTTGGCCTTTACATTAAATTAATTAATCTAATATGTTATTATAAATACCAAGTGACTCCATGGGGTCCCAAAATTGATGCAAATATGCCCATGGTCATTAGTGACTAAAAAAATAAGGATATGACAAGTGTAAAGAATCTTTTGTATTATATAATTTTTTTTAACCATGAAATGCACTATTTACCTTTAACCGCTGTAAAAGTCAAAAGTTACTATTCACCAAAAATTATTTTCATCCTATTGAACCAATTATTACTTAATAATAACAACCATGTATATTGGTTTTTATAAATCCAATTCACAGATGTAGTAAAATTTCATTTTAAAAAAAAATTGTTTTTAACTACTACTTTGTGGTTCGACTATTCATCGAAAATTGATGTTTTTCAGAAAACTACAAAAAATTCAGACTAAACTATATTTGATTTTAAAAAATAAAAATTGATGGCTATTTTACCAAATTAAAAACATAAAAGATTCATTAAATGATTTAAAATTAATTCCCATGGTCAACCCAAATAGCCTGTCTTTAAGATACAATAAGAATCAAATGATTGATACCTATTTATGTCAAATTTCAGTTTGAAATTAATTCAAATGACCAACATTTGATTAAATATTAAAAAAATAATATAATTACAATGCAAAATAAATTAAAATTAAATTCTATCCATATAAATAAAATATATTAAAATGATGTTTTGAAATAAAATATTTTATTTATCACAATTCACAAAAACAAAAAAATTTCAGAAAAATACCCAAAATTTACCCAAAATAAATTTTGATGACCTGATTCTAAATAAGATTTTTATTTTTTCAAATGTAAATTATAAAAGCGAAAAAAACAATATATAAAGAGGGTTATTCATTAAAAGGTGGTAAACCAACCTTTTAATGTAAATTATATTTAAAATTAGATTCATTTACATTTTAAGCCTCTAAATTTTACTAGATAAATGTAAACACATTTAACAAATATATATAATCATTTTGTATTTAGTTCCTTACATTCCCTTCATTACAATTGCTAGGTGTTAACAAAAATTTATAATAATAATATTATATTATAAGTTATCAACGTACGATTTCAAAGAAATTCATTGTTGCGTATCAGGTACACCATCGAACATGGTGTCCAAATTAATGTTGCATTTAAGTCACAAATATTAATAAATTTGAAAATTTTAATGTTATTTCTTTACCTGGGATGTTACATTCTTCCCCCCTTTTTGGGAATTGCATCCTCACAATTCTAAAACTGGTCTTGAAAACTTAATTGAAAGTCCCACATCGGAAAAAAAGTCAATAAAATCATTACATTAAAAGAATGAAAGGGAATTACAATGGTCACACGAGATAACCCATACTAGGATTCCATGTATGAAAACATGGATATGTAAGATAAATTATGTGTCAATTTATGATTTAAAGGGATATGAAACATGATATGGTGAATGTAATTAAAAAGAAAACCACAAAATTGTGATGGGATAAATGATAATTCTTTCACAGTAGTAAAAGTAAACAGATAATGTTTTTTTATTTAAGTTCGATTTAATAATACTTAGGAATGTATTTGTGAGATTGAATAATAAAATAACGAGGTATACTTACTTTTTATGTAGAGTATCATTCATTAATAAATTTCTACCACTAACTTTTCTTTTTTCAAATGATGAGTAATTCAAGATGACTTGGTCAGACTGAAAAAGCTAGAATAAACTTCTATAGAATCACATGATCCATAAAGGATAAACAATATATTTTCCTTGTATTTAGTGATTAACAACAACTAAAATGGTTAGTAAAAGATTAGATTACCCCCAAAAGGATAATCCTTTAGGGAATAAAATACTAATCTTAATTTCTAAAATTAAACCAATAATACAACAATGTTAAAAAAATACCATTCAATAAATAATTGTTAGTAAAATCCTCCTATATAATCCAAACTAATATTGGTACCCAAAACATATAATAATTTAGTAATTTCGTCTTCCAGATTAAATTGTATCTCAAAATCACATCAACTACATGTAAAGTCACATACTCAAAAGTAATAACCTAAAACATATTATCTATGATTGGATAATCATTTCCATAAATACCCCAAAACATAGATAAAAGCCCAGCATTATTCATCAAATGAATTACCATTGTATTCTATTTTCATTTGTAATATAGTTTTCCCAATATATAGAATGTCTTCAAAAAGAACATTTATCACTTAATCACCAATGCATTTTCCTATAATATGGATATCCATTTTATAATACATAAGGTCCCAAATCATCATAATAAAATCGTTTAAATAAAAAGAATTTGTCACACTAACAAGGGACTCCCCGTACTCCAATTGGAGGTGATAAATCCCAATCGCACCATGATTGTGGGTTCGATTCCCATATCTTTGTTTGACAAGATGGTTTTTCACACGTTCTGTGTATTTTCCTTTTCCAAAAACTGTATTTCTGAAAATTAGCAAAGTGTGAAAAATTCCTCAAAATAACCAGAACATATGTTAACCACAAAGGTTATCTCATACCTCACATTTTCATCACAAAATTTAATAACTTGCAATTGCCTCAAAATCAATGATCATTTAAAACTAAATGGTTTTATATCAATATATCCACAGGGGAAAATATAATTCTTCCTCAAATATAATTTTCACATGAAAAACTATAGGGTTACAAATAAATGAGAAAGGTCTTCCAAAGTAATCCCATTAACAAGAGAACTAATACTTGTAAATATTTTTCCATCCATTTATTTCCGCGTAGCATCTTCCTTGACCAGGAGGATATCCTATAAATACGGAATTCACTCAAGTAATGGCCATGTCCCCTAAATTTATGTCATATGACTATAAATGGATTCTTGGGACAATTTTTATTTTCTTTCATAGTACTCTTCATTTTTCTTCGGCAATTCATTACTTTATGTCCTTCTTTCCCATACATAAATCATTTAATTGTTCAATTGAGAATCTTTTATGGGTTCTTCCTTCCACATTTCGTTCATGATGGAAATTGTGGTTTCCTCTCTCCATGGTCGCCATTGTTGGAGCTCTTATCATTCATTTATATACTCTTCATTGTTGACTATGGGAGTTTGTTAATATATACGTTTTTTTTAAAAAATTTAGAAAACTGATTCAGTCTGAACATGATATCTTTTACGCCTATCATCAATCCATTTTGTTTTTCATTTCCACCTCCATTCCCACATTTTACATCATGCTCAATGTTACTATTACTTCCTGGGAATCCATCCATTGACTAAAACCAGAAATCATTATTTGAGTAACAATAGTAATAAAATCATTTAGATAATATAATGACACCATAATTTCAATTTAAAAGACATTGGGATTTACCAAGGTCATATATTCTCATCTTATATTTGAATCCTTAAAATAGTTGTGTAAAGGAAATGAAAATTATCCTAGGAATATCCCCCAGGAGTGTTGTAACCAAGAGTGAAGAAAGGCTTGTTGTCATGTGATAGGATACCATGGGTTAAGCCAGAAACTCCTTTTCGGAGTTTTCATTCCTTGGTACATCTATGCCAGAACTGCATCTACCTGATCATATCCAGATATGGATTTATTTCATGGAAAATACAAAAAAATTGTCAATTACCAAAATTCTAATAAACTTTTCTATAATAAACATCAATGTCTATCTTATGTTATTGTTATCTAATAAGAGTTTATCTGAATCTCGATTCCAAGGATTGTACTAAAATTACTCTGATACCAACTATAATGCCTTGACCCCATAATCTAGGAGCTGATGCATAATTTTAATACATTTTCATGATTACAAGGAATCAATTCCCAAAGGACCTATTAGTTTTTTAGTATTCTAAACATGATACATAAATAAGTTAAACATTACATCATCAAAAGAAACACAACCCTAATTGATTAAATTAGAAACATCCAGGCTTCCATGATTATTCCTATGAGTTACTCAAAACTAAATTCTTCATATCCAGGGAAAATGAAACATAAGAAAGGGGTGAGCTCAAATTCTCTATAAGAGTAATGAAGATAATGGAATTTTACATATAAATTTGGCATGGTGAATAATTGAAAACACATGCCATTACAAATTGTGAACACAAACACTTTAAGGTAGAAATATGAGCTAAATAAATAATTCCATAATGAAACATAGTCATGGGTATTCTATTAAGTCTAGTAACGTCATTAAATATCAATATCTAATCTCATAATGGTGGAATGAAAAATTCTGGACATCACAACCACATAGTCAAGGCCTCTTGCCCAGACTACAAATAAGATTTTGTCAAGGCCTTGTGCCAAGACAATTTTTGGTCTCATGAGACCTACCGATTCATCGAGGAGTTATAGAAGGCTCCACCCATCACATAATAATTCCAATTAATTCCTTATATGAAAATGTTGAAACATAATCCAACATTCTTATTAAAACGAACATACGAAATGTCAACATTTTAACCAGAAACCATGAATGGTATGAAAATAGCACATCCACAGTCAAACATAAATCATTCAACAAAATATTTGAGATTTTATTATATTATATTAACCTCAATTGAGAATAATTAAGTATATTGAAATAGATGAAAATAATTTCCAAAACTATTTTATAGAAATATCCCCCTTTTTGTGAAATCATTTAAAAGTCTCACTATTTATCAAGATGCCATTTAAAATGAATTTTGGAATCCAGGTTTCTCATACCACATTGAAACTTTTAATAGGAATTTTAATTTTAAAACCTTAATTTACATATTAATAAAACATTTAAACCATTTTTAAAACATTTTCATTAAAGAAAAATATTTAGAAGAATAAATTTTTAAAACATTTAAAATGTTATTTTAGTTAGAGTTCTTATCCAAATGAGAGAAGATTCAATAATAATAATTGAGGTAATAAAAAAATTATAATATCATGATAATAAAGGTATTCATGATATAATACGTTAATTTAATGTATATACATCAAATAAAAGTTAATTGGAGCCTAACAACAATGAAGTCTCAGTAGAATGTAAGATGATATGAATTACATTACAAAGACCACATCCTTAGGTTAAGGATAAATTAATGATATAATATTGTCTTAAAAATTTAAATACACTCAATATGATTGGATATACAGTATAAATCAATCAGAGTATATTCACATATATTCTTGTAAAAACAATGCCAATGACTAGGATGTTTAACTCAATGAATAGAAATGGATATCAAATTACACTTATCAAGTTTATATCAATGTCTTGAGAATTTATCCATGAAGTGATTATGTGAATCAAAAGAATATCCAAAAAAGGGGAGTGGAAATTAATATATTATATAATAAATAGTGATTTCACACATAATCTTGGACTAATGTAATCATTGATGTTTTCATTGAACAAAATGATTAGAAATTAAAATTTGAAAATCCCTTACCACATTGTAATCAACCTAGTCACATGACCAAAAGATATTTATCACAAAATTAATCACATAATACCATGAATATAAATATAATCATGATAATATATATCAAATGGAATTAAAATAATACACCACATGCGATAAATATGTGGCGATAAATGAAAATTTGGGGAAATTAAGAGTGAGATAAGAAACCCCTTACCTCAATTCTGACTTGTCTTGTATGTTCCCTATTGTTACATAATAATAAAACTAAGTTAATTTATACTTTATTAATAAAATTTTAAATTTTTAATATTCCTTTTATATCACTTATTACTTTTCTATAACAATATGTCATTTATTTGAGTTCGTATAAGATATTTTATAGATGTTCAGAAATTGATTCCAAATGAACTTGTTATAATTTCAATTTTTCATGTGGTCAAAAGTCAATTATCGCTAGAATGATATAAATTATTTCTATATCATATATATATATATAGTAAATATATTTATTTATAACATTACATAACATTTCAACATATGAAATGAAATGCACCGTTCATGGAGATGGTATGTCGTACATACAAAATAATGCTAGTTTCATTTCTATTTTTTATTATAATGGAATTAAAACGTAATGATACATAGGTATATTATAGTTATATTATGATATCATATATAATATAATTAAATCCATCTTTATGTGTCCCACATAAGACATTAACGAGTCATATCACTTTGAGGGGGTGGTAGTCCGCACTCAGTCAATTAAAATTATCATGTTTTACCCATATTGGAAACCATAAAGGAATGATATAAATGGAAAATAAATAATCATCAATAAAAAATAAAAATTATATATATCATATATAAATAAAGTTCTTTTTTAATGGCCACCATGAGTGGCTGTAGGATATAATTGTAAAATCATCGTTTTTTGAGGCGTTAGTTTTCATCCACAGAAACAATATGTACATTACCAATTAGATGGATGTGTGTGTAAGTGTAGTTAGAATCATTATAATAACAAAATCCTATTATATTTAGGATACTTTTGTTTTTATTAAATAATGTAATGAATAAATTTTAGGGTTTGGAGAAGTAAAATAAAATAAAATAATTTAAGAGAATTTGTTAGATTTAATTCGGGTAACTCCCTTTTGATTGAACAAAAATGTCATCTTGATGTTCCTTATGCCTAAGGTAAGGCTTCTCGGAGGAAGCGGGGCACCTTTAGAGATTATTTGGGATGGGTTTGGATGAGCCATGGGACATGAGTGGAGTGAGGAATAGGATAGAAGTGTGGGGTTTTATGAAGGGGAGGAGGAGCTCTTTAGGAAAGTGAATCATAGTATTTTAATATATAATTATATTCGGTTTATAAATGTCCAAAACTAATTAAAGTAAGTGATACGACGAATAATGGTAGAAATAAAATCATCCAATAAGAATTGAATAGGATTTGGATGTTATAATCTTATTTATTTAAATCATTTTTTAATGATATAAATACTGCATCATTTTTGTGACATAAATAATTTTATTTATTTGATGTCTAAAATTATAATCAAAATACCATGATAGAGGAAATATATTTATAATTCCAATGAATATATTTAGTTTAAAATATATCTAATATAACCCCATGTAATAATTAATTTACTAAAAGATATTTGATTCTGTCATTTTGGTCTTTACTTTAAATTAATAAATATAAATTGTCATTATCACTCCCATGTGGCTCCATGAGGTCCAAAAATCAAACAAATATGCCCATGGTCGTAAATGAATGAAAAAATAAGGCCATGACATGTTTTATGTTAGTTATATATTATTATAATATTATGTTTCACTTCAATTACCCAATATACCTTTAAACGTGGTAAATAAAGTCAATAGTTAATATTCAAAAAAAATTATCTTATTGAACCACATATTACTTACTAATAACAAACATGTATGTCATTTTTTCAAAATCCAATTCACATAAGTATTAAATTTTCATTTAAATGAAAATTTTAGGTTTTTAACTACTACTTTGTGGTTTCACTATTCATCAAAAATTGTTGTTTTTCAGGAAACTACCAAATATTTAGCATAATCTATATTCGATATTCCAAATTCAAAAATTATGTCTATTTTTACAAATTAAAAACATAGAAGTTTCATTAGTTAATTTAAAATAAATTACCTTTATCCAAACAAATAGCGTGTTTTTAATAAGCAATAACTTTCAAAAGATTGATACCTATTTTTGTAAAATTTCAATGTGAAATTAATTCCAATTACCAAAATTGGATTAAATAATAAAAAATTATATTTACAATTCAAAACCTATTAAAAAGATAATTTAACAATTCATATAATTAGATTAAATTCACTTTTTAATTAAAATATAGTATTTTCACTGTTCATAAAAATGAATTTTAACAGAAAAATACCAAAAATTTACCCAAAGTAAATTTTTATGTCTTGATTATAGAGAAGAATTTTGTTTTTCAAATATAACATATAATACTGAAAAAATATAGATTTAATGAGGGTACACCATTAAAAGGCAGCAAATCAACATTTTAAAGTAATTTATGTTTAAAATTAGATTCATTCTCCTTTTAAGCCTCTATCTATTAATGGATAAATGTAAAAACATTTAAAAATCATATATAATAATTTTATAGTTTTTTATGGTCATTCACTCCATTATAATAGCTAGTTGTCAACTACCATTTAAAATAATATTATTATTTTGTTAGTGTGAAACATATGATTTCCAAGAAACTCATTATTGTGTATCGGGTACGCCATCGAACATAGCATCCCATTTAATGTAGAATCTAGTTCAATAATATTAAAATTTTTGAATAATGTAATGTTCATTATTTACTTGGGATGTTAAAAAATACTTTAGGAAACATTATTAATCATGGGAAGTAAAAAAGGATTGTCTACAATGATCGTCATAAGATTTTAAGTTACTCATTGTTGTCTCCATCTGTTTCATAGTCAAATTATTCTTCATTATTTAGTCATGGACAATTATTGGCCCCACTAGTGAAGTCTCAAATATTTTGTACTGAACTAAAAATTTATCAATGAAAATTACTCTTGAACAAATTAAATGTATTATTATGTAAAATGGATATATAAAATATTCAATTCCTTGGTTTTATGTTTTTGGATTTTAAAATACCATTCGGAATTATGAACACTACTAATATAGACGTTAAATAGTGATCAAATGATTAGAATAAATGAATGGTTTTAACAAATCCAATTTAATGAGATAAAGAATTGTATGTTTTCATCTAGTATAATTTCTCCATACAAAGCCCATTTACTGGAGATTGGAAAGAAGGGGTTTTCATTGGGATTTTCTGTTGAAAAATCCTAAGGTGAGCTTCAAAACATTAAGATATAGCTGAACCGCCTATGGGGGATGTGAATGATGATAGTGATTACCACTAGAGCGATCTTATCCGAGCCACCCCATGATTCTTTCACCATTTCTCACCTTAACCATTGGGATTAAGTGGGTGTTATAAGGAGTAATGTAATAAGACTTTTCCATTAATGATTATACATTAATTTTATTATTGTTACATTTTAAATAGTTTTTAAAAGATAAAATAATTTTTTTAGTCAAAATTCCATTAAGAAGTCAATTTGGATGAAATAATGGATTTCATAATAAAATAATATTTTAATAAAATATTATTATATAATTTATTTTTATTAAATTTTAATGGTCATATATATTTTAGGACTACATTTGTAATTTTTATTACCGTTTTGAGGCTTTTTTTCCAAACCCATGATTTTTCTATAATTTTTTGATTTCATTTTATAAGATCAAATTCACATATTTAGAAAATTATTTATATAAAATGAATATTATTTTATGAATCAGGACGTGAATGTTATCCCAGGGTGATTTTTTATAAATTTTGACACTGTCAAACATTTTGGTATTAGTTATTTCTATTTAATTATATAATGTGTTTCATGACATCATAATTACCCAATAGTGATGTAATAAAATAATATAAACATTATTTTCAGACAATATATGTTTAATACTAAAAGTTATTTGATTTTCTATTCTTTGATTTATTTTACAAAAGAATTTGTAGAACCACCAAGACATATAAAACATTTTTCCCTTTAAATTTATTTCCATGAGGGTGTGACTCCCCTCAACATAGGAAAGCATAATATTTTGAGAAGATCAGCTATTTTCCATATAAATTATTTTGGTCCACTCCACTTTGGATAATAACATAGGGAAAACCCATTGTGTGGTTTGTCGATTTGATTAGTTTAATAATGAATTCCATCTCTTTTCCTACATAATCCCACCAAAAATCCAACCTCTACTGCACTCAAAGACTTTAATGCATGACCAAACCCTACCCTCTTATCTATAGAATCCAAAAAAGGTTTCCTAAGCTATTATGAAGCCCCTCACAATCCTCTCCCAATACATTGGTATCACACTTCCATGTAAGGTATTTTCATCCTTTGTTATTTTTTCCCAACTTTTTTTGTGTTTTTATGATAGTTTAATTTCAATTAAAAATATAGGGTTATGATTTAAAAACACCATCATCTTCCCTCCTTCTATTTTTATTAATGAGATACCCCTTTGTCTCTCATTAATGCCTCACATGTTATCTTGTTACCATACAGAAATTTAGAAAAGGATGTCTCTCTACAAATGTAAATTAATGCTATTCTTTTATTTTATTAATCTATATTTCATTACACATGTTAGAACATGTATATATATGACCCCCTAAATTTCCATTTTATGTATAAATTATGAGACACCCCTTCCACTCTCAACTACCATTTTTATGAATTCTTATCTCACACTGTTATGCTGTTGAAAATGAAACAAGATTTTCCAATCCTATTGCATTGTGTATTGAATAACATGCCTATTTATATATCAAGTGTATTCACATTTATAATTATTTACATATTTATTATAGTGTTTCATGTAATAATTCCACATTCATTTATTTTGTAATAAATTAATATGTTTAATGAGTCCATGTTATATGATCCATGTGGAAAACATATGCATGAAATGAAAGGAATAAGATGGATGTGCCCTAATATCACTCCAATTCATTTGGTAGAGATTTAAATATTGATATATAAAGTTCAATATGTGTTTTAGCATGATAATTCATGTGAAGTTAGGGTTTAATCATGTAACATGTGTAATGAACCTTAACTAATTCTAAAATAATGTTAAATGTTGTTTCCACATTTCCATGTTATGATAATCATGGTATGCCATGCCTTTATGTTCATGATTCTCAAATGATCCATTGATATTCATATTGCCTAACATGATTTTAATTCATAATGTTATGAATTTTTACTCCCATTCATGGCTTTTTATATCACACATTTCTTATTCATGTCTTCTGGTTATGCCATGAAATGCTAAGAATGAGGGAATGTAGTGGTCATGTAGAGGTTGTTTCAATAATGATGTTGTATTTCGTGTTTTAAGTCATTTTCTAATGTTCCTAATCCATAATTATTGTATACCTATCAATCATAAATGATGTATCAAGTGATTATTTTATGTAATAAATCATCATTATGTGTGTAATAAAAAGTAGGGTTGTTATGCTTTGTATCAAATTATTTGATAACATATTTTTTGGGAATAGGATTAGAAAACCATACTGAAGCCTTATAGGTATGAATAAGTATAATAAAAACATCCCTATGTTTTCTTGAGTATTGATTATGTGGATTATCAATAAAATACATCCCAGTCTGGATACATGCCAGTAGAGTTTTCTCTGAAACATATGTATCTAGGAGTGAAAAATTTGACAAGGAGTTTCGTGCATGACATGGGTTATCCTGGTACAAGTCAACATCCCTTCCTACACTCTTATATATGACATTCCTAGGGGATATTCTTTGGTAAATTCAAAAGCATAGTATAAACCATTGTTGTGGGAATAAAAATAAATGTACCTATGAATAAATGTTGGTAAGTAGAACATGGATAACATATATTGAAGGCTATAGATTCACAAGTTAAAGAAATAAATGTTATTTATAAGTAATCCATTTTTGCCTCTAGATTACCCTTTATGTGTTACACCTAACATTAATTTTATTCATTCCAATTTGTGGAAACAAAATGACTCATGCAAATAACCAATCAGAACATCAATGTAATGACAGTTCTATTGATATGCCCAATCCAATTAGAGAAATAATCTTGAACATCAACAAGATACACTCTCAGTTAACTAATTCATTGAATTGAAACTTCGGTCAAGAGGATCATTCATCCACCCCCATTCTATAAAATAACATGCCTTAATTTTGATCTTATTGAGACAACAACCTCCTAATTTTAATTGAACATTTGAATCCTCAATTTATGAAAAGTGTGTCAAATACATTGAAATGATTTTCTAAATATTTCAATTTTCTAAAAAAGAGAAGGTTCTTCTGGAAACTTATCATAGGTATGGTGAAGTTGATCAATGGTGCATTGATAAAAAATACAATGCCTGTGGAGGAGATCGTGGAATTGTAATGGAATGATTTTTTTAATGTGTTTTTCAACATGAATTTTCCTCACATCCCATGTCCTATGATTAAAAGGGACTTCCATTCCCCTATGTAAAAAAGACGACGAATCCATTAGAGATTATGAGGAAAACATAACAATTATTTCATGATATGCCTCCACATTTGTTGTTACAACCGAATTCATGGATTAGAATTAATTTTTTGGGAATAAACCTAGCCTATAGAAATCCCAAAAAATATGTGATGTCGATATCTATGAGGAAATTGTTAGATGTGCCCTCATGTTTGAAATGATGATCGGTGAAACTCAGGGTTATTATGTGGATAAGAAGATTAAGGTGGAATTAAATTATGGTGGTCCAGTTGATAAATCAAATGGTTCTACGAAATTCCAAAACCCCACTTTCCAATGGGGTGGAAATAAGAACCCTGTAAATTTATGAAAGGGGAAAAGAAATTCTTTATGTGTGCTAGATAAGGGCCCCTAGCCATTAACTGATGAAAAAAACATGTGGCTATGATATAGGAAAAGAATGATCTCTTTTAATCTAAAATCATTCTTCATTTCCTCAATTGTAAATAACCAGGTCACCTTGAAATATATTTCCATAGGACAATGGTTTTCGGAGGCAACCAAGAACATCCATGGCAGATAGGATGAGATTTCTCCACCACTATCGTCAATGTGAACCATGGAAACAATGTGGTGATAGTTATGCTAGTTATTCACCCAATAATATCGAAAGAACTCTTTGATTCTTGATATATGTATTCATTTGTATCATGTAAGATTAGTATAACAATCCCAACACCACCACAAATCATGTAGGTAATAATTTCACTGAGTACGTAAAATGGGGAAATCATTGTATCTCATCAATATAACTCGCCCATTGTCATGATTTGTGTATTGAAATTCATGGAAAACCTTTTCACACCCCCTCTTGTATAATTTTATTAAAATGTTTTCATGGATTTGTTTTCTATGTATAGAGCCCAAAAAAATTGTCGTGAGAGAAAATAACTCGCTATTTGGGGAATTGACACCCCAATTCTGTAAAAGTGAAAGGAGGTGGATGAATCTTCTTTAGCACCATCATCTCATGCATGGATATTATTACAGGATGAGCACACTTATCTAGCTCAGATAATTGAGTCTAATAGAAGTAACCATCAATGACGATATGTATATTGTGAGGGAATTCGTTGAAGTATTTCCTAGGGAAGTTCATTGTCTTCATCATGGAAGAGATTTTGAATTCTCAATTGAACTTATAGCTGCCAATATCCAAGAAACCATATATAAATTTTGTTGTTGAGCATGTGGAGCTGTAGAAAAAAGTACATAATAATATGGATAATGGGTTTATATCCCCAATTTCTTCACCATGGGGTGTACCAGTCCTCTTCATTAAGAAGAATGATGGGACAATGGCGTTTTTATTGATTATTGTGATCTGAAAAAATCAGTATAAAGAACAAGTATCCTTTACCCCGAATTAATGACATGTTCAATCAACTATGTGGAGCCCAGTGCTTTTCCGCGGATAATTTCAGTTAGAATATTACGATGTCAGAGTGAAGGAGGAAATCTCCATTACTGGTTTTCATACATGGTACGTGCACTATGAATTCTTAGTAATGCCTTTCTAGCTAACAAATTATTCAAAAATCGTCATGGTATTGATGAATAGAGTCACTTGAGATTACCTCAAAAAAACTATAGTATTTATTAACGATATTCTAATATACTCCAAAACATGGAGGATAATGAGGAGAATCTATGAACTGTACTTGAGACCTTAAGAAATAATAATCTCTCTGAAAAGTATAGAAAGTTTGGGTTTTAGTTGAAGTTGGTATTATTATTGGATCATATCATCACAAGAAAAGGCATATTTTTTTATACTTCCAGGATAGATGTTATTGAGGGATAAATGAGGCCAATATTGGTAAAGAATATCCATATATTCCTAGGGTTATCTGGATATTATTGCTAATTTTTGAGAAATTTTTCATGATTATCAACCCCTCTTTTTAAGCTAACATGAATGGGAGTAATGTTTACAAAGTGTTTCGAATGAAAGAAATAACTTCAAGGAGTTGAAATTAAGTCTTTTATATGTTCTATTTTTCACACAACCCATAAGTGGAGAACATTTTTTGGTATTTGGTGAGGCTTCAAATAAGGGAATAAGATGCGTGTTGATGAAAATTTACAAAGTCGTTGCAAATACTTCAAGGCAATGGATATTTAATGAGAAAAAGTATCACTAAATTGACCATGAGTTGGCTACAGTGATCATAAAAATAATATTTTTCGTGGAATTACCCCTTTGGGGAGATGTTTGAAATATATACGGACCACAAAAAGCTTCAAGTATATATTCACACAGAATGATTTGAACATGTGACCATGAAGACGGTTAGAGATTATCAAAGACTATGAAATCTCAATCCATTACGACCCTTGGGAAAGAAAACAAGGTGGAAGATTCTGTATGTAGAAAGGGCCCAAAAATATTATAATTAATGATAATTAAAAAGGATCCAATATTTTGTTTTGATGAAAATGGACATTGGAATCATTAAAAAAACAACATCATCAATCCTTCCACAAATGATTGCATAATCATATGTCATAGAAAGGTTAATGGATGCTCAATTGGCATTTGTAGAAATTCAGAAGAAAGTGGAAACTATCAGAAAAGGTAAATCCTCAGATATCTATGTCAATGTAGAAGAAATTGTGGAATTTGGGTCAAGATTATGTTTTCCAAAAAGTCAGTAGATTTAGAATGAACTTTTGGATGATGCACATGGTCTAAATTTCATCATTCAACCAGGAAACAAAAGTATATATTGATATATCCATGAATATTATCTGTATGAAAACATGAATAATGATATCACTATGCATATATTAGTGTGTCTAGCATATCATAAAGTAAAAACTGATAGGATGAAGTCTATGGGGATGCTACAACCATTAACCATACCATCATGGAAATTTGAGAACATCACAATGGGCTTTGTCACCGTACTTACTAAGACATAAAAATGAAAAAATGTTATCTAATTTGTTGTGGAGTATCATACAAAGAATGCACCATTCATTGTAATTATGGAGGATTTCTCATTGGATCAACTGATACCGATGTACACCTGAGATGTTGTAAGGTAGCATAGATTATAATAATTTATTGTATCTGATCGTGATCCATGATTACCCTTTTCATTATGGAAGAGTCTCCAACACTCTTGAAATAAATTGTTGAACTAGAGTATGACTTATTATCAAAAAACATATGACCATTCTGAGAGAACTATCAAAACACTTGAGGATATATTGTGATTATGCTCAATGGACAACAATGGCTGATGGGATCAACAAAATTATATGGTTGACTCCTCGGATAACAATAGTTTCCACTAAAGCATCCAAATGGATCATTATGGATCCACAGATGTGAAGAGGTGCAGGAAACCATCATGTCTAGATGATATTGGGGCGGTAAAAATCCTAGGTCTAAAATTAGTCAAATAAATTATGGAGAAGGTTAAGAACATTCATCCACAAATTAAAGCTTCTTAGAGTCGAGAAAAATGTTTTTGTGATAATCAAAGATGAGATATAGAAATTAATTATAGAGACATTGTATTCCTCAATATATCACTATGGATGTGTGTTATTAGATTTGGGATGAATTTAAAGAATAATCCAAGGTACATCATCCCTTTTTAGATCCACGATCTCATTGGAGATGTGGTCTATTGACTAGTTCTCCCACCAAACCTATCTCAACTAGATTATGTATTCCATGTATCACACTGGAGGAAGTACGTACATGACGGAGAACATGTACTGAATCCATAGGTGGTACTATTGGAGAATGAACTCTCCTATGAAGAGAAGCCAGTGAACATCATATATCATAGGGAGAAATTTATTCGGAATAAGACAATGCATCTCGTGATATTTTTTGGAGAAACCAGAAATATGAAGAAGTAATGTGGGAGTCGACGGATGTGATGAAGCATCGTTACTCACATATATTTTATTGTGGGAAAAGGTAAATTTCAAGGGAAAATTTTCTTAAGGTGAGAATATTTTAATTACCTAAACATTATCAATGAAAATTCCTATTGTACTTATTAAATTGAATTATAATGTAAAATCATTATATAAAATATTCACATCATTGGTTTTATTATTAGGGATTTTAAAAAACCAAAATGAATTTTGATCCTTGCAAAAAATTTCGTTAATCATTGATCACATGATTGGTATAAATATAGGACTTTTACAAATCTGATTTACTCTAAAAAAGGAATTGATCGTATCATCTAGTATAGTTTCTCTATACGAGTCCCATTAGATAGAGCTTCAAAATGAGGTGGTGTGATTTGGGTTCGCTTTTGACCAAGCCAAAGATGAGATTCAACTTGTTAATATCGATCCGAATATCCAATGGGGGAAGAAAACGTTGATAGGGATTACCTCCCGAGCGATGTTATCCACGCCACCCCAAGAGTCTATCACTATCTCACTCCTTACCCTTCAGGCTTATTCGGGTGTTATAAGGGGTTATGAAACAAGACATTAGAACAATGATTATGTGAATTGTTTTTGTACAGAATAAATTAAATAAATGAATTTTTTATAAATGTGAATTTTTTATTCTAAAATTTAAAATTCACATATATCATAAATTATTTTGATAAAATGAATATTATTATTGGAATCAAGATGTCGAAATTATCCAATAGTGAATTTTTCATAATTTTCTGCGACAGTCCAATTTTTGGATAAAACATAAATATTGTGTAAATATATAATGTGTTTTATGACCTCATAAAGACCAAATAGTGATTTAATAAAATAATATAATCATAATTTTAGTCCAATATATGTTTTATCATCAAAATTATGTGATATTATGTTTGTTTATTTATTTTATAGGGAATTAATGGACCCCTAAAGACTTATAAAACATTTTAGTTTTTTAATACTATTTCTATGAGAGTGTGACTCACCTCCAATTATGTAAGCTTAATATTTTAAGAAGTTGGGCCATTGGAAATATAAAATATTAATTTCTACACCACTTTTTAAAAACCCATTGGAAAACCCCATGGGATGGTTTATGGTTTTGATTAGTTCAATGGGTGGTGTTCCAAACAAAAATAATATTAAATTTCCCCTTCTTTCCTATGTAAATAGTCCCATGATCCCACATCCTCTTGAGTCAAAGCCTTTTTAGCAAGAAAAAACCCCTTCACTCCTCCCTTTATACCCTTAATGGTGCCCCATTATCCCAGAAATTCTCAATCATTACTCTCCCAAGCCTTTGGGATCACACTTCCAAGTAAGGGATTTTCTTCCATTCTAATTTTCCCCCAAATTTCATTATGTTGTTATGACATTTTAATTTCTCTTAAAAATGTTGGGGTATGATTTATCACCACCCCCATATATCCCTCCATACATTTGAATTATGAGATACCCCTTTCTCCCTCAATAAATCCTCCCATGTACACATATTTCCAAGCCAAAAATATGTACATGATTTCTCTCATCTCATTTACTTTCAAGAAATTCATTTGCTTTATGAATATAAATTACATTAAATATGTTGGGACATGTATGTATATGACACTGATACTGTAAATTTTATATAAATAAGATGAGACACCCTTTACACTCTCATCAACCATTTTTATGAATTCTTATCTCATGTTGTTACGCTGCCGACATTCAGCCATGATTTTTGAAACCAAAGTCATTGTGTAGTGAATATCATTCCCATATCTCAATCCAATGTATTTACCATTATGCCGATTTTCAATTTAAATATAGATTTTCACGTATTAATTCCACATTCCATTATCTTAAAATAAATTATTTCAATTAATTAATCAATGATAAATGATCAATGTGAATGAATTATGCATGAAATGAAATGACTAAGATGGGTGAGCTCTAAAATCGCCCAAATGCATTGTGTAATGATTAGTATCATGAAACGTCAAGTTAAATTAGTGTTTAATCAATATAATTCTAGTGAAATGATGGTTTACTCATGATCCACATACAATGAGACTTCTCTCATGCTAAATTCCCGTTAAATGTTGTATCCACATTTCAATGTTATGATAATCATGATATGTAATGAATTTATGTTCATGATTCCCTAGTGCTCTATTGATATGCATTTTTCCTATCATGTACTTTATTCTTTATGTTATTCCTTTCTTAATCTCTTAATGGGCTATATATCTTACAGTTATCTTATCCATGTCCTCATGTTATCTCATGCAATGCTAAATGCAAGGGAATGTAGTGGTCATTTAAAAGATGTTTTTAGTATAGATGTTGTGTTTTGTGTTTTAAGTAATTATGTAATGTTCCTATTCCCCAAAGGCACTATACCTATTGATAATCTATGTTGTATAAACTGAATATTTTTTTTAATAAATAGTGTTTATGTGTGTAATAAAAAGGAGGGTTGTTATATGTTTCCACCCAACAAAGTAGATAATGACATGTACACCCATATAGTGCTTCAAATGGACCCATTTGAATTGAGGTATGAAAAATATTTCCATACAAGAACACCACTAATGAAATATTATCTTCCCATGAGCCATTTAAATCTATTACACATGTCCATATAATTTCTTCCTTTCTTTACAATCATTTTTTATTTTCTGTACATCTAAGAATGATAGGTCGTACTCATTGTCAATTGAGTCTCATGGGATTTCTGTAATGATAAATTGATATCAGATGTCATACTCAGTTCTCCATATTATATAAATGAAATTTATATTCCATGAGACATTAAAACATTTCAGATATAGATATTGGACATATCCACCATCGTATGAGATTCTGGAATAGGAATGAAAGGATCTGACTTTGTGAGTCAATCAAGAATCAGCGCAATGACACCAATTATTCAAACTATTCTTGGTAGTTTGATTAAAAAAAATACATTGTTATCTGCTCTCATTTCCACACTAGAATAGAAAATTACTGCAACATACTTTTGGTCACTAATGATACGCCTTAACTTTCTGTCATGTTAAATAATAAGAAACAATCTCATCCACCCAATATTTCATTATATCAACCAAAACCATTATTTTAACACCTAATAAATGTTCTATATTCACATATGTGAATCAAATATTTATTGGTGGTATTAATGGAAAATATTTTCCTAAAAATCTATATGTATGACCATTTGATTTATGACCCAGTGTATAGAACTCTAATCCAGCTTCAATCCCTCAATGTTCACCCCACAATTATGTTTTTATATCTTCTAAAGACATTATAAATATGATTAACATTTTTATTTAATAGAATTTACTAATGTAGGAACTACAAAAATATGTAATAAAATTAGAACATCACCTCATCCTTCACATTCCACATTCATGTTTTCAAGGAATTATATTAATTTATACTCATCTGATGAATATTTTACAAATTGAGCATATGAATTTATAATTAATGCACCAGAAACTGAACAGACATTACCCAATGTATACATCAATTAAATTTTAAAAAAATTGGACATACTCTATAAATATTATTTTTCTCAGATTCATATATCTATTTTTAAATATTTATTTATGCTATTTTGTTCCATAAACACAGTATATTTCTCAAAAAAGTGGTTAATATGTCAGGTATTTAAGGCATGGATGAGTGCATCTAACTCTAAATAATAAGTTGGGTAGCTCCTATTGTGGACCATTATCATCCTTGATTCATAATCAATAAAATTTTCCTCTTTCATGAGTACACAACCAAACCCAGATGTCAACAAATATGACTACACAATATACTATTTCATGAGTCTGGAAATATCAATATATGTGTTGATGTTAGGGAAAAATTCATCTCCAGAAAATATTTCTAGTATTCCATTGTCCATTGTAGAAAAAAATTATTCATTTTAATATCTATAATTTGAGAAACTAGTAATGAGAAGTCATGAAAAAATCCCAATAATTAACTAGAATATCCATGAAATCTTTGTATCTCATAGACTTTCGATGGTGGTTACTAGGAGATAAAAGATTTTATCATATTTGGATCTACTAAAACACCACCTTCAATAATAAAATGGACGTGGAAATGTACCACATTTATTCAAGAATAAAACATTTCAAATTTTGAATAAAAAAGACCGGTTCTTAATATTTTCGTCATTATAGAAACATATTTCTCATTCTTAGTCTTTGTCCTTAAATACACTAGTATTTTATCCACAAACACTAACAAAAAAAGAAAGATGATGTTACTGAAATTTATGATTCCTAAATTCTATAAATGCCTATGGTTCAATTTAATGATCGAAGTGCATTACCACATTTTTAAAATGTCTATATCTTCTTCTGAAAGCTTACTTTGGAATACCCTCCCTTCAAACTATCAATTGGTGATATATTGATCGCAGGTTAATATTTTAAAACAATTGAGAACCTCTCAATTGATCATATAGATGATAAATGTATGGTATTGGAAATATGATCTTTATCATATTAATGTATATGATTCTTGTATAATTTAATAACAATTATTTCACCATTATACAGGAGGTTAACCTACCCCAACCAAGGAAAATACAAGGTAAGGGTTTATTTCACAATCTATTCATTATCCGAGGTTGTTTATATGTAATAATCAACAGCGATCTCTTTATCATCCACACCCATGTTTCTTAAAAATGTATTTCAAAACATTTTTACTATTTACAAGAATATGGGTTAAAGACATTTATACCCTTGTTTGAATTTTTTTAAGAGTTTTATAAAGGAATCTTTCCGTCGTTTTCCAAACAAGGTGCTTTAAACCTTTTCGATAGATTTAAGGTAAGAATGTTTTTTTAACTTATACGCCTGGTGCAGTTATTTTCCACTTTTATAAAATCTTCGAAGATTCCCTTACAAGCTTATAAGAATATTTTCAATGAAAATTTTTTAATTCATAAATATAATACTCTTAAATGATTTCAAAATAGAAAGAGATATTTCTCTAAAAAGAGTTTTGATTTCATCTATGTCAACATCCATTGATGGAATTTACGAATATTTGAATTTGATTTATTATGATACAAAACTTCTATATTATATTTATTTTTTGTGATATGTTTGACTGTGGAAGTATTTTTATACCGTTCATAGTTTATGGTGAAAGTATTGACATTTCGTATGATAGTTTTGATACGAATGTTTATGTTATGTTTAAACCTTTTCATATGGGAATGCATTGGACTTAATATGTGACGGGTGGAGCCCGCTATAGCTCCTCGATGCATCGGTAGGTCTCATGATACAAACTAGGGTCTTGGCACAAGGCCTTGACAAAATCTTATTTGTAGTCTTGGAACGAGGCCTTGGATATGTGGTTATGATAGTCTGGCATTATTCATTCCATCATTATGAAAGTGGTTATTGATATTGCATGTGATTATTCGATTAGTAGAATATCCATGCGAATAAGTAAATGGCATTATTTCCTTTTATTTTTTCCATACTATGTTTATGTTCAAGTTTAAAAGGCTTTTGTTTTAGTTATACATTTCCTTAAATGTTTATTATTATTTATGAATGTTTTTGCTATATTGTTATCCATACTGGGCATTTGAGCTCACCCCTTTTCTATGTTTTATTTTTCCCAGGGTATGAAGAAGTAAATTATGAATGACCTGTAGGATAGTATTTGGGGATATGAGTGTGGAATATGAAGAAAAAATTCTGTTGTATTTTTCATTTTTATGATGTAATGTAAGACTTGTGAATATATCTAATATTTCCAAGGCTACTAAACCAATCAGTCTTTTGAGATTTGATATTTCTTGTGATCATTCCAATTTTATGTAATAATGCACTGACTCTAGGTAACTTGGGTCGGGGCATTATAGTTGGTATCAGAGGAAGTTTAGTACAAACCTTGGAAGCAAGATTTAGATAAACTCTGATTAGAGCACATAGATTTAAGATGGACATTGAGGATTAGTATAGAAGAACTTCTAGAATTTTGGTATTTAGAGATTTTGTTAGTTTTCCGAGCAATACATCCCAGTCTGGATACGAGCAGGTAGAGGCGGCTCTGGCACAGATGTACCTAGGGGTAAAACCTGAAAACACAGCTTTGAGAAAGACTCGAACGGGAACTGGTGCATGACAACGGGCCTTTCTGCACTCTTGGTTACGACACTCCCGGGGGATATGCTTAGGATAACTCTCATTTCATTACAAATCATTATGAATGGATTATGAGTATATACATCCTCAAAGAAATTTTTTTTATGATTATGTATTATATCCATAAATAGTTCAATTTATGTTAAGTGTTTTATAGGTATGGAATTATGTATTTTTATTCATAAACTGATCTAGTTTATGCCGTTGTTTAGAAATGGCGCCTAGTGGAAGAAATGGAAACTATATCAATGCACGCACTCCATGTATGGATTGCCCTCTTATGCAAGATAATTATAGTGGAGCTGGTGATGCAACTGGTGTTGATCAGCTAATCACCCTACTGAGAAAACTCACTCAGGTTATGAATAAGAACCTTACCTGTATGGAGCACCCTGATCAGCAGCGTGGAGGATAAATGTTAGATCGATTCATGAGGCAACAACCGCCAATGTTCAGTGGGAGTACAATCCCCAAAGTAGATGAGCAATGGATATTTTCCCTAGAGAAAATATTTCAGGCTTTGGGGAGTAGTGAAAGGGAAAAAGTTATCATGGCAGTTTTCCACCTCATTGGAGATGCTGATCAATAGTGGTCATTGATTCAAAATATGAAGGAAGATGATGAAGTGTCATATATGGAATGGAGGGAGTTCAATGATCTATTTTTAGAAAAATACTTTCCTCGCGACCACCGAGCAGATATGGAAAGGCAGTTCTTGAGTCTAAGACAAAAGGAGGATTAGAATGTCGAAAAGTATGAGGCTATCTTCACAAGGTTAGAAAGGTATGGTGGAGATTATATACGTAACCCAAGAAGTAAGATTGATCGTTACTTTTAAGAGTTAAAACAATTTCTCCATCGAGCATTAGTCTCAAAATCCTTTTCATCGAATGAAGACATTGTCTCATGTGCTATCAAGACCGAAAAGGAAATCTCTAAGTCTTCTGAATTTAAAACAAAGAAAGAGAAGAAGATATCTTATGATCAATCTAGGAATGGAAATAAGTGGAAGAAGGAAAATGTTGAATATCTATCATGTGGTAAATGTGGGAAGAAACACCCCAGTACTTGCTTGAAGGGAACAGGTGTCTGTTACAAGTGTGGCGAAAAAGGCCACCAAGCTCATGATTGAAAGGGGAAGAAGGAAGCTACCAATGTTCAGTGCTACAATTTCAGGGAGATGGGGCATTATTCAAATGAATGTCCTATGCGTCAGGATAACATACCTCAGAAAAGGCCAAGGGATCAAGGACAAGATTATGATATCACTACTGCTGAGGTAGAAGCTCTGAAAGACGTGGTGGTAGTTAATTTAATTGTTTCATCAAGTTTAGCAAATGAATTATTTGATTATGGATCATCTCATTGTTTCATATCTTCCCATTTTTCTAATAAAATTAGATATTTCCAATTTGATTTAACAAGGGAGTTGTTAGTTAAAACTCCTAAGGGAAGTATCATTGCAACAAAGTTTTGTGAATCAGTCTCTATTAGAGCACATACATGTTGTTTATCTACTGATCTCATTGTCATACCTATGATTGAGTTTGATATAATACTCGGTATGGACTGGATTTCCGACTATGATGCGAAGATTAATTGTATGAAGAAAGAGGTTACGATTCTCGATGATGATGATAAGGAACACCTTAACTTTAGAGGATAATCGTCACCACCTAATTGTTATCTACATCCACCCCCAATAGCTCAACTAAATTCAATTAATGGGGAGGAAGACAATGAAATAACTCTGGGTGAGGACGCAATGGTCAAATAGAGGATGTACATATTGTGAAAGAATTTGTAGATGTATTTCCGGAAGATTTACCCGGACATCCTCTAGAACGAGAAGTTGAGTTTTCCATTGATTTAATTCCTGGATCAAGGCCTATATCAAATACCCCTTATAGAATGGCCACTGTAGAATTAGTTGAACTAAAGAAACAACTATAGGAATTGAGTAATAAGGGATTTATTCGCCCTAGTTTTTCTCCATGGGGAGCCCCTATTCTTTTTGTTAAAGAGAATGACAGATCTATGAGGTTATGTATCAACTACAGGGAGATCAATGCTATAACAATAAAGAAAAAGTATCCCCTACCATGCATTGATGATTTATTTGACCAACTACATGGAGCTCAATACATTTAAAAGATTAACCTTCGATCTGCATTCCATCAGTTGTGTGTGAAGAATGAAGACATTCTGAAGGCAGCATTTCGAACCAGGTACATGCATTACGAGTTTACTGTAATGCCTTTTAGATTAACTAATGTACCCTCTGTATTCATGGATCTGATGAATAGAGTTTTCAACGAGTATCTCAATGAATTTGTGGTGGTATTTATTGATGATATCTTATATACTCCAAAAGCTACGAAGATCATGAAAATCACATGCGCATTATCTTGAAGACTCTGAGAAGGCATGAATTATATGGGATGTTTAGCAAGTGTGAATTCTGGCTTCAAGAGATTTTTTTTCTTGGCCATATTGTCTCTAATGATGGAATATCTGTTGATCCTTCTAAGACCATGGAAATCCAAGAACGGCCAGCACCTACGAGTATAACTGAGGTACGTAGTTTTATTGGTTTGGAAGGTTATTATCGAGGTTTCGTCTAAAATATTGCCCGATTGGCTAACCCATTAACGAAGCTCACATGTAAAGGGGTTAAATTTTTTGGGACAAAAGGGTGTGAAGAATGTTTCGATGAATTGAAGAGAATATTATTCAATGCTCCTATATTGACTCTACCATCAGGGAATGATAGGTTCGTTATTTATAGTGATCCATCGAAGAATGGACTTGGTTGTGTCCTTATGCAGATTGATAGAGTTATTGCTTATGCATCACGATAGTTGAAAATTCATGAACAAAAATATCCTACTAATGATCTCGAGTTAGCAGCTATGATATTTTCTTTGATGATATGGAGGTACTACCTCTATGGTGAAAAATGTGAGATTTATACTGATCACAAGATTTTAAAGTATATTTTTTCTCACAAAAAGAACTCAACATGAGGAAAAGGATATGGCATGAATTACTCATGGATTATGATTGCACGATACACTACCACCCTGGGAAGGCAAACAAGGTGGCAGATGCTTTGACCAGAAAAGATCACGGAGTTTTGAACAATATGAGAATTGAAAGGAACCAATATTCATGGATCTAGTGAAGATGGACCTGGGAATAACCAGGGAAGCAGAAACATCAATTCTTTTTCAAATGGTTGTCAAACCATCTTTACCAGAAAGGATCAAGAGTTATCAGACCGATGATGAAGAATTTCAAAAGTAGATTAAATCTGTTAATGATGGGAGACTGAGAGACTTTGTGTATGAAGATGGAATTTTGAAATTCGGGAAAAGACTATATGTTCCAGATATACCTGATCTAAAAAGGGAATTACTGGATGATGCTCATAGTTCCAATTTCTCTATACACCCTGGAAGCACCAAAATGTATAGGGATTTGAAAGATAATTTTTGGTGGGACAATATGAAGAGGGATATTGCTGATTTTGTGTCAAGATGTATGGTTTGTCAACAAGTTAAAGTTGGATGGCAACAACCTGGAGAAGTCATGCAACCTCTTCCCATACTAGAGTGGAAATGGGACAATATTACGATGGACTTTGTCAGGGGGCTACCAAAGACTCCTAGAAGGAATGATGCAATATGGGTTATTATTGATCGTCTTACCAAGTCAGCACATTTTCTTGATATAAGAGAAGATCTAACACTGGAACGTCTAGCATGACTATATATTAATGAAGTTGTGAGACTTAATGGAGTACCCCTATCGATTTTTTCTGATCGTGATCACCGTTTTACTTCAAGATTCTGAAAGACTATTCCAAAATCCCTGGATACTAAACATCATTTGAGCACTGCCTACCACCCTCAGATAGACGAACAATCATAACGGACTATTCAAACCTTAGAAGACATGTTGAGATCCTTCTCACTCGACTTTCAGGGTATGTGGTATCATTATTTACCTCTGTTAGAATTTTTCTATAACAATACCTTCCATTCGAGTATTCAGATGGCACCATATGAAGCGTTATACGGAAAGAGATGTCACACACCAACCTGTTGGGATGACGTTGGTGAAAGAAAACTTTTAGGTCTAGAACTGGTGGAGAAAATGGTGGAAAATGTGAAGGTAATCCAAAATCACATCAAAGCAGCTCAAAGTAGGCAGAAGAGCTATCACGATAATCGAAGGAAGGATTTAGAATTTCAAGTCAGTGATCATGTTTTCCTGATGGTATCTCCATGGAAGGAAGTCATACATTTTGGTAAGAAATGTAAATTGAGTCCCAGGTACATCGGACCTTTTGAAATTCTAGAACGAATTGGGGCTGTAGCTTACCGATTGGCAATGCCGCCAAGTCTCTCCAAAGTTCACGATGTGTTCCACGTATCTCTATTGAAGAAATACATGCCTGACCCAACGCATGTACCCACCTATGAGGAGTTAGAACTGGAACCCGATCTATCTTATTTTAAAGAGCCCGTCAGGTTTCTTGATATGAGAGAACAAGTACTGAGAAACCGGAGGACACGTCTGGTAAAAGTTTTGTGGAGAAACCATAAGATGGAAGAGGCAACATGGGAACCTGAGGATCTTATAATGAAGAACCACCCGAGTCTTTTAATGTCATAAGTATTATAGAAATTTATAGAATGATATTATTTGGAGGGGAGAATGTAACACCCCAAGCTTCTATGATACGCTTCTATTTGAAGAATGTGATAGCGTGTGTTGTACGCAACACCGAGTTCTAACACACCATAACCAATCAAACTAGCAGTTATGAATAGTAATAACTAATTTTTGAAATTATATATATTTTATATTTCAAAATGTACTTTATTTTTTGATTCAGAATATCGAATTTTGCCTATGGTGAGATTTTTTGTACTTTTCGGATAACTTTAATATTTTGATGAAGAGTGAAAACTACTAAATTTTAATTAAAAACAACTTTTTTAATCAAAATAATTAATGGTGATAAATTATGAATTTGAGTGGTTTTAAAGTATATTTAGAATATAGTTTTACTATTTAATACAATTTTTGCTGTTGGACATAATTTTACAATTAAACCAGACATAAACAAGGGTCAATCTTTTGATAGATATTATCTCTTAAAACACGCTTTTGGTTTTAACAACGAGAATTAATTTTAAATTAATTTCGGCCACTTCTATGTTTTGAATTTGGAAAAATGGATTCCCTATTTTGAATCAGGATTTTCAAATTGTGTAAATATGTAACTTTTATTTTTAGACATTTTGAATAATTACTTCGGTATATATTTTATTTACCATGGTTAAGGGTAAATCTGGTAAATAAGGGTTAAAAAATAATATTATAATAATACTAAATTACCCTAAAACGTGTCTTAGCCTTATTGGATGATACATGTTCAACCATAGTCATCTTTGGGTCTATTTTCGGACCCCATGGAGCCACTTGTAGGTGATAGGGACACTTAATTTTAATTAAGTTAAAATAATCACAAAATTGACATAAGCATATAACTTTTAGAAAAACAATTTCTACATAGGGTTATATATGTTGGATTTCCGACTATAAATATTCATTAGAAAGTTAAAAAGATTTAATATAGAATTATATTTTATTTATAATTTTTAGACTTTATATAATTTAATTTCGTTATGACACAATTATGATGGAGTAATTACAATAATAGTGACAAATTAAAATAATTGATATTATAAATACCCAAATAAATATAATTTTAGGCTTTTAATGAATTAAACTAATTTTCTAGGATAATATGACATATTAGGATTTATTTAATTGACATTTTTCTAAGTAATAATTATTTTATGAGTTTCAAAAAAATCTACTATTGAATAGTGTCAAAACTGACAAAAAAGAGATTTTAAAACAAATATTATATTATTAATTGATATTAAATTTCAAAAAATCTAATATTCGGCCAAGAGACTTATATAATGATAGTTATATCATTAATGGACCACTTGACGATCGCTTGGATGTATATAGTAAATTTATTAACCATATAATATAAAAATACAAAGAGACATTGTAAAAATGAAACTAATTAACTTAGAGTTATTACATAAAGATAAGGTAAATATAAGTACCAAAACCTATCTTAATTCTATAGGTTGATTGGTTTTTGACCCATACCCACCTTAAAATTTAAATAATATACTTTGGAGCCATTAAAACCGAATATTAATTTATTATAAATTAATATTTCTAGCTTTTCCAAAGGTGCCCCTCACCCCTCTTATAAAAGGGCACTCCTCCTTCTGATTTATTCACACCATCAATGACTTTTGGTTCGGCCAAACTCTTCCAAAATACTCTCCCAACTTTCCTCAATACAACCTAGAGCCCTTAGTTTGATCATAAACCCAACCTAATGATCACTTTTGATCAAATCAAAAGGAGTAACCCGAAAGAAGAGGTAATGTTTTCAACACCACTTTTCAAGTTCCTTTCTTCTTCCACATCTTCATTCGTTGTTATTACCATTCTAAAATAATAACTCCAGTACCTTATATATACTGTGATGTTATTATAAATATGGTATAACCATATTCAGTATTCTATCCACCCTTTGAATAACATGTCACCATACGTGCGTACGTACGACTTACCGTCTCCACGTCGTGGTGTAATTGTTATTCAATATATTATTATTTGGATGGGTATACTAATGATGTGTAACTCATGTAAATAATAAATATAACATGTTAATTATTATTTATATATGATATAAAATCCATTTATATATTATTTTAATATCAAAAGAATGATATTGTCACACATGCGTACGTACGGACTACCATCTCCACGAACGCGATGAGATTCATTCTCCATCGTATCCATTCAAGTATAATTATAATTTGATGATTTAAAAATGATTTTTAAGGACATGATATCATGCTGGATATGAATAATATACAAACTATCCATTAAAAACATGGCTTACATAACAAAACATATAAAATAAAACGAGTAAGTTAACACCCGAAACAACGATAATACTAAGATATTATTAACAAATCAATGTTAAATGATCATATATGATATCATATTAATGTATATGATTTTTTATAATTTAATAACAATTATTTCACCATTATACGCGAGGTTAACCTACCAAAACCATGGAAAAGTACAAGGTAAGGGTTTATTTCACAATATCTTCATTATCCGAGGTTGTTTATATGTAATAATCTACTGAGATATCTTTATCATCCACACCCATGTTTCATAAAAATGTATTTCAAAACATTTTTATTATTTACAAGAATATGGGTTAAAGACCTTTATACCCTTTATTGACTTTTTATAAGATTTTTATAAAGAATCTTTTTGTCGTTTTCCAAACAAGGTGATTTTAACCTTTTCGACAGATTTAATGTAAGAATGTTTTTTTAACTTATACGGCGGGTATGGTTATTTTCTGCCGTTATAAAATTGTCGAAGCTTACCTTACAAGCTTATAAGAATATTTTCATAGAAAATGTTTTATTTCATAAATAGAAGACTGTTAAATGATTTTAAAATAGAAAGATATATTTCTATAAAAAGTTTTTTGATTTAATCTATGTCAACATCCTTTGACGGATTTTATGATTATTTGAATTTGATTTTTTATGATACAAAACTTCTATATTATATTGAAGGTTTTGTGATATGTTTGACTATGGATGTGATATTTTTATATCGTTCATTGTTTATTGTGAAAGTATTGACATTTCTTATGCTATTTTTAATATGAATGTTTATGTTATGTTCAAACCTTTTCATATGGGAATTCATTGGACTTAATATGTGTCAGGTGGAGCTCGCTATAGCTCCTCGATGCATCATTAGGTCTAATGAGATAATATAGTGTCTTGGCACAAGGCCTTGACAAAATTTTATTTGTAGTCTTGGCATGAGGACTTGGCTATGTGGTTATAATAGTCTAGCATTATGCATTCCATCATATTGAAAGTGGTTATTGCTATTGCATGTGATTATTCGATTAGTAGAATATCCATTTGAATAAGTAAATGGAATTATTTCATTTTATTTTTCCATACTATTATTAAGTTCATGTTTAAAAGGCTTTTGTTTTAGTTATACATTTCCTTAAATGTTTATTCTTATTTATGAAAGTTTCCGCTATATTGTTATACTTACTGGGCATTTGAGCTCACCCCTTTTCTATGATTTATTTTTCCCAGTGTATGAAGAAGTAAATTATGAATGAACTGCAGGGATAACATGTGGGGATATGAGTGTGGAATATGAAGAAAAGATGTTGTTGTAGTTTTCATTTTTTTAATTTAATGTAAGACTTATGAATATATCTATTATTTGAAAGGCTACTAAACCAATCGGTCTTTCGAGATTTGATCATTCTTGTGATCATGTAAATGTTATGTAATAATGTACCAAATATGGGTAACTTGGGTCGGGGCGTTACATATTTGGCTTTCTCTACCTGAGTATTTTTTGTATTATGATAATTACCATGGAAATATAATTTCAACTAACGTGGATAATGATATTTTCTTCACCCTATTTAAGTGTATGATGCATGAAACATCATTTAATGTCCCTAACAACCAAAAATGGTGAATTGTGACAACATAACTGAAGATTTCACAACTTAATGAAATTATGGAACATCCATAGTGGTGTTGTACACTCTCGCATCATGCGGTCAAGAGAAAGACAATGGAAACATCTATCCTTATTAATGGATCATAGAGGAAGATTAAACAGTCATGCCCTTTTATTTTGTTTCTTTCATAATACATAGATGTAGGTTTCCTTCATAAACACCTCCCCCCCGCATTATAGTTCCCAATAGTTCCCATCTGTATGGACATAATTCATTCTCCCATATCTCCTAATATTTCCCATTCAGTCACTATCAATATATTGACCATATATGTATAGTAAATAATACATAGCACATAAAGAATCAATAAAAACTCAATTATCATTATTGATTGAAAAAATGCATTCATTTAAGGACACACATGTAGAAAACCCAGGTACCAAACACACTAAGTTCAACAATTTGTCCACATACACTATGGAATAATTTATTTCTTATATCAGGATGATGATATTTTTGTTCTCTCAAAGTTGAAAATTTAATGATGTAATTGTTTTTTGAAATATTCTTCCAAATCCTCCCAACTCGGGCCATGATCTAGTTTAGCATGCACGTCTAGATCCTTCCGCTAGTTTGAATGATCCTCAAGAATAGACATCTCCATCATGAATTTTGTCTCCGCTAGTGTGGTGATGCAATCAATGATATTATTCATCATATTTATCCACACAAATTCCTTTTCTATTTTTCATTAACCACACAGTATGTGTATATTATTATTCTAGAAATGGATGGAATGATCCACTTGACAAAGATCATTCCTCTGAATCCCTATATCAATATAAAAAAATCATGTGCAATACTATGAACCAGCTATTGTTTCGCATGTGGCATAGGTTGAACCACATTCATTGGAGATTAATGAAATTCAATTCTAGGACTCCTACTTGGTTCCATTTCTATAAACACAACAATTTTATAAGCCTCACATTCTGTTTACATGAGTCTTAGCAATTTCATAGTCTATCGCATCAACGATTATATCATTTCCTCCCAAAATCATATGATACCATGTTCAACCATTTTTTGAAAACTCTATACCAGATTTACAATAACAATAATATTTTAAAATACCACAATGTTGCTCTTTTTAAAAATCTCACAATTTAAATCCATTTTATCATGTTTAAAAAATAAACAACAATAAACGATTTCAAATTTCATTACACAAAAAATATATTTTCACTCTTAATAGTAATTCATGCCTATAACGAATGTCATGACCATATCATTGTCTAAAACCATGTAAATGAAATTCCAAGTCCAATAAATTCCTCCAAAAGACATATATACTCAAATACTATGTAAAATGATGTTCAGTGTAACATGGTTTGAAACATAATATTATTCTCTACATATTAAGTTTTAACAATCCTACTACATTCTATAATCCAAACATGATAAGTAGACAAGATGCATTAAAATCCAAGAATGAAAAAATACGATCCCAAGGACTAAAAATGACTTATAACACTTTTTTCACAATGGAACATGATGATACCGTTTGTCTTAAACGTAATTTTGGAATAACAAAACAAATACAACATTTAAAATCCCTCTTATTATTATGGGCTTGAGAAGTTGGGAAGAATATTAGATGTCCTTAATGGAAATCCCCATCATGTCAAAGGATGGAAATAGATTCATATGTAATTCAGTACATTTGGGGGATGATTTATCCTATCTGAATAACAATACGAACTCAAAGACAAAACCAAATGAATTCATCTCAAAGAGTGAAATACAATACCAAGGCACATACTAATGAAGAAGTATATAAATTTTTTCAAAATGGAAGTACCAAGATGATATAGTTTGTCTAAATCTGAATATTGGTCCAATAAAAATAGATATAATTTATAACATCCCCCATATTATCATTGTATTGAGATGGTGGGAATAAAATTATTCGGCCTTAAGAGACATCCCTAACATGAAAACAGCTATAAATAAATATCAATGGGATTCAATACTATTGGAGGATTATATTCTATTAAAGAATAAAATAGTAACCATGAAAATACATAACCAATCAATGTAATATATGATGAATGATAATGCAGAAAGGGATGCCAGCATTTCATTTATCCAAATCTATATGAAACTATGAACCATAGTGGACGAAAAAATAAAAAAAATAACCCATGAAAACATCATGATTAAGATGTAATATATGAAAAGATTCTTCAACAACCAATGTATCATGATGTTCATCTAATGATGTGTTCACCTTATATTTTTACAAATTTTTATAAAATTTTTTTTCAAGAGCACCGAAGTGCCAATGTTGGACTGACTACAAAAACTCATTTGGATATCTCCAATGAGTTCCCTACTCATGGAAATTATATTGAACATGTTATCCAATTATATAAAATATGTTTTGTTAAAAAAATCTAAATTAGCTTATGTAAAAATATAAAACAGTTCCAATGTAAGACAATTTTCTCAATCAACACAAATTTCCAAGAAATGAATCCGAAAAACATTCCAAAATCAGTTCATTAATTCCACTTTTGTTTACCCCATTCAAATATACAAATCCTCAAATATAAACATGAATTATTAGTTATCACAAGTCCATTCTCATGTGTAGTTTCACACAAATCTAATTATTAATCCAATGGTAATTAAATATCACAGGCCATTACACCTTTGAAACTAAGTAAACTTTCAAATTATAACAATTCCATGAAATTCCACACGAACACACACCAGTTATTCTCAAAAAGAAAGAAAAAATAATCACGATAAAACCATTTCAATAATTTTTTATTGAAATATATATCCTATTAATAACAATAAATCTATTTTAAAATCAATATTTTAAAATAATTTATCAAATCACATGAACCATAATTCATGAATTTCCAAAAAAATCCATGACAATCACTAATGATGGGTTCTACCATGTTTTCCACAGTAGTTTAAAAAATTCAATCAATATAATCAATTTTATATTAATATAATTATTAATATCATGAGGATTCTAGATTGAATCCATATGGCTTAGGTTTTATGACTAAAATCGGGATACACATGAAAAAAGTCAACAACTGAGTTAAATATCCACAATCCCACATTAAAACTCATCCCCTATATAAAAACCATCAAATAAAATAAAACTTTTCATCTGAATCTATAGATCTACACATAATGATTGAATATCTATGAAAATGATGGAGAAGGAGATTTATATATAACAAAAAATCAAGAACAATTATGGATGGTCACTTACCACATGAATCGTGCTTTAATGCCCCAAGGTATGACTCTAGATCGCATAAAACTCGAATGGATGAGGTTATCCAACCTTAGAGAGGAAAAAATATAGAGTATAATCAATTTTGTGGAAAATTAATTAAAACAGAATGTTGAAGTATATTAGATTTTATAGGATCTAGTATTTCAATGGACCATGAAATAATCCCACATTTATGAAAATCGTGTACTAGACAATACCATAAGGATGACCCTCAAACAGTTATCTCAAAAAAAAATTAAACAATGTTCCAACATTGATAAATCAAATTATCCAACAAGGAATAATTTCTCCTAGGATTCCACCCAATTTGTACAAATTGTGTGACAGTTGTGTGCCTTCACGTTTACCTCGGTCTCATAAGAAACGTTTGTCTGTAGGAGATATGTGGTTATGCCAAACCATACTCAAACTGTTCCCCAATATCAATTCCGCAAAATAATCCAAAATGTGTGTATATCATACCATACATAACAAATATACATTACATATGAAAAAAGGATAAATAATGGGTTACATACCAAAAACACAATGATGTTACACATCATAGGAGATACAAAACATTCACTAATGTGTTTATGTAGAGTGTTTTCTCTAAAAGTGACATATTTAATTTTTATGGTGTATTTATTTTTGGAACGAATTTTCATGGGTTATCTCAAATGAAGGGTGACATTTCGATACATGGGTGCAATAGAGTGGGTTACCAAGGTTGTCTCTTTGAGGATATAGTAATTGAAGAACTTATTAAATGTATTTTGGAAAAAAATACAAGGGGTAAAATAAACATCTTAAAATGATTGGGGTTTTAATTTCTAAATATAGTTTAATAATACATGAATAATATTCTACTTTTTTTAAAATATATCATAGAAAACACAATTTGAATTTTTTTTTAGAATTTTTTTTTCAAAGGTGTAATCTTTCTAAATATACCTATTCATTTACATTCTAATCATTAACATTTAACTTAATATTCCCTTTATTATAATCCCACGATATTTAAAACCATTAACCCTATGGGAGTTAACATAACCACAAAGATGAAACTAATTAAACCCTATAGAGCCATTATAACCTGAATATGATTGTATAATAAAATAATATTTCACGCTTTTCCTAAATTAATCCTCAACTTTCTTATAAAATGGTACCTCCCCTTCTCTTAATTTCACACCACCAAATCCTTATGCTTTAACCAATCCCTCCTCGAATATCCTCCCATATATCCACACTTCAATTTAAAAGCCTTTATTTTATCAAAATCTATCCTAAGGAGACCTTATGATCAAATCAAAAGGAAGCACCCGAAGAATAGGTAATAATTTCATTACCTATTCCAAAGTTCTTTTCATCATTCACTTCCTCATTCATTTTTTTCTTCATACCAAAATAATAAGTCCAAGACCTTATCCATATTGTGTTGTAATTATAAAAATTTTACAACTTTATTTGAAATTCTATCCATCCAATGAATGATAAAGTCCCAATAAGTGCACATGTATGGCTAATCATCTCCACGCCGTGGTGTAGTTTCTTATTCAACACTTCATTATTAGGATGGGTGTAATAATAAGTATAATTTATGTAAAAATAAATATATCATTTTAATGATTCTGTAAATATGATATACCATCGAATTACATACGATTTCACCATCAAAATAATGTTATTGTCACTAATATGTACATACGGATCACTGTCTCCACTAACGCAATGAGATTCATTACCCATCACATCCATTCACGGATAATATTCATTTTATGAATAAAATAACGTTTATGAACATAATATCATTATCGATATTAATCAAATATATATAATCCATATCAAAAATGACTTATATAACAAAATTTATAAAGGAAAATGAATCAGTTAACACCAGAAACAATTATACTACCAAAATATTATTAACAAAGAAATATTAGATGATCGCATATAATATCATATATAAGTGTATGGTTCTAGTATAATTTATTAAAAATTATTTAAATATTATATAAGATGTTATCATACTGTCGACTATAGAAAATTACATGATAATAGTTAATTTTACAATCTAATTATTATGGGAGGTTTTTTATACATAAGCATCTATTTGAAATTCTATATCATTCACATCGTTTTTTCGTAAAAATGTATTTCAAAAAATTATTACTATTTTTTAGAGTATTGTATAATGTCATTTATTCACATGGATGACGTTTTATTAATTTTTTTAAGGAATCATTTCGTCATTTTCAAAACAAGGTACATTATAACCATCTAGTCAAATTATGGAAAGAACATTTTTTTAACAAATAAGAAGGGTGAGACTCTTTTCATCCATTATAAAAACATTGAGACATCCATTAAAAGTTAAGAATAATATTTTCAAAATAGTTGTTTAATTTTATAATTACATGACTTTTATATGATTTCAAAATAAAAATAGATATTTCTCTCGTATTGTTTTCATTTCTTCAATGTCAATATAATTTGATGGAATCTAAAATTATTTGTTGTTGATTTATTATGATACAATATTCCTTCTTTTATTGAAGGTTTTGTGATATGTTGGACTGTGGGTTTTTTTATTCTTATACAATTCATGGTTTGTGGTTAAATTATTGACATTTCAGAATCTTTTTTCAATAGGAATGTCTATATTTTGTTTCAACCTTTTCCTAAGATAAATGAATTGGACTTAGTATGTGGCATGTGGAGCCTGATATAGCTCCTCGATGCATCGATCTGTCTAATGAGACAAACTAGTTTATTGGCATATGATCTAGAAAAAATCGTATTTGTAGTCATGGCATGAGGCGTAGACTATGTGGTAATGATGTCTAATATTTTGCATTCCATCATTATGAAATAATCTATTGATATTAAATGAGATTATTCGACTAGTATAATATCTATGAGAATAAGTAAATGAAATTATTTTATTCATATATTCCATTTTATTAATCTGATGTTTAATTTTAAAAGGCATATGTTTTAGTCTTATTCATTACCTTAAATGTTTATGCTCATTTATGGCTATTTTCTCTATATTGTTATCCTTACTAAGAATAATAGATCTCCACTTTCATATGTGATATTTTTTCTAGGATTTGAAAAATTATATTATGATTGACCTGAAGTGTTTGGATATGGGATATGATTGTGTTCAAAGGAGACACAATGTTTTATTATAATTTCTTTATGTAATATATGACTTATTTATGTATCTATTACTTACAATGTTACTAAAATGATCGGTATTTTTGGAGTTGATCATTTATGATCATGCCAATGTTATGTAATAATTTTCCTTCTATAGGTATCTATGGTTAGATTGTTACAATATGTGGGTAGACCACCATGTAAATTTACTCGTCCTATCAATGTAGACAACAATGCTGGTTGATGGAAACATGCATTTACCCCTTTGTGGGTATACAACATGTACTAGTTTCACACACTATGTACATGGGGCTTTTACATTCCCATGTCGGCGGGAGTACATGCCCATGTGGTTTATTAAATGTCTATGCCATATACTGAGTGTGACATGATGATTGCAACCCCTTTTCAATCCATTGAGTGGTTTTTTTTCATTCCACATAGAAAAAAGTAGATAAGAGAGTAGTCCATTCTAATTATTATTTCCATGCAGATCATTATGGTGAATCTTGTGGAGCATTACAAGGAATCATAATTGGTGTTTTGGGGTTTATTATTAATATTATAGGTTTTTCATCCAGTAATTGTATTTTGACGTCTCAAGAGGGAAGCAACTAAACCTGACTGAATGTTTCGCTGTTCAGACCAACCTAGATTGAGACCTCCCTTTGAGTGGAGCTATGAACATTCCACCATGGAACATTTCTTTTGATGATGTCCCCTTTCAATAATTTCGATCCTTTTCTAAGAGGTCATGAGAGAATTTGTTATGAGTAATCCCATGTAAGATGAATCCATCTTCTATCTGGTTACCAAAGAGCCCCTGAGATATGTCGTTGCAAATAATGATCTGGGAATTCTCGTATAGGATCCCTCACCATTGTTCCATTTTTTGGAACACTTTTTGGATGGATAATTTTGCATTAAATTAGAGGATCCCATATAGGATGTCTCATTCAACTTTTATATATATGGATCCTATGTGGGATTCCTCACTTGTTCATATATGATAGGATCTAGAATAGGATTCATATTCATCATTTAGACTGATAGAAGCAGGAGGTGTCTGTTGTTTGTCCAAACAATATCTGTTTTTTGAGTTTGGGTATTAATAATAGGTGGTGTCAAATTATATCATGTGTTGAACAAAAATAACATGGGGTTATGGACGTTTTTCTAGAATTAGAATTCATACCACCCTCTCTATTATTTTTATGCATTAACAATGTCATTGCTAATACAGTGATTGTTACCATAGGAGCTTCCTAGTTGATTCCTATTGATCCAGACTTGTGGAATCAATCTTTTTTTGGGTGACAAAACATTATTTCAAGGACATTAATTCCTTATTTGGAATCCATGAAATTCGTACATAGGATATGACTTATATCAATGCTATTTCTTGATATATATTTGTATACCCAGAAGTACTAAAATGGGCATGGAAGTTGAGATTTAATATATAATAACAATTTGATATTTTTTTAGATGATGATATATATTACCCAGCACAATGGTTTTTAGCCATACATGATGTTTATTGTTTGACTTGAGTGGTATATAGTTTACGAATATAGGAATTATGTGTACATACATAGAGGGATTTTTAGTGGTATTCCTTAAGGGATTCATGGATTTCCGTTGTAGGGATTTCATAGATGAATGAATATAGTTGTTGACTAGTATTCCTTATATTATACTATGATTATTGTTGTATGCATTCTTTGAATGGACTAACGGGGATGATGACATTTTCCTACAGCGATTCATGGATTCCCATTGTAGGAATTCCTTAGACGAACTCAGAGGGAGGATGAATTATACACGATGCGTTATTCTTGGATTCATATTGTAGAAAAAACATGGATGTACTCAAAGGATGCATGACACCTGGTCAGAATTATATAGCTCTTTCAGACCAGTTATTGGGATTGATGGGAATAGAATGGCATCTCACAGGTGATTCATCTATTAATATGTGCATGGAATACCAAGACTCATGGTAGATTATGCACTCTGTAGTGGTGGGGATGATTATGATCTCTTCAGCCTATGATCAAAATGATAAATCTCATTCATATATGTTATAAGACTCTTGGGGTGTAGAATTTCTTCTCACTAGTTAGTGAACATCATAGATCACCTAATGTTAAGACAATTTGGGATCATCAGTTTTCTGAATGTTGTGAACACCTATAAACCGAGATGTAGGGATCACTCATTGGACTAGATTTAGGGTCATGATATGCATTTAGACTAACGTAGTGATGTTTTGAAAGAATGACATATGTACTCCCTAGTATCAATATTTACAAGATTGACCATTGGTATATTGTATCCTTTTTACATAATTCCCCATTATAATGCAGTATCCATCTATAATGGTTTGACCATTGGTATATCGTATCATTATTTCCTTATTATTGTTTAATACAAGTGATATTGGGTATGTGATTAGTATCCCCATGTGGTGGCGTAGTTTTATGAGTGAAATTTTAATCATTTGATGATGAAGTTATATATCAATTGCGATTACACACCTTGAGAACATCTTGATGTTAAACAGCTTGAGTGTCATGATGTGCATCTCAATTCCCTTGTAATAGAAGTCTAGATGATTTGTATTATTGACCGAATGATCAAATTGCATTTTGATTTAATTTTTTTCATTAACATAATCATGGGTATTAATATTTATGAATATATATAGGTATGGTCTTTTACATGTATACATATAGAGATATGGACATTGAGGGGGTCAAATGACTAGTTCATCAGGATTATGGATACGAGATTTGATTGTGGTTTCATGTGGGTTTACATACCTTTTGTTGTGTCACAAAGATGACAAGCATTTTGATTTTTCATACACATAATGGAGAACATTTATATTTTTCTTGTTGGTGTGGCATACTGAGATTATTTTTCACCCATACATGTGCACCACAGGGAATGTGTAGAAATTATGTATTATTTTTAGGTTGAGCATGAGTTTTACAATGTAGGTGGAGGAGGCCTAGAGTTTAATGATCGAGTGGAGATTCAGGTGTGGTTTTAATAATCGGTATGGGGTAGTTTGAGAGTGCTATGGGACTAGGTACATGGTCTCTCTCGATGTTAGTAGTTGAGAAAAATAAATTTACTTCCAGATTCATTTTTTACACATTTAACTATGTGGTAGGCCTAGCGAGTGACTAATGTTATAATGAATGACATTGAAGTCCTGGATTTTACAATGTTTCATTTACTATTATGACATCTTCAATTTCAATTGTTTACTTATTTTACATTAGGATTGTTAATTACTTTGTATGATAGTTAGCGATTTTCATCTATTTTCTCACTCTAATTTGAGGGCATAGTCTCCTAACTATCACACCATTGGAAATATCTGCTCATCCACAGCCTCTGGTCAAAATGGAGGTGTAGTTGAAACCCTGTGAACCACCAGCGTGGGAACCATTTCAGTGTCATCTAGGTAAGGATGTTATATAATAACATTATAATTTCTTATTCATCATTAATGGTTCATATTTATATTTACTCATTAAAAAATTCAATGTAGATATATATTAATATATACACATATATGAATGTATAATATTTCATAAAATTAGATTTTATGTAATACTATTATTTTTTGCTTACATATTAAATAAGTCACATATTTAGTGATATATCCTTTAAAAAATATTATTAATTAAAAATACTAGTTAATTGTATCAGATAATAGAAATAATTTAATGTTCCCTTATTATTTAATTACAAATAAATCAAATGTGTATTACGTTTATTTCATATAAATGTACGTAATGAATTTTTATATAAAATCTATACACATAAATATTTATGTAATTAATGAAAACATATAAATACAGAATCACATACACGTAATATTTATGTAATTTATTAAAACTTTAGTATTAATTTTAATATTTCATAAAATGAGAAATATTTAATATCTTTTGTTTTAACAATCAAATATGAAATATTTGTTTTTAATCTTACTACAATTATGTATTAATCAGTTTTTAATATTGAATATATAATATTTTTTTATTTTTTAAGGTAATTTAATCATTTTTCAATTATGTTTTAATATACAATAATATACAATGTTTTAATATTGCCAATATGTTTTCATCTTATATATATATATATATCAACATTTTTTAATATTTTAAATTTAATTTAAAAAAATTATAACTTTCCAATATTTTTAATGTTTAGTCTTTTTTAATTTATTAGATTTCGCAAAATTTTAAGAATCATGAATTTAATATTATATATTCATTAATAAAATTATATATATATATTTTAAATAAATAAATACAAATAAATATATTTTTAAATTTATATTTAATATATATATATATATAATTTTTTAAATTTATAGTTTAAAAAATATTCAACTTGTATCTATATAATTATAAATAAATAATTATATATATATAATAACAAAATTAACATAAATTAATTTAAATAATAAATATATTAAAATAGTTATAATTTGATTTATAATTATACATATATAAGTTTATATATTTTTACATAATTATATAAATATATATATATATATAATTATAAAAACATAAAAATATTAATTTAAAAATAAATAATCAGATATTTATAAATAAATAATTATATATTTAAAATATTTTAAAATAATAACAAATATATTTAAATAATATATATATTTACTATATATATTTATTTAATTATATTTATTTTTATATAATGATAACAATATATTTATAACTATGAAATTAAAATAAATTTACTTAACAAAAGTATATATATACTATAAATATATCATTATTCATTTATTAAATATATTTATATTTATTTAAATACATTTATATTTATATAAATATATATATTCATATAATTGTATTAATAATTATAAATAAATAACTACTAATAAATCAATATATTATTTTAACTATTTCTATAATTTTTTATATTTATAATTACCAATTATGTGAATAATTGTCTAAAAAACTAACTATATAAATATATATATATAATTATATATCTAAATAATTATAGATGTATTAATATATATATAACTATATAAAAAATTTAATTTTTTTATTTATAATTCTTATTATAAAATCCTTTATATACACTAATGATCTAGCACTGATACACACAAAGCATTATCATCACTTTTTAATTTAGATCTCATAAAATTTCTTTTTTATTGGATAATTTTTTGATGCACTTATAAAAGACTCGCTATGTATTTGAAGAACCCTATCAATGACTATTTTAGTCACGATATCTATTTATTTTTGTAGATTCCACAAGCTGTCAGCACTCCTCCTCCTCAAATCCACGCCCGAAGCAAGGATTGAATAAAATCTCAAATAAATGTAATTATCGATTCAAAGGCACGACTGAATCAAGAATTAGATGAATACAAATATCTAATAAATAAAAACATTCACACAAGATATCCCTAATTCATCTCAATCAACTCAATTATTAAATCCAAGATTGATACATTCTCCTTGTCCTCATATTTTGATTTCATGTATTGGTTCCTCACAAGGATAATTTTTCTTAGGTTGTGGTTTTTTGAGTGATCATGGGAGATTTGTTCATGTCAATGATTTTAGATTTCATGGTTTTGTTGTGAGTTTTTTACCTATATTATGTAGTATGCATATTTTAGTTTTGTGAGATACTGACCATTTAATATTGTCATAGAATAGTTTAGATGTTTCTCTTGAGTCATAAAAACCATTATCAAAACACAAAGGGTGTCAGGAATCATCTACTATGACATTTTTAAACAAGGTGAAAACACCATCACTAAAAGGAAGAATAATGGATTTTATCCTTCATCCAATGAGAAGGAAGATATAGAATAACTTACCCCCCTAAAGTGAGACCTACAATTAAAACCATAATTAATACTATGAATCCATCATCTTCTGCATTCAATTTCTACATTTTTTGTTCTAAAATTCTGTTACTCCCTGATGGGTTTTATTATATTTTTCCTTCATAAATTAATTATTGATAAGAAATAAAATAATTCTATAATCATAAATTTTACAATTTTATTCAATTTATATCATTTTTCTTATAATTTGTTAGGTAAATCAGTTAATTATTAGTGAATTAAATTTATTTATATTAAATATATATATCCCAATAGTCTATATTCATGGAGATATTCAAGGTAACAATAGGATTATTTAATCCCTAAATGGATGTCTTCTACCATTAATGTAGTACATATTTACAGAAATAGGGAAGATAATGTAACACCTAAATAATAAGCATATTTATTTTAAATAGGATTTAAATAATATTCACATATACATATATAAAAAATATTAATGAAGATCAAATTTTAGGGGATAATTATAGTTTGGTGAATTTATAGACATAAATATTGTGTTTTAATTTACAATATATCCCTATCATTGAATTTAGGAAGTAAAAATATGGGGTTTTTCTCAGATAACAAGAGCTATATACTAGTGAAGAGACAAACAATGAATGAAAAATAATATGAGATCACTAGTAAATATTTATTTTGATTTTCATGAGATTATTTGTGGGAGATGTTATTATTTACGTCCCTATTTATTTAGATTTTTTTCCTGATTACTATGAATATATATATATATATAACCATGGATGGAAAAGAAAATACGATTTTCAAGATCTAATGTCACTATTTAATTAAGTGGATCTCAGAGCTTATAAGGGTATACATCAATGAATCCTTGAAAATTTACATTAATCACACAAGACGAGATAAAAAGACATAAATATATTTTAAAACAATACATAGGTGTATTATAATTTTTGAATTGATTATATTTTGTTATCAATTTCATTAGAGTAACAAAAACAACAAATATAAATTTGAAATCAAAATTATTATTTTATAAATGGATTAATCATAATTTTCTCTTTTTGAGTTAGTTTTTTTTGTATTATGGGAATGATTTTATTTTATGAAGAAGAATTTATTTCATAATGTTAATTTATTATTTAATCATAATTAATATTTATATATAAATTGGTCGAAATATTTTTCAAATTATATATTCAATAAAATTATTATTACTTGAGTTCAAAAGATACAGATAATTATTTTATATATGATTATGACATCTTTTTAATAAAATTTAGTGCAAGTTTTCCCTATTTGAAGTGGTTTTTAGCTATTATTAACTAAAATTATAAAGTCATCAAGTCATTCAGACATGGTATAAGGGGAATATCACTCAATGAATTAATAAAAAAGTTGAAATATAGATGACCCTGAATATTGAGTTTAGATAATCAAATTTACATGTACCTAGGAGAAATATGTCCTCACATGGTGATATTTATTTTATACACATTCAGATGGAGATACTAGATTGTATAATGTGATATTTATAATGATAGGGTCATAGGTTGTGTACAAGTATAAATATTTTAAAAGTCCCACTGTGATTGAATTGGTGATATAGATTAAAAAATTAAGATATGATAATGGGAAGGAATTAATAGTAGATCGTTTGAATCCTATAATATAAAAATATTTGAAAGTAGAAATATATAACTTCATAAAAAACCAAAAATAATGGATATTTTGAGATAAAAAATATCAGAATAGTTATGATGGGATGATGAATGTTTTAAAAATATGGTATATGAAAATTGTATTATGGACAATATCTATGAAAAGATGTTCGTATTAATAAAATTGTCTTTTCAAGACAATATTGATGAATTACATATTATTAATGTGGGAAAAAGGTAATCCCTTGGTGGAATACATAAAAATAATTTGTATCAGCTAATTGATTAAAAATAAAATTCATTAATGTGAATCATTGAATAAAATAAATTTAATGCTAGCTTATTCATATGAATTTCAAGATGTAAAGGTTATAGATTCTAGAAATGGAGTCCATATAAAATTAGTGACTATTATAATATGAACAATAAATATTATAAAGATATAATTAAGTCATCATTTGTTATTATCAATGATAATGATAATAAACAAATAAAGAAAAACTCTAAATAAAGAGTTTTTCGAGATGAATCATTACTATAATTTATTAAAATTGAGTCATATGAAGAACTGATGATGATGTTGAAATGGATTATCAAATGTAGAATTAAAATAAATTATAGAATCATGAATAGATATAGATATAATTTAGATAAATATATACCTGTTACGACCTGACAATATATGAGATATGATGGGAACTCTATAGATCAATCTCAATTACATATATGATTTTAAAATCATACATCACATATCTCTTAAGTTGAAACAATATCTATAGGAGAATTAATTATGTATAATGATTTAATTATTATTATAGATGAAGAGTGTAAATTATTTGTAATTAATTATATATGGGTTATTTATAAAATACCTATTTATAGAAATATCAATGTGGGGAATTTGAATTTGTTGAACAAGATTAGCCTCAAATGAAATGATTTTTTGAACAAATACAGAATTTTATTCAACGGATATTATCATGTGTATGGTGTTATTTTTGAAAATACCATTAATCTAATTGAATGGATATAATCAATTTGAATATTTGTTATTTTGAAAACCTATATAATGTTATGATTTTATGAATTGGATGGAAAATCTTCATTTAAAATATTGATCTTATAGAAGAGGTCTACATTGAGAAACAATATTTTATATTTGTTGATAATGATGACATTATAATATTAAAATTGATGAAATGTATTTATTGATTAAAATATCCCCCATGGGATTGGTAAAAATGGTAAAAAATACTTTAAGGTGTTAAAATTCATCAAACAGAATGATTAAAAAATAATATATAAAGTAAACATTGATTGTATACTTATTTAAAATATATATTTTTATGATATAATTTTTATCGGTGATTGTTAAAAACATTTTCATGAATTTAAATTTTATATGATTCTATAATTAGTGATATATATTTTAAGTGAGTTGAAATACATATAAGGTAATCTGACATGTAAATGAAAAAACTTTATTTTTTTATCCATTTAGAACCGATCTATAGTGTTATAAGAGATGTATGAAATGTGGAAATCAACGAGTGTGTTTTCAAACATTCATGTGGGAGCCTGGTTTTAAAAATATTATGTTTTTGAGATTCTAAAATTATGATAATTCCAAATACTCAATAGATCATATATTATAACAGATATTCTAAAATAATACAATATATTTTGTGAGTATATATGTTTGATATGTTAATGAAGCAAATGAGTCACATCTTACATCTCCCAAAATAGTTCTTAGTTACATGAAAGGGTCCATGATTTAATGGATTATTTCCAAATATTAAAAAAATGAATCATTTCATGTTTTCATATGATGACTGGGTAGGTTATTGTGATAATATATTGTATACTACTTGTATAATTTCCCCTTGGTAGAACAATTTTTGAGTTGGAAATATATGAATTAAAAAACAAAAAAATATAAAAAACAGAATGAATATTTTGATATTATTGGTAGAAATGAAATGATTTGGATGAATGTGAAGTTCTATTATTGTAGTTTTAATGTTTAATGAACACAAATTAATCATTAGTATAATCATAGTTCCATTTACTTATGCAAAAATATAATGAAACACTAAAGGATCAAGAATATTTATATTATATTTAATTTCATCAAACGTAGTATATCCAATCAAGATATGAAACAAATATTTGTTCCCCCTAAATACTAATAACTTGAAATTTTAACCAATAACTAACCTATAATTGTTTTTTATTTAATTTGTTGGAACATGTTTTTCCCCTCTATCATCATAAAAATATTTTGGATATTCTAATAAGTGATGGATTATATTTTCCAACGAAGAATAGTAAGAGAAAAAATGTTTTCATGAAATCCTATTTATAAAATAGGGGATAGTGGAATTTATATTCTTATAATATCATATAATAATTTAATTAAAAATACATGTTTGGATAAAAATATTTTTTCAATATTTTGTGGTGGAATCCAATCCCTTTTATTTGATATTTCAGGTCACCGATAGATAGAGTTATATAAATAACACGTATATTACTTTGTGAGGGGTGTAAAAATGAATTTATTATTGAAAAGACTATAATTTAGTTTCTCTAAAATAAGAATACGAGTTCTATAGAGGATGTTTGAAAATTATTTCATTTTTTAAAAGAAAAAATAATGTATGATATTGATGTTTCCTAAAAAATATTGATTATGATGTCTTTATTCGTAAAATATTTGACAAGTATGTTGATATTCATGGTATGTGTTATTCATTGGATTAGTAGTAAATTAATATTTTTATATATGTTTTATAGTAATTCCAATATAAATATACAATTTGGAACATAAATAATAAAATTAAAATCTACTGAATCATAAGAAATTTTTGTGTAATTCATGACATTTCAAAGAAAATGTGAAATAAAAAAATATTATATGACTATAGAGTATTGATTATGACTTTTAGAATAATTATATGAATTTTTATTAGGAATCCGACTTCATTATATGACTTCATTATATGATATGGAATCTTTGTATAACATTATCAATTACACAGAGACTTCGACATTATAGTTTTAAAAAAATCCAAAATCTAATGACTTTTCACCATATGAATTCTCACTGAAACATTATATCGTATTACATTGATAAATAGTTTCATAATTTTTTTAATCATCAGGAAAAAATATGTCATTGATTCGAACTATTTATCAATAGAAAACCATATTAATTTAATGTCCTATGATGAAATATCATTCAATGGATGAGAATATGAAATACAAAAATAATAGGACTCTCAAATCCTTATTTTATCTGAAATATTACTAATTTCAAGAACATTGGATTTATAAAAAATTGAAAAAAATTGAGATAATGCTTCATGTGTTAAACAATATAGAATTTAAAAAATGTTAATATGGTTATTCAATCTACAATCAATGGAGATATTGATTATATATGGGAATTTTATAAAGGTATATCATAAAAGAGATTTGTAAATAGTGAAATGGGAGAAATTTGACCATCTTACCATAGTGATGAATGTTTTTGGTGAGTATCATTTCGATGAGAGGTGTAAAGACTAATTTTTGACCTATGAATTTCATAAATATAATGATGTGAAAGGCCATACCAATGTATATAATGTGGTGATATTATAATTTAGCATTTACTGATGGATTGTTGATGCATGAAATGGAACTAAATGTAGTTTATCTCATGGGAACTGATAATTACATTGTGAAATAAAGCATTCCATGACACAGTCCTTAGTTTGAATTATCTTGATAATAAATTGTTGTTTTAGTTAGAAATATCACTATAATGGTGTTCTCACTTCAATATGAAATATCATGGTCTTTCCTGTTTCATGGTGATGTGATATTAATTAAATACCATTGTTATTTTATGAGATAAGGAATTTATAATAATAAAATATTTAATATATTTTTATGGATGATTCTACAAGAGTTTTTAAAATTTATATTTTTCTAGACATTATTTTTAATGACAGATGAACAAAATACAGTTGAAATATATGTATTTATAAAAGGTTAATGTTTTTTAAATTGGCACCGAGAGTTTATGTGATACAAATTATGGACATAAATGTTGTAGAGAATATTTTGATAACTCGATAAACTATTGAATCAAATTGAGATATTATAGGGATCATTAATTTTTGTTACATTTTTATTTGTAGATAGTTTTTAGGAGTAATGATTATATTATTATTGATACATACACTATCTACTGAGGGGGATAATATGATATTTTTGATCCATTCGATCATGATTGATTTTTTCATTCTAAACATGTGAGATGAAGAGAGATTTAATATTATCTCACATTATTTATTACAGTAGATGTGAACCTCTTATAATAGATAATTGTTGTAGAATCAACCTAACCATCATTGGATATATGATTCTTTCAAGTGCAGGGATGTTATAATCAATAGTTGGTGGTACCGTAACAAAAAAACATTTTTTTCAAAATATCCATACATTCTCAGGGGAATGAGCTATCAAATAATTCATTCAATAATTCAAAATAAAATCATTTTATTTATATGTAAACATCCCCTAACTTGTAATGATAATTATATTTACTAAAATATTTGCATCCACAAAAAACATGTCCCTATTAGTGATATAAATCTCACATTGAGGTAGATCCATATAACAATTAATTTTTATTTATCGATTCATATTGAACTATTATAATGGTTTGGATGTGATATTGATAGTTGATCATGCACCTAACATGTCCGTAAAATTTAATTTCAAAAAGAAAAATTTGATAAATTAGGAACCACTGATTAACCTTATCTACCACTCAACAGTACACTAACTGGTCCATTGAATATAAATAAACAAATAGATTCCATACCTATGGATAATCTCATGGATTGTGTATTCTATTTTCCAATTGTTGGATGTTAATAATTTTAAATCTATATTTCTTATTATATTTGAAGCATGGATATCCAATTACTAACATGGAGAACCATTTCTCGTATATCACATGTTCATTTCCTATAAATTCTGTACATAAATGATTTAAATCTATTATTGGACCCATAAAAGTGCCTGTGATGTGAATTTTCATAGTCCCATATAGATAATCACATATATTTGTTACCTCAAACTAAAAAAATAACATTTTTAATTTAGATACTAAACCCTCTATGAATACGACCTTGTAAGTTTAATTTGTTTTATAAATTTTATTAATGTAATGTATTAGTAATTATTATATTGATATCATAACCCATTATTCATTAATGACTTTTTATTCGCATTATCAGTAGTCACCACCTTTGAACGACAATGATGTCAACATCAATTAATCATAATCTAATAGAAAGAACCAACACATAAATCAATGAACATCGAGATATGTATGGTCATCATCAATGATAATTATATAACTACATTCTAAATATTTATAAATATCTAATACATTTATTAATAAAATCCACTGAGATTTTATGTAACTTTCCCAGCTTCTAGTATGTAACCATTAATTTATTAATTATATGTATATAAAATTTTTAGGTGATGTTCGGGAGGATTTAGACAGCTTTTTAAATGTTTGTAGTTGAATTTATGGATGTTCATTTTCTTAGCATGGCTACTAGAAACTTTAAAACCCCTTTAAGATATTATGAAATGTGAGACAAATCCTAGTAAGTAGGCTCATAGTATGGCCAAATCATGTAGCCATTGAGGAGTAACTATGAGAATTATAAGAGATAGTAAATATTAATGGGGAATTTTTGATCTAAATGTTCTAATTGAATATGTGAAGGGTGTCTAGAGTTGGTGGTTGGCTCATTGTATGGGCATGGATTGTGTAGTCGTGCGACTTAACCACGCATGGATAAAAATTAGATCCTAATAAAGTTGTTTTTAGTTGATAATACTTATAGAAACTATTTTTTCATAATTAATGACCATAAATTGATTCTCACAGCCCCAAGTGATTTGGAGACTATTCTAATTGATTTAGGAGCTATACATTAAAATATATTGATGTGTTGATGGGTGAATTTCATGGAATATCCCTGATCATGATGTTTTTACTTTGATCTATTCTTCATCCTCCACTTAGATAAATATATCTATTACGTTAGGTATAAATATAAAATATTTTTTTATAATCATGTTGAGATATTGATATGTTATTGTTAGATAATATGATCTACGATAGGTTATTATATACTAAACCCGATTTTTATGTATAATTTGTGGTTTTTTTAATTTTCTCCATAGTTTTGGTGGTAGGTGGATTAACTTTTGAATCATCTTATTATAACATGAAGTCTTAATTTTTTTATATAATTATTTTTCATGAATATTATTGTGAAATATTTGGGATATAATTGACAAAATCCCTATTTTGGGATGGTATATGTAATTAAAAAATATGGGTGTTTTGGTGGAATGATAATGTGGTGACATGATTTATAATATTTTATTTTGAAATGGTTCTTTATTTTTGATTTAAGGAAATGTGTAGTTAATAAATGGATTTATTCATTAAAATGTATTTGGAATAGATTATGTTGGCATGGTTGCTGGCTTAATGGGTTTTTCTCGAGTTTAATGAGATGGATAATGGCCATAAAGTACCATCATTATAGGGAAAGAATATAGATTTGATTTTTTGTTGTAAATAGTTAAAACAACATGGACTCTCTCTATGTGTGTGTGTGTGTGGCTGTGGTTAATATAACCAGTCATTTCAAATTATTATAGGGAAATGGAATAATGATTTTCTTTGTTTCATTCAAGGGAAATGTACTTGGATTAAAAAAACTATTTTAAGGTTATATATATTTTTAATTATAAATGGGTTTTCATTTTTATATATTGTAATATTATGTTAATGTCTTTTATATTAAAAGTATAATATAAATGTGATAACATGTTCTATCATAGTGGCTTTGATTAGGGATATAATTTGTTTAAAACCTACTTAGTTCCATTACTCACCACCTTCTTAGTAACTTTGGTGAATTTGTAGATATTGTATATTTATACATAGTTAATGAAATGATATAACATTTATTTTTTGATTTCTTATGATAGAAGGGGATTTATTTCAAATTTGGAGATTGGAGCATGTTGGGAGTTCATATACTTGTGTCATTGGAGCCTTTATGCTTTTTTTGGTTTTGTATTCTACATTACATATTGATTATTGTTTGGATTCAGATTTCTACTTTGATATGGTTCACATATCTAGTTGAGTATGATTTTCAGTGGATATACATTGAGTTTTATAAATTATTTTTAGGAATCATTTATTTATTTGTGATATTTTATACATTATTTTGTTTCATTAGTTTTGAAGGGAAAATAGCCCACAAATATATGTGATTCCTATGATTTTTATTCAATCATTTAGAAACATGGGTATTCCATATAAGACCTAGTGGAAATTAAATCTCATATGAAGCCAATGAGGAGGGAATAAATGTCACAAATGGTGTCATTATTGGCAAGACTGTGATTCATTTTAGAATCATTGATACTAGTTTTTTTGTCTTGGATATCAAAATAATTGTGGTTGAGTCCATATGTTGGGATGGTTGAAATGAAAAGAATCATTGAAACAAAAAATTTTGAGCCTAAAAATTTATAGATTACCTTTTTATGCAATACAATATGTTGTGAGGGATTTAGGAAAAAAATATTTTTAGAGACACTTATAAAGGATGTAATATCATTATAATGGAGTTAAAAAATGAATAGATCATTACATGAATTGATAAAAATGAATTTAAACTTGTAATTCATATTTCAATTTTGGTAAGGATATATGAGTTCAGTGAAAAAATTATTATTTATGAAATGAAATGATTTTTTTGAATTTTGATTTTAAGAAACACGTGATAGTTTTATTATGATAATATTGTGATTCTCAAAAGAATGGGGACTTTTCAAAAATGGATTGAAAATAAAATGTCTATAATTATTGGTAATCCTTTTTGTGATCATTTTCATATTCGTGATTTTATTTGTTAAACCTTCATTTTCTAGTGAGTGATACATATGGAATTTTCTTTTGGTAAAAAATAATTGAACTCGTTTGGCGTCATAAAATCTACTAGAAGAGGCTACTATGTATGTAGTTTCACAAGAACCACATGTAATCCTACCACTACTTCATATTATAGTACAATTTATAATAAGATATTCGTAAAGGGAACATGTGGGATGGACCATGGATTATTGATCATTTTGATCAGTTCCCAAATAAGAATCCAAAAATCATTTTCGGTGATATAGAACAACAGAATGAATAAGTTTTGATGAATAAGATTAATTGAATATTCTATATCTATGTAATACTAGATGATATTAAGGTAAATATGGAAGTGTATATTCTAGAGGATCATGAATTCATGTGGTGGGAACTAAAAGTTCGGGATAAATTAGAACAATACATTACATTTGTTTATTTTCAGCATTATCCAACAAAACATTTCTATACTCATAAATTTATGTTGACAAGAATGATATAGTATATATAAATAAATTATTATTACTTATTAATGATATATTATGAATCCATTTTATCTAAAATTAGTCTTCTTTTATCTGGAAGTTGCTACTAGTGGCTTCTTGAAGGCACATATTTTGGAATCGGGTGTTGAGAGAGATTTTCTAGATAATTTGTATGATTTGTATAACAGATTATATAGAGATGGTGAATATAAAGATGTTGGGATAAAGGGATATATAATTAGAGAAATGTGGAGGTATTATGATAATACATATAAGAAATAGTGGGAACACTAATTCTATGATCATTTGAAATATGGACGCCTAAGGTAATGAAATGACTCAAAATCAGAAAACTGGATCTGTAAATCAACCTCCAAAAACTATAAGAAGGAAATGATGTTTTAAATTTTGTAAATTATAACACAATATTTTATATTGTATAACATCCCATAGAACACACTCTACCATATTTTAAATACTCTAGGATCACTCTTTACCACAATATATATTATCACAAAAAAATCTGGGAGCTCCATAACTCACCTCCCCGAATCACATGTTTCCAACTCCATTAAATCTACTATATATCCATATATGTTTAGAAAATATAAAAATATACGTGTCATGTACCCAGAAAAACACATGCGGTTAGCTATCCAATTCATGTATGAATATAAACACACATATTCAGAAATGTAATAACAATAAAAAATTCTCAAATGACAATTCATCTCATTTAATGTGATGTGAGGGGACCTTTAAGAATATGTTAGGGAAAAAAGAACAAAAATTATAATCATATAACCCTATAATAATGATTTAAATGTAAAAATACTATAAGTAAAAATCTAAATAAATGAAATCATTATATATCATAGGATATAGATATGTACGAGACATTAATTATCTAATTCCTGATGGTTTGTAAGTCAAGGGAAATTAACGATGTATAGAGAACTAGAAATCCGAAAAATCCATATGTTTATATGAAATTGTATTATATATATTAATCAGAAAAACCATGTTTATTAGTAATTACAAGTATAGAAGATGTTTAAACTATATTGATTTCTAATAACAATAATGACAGATGAATATATGAATGAGAGCCTAATCATTAATTAATCATGATTATTAGTTATGAAATGTAACAGTATCATGTTTATCGGTATCATTCCACCAATCACGAAACATAACTACCACTATCGAGAAAATTCAATAATTTAATGGGAATAGAAAAGGTAAGTTGGTGACATATTTGATGATACCTATGATGATGGAATAATATTTTTAGATATTGTAATCTATGTGTACTATAAATTTGTAGGATATGTTACCATAGCCATAGGATGAGAACATGTTTCTCTCACAAGGGAATATGGGGGATAGCAGACCTTATGTTTAAACTACTAAATATATATAGTATCCCAATTCATGAAAAAAATACATAGTATTCCTTACCCCACATGTAGGTTGACATAGAGTATATCCTACGTGAGAAGTCATTACAATACCTAACAATATCTATAATTCAACATGTATATTGGGGATTACATTAAGTTTTTAGTCATACTGGACACTTTTACCTGTCATTATGATTATAATTTTATGGTTATCAAACCAAATCCCAATCATCAAAACCTATAGACGTTATTCTATTTAAAATTGGGGAGAATTAGGTTTATTAGTGAAAAATTCATTACTGTCGTAAACACCATTAATATTCTATAACTTATATCAGTGCTAAAAAATAACATGTATAAAAGACCCCATTACCATCAATAAAAAATTCATGATAATGAATTCCTAACTACAATGTTCTGAAAAATTACCACACACTATAATAAAAAAATATTGGATTTATTTGAAATAAAATTGAAATAACATATAAAAGAAATAATATACTATTATATATATTTCGTAAATATTGATTAGTTTAAATATATAATTATTTTCAGTAAATTTTCAACATTAAAAAACTACAATATTTCATTCTATTTTTTCCCTAACCCAACTCAAAAGATCATGATCCTTATATTAGTTTTTTAACAATACAAAATAGCTTGAGGAAATGAGTAAACCAATATAAATACAATTCAAATGTTATTAATAGTATAAATAAAGATATAAAATATATATACGAATCATTTTATTAATAAAACATAAATTTAAACAGAATACATCCACGTTGAGTCATAATAATCAAATCATGTGTTAGTTTGATGCATGCCAAATTCTTAAATGTCACAGTTGAAAAATAAATTTCATCCTACTATACCAAAAAATTATTAGTGGTTCTTCATATTGTTTATTGGGTGACACATTTTATGTACTAAATCGGAAATTTTTAACTCATATAGGAATTCACATTATAATTTTAACACCATATATCATATTTATGTGAGGAGAAATAATACATGAAAAAATAGCAATTGGATTTTTTTCCAATAATATTAAAACATCTTAATGTGTTTTATCAATTTGGTGTATATGATGTGTGTTTTGAAATAAAGTAACAATTTTTCACAAAAATACACAATTATAGACATAAAAATAATCATTAAATTAATTGATGTATAGATGATTCCCACACATTAAAAATTACTAAAGTATCATTTTTATAATGAATCAATAAAACGTTATGTTGTTTTATGGGATTTGAATATGGATGTATATTTTTTTAATAAAATTAAAATTAAAATTCATACCATACACCATGACTCATAATAGTTACATCATGTTCTAATCTGACATGATATTAATTCTACCGATAAAAGTATTTAATAAAAAATTTCATAGTGTATCCTAACATTTCTAGCAAGTTTTACCTGATTTCAGTGAGTGACACAAATTTTGAACATAAATATAAATTTTAAACTGATAATGAACACTTTAAAGCATATTGGGAACACCATGTATCTTATTGGGGTGTGGATTATTTTTATTTTAAAAATATATCTTATTTTCAATTTAAGTAAATTACTAAAATAATATGATTATTTCTTCTCATTTTTGAGTATATAACATGTTTTTTAAACTAAAATAAAAATTATAATATAAAGACATACATAGAGTCATACCATTCACTCCGTTCATTTCATTGTTGTTTTATTTATTCAAATTAGTCAACAATTATTGATGAACCATTATTATAACATATCAAAATTATATTAATATGTTTTTAGGGTTTTTAGTATGTTACGTTCCTATTTTACTAAAACTAAAATTTAAAATGGAAAAATGATAATTGCGTATTATTTGTCAAATTTTGTATTAGTTTAATGTTATAATTTTTTCTACACATAACGACTCATTTCTGAATCATTGTACATGGTGTCTAAAAAATACTAGTACATTTTTTAACTTTTTATTGATTACATGTTTGCACTAAAATGTAAATTTTAAATTGATAACAAACACTTTGAGTCATATTAGAGTCATCGTGTATAAAAATGTTGAATAATGGTATCTTAAATGTCACAAATAAATTATAGATGATTTTCCTAATGTATCAATAAAATTCAAATTTGTTTTATTCGTTTTGAGTATGTGATGTGGTGTTTAAATAAAAGTACATTTGTAAATAAATAGAAACATTTATAGTCATATCATTCATAATATAAACATGATTGATGTGTGTTTTATTCCTGTATTTAATAAATGATTTATGTATAATTTTCCTTACCTAAAAATTCAATATTGATGATTTATCATATATTAGGGAATCATAGTTGAGTTATTTACTATAATGGAAATTTAATTTAAAAACATGTAAATTGATTCCTACAGATCAAATCATTATAGTTTTTATGTCAAAAAGATTCCAACATATCACAACATACTTATGAGTTTTTCCTCTTAAATATCAAAATATTATGAGTATTCATTATCTATATTCAATTAGTGAAAAACATTTTCATATGAAATATAAACTTTGACTTAATAATTGACACAATGAAACACATTAAATGCACCATGTACCAGATTGTGGATTTTATAATTTCCTCATGTCATCAATGACTTATAGATAAATTTCGTAATGTATCAAAATGATCTGAATGAGTTATCCCATTTTTTCTGTTTTTGATTTGTGTTTTGTACTAAAATGATGATTTTAAATAAATAGACATATATTTTTCAATACTAGTCACACAGTCTGTCTAATTAAAATAAGGATGAATAACAAATGTAGAAAATGATTTAGGTGTCTTTATCCTAAATTTATATAAAAATATTAATATGTGTAATTTGTTTTTTGTTAGTAACATGTATTATTTACAAAAATGACAATTTAAATTGAAATAATTCACTTTTAGTCATAACAGTTACATTGTATATTGGTTTGACATGTAGATAATTACTAAATGTATAAATACTCGACCTGAAAACATTAAAAAATATTGATTACTTTAATATTTTGTTCATTATCTCACATTGTGGATATATTTAGGTTTAGAGTTTTAGATAATTATTCCATAACTAAAACACAACAAAAAAATAATAAACAATGTGGAAACTATTGATCATCTTCTATTTTTATATCATATAAAACCTAAAATGAATAAAACATGATATCTATAACGAAATTGTTTTGGGAGTCTCAACATGAATTGGTCCAATCCTTTAATCATCCATTAGTGTAGTGAAGATAATTAAAAATGTGGTATTAGAATAAAAATATTACAAAGATATATAAATTGAAGGAAACAATTTTTCAATTAAAAAAAATAAATAAATATTGACATTTTAACATAATGTAAAACTTTTTACACTATAAATTATTAAATACATTCCTATAATAATAAATTATTATTTTTTCTTATATTTATAAGATTACATAAAACACATAACAGAAATATCAAATAAATAAAGTAAAAATTGAAATAAATTTTATTATCTACTCTTATACGTGAATTATCCATAAGGTAACCTTCTTATACATGTATCTCTTACAAATGAAACAATCAGACAACTAAATTACATACCCAATTCATTGGAGGACTATCATGAACCCACCAATTATTTCTTTACCATGGAACCACCGGTTATTGTATTATTACGAAATCACCAATCAATTGTTCACATACAATTAAAATAATAATGACACATAAAATATTTAAATTTTAAATATTTGAATCATAAAATTTTATTTTCAATCATTTTTAAACATTTTATGATGTAAAATATATCAATCCACTATCAAAACCTATTTTCATTAATGAAATACCCAAATAGAAAAGAAGTGTTATGTTATTTTTTAAAAACTGTGGATTCATATAAAAGATAAAAAATTATGAAAATATATATAGATTGTCCTTTATCATACATTTTTATCCATATGAATTAATATTTTAAAAAATATAAATAATATTGACATTAGGGAAATATTTTCATCATTTATCATTCAAATCGACCCATACACATTTGAACATTTAAATCATAATGTATATAAATAAATAACATTTAATTACACATTAAACAACATGAGAGTTTATAAAATATTGATATATAATGTATATGATTCTACATATTCCCCTTATAAAATAATAATGGTGTATATAAAAAATGAAATTCCACAACGATAGAATATTGAGTCAAAATTCCATACCTTGGGTATGAATTGTCTCATGTAGTTTAACCATCTTGAATAAAAAAATTTATTATTCATAGATTTACTAGAGAACATATTTAGAGATTATTTTTACTTTTATTTCAGTCATTATATTGTTGTATTCAACTACTAAAAAATTAGGTTTAATTCTTGTGTTTTGAAAAAAATCTGGTTTCGATGTCGAAAAGGACTATTGTAGTCCAACAATGATCAAATGGTTAATTTTATAAAAATATTAATAATAATTACCATGAAATAATTATAATATCTATAATTATATTTTACCTTCTAACCCAATCATTAAATATGGTTATGAAAAATGATCAAAAGTAACAATCATGAAGATTGTAGGTTGTACATACAGATTAGTTATGTTCTCATTTATCAATGATTATTATGGAAAGATGGTATGTAAAAAATTTATAAAAAAATTTTTAGAATTAAAGCATATAATACATTTTATATATTCATATATACATATATATTTAATTTTAGTTATTTAAAAGTAATCACTTCTCTTGAATGAGTTGGTAGTCCAGATGTCCATAAAAGATGTTAGCACTTTTTTAGTGTGTGGAAAAATGTTAATGAAAATGATGTTTTTATCTCAAAAAATTTACATATGTCCTGAATATAAAATAGATGTTCTTTATTTGAAATATATTTAATTAAACCCATCTTAAATATGTTTTCTATAGTGTGTGAATGTATCACATTTCTTTGAGGAGGCCATAGCCCACAATTTCCCAAACGGTGTATGTATTTACAAAAAATGGAATGATAAATTGTATGTGTTATAATAGAATTACATAAACATAATGTCATAAAAAATTTCATATATAACATATATAAATATATTTCCCATTTTAATTCCCGACTGTTTTATGTGGATAATGAAAGTGAACAATCTTTATTTTGAGAGGTGGTAGTTCACTATACATTGTATATCGTTACCCATTTGGTGGATATTTGTGTATGTGTTATTAAATATCATTTCATGAAAATGTTACAGAATATTTATTATAATTTTTTAGTTATTTAGGTAGTGAATTTTAATATTTGTTGATTTATAGAATTAAAATTAATGAAAAGGCATTGAAGAATAGTGTTACCTATTATTCGAGTAACTCATTTTGGTTTTCCGCGAAGGGCTTCCTTTGATGGATTTTTTTCCACAGTGAGGCATATACCATTAGGGGATGATTTTATTGGATATATTTTGACATATAATGGTTCATTGAATTTGGTTTTATATTTCTTCGGTTATGGGTGGTGTGGAGGCCATTTTATAGTATATGGGGAGTGGTAGTCTTGTAAATTTTGGACATGGAAAATCTACCCACTTTTTGTGAATTGAATGGGGATTAAATATGTAACAATGATGTCCATGGGAGTATATCGTTATCATAATGTCAAAAGAATGACTTTTGACATGTTTACAGGTAATTTTAGTCCATATAATATAATGATTAATCCCTTATTAAGATAATATTTTTCATAATCATTTTATTTAATTTCAACCACGTTGAAAAATATATTATACAAAAAAACTAATTTTATGTTATTATATACTATAAATTATGATTATTCAAAATATTTAATCCATTATTCAGAATCCCAATCAATGAGGTGATATAATTTTATTTAAATTTAATCCCCTTGATGTGATGTGACAACATTTTTTAAAGTAAAAAATCATTAAATGTTGGTTATATTTTTATATTCAATTTCTAAATGAAATTGATTCCAATGATCTATATTTTTATAATTGAAAAAAATAATCAAATTATAATTTATAACAATTTTAAAATATAATTTTTCCCTATAATGAAATTAGATTAAAAAATAGACTTGATATAAATATCATTATTTTTCTATGTTCATTAAAAATAAAAAATTATTGAGAAATACTAAAAACCCTAAGAAACATTATTATTATGATTAAGCATTAAAAATTGAGTTTAGATTGACATATAAATACAAGTAAACTCACAAAAATATATTTCAGATGATTTCTTTAGTAAGAGTTGAAAAAATAATTTTTTTGGATATAGTGGCATTTATGCATAACAATGGATGTATTCTTATTGTAATCAAAATAAGTTTATTTGATGAATATAAAAGAAATTAATAAACATATCTAAATATAAAATAGACAGTCATATTTATTTATCCCAATATAACATATATGTGATAAATACCACTTAAAATGATAATATTAAAATATATTTTTTCTATATAATCAATTATTCCATGAAATGAAATATTTTGGACACACTCATTGTTTTGTGTCAGGTACGCAATTGAACATATTGTCTCATATAAGTTAAAATAAATATTTACATAAAATTATATAAATAAATATGAAAAAAAATCATATTCTATCATTACCTAGGATGTTAAAACATGATAAAACTTTGTTATAAATCATTTTACTAATGAATCAAGAAAATACATGTTTTTTTATTAGTATTCAATGAGTTGCACTTTTTTTGGAAATAAATATACAATTTAAACTGATAATTAACATTCTGAGTCATACCATGAATATCATGTTTTAAAATTTTGTTTGTATGATTCATACATTTCCAAATTTAATTATTTATAATTTTAATTATTTATCAAAACAATATTATTTTGTTTTCCTAGTTTTTTATATGACATGTGTTTTAGAATAAAATGATTATTTTCTTAAAATATTTATCATATATATTCACACCAGTAATATCATGAATCATATTGACAAGTTTTTTATTTTGAGACATCAAAAATGACCTATGTATTATATTCATAGAGTAACAAAAAAAAGTTATTGTGTTATATATTTTGAGTATGTCAAATGATGTTATTACTAAAATTTCATTATAAATTGAAAACACACAAACTTAGTCATACAGGTCAAATTTTGTGTTATTTTAATATGATATGAATTAATATACATCAAAATTTTCTTATTAATCAGGTTTCTTATGTATCAAGATAATCCATGTATGTCTGCTGGTTTTTCATTGAGTGACCAATGTTTTCACCAATATTGACTAATTTAAAATTGCAATGCACAGTTTATGTCATATGTGGAATACTTCTGTACCCCTGGTTTTTTCTATATTAACTTTAATTGATAATTTTATGGTGATAATAATTATGTTTGGTGGTTGGGAGAGATTGGAGAACGTTTGAAGTGTGTTTGTGGTAAAATGTTGTTTGCAAGGTCTTCACACAATTAGGTCAAATTGTATAGAATTCCTAGGAAAAAACATTCATAGTGTTCATAATTAGGAAGTAGTTCTATCATAGTTCGGGCATAGATAGGTATAACGTGTATGTTGGGGCTTTTCATGTAGTGCATACAACACTATTATCACTCAGATGGCCAAACCGTATAGCCAAACAATGCATAGAGTCAAATATAGATCCATTAAAATAGTATCCCAAACATTTATTTCATAACTCTGTCATTTTTCTCTAAATGAATATAACTCCCGATTACTCTCCATTAATTGTTTTAGAACCTCTCTCATGCATTTTGGAGTCGATTTGAAGGTTTCTATCAGTGAATTGAAGGCATATTCTTGAGGTAAGTTATCATTCTTCAACATTTTTGATCAGTTTCATAGATCCAATAGATCTAAATCTCTTTGTATATTTTTTCTCGGATATAGATCAGTTATGGGTATATCTAGTTTGGTTGATGCCAAATATGACGATAGTTTTACTTTATCATTCTAGGTGTTGATATCTGAGGTTTTTTCTTGGAGAATCGACCTATTTTTCTAGTTCTTTCTTCAATTATAGTGTTTTTTGTCAAATCCTTTGAGGTAGGTGGCCAATTTATCTACTACACATAGTAGAATTGATGGTATTTCATTCAAAATGATTTCTTTTTAGTGAATTTACTGTGGAAATGATGGGTATGATTTTTTGGAAACCTTATTTCATGATGGTTTGTTAAATTGTAGAAATCATGAAAACTATGTGTTTTTAATAAAGTTATTTTGTTCATGTTTATAAAATTTGAATTTTAAAATTGAGATTTTCATGAATTGAGGAAACTGGATTTGATTAGAAGTTTTCATATGATATAATATTTTTTATTACAACTAAATGGCTATTTTGAAACTAGGTTTTTCATTGTTTTTAAATTATAGTAACTTTTTATTGCAATAGTTTGATATGGAAATTTTTAATGGTTTTGGAACACATGGTATTTTTTATAAGTGCAAGATTGATGTTCCCGTGAATAAATGGAGTTTACTATTAGGGTAATGGGTGTGTGATGCAGGATTGGGTGCATGTGTCCTTGGGATAGAACATAATTGGATGAGATACCCATCATGAGTAGGGATCTGTTAAGCAAATCATGCATCTGTGGGTGTTCAATGATCTATATAATGGGTGTGCCAAAAATTATAATAAGAATTGGGATTTATTCTATGATTATATTTTTTGGAAAATAACTTAGTGAAATTTGGTTTCATTTACCTTTTTTTGAATCGTTATGATTTGTTTTCGAAAATTATTATATATGGTTAAAAACATTTTTGGTAAATTTTTATTATATAAAATCTTTAAATAACATAAAAATTCATGTATCCTAGTCCCGTGAGTGTGGAATTCATTAGGTAAAACATACTGAGTTTTTACTCACCCATGCTTTGTCAGTTTGGTATATTTTCATATGATATCGTATGGGATTGGAGTCGAGGTAACGTTTCCGACACTTTTAGCACTACCTTTTTATATATGGATTGACTGGTTATTTTGGAAGTTAGAGCATGTGGAACATTGAGTCTTGTGGTCTCTTGAGAGTCTTTTGTTTTTATCGACTATTTACTTTGACACTTGTTTGGACTTCTACTGATATACAATGTGATGTGGTTTTGAGACACATGAAGTTGTTTAGTTGACATTCTATTGAGCATACATTATTAAGTGAATGATTTGGTTATGGTTTTTTGGTTCATTGGATTCTCACATAAAGGTAAAATCATTACCCACATGAATTTGAAACCCTTTGAAATTTCTTGTGAGCCTTTGGCATCCTGAGGATGTCGCTAAAAGCCTAGTAATGACATTTTAATATCAAGCCAATGAGAATTATCATGTCATTAAAAATGGTATCAATCGGGTCATTCCTTTGTGGAACAAATGTCGTCATCGTATTTTGTCCATGCCTAAAATGTTGACATCAATGTTCTTGGTCATGGAGTGGAAATTTTTTCTCATCTATTCTTTGGGATAGAATATTAGATAGGAGTAGTATAGTCAAAAATTTAAATGTATAGCATAAAAAGATGTAGCTAACACATTTATGTTGATGAATATGTTACAAGTGAGTTGGGTAGATAAGTGTTCAGAGACTCTTCCATGATTTAAGAATATGATTAATATGGGGTTATCTAATGAGATGAGTATTAAATGAATTATATATAGGTTACTTTCCTATAATATTCCATATATCATTTCATGTTATTATTCATGTTGATAAAATGTGTTGAATTTTGAAAAAGAATATATTTATTCAAATAATTAATTATAATAAAATAAATTCTAATGGAATAATGAGAATGTTTTAACTTTCAAAAAACTTGTTGAATGTTTTAAAAATGGTTTTATATAGAAATATGTTCTTTTGGAGATATATGTTGTTATAGATGATGTGATATATTGTTAAATAATAAACCGTCATTTTCTAGAGAATGAGATAGATAGAGTAAGTTGTTGGTTTTGAAAATGGCACCTGATAGGCGTCGTCAAGACCAACTTGAATATTCTCTGAATAATGTGGTTTCACATGAATTACATGTTAACAAAGATATATTCTAGAGTAATTTATATGATTTTCAATATATGGATATGGGAAACCAAAGGAATGTGCCACAACAAGCAGATCCTACCAAAAATTTTATAATGTAGAATGCTCAAAACGTTCGTGGTGATGATGAACCCGAGAAGGTGGAGGTGTGTCTTAGAAGAATTAATTGTATCATCGAGTTCTTCAGGAAACTAGTGGAGATAAATTTCAAGCAGAGGATGTATATTCTTGACTATATTTCAGTCTAATGGAATGATTTAATGGTACTTGATAAATTGGATGAAGGCCTCATATGATTGGATTTTGAGGAATTTTATAATAAATTATAAGATCCTCATACATTCAAAATCCAAGGGGAAATGGACTTCCTTATCCTGTAGAATGATAATACATAAGTCATGTAATTTGAATTTTATATTCGTGAATTTAAACTGTATTGCACTAGATTTTGTGGATTGTGTGTCCTTGAAGGAACAGCTCTTAAAATCAATGATATCATTGGATATTAGATAAAAAATTACAATGTTATGTATTACTGATTATACAATGATGGAGAGTAGAGACACAATTGTGGAACATGATATCTTAGGATCTATGGGAGGATGTAGGATGATACATATTTGAAATGGTGGGAACTCAAATGATGTGAGAAAGTGGAATACAGAAACCTATTTCCAAGGTGGAAATGGAAATTTGAATTTGGCGGTTGGATCAGTGAAACTTCTTCAATGACCCAAGAGAAATCCATGTTGTTTTCAATTTTGTTCTCATGACCACAAAATTATTGATTGTACAACCCATCCAATATCATGTAATAGCTGCATGATTTGTGGGAATCGTGAGTGATATTGTCACTGTTCCCCAAAACAAGGGGCTTATTACCCTTCGTAGGTGTCGCAAACATCGTGTTCTTTGACCGAGAGAGTACAAAAGTACTAGTCTCATCAGCAGAGAAAATCTAACTATTGAAATTCTTTAAATACCATTACTGGTAAAATAGGTAAATATCATAAAGTCCATAAGTATAATAGTTCATCGATAAAGCAATTGTATGGAGCTGAGTATCTGACTGCTGATGATTAAGTTGGACCATCTATGGTGAGAGGTACGATTCTTTTAAAATCGACCCTTGTGTCTGTGCTCTTAGATACTAGTTCATCACATTATTTCATGTCATATAATGATTTATATTTTATATATTTATTGTTAGAAATTAGGCCTTCTATTTTAGAACACAAAACTCCTCTCATGGAATGTGAATTTTATGACATTGTGGGTAGAAAATGTGTTATAACTATTCACTAAGTTGAGTGGAAATGGGAGTTCTTGATGTTGACAAGTATGCTTATGATTTAAACCTATGTATGGATTGGTTGAAAACCATGAATGGTCGCATTTAATATTATTTTATAACATTTAGGTTCATTGTGGATGAAGGCAGAAAACATCTCTTTAGAGGAGATAATTTGGAATATAATGATGCATGAGCTTATTCTCACCAATGGTGTTGGACATGTTTTTCTATTTTGATGCATTGAAATAGAACTCAATTGAAGAGATTGTGAAAAATCTTTTTCTATTAGTCATGGATCAATTTATCTATCTATTTATCAAAAACATATTAGGGTTACCACCTCTAAATGAAGAAGAGTTTACAGTTGATATCCTTCCAAGACCAACCGTATTTCCCTTCCAAAATATAGAATTGCACCAATAGAGAGATGATAATTGAATGTGAAGTGGGAGGATCTGGAATGTGTGGGATTCATTCATCCAAGTACATCTTTGTGGGTAGAATTGGTCCTGTTCAGGAAGAAATAAAATGTAACTCTTCAGCATTGTTGTTGATTATTGTAAGATGAAATAAAAAATTACAAAAATGAATAGATATCCACTTACATACATTGATGATATGTTAAATAAATTAAGGGGATCTCATTGGTTCTAAAATATTGGCATTTAATTAGGATATCGACAGTTTCATGTTTGGAAGGAAGATTTTCCAAAGACATGTTTTAGAAGAAGATATACCCACAATAAATATGTAGTCTGACCTTTTGGTCTAACGAATCCAGCAGTGGTTTTTAGGGATTTGATGAATCGGATATTTCAGAAATATATAGATTATTTTATAGTGGTGTTTGTTGAAGACATTTATTTGTACCCAATGACAATGGTTGACCATGAAGAACAACTGAAACAATGTAAAAATCCATGGGAGATAGCCATTTTGAAACCAAATTATCAAAGTGTAATTTGGGATAGATGAGGTATGTATTCATGACCATGTAATTTCTAAAAAAGACAATTATGCTGATTTTTTGTATGATTTATCATGACTAAATTCAAAAATTAAATCTCTAACCATATTTAATTCTCCATTCCAATGAATAGAGGAATGTATGATGTCATTCCAAGAACTGAATGTTCTTATTACATCAGCACCGATTATTATTTTTCCAAAAATGTTCCATGGGATTGTGGTGTACTTCAATACTTCAGAATTAGGTTTCTTCTATGTTCTCATTAAAGGGGTCCATGTTGTTGCTTATGGATCATGGTTATTGAGGGTGCATGTGAAGAATTGTCCAAAACAAAATTTAGTGTAAAATGTTGTTTTCCATGCATTGAAAACTTAGAGACACTATCTCTTTCATTATAAATTCACTATGTTCATGGTCCAAAAATGCATGAAACAAATTTTCTCACATTGTAATTTGAATATGAGGAAAAATATATGGTTGGAGTATCATCAGATGGTTGACATTGACATGAGCTATACATCAAGAAAAATGAATTCTGTGGAAGATGAATTTAGTAGAAAATCATATGCTCTGTTGGGGAAAGAAGAATCATATGAATTGTAGTTGATGTAATCCATAACATTCATGCTCATGGAATGTGACGACCGAGGTGATTATATGGTTTCCTTTTCAGCAACACATAATATTGAATCGATAAATATGGTCAATGTGGCACAACCATCTGATGGATAATGATTGTTTATGATTTCAAAACTCAATAGTGCCGAGATAATTGGATATAAAATCAAGATATGAGATCAATTTTATTATAGATTATATGGATATACCTCTAGATTATTAGGAACAACTACTTCGTTCTTACCATGTAACGACCCAAATCATTTAATAATTGAGATTTTTCTTGATCTAATTAAATTAATTATTCTATAAAATAGATATATAACATTGGAACTTATTTTGTTTTTTAATTTTGTATTTTTAAAATAATTTTATAAATTTAGACGTTTTCTAATATAGTCATTGAACTATGATCACATGATTAGTAAAAATATAGGGCTTAAAAAAATCCAATTTACTATGTCAAAGGAAGTAATGACCTCATCTAGGAGTCTTTCCCCATACGTAGCACATTTTTTAGGGCACAAAAACGAGGGGGCATAATTGGCCTTATCCCTTGACCGAACCCAATCTAGGATTCAACATGTTAATATCGAACGGAACAACCAACAAGAGATGTGAATGTCTATATATATTACCACCATAATGATCTTATATGATCTATCCAAGGAGTCTTTCAAAATCCAACACCATACCCTTCGGTCTTATGCAGTTGTTATAAGGGTTTATGTAACAAAACCTTATAACTATGATTATGTGCATTATTTATGTATATAATAAAGAATATACAATTATTTTATTATTTTTGTTACTTTGTAAATATTTTTTAATGCACAAATATTGTTTTAATTAATATTCAACTAAGAAATAAATTTTGATAAAATATGGATTTTTTAATTTAATAGTATTTTAATAAAATATTATTATTATTATTAAATTAATTATTTGGAGGTATAATTGATCGTATAATTTTCATTACCATAATTGTAATTTTTATTATGGTATCAAAATTGTTTTTCACAAAACCCAAGAATTTTTGATAAATTTAATTGTTATTGTAAAAGTGAAAATTCACATTTTAAGAAAATTGTTGAGATAATATCTATATTATTATTTGAATTAGGATTTCAAAATTATCCAATGGTGAATTTTTCATAATTTTCATTGATACTAAAATTCTGGGAAAAATTAAGTATCGTTTAAATATATAATCTGTTTTATGACATCATAATGTCCCAATAGTGATTTAATAAAATACTATAAACATTATGTTCATCAAATATATTTTTTAAAATTAAAATAATTTGATTTTAGATTTATTGGATTTATTTAACAATGCATTAGTGGACCCTTCAAGACTTATAATGCATTGTACCTTTTTAAATTATATTCCTTGAGAGTATAACTCATCTATACACAAGCATGCATAATATTATAAGAATTTAGGCCATTGTCCTTATATTATATTTTTACACTCCCCTTTTGAAAAAATCATGGGAAAAACCATGGTATATATTGTGGTTTTGTTTAGTTTAATGTGTGGTGTCCCAAAACAAAATAATATTGAATTCTCTCTACTTTCATATAGAAACCCACCCATGTTCTGACATCCTCTTGAAACAATGCCTTTGGATTTCATCCAACCTCTTCCCTATTATCTGTAGAATCCTCCATATCTTCCACAATCTCCCAATAAAACTCTCTCAATCCCTCCCAATCCTTTGGGATAACAGTTCCAAGTAATGGATTCATTCGTTCCTCATTTTAGCCAAGTTTTTTAATATTGTTATATCATTTTTCTTTAATTTATTAAGGTTGGGGTATGATTTGTCACCTCCTCCTGAATTCCCTAATTTTTGTGTGATGAGATACCCCTTTCACTCTCATTATTTCCTCCAATGTACTCTCTTTACCATGCCAAAATTCAGTAAGTATTTTTTCTCTCCACATTTACATTCAAGCCATTATATTGTATGATGTATGTAAAATTCCATTACACATGTTGGTAAATGTATCTATATGACCACCTACATTCCATTTCATGTTCATATGAAGAGACACCTCATTATCACTCATCATCCTTTTTTATGAATCCTTATGTCACGTCGTTATGTTGCCGAAATTACCCCACAATTTTCCAAGTCAATTTCATTTTGTTGTGAATACCATTCCAATTTACCAATAAAGGGTATCCACCTTTATGAACATTTACTTACTATTTAAATAGTTCAACATATGTGTTCTACATTCCATTATCATGAAATAAATGATAATGTAGAATTATTTCTTGTTGTATGGTCCATGTGGCACACTTATGCAAGAAATGAAATGTTAAAGAAGGGGTTGTCTGGATATCACTCCAATGAATTGGCTAAAGTGTAGAATCATGATATTTCATGTTCAATAAGAATTTACACATGGTAATTCAATTGAAATAATGATTTACTAATGATAATTCAAGTGCAATGATGGTTTACTCATGCTTCTTGTGCAATGAGCCATGGCTCATGCTAGTTTCATGTTATGTGTTGTTCCACATATCCATGTTATAATAATCATGATATATCATGCCATTATTTTCATGTACTATTATTCTTCTATAATATTCCTGTTGCCTAACGTTTATAGTATTCTTCTTATTATGAAATTTTTACTCCTTTACTTAGTTTTATAGCCCTCCCATTTCTTATTTATATATTCATGTTATCTAATGTAGTGAAAAGTACGAGGGAATGTAGTAGTAATGTAAAGAAAGATTCAAATAAAAGGATTGGTTTTGTTATATTTGGTAGTAGAATTTGAAATCCAAAGTATATCATTATAGATAATACCATGTATAAAAAACCATCCATAAATTATGTTGAGTATTGAGTAAGTGGTTTATCATGAAAATATATCCTTGTGTCGATACGAGTAGGTATAGGTAGCTCTGGCACAGATGTACCTAGGAGTGAAAACACAGACAAGGAGATTTGATATTGACTTGAGGTATCCTGGTACATGACAACAGGGCTTTCTACACTCTTGTTCATGACCCTCTAGGGAGATATGGTTTTTTAAATTCACAAACTTAATATAAACCATTATTAAGGGAAAAAATTCTCCTAAAAATATTTGTTAGATTTTAAAACCTGGATAACATAGAATAAATCATATAGATACATAGGTTAATGAAATAAAATCTATTTATAAGTCATCTATTTTGTCTTTGGATTACACATTATGTGTTACCCTTAACGTTCATTTAATTCCATCCAATGGCCGGTAATAGGATAACTTAATCTAACAACTGATTCGATGACCAATGTGATGACTATTTTAATGAGATAGCCAACCCAATGGTAGTAAGAATTGTGAACTTCTACACGATACTCTTATAGTTAACTCATTCTTGGAATAGAGACATGTTTCAGGAGGAACATTCAACCCCCATAATAATTAACAAGTATCTATCAAAATATTTATGAGGAAAATGCCTCAACCATTTAATGGATCATATTACCACTCAATCGTCAAAAAAAAGATCATATCAATTGGAAAAGTCTTCTCTATCCTTCTATGATCAGAACATAAGACAATTCTTATTGTTGATTATCATTAGGAGGGTGAAGATGATCCATAGTGGACATTGATAAAAAAATGTGATGCCTGAGGAGTATATTTACTCATTACAATGGATAGATTTCTGGAAAAAAATTCAATAAATATTTTATTTGCAACCTCTTACTTAAGATGGAAAGGGTCTTCCTTGCCCTCTAGATAATATGAGATAATTCTATCGGAGCGTACGAGGTAAAATTCACATGGATTGAATGATATGCCTCCATCATTGATGTTAACATTAATGCAAGGTTGACTGCCTATTTGGGGGGCTGAATCGTAGCCTGTAAAAAGCCCAGTCGATCCATGAAATCAACACCTATGAAGAAATTGATCCATGTGCCCTCAAGGTCGAAATATAGATTAGAGAATCTCAAGGGCATAATGGTGAAAGGAATCAAAAGGTGGAATTCAATTCTGGAATTCTGATGGATAAATCATATGGTAAAAAGAAAATCATGCAACCCACTTACCAATGGTGTGGAATGAAGAACCTCGAAGATTTCTTGAAGGGGATGAGGAAATGTTATAGGATTAGAAATGAAAGTTACATGACCATTAACTATAGACAATAAAAAACCACGGTTACGACAGAGGAGTGGAATATATTGTTCGACTCTCAACCCATTGTTCATTACTTCTACTGCAAGGAAATACAGATCCTTGCAAATATGTTCCCTACATCAAGGGTTTTCGGAGGTAGGAAACAACTTACAAGGCAATAAGTATGATCCTTTTCTATCACTACCTCTGAAAAGAACCACGAAAATAAATTGGTTACGATAATGGTAGTAATTAATTAAATAATAGTGAATATAATTATTTATTTTGGTTCTATGCATTCTTTTGAATCCCGAATGTTTAGTAGAACAGTACTAACTCCACCACAAATAATGGATGAAAAGATGTCGGTTAGTATGGAAAATGGGTAAATCATTATAACCAATGAATACAACTCCCCCTCTATCATAATTTGTGGATTGGACTTCCCACAGAACCTCATCATACTCACTCTGGTGGAATTTAATGCAATTATCCACATGGATTGGCTTTCATGATATTGAGCCAACATAAATTGTCGTGATAGTTAAATAACTCTCCATATGAATAATTGACCAGTTATTCATTACATGTGCAAAAAAAAGGTGAATCTTCTTTAGAACCATCATCTCAAGTGCTGATATTACTTCCCTACAAGAATGCATATTTGGGTCAGATGATTTAGTCTAAGGAGGTACCATCCATGAAGACATTCTTATTGTGAGGGAATTCAATAAAATGTTCGCGGAGAAATTTTCTGGTATTCCTCCGAGAAGAGATGATGAATTATAAATTGACCTCATATCTAGGGCATTTCCATTATCCATGACTCAAAATAGAATATATGTTGTGGATATTTAGGAGCCGATGAAAATCCTAATGGGGAAATTGGAATATGTTTTTATATTCCAATGATCCTCGCCATGGGGTGAACCAATCCTCTTCATCAATAAGAAGGATTGGTCAATGTTCCATTCCATGGATTATTATGAGATCAAATAAATCATGATTAAGAGATACTATCCTCTCCCACTAATTGATGACTTTTTCAACCATGTACATGGAGAAAAATACGTCTCTATGGTGGATTTGTAGTCAATATATTATCAAGTAAGGGTGAAGAATGAAGATATCCCCAAGACCTTTTTTCGTACAAGGTACATGCACTATGAATTCATAGTAATGCTTTTAACTCTCAATAATTCTCTAGCAATATTAATAGACTTGATGAATAGAGTATTTAGTGAATAACTCGATAAATATTTGACAGCCTTTATAGATGTTATTATTATATACTCCAAAACAAAGAAGCAGCATCTATTAACTGAATTAGAGACCCTCCAAAATAATAAGCCCTATGAAATTTACATTATGTGTGAGTTTCTATTGAAATAAGTCTCATTAATTGATCATATATTCAGAAGAAATGGTATATATGCGGGTCCCTCCATGGACACTTCAATTGAAGGATTGAAAAGGCTAACATTGGTAATAGAATTTAGTATATTCATGGGGTTAGATAGATATTATCAGTGATTTGTGAAAAATGTTTCACGACTTTTCAACCTTTAAACCAAGCTAACTCAGAAGGGAGTAATGTTTTCATAGAGTGATGAATGCGAAGATAGCTTCACAAAGTTAAAAATGAGGTTTATCAATACACCCATTCTCACAATACACACATGTGATGAAATATTTGTGGTATTCGATGATACTATAAAGAAGGTCATGGGTTGTGTGTTAATGCATAATGATAATGTGACAGCATATGCCTCAAGGAAGCTGTAAATCCATGAAAACAACTATCCAACACATGATTTGTAGTTGAAGGATATGTTATTTTCGTTGGAAGTAAAAAAGAATTATTTCTATAGGGAGAAATATACGATATATATTGATCAAAAGAGCCTAAAATATATATTTACATAAAAAGAGATTAATATAAGACAACGAAAATGTATAAGACTAATCACAGATTATGACTTCTCAATCCACTACCATCCCTGTATGGAAAACGAGGTGAAGGATTCTCTAAGTAGAAAGGATCTTGCATCATTATCAATGATGAGAATTGAAAATGATATAATATTCTTAGATGTGTATAGGATGGAAATGGGAATCATTAATCAAGGAACATCATCAATCCTTTCTCAAATGTATTCTCAACCATCCCTCATTCAGATAATAAAAGATGCTCAAAGAAAGGATATGGAAATTATGAAACGGGTGGAAGCTATCAAAAATGAGGAATCCGTAGTGTTTGTGGTTGAAAGGATGGAATTGTGGGATTTGGGTCACAATAATGTGTACTATACAATCCACTGATAAAGATGGGGCTTTAGAATGGTCACATTTATCAACATTCTCTATTCACTCGTGGATCACAAAGATGTATCAAGAACTCCATCAAAAACATTATATGGGAAAATATGAATAGGGAAATTTGATGAAAATACATCATGATCCTGGTATGTCAGCAAGTGAAGGATGAGAGGAAAAAGTATAAGGGGATCATGCAAACCCTACCCATACCAACATGGAAGTGGAACAACTTTACCCTAGACTTTGTCTCTGGAAATACAATGACACCAAAAGGAAACAATTCTATAAATGTTTTTGTGGATTGTCTTATGATGATAGCTCGCACAATTGCAATTCGAGAGGACTTATAATTTGACATACATGAACATATATACATCAAATAAGTGGTATCGCTATATTAAGTAACACTAACTATTGTATTTGATCATGATCCTACATTCACCATGATGTGCTGGAAAAGTCACCAACATGCTCTTTGCACAGAACTGAACATCAGTTCAGCCTATCATCCTCAAACTGATGTAAAATCTGATCGAACTATTCTGAAACTAGAATATATGTTATGATCATAATCTATGTACATAAAAAGAGGATGGGACCAACTTCTTCCACAGTTTGAATTATACTACAATAATAGTTCCCACTCGAGCATCCGAATTTTACCATATAAAGACCTTTATGGGAAAATGTGATGAACACCAGCTTGTTTGGATGAAGTCAATGTGTTTAAGCAGCTATGACCTAAAATGGTCGAATAAATGGTGGAGATAATGAAAACCATTCAACAGCATTTCATGGCTACCCGAAGTCGATAGAAGAGTTAAACATATAATCTTCAATGGGACATTGAGTTCAATGTTGGGGATAAGGTATTTCTAAACGCATCACTATGGAATAAGGTCATGAATTTTAGAAATAATTGGATTTTAAGTAAAACGTACATTTTCCCCTTCACGATTCATGATCCTGTCGGGGCTATGGCTTATCAACTGGAACTTCTTCCTACAATGTCCAAAGTACATGGTGTATTTCATGTATCCTTATTATGTAAGTAAATACCTATAACTTCATATTTACTCTCCTTAATGGCAGTACCATTAGTGGATTATCATTCTTATGAAGAGCTACCAGTGAAGATACTATATTGAATAGAAATAGTTCTCAAAATAAGTCTTGTCCCTCATCAAGGTGTTCTAGTGAAACCACAATTTTGAAGAATAAATATTGGAATCATAGATAGTGGTTATGAATAGTTACCACCATCTATCTTAGTGTGGTAAATAGAAAATTTGTGGGTGAAATTTCTTATGGGTTGAAGAATATAATGACCCAAACGTTTACTAATTGAAATTAATAGTGATCTAGTTAAACATCCTTTTATGTAAAGTGGTTATATAACAAATTCACTTATGTGGATTTATTATTTTGGATTTTTAAAATACCATTATGAATTTTGATCATTTCTAATACAACCATTGAATGGTGATCACATGATTAGTATAAATATAGGGCTTTAAAAAATCCAATTAACTCAGACAAAGGATATGATGGACCCCTTCGATAGACAATCCCCATATGAAGGATATATGTCAGAGCATGTAATGGAGGAGGTTCATGCAGAATCTCACATCACCAAGCCCAAGACGAGTCTAAAAATGTTCAGATTATACAAAACCTCTTACTGGAGAAGTTGAATTTGAAAGAGATTACCACCCGACAATGTTATCCAAACCAGCCCCAGAGTTTGTCACCATCACACACATTGCCCTTAATTCTTATACGGGTGTTATCATGGATTACGTAACAAGACCTTATCATTATGATTATGTGCATTATTTTTGTATATAATAAATAATATACATTTATTTTATTTTTGTAGTTTCATTGTAAATAGATTTTGAAGCTCAAATATTATTTTCATTAATATCCTACTAAGAAATGTATTTTGATAAATTTATTTATATTTGAATTAAATGAAATTTTAATGTGATATTATTATTATGAAATTATGTTTTATTATGTATAAATTATTTTATAATTATAATGAATACAATTGTAATTATTATTAATGTTTAATGATGTTTTCAAAAAAAAATGAATTTTTGATAAATATCAGTTTTCATTTTACGAGTAAAAATTCCCATATTTAGAAAATTATTCGGATAAAATAATTATTATTTTCATAATCATGATGTCGAATTTATCCAGTGGTGATTTTTTCTTAATTTTATGAGACATTGAAATTTATGGGTAATAATTAAATACCGTTTAAATATACAATGAAATTTATGACATCATAATGACCCAATAGTGATATAATAAAATAAAATAAACATTATTTTAGGCTAATATATATTTTTTTCATTAAAATAATGTAATTACTTATTTATTTTTTATTTTACAAAGTCGTAGTTAACCCTCCAAAACAATAGACATTTTATATTTTTAAATTGTTTTCATTGAGAGTGTTGCTTACTTCAACATAAGAAAGTGAAATATTTAAATAAAATCGGCCATTGGCATTATAAATTTGTTTTCCACTCCAATTTGGAAAAACAATGGCACATAACCATTGTTTGGTTTGTGGTTATGATTTTTTTAACAAGTGGTGTCCCAAACCTTTATAATAATGCATTCTATCCCCATTCCTATATAATCCCCCCAATGATCCAATTTCCTCTTCACTCAAAGTCACTGATGTTTTTCCATCATTTCACATAATTTCTCTATAAACATCCCAAGGTTCACCAAGTTCCGAGGAATCATCTCTTAAGCTCTTCCCAAGCCGTTGGGATATCACTTCCATGTAAGGGATTCCCCCCTTTCTCATTTTATCCAAGATTATTAATATTGTTATGTCCTTTTATTTTCAATTATAAATGTTGGGGTATGATTTCACACCACCCCCATACATCCCTATTTATGATTTAGTGATTATAGACCTCTTTATCTCTCATTAATGCCACCTAGGTAAACCTATTACCATGACGAAATTCCGTAAGATATTTCTCTCTCATTATTTACTTTCATATCATTCTTTTGTATTATGAATATAAAATCCAATTAAATTTTATGGTAAGTGTATCTATATGACCCACGTATATTAAAAATCCTATAAATGTGATTATACACCACATTGTCTCTCTTTAACCATTTTTATGAAATTTTATTTCATGTCGTTATGCTGCCAAAATGGAACCTTGATTTTCAAAGTCAAAGTCATTGTGTTGTGAAATCAATGTCTATTTCTCTATCATGGGAATTCACCTTTATACCCAAATAATTAATGATTAATGATTTTAATGTATTAATTTCACATTCCTTTATTGTGGAATAAATGATTATGTTGAATGATTCCATTTGTATGATCCTTGTGGCATAATTATACATGAAATGAAAGGTTTAAGAAGATTTCTCCCTAATATGACTCCAATGCATTGGGAAAAGATTAGTATCATGATATGTCATGTGAAATAATGATTTAGTCATGATAGTCCTATATAAATGAATATTTAATCACGATAATTCAGTTTTAATAAGGATTTACTCTGTATCCATGTGCAATGAGTCTTGGATATTGCTAATTACAAGTTATTTGTTATTTAGACATTTAAATGTTATGATAATCTTGCTTTATCATGAGTTTATGGTCAGGTTATTTTATAATAAAATGTAATTACAATTTCCAAAAATTAATTGTATTCTTCATGTTATTCATTTTTTACTCCCTTACTAGGATTCATATCTCACCCTTTTCTTATACATGTCCTCAGGTTATCAAAATAAATGCTATGTATGGGGTAATGTATTGGTAATGTAACGGATGTTATCAATAAGATATTGGGTTCTATATTTTATGTTGTTATGTAATTTTCCTTTGCCCAAATGTCAATTGAACTCTCGATCTTTTATATTGTATCAAGTGATGGTTTTATGAAATAAATCACGTTTATGTATGTAATAAAAAGAAAGGATGTTATATACCCCCATTGTAATGGGATGTACATCTTGGTACGTAAATATGTATTAGGTGTTGAAGGCCTAGTTTTGGTGGAGAGGCATGAAAATGAATGTGGCCAAATTCATTTTTATATTCATAGATTGTCAGCAAGTTAACGAAGAGTATCATTGACCAGAATGTATATTATAGTCATTACCTATCCCAGTGTGGAAAGAAGAGTAGATAGTGATGGAATTTGTTATAGGTTCCCTAGGAACAGTTTGGAAACATGAATCTATAGATAGTCGATAATATTACCAATTTAGCCCATTTCATTAAAAAATTTGAAACCCATATAGTTCAATATCTCTCCAAATCGTATATCAATGAAATAGTAAAGTAACACCGAGTACCAATTTCAATTGGGTCAAAAATATATCCATGGCACACTTCTCATTTTTGGAAATCCTTACAAATATCTCATGGGACTCAGTTGACTATGAGCATGTTTAATCATCCTCAAACGGATGGGAAATCTAAGAGGATAATAAAAACATTAGAAGAAATGTTGCGGGATTGTGTAATGGATTTTATTTTCTCATGAGATGATCGGTTACCCATAGTGGAGTTCTAATATAATAACATCTGTAAGGCCATGATTCATATGGTTTCATTTTATGTATTGAATGGATTTCCATTTCATCCTCCACTATTCAATGTGGAAACAAGAGAGTCAACACTAGTAAGGCTAATAATTTTCGATGAAATTATGTAGAATATGCAGTTAATCAGAATAAGGATGGAGAAAACTCACATCCATCAAATTTCTTATGTGAATAACCATTTATGGACAATGTTGGTTTCCGCAGGTGATCATGTGTTCTTGAAGATCTCTCTAGGACATTCACTTTGTCATTTCAGGAAGCATGTAAAGATTTATCCTACATACATTGGCCTTATTGAGATACCAAGGTGGGTCATAGTGATCGAATATAGGTTTCATTACCAACAAAATTCATTTTTGTGCATAATGTGGTCCATGTTTCTGAGTTGAAAAATAATCAGCGAGATCCTAACCACGTAATTAGATTGGATCATGTTGAAATAGAATTTGATTCATAGTTGAGAGATATTTATATATGGATTGTGGATAGAAAAGTGAATTTATTGGATGGGAAAATCATCCATCTAATACACGATATATGGCATCCTGATCAGATTCATGAAGAGATTTGGGAACATGATAACGAAATGAAAGTGTAGTTGTCGAAACTCATTCAAGGAAGCGAATGTTATCTAATTATCATGGATGAAAATACCAATGGTGGGTATAATTTAGTACCCCCATTTTTTTATTATTCCATTAATTGATACTTAAATATTTATAAAGTGTTATGGTGGATCTTTGGGGGAGTTTAGAGAATATTTTATGTGTTTTGGGTGCTAAATAAAGGTCGCACGATCAGCACACAGTTAGTTCAAACCATGAAGAATTCCTAGGAAAAATTCTGAAAATTATTCTTCATGAGGTTGTATATACAACAAGGTTGGAGCATGTTTGGGGTTACCATGCATGGGTAGACCATATTGGATGTTTCTACTTTATAGTTAGTGCATAGTTTTCCTAATTGTGTGGCCAAACAGTGCACACAGCCAAATCTAGATCTATAAAACTATGATATCCCCCATTGTTTTTTTATCTCACTATCTGTTGCACCAAAATTTCAATAATTAGATTTTAATCTCCATTTAAGGTAGAATAACCTCTACTAGTCAATTTGGAGATGATCTGAAGGCTTCCCTTGGTGAATCGAATTCGGATTCTTGAGTAAGGTGGTCATTCATCACTATTCAAGATCTGTATATTAGCTCTACATAGATCTACCTCTCCTCATATCATAATTTATCAGATATATATGCATTATTGGTAGATATAGGTTGGTGGATTTTACATATGATTATATTTGGACTTGATCTTTCTTAGAGAAGAGATCTAAGGTGGGTTCATGGAGAATCAACCAGGTTGTCTTGTGCATTATTCGTTCATTGTGGTTTTCATCGAAACATTTGAGGTAGATGGCTTATTTATTTACTCAACATAGTATAAATATTGGTTATTCATTCAAATTTTTTTCATTGTGATGAATTGATAATTGATTGGTTGGTTATGAATAGTTGTAAAGCTTCTTTGGTGATTGTTTGGTAAATTTTAGAAATCTGGATAAATTAGTACTTTTCAACAATGTGATTTTGTTCATTGATTTAAAATATGAATTTTAAATAGGATATTTTATTGATATTCAGAATATTTATTTTATAAAAAAATATCAATATAAATGTGATATTTTATTGAAATGAAATGGTTGTTTTGAAATTAGATTTTTCCTTGTTTTTCAATAAAATTACAGTTCATTTAAAATGGTTTGAAATGGTTATTTGGAATGGTTTTGGAATATATGGGATTTTTTATGAGTTCATGATTTATATTACCCTATACAAAGGACATATACCATTTGGGTACATGGTAATTGAACCTAGATTGGGGGAACGTGTAATTGGTACACAAGGTAATTGGACGAGAGATCGCTTGTGTGTATAGAACTGTCCTGAAAAGCATGCAAGTGTGTGTTATGAACAATGTAATGGGTATTCAAAAATTATAATAATATATGGTTTTTAATGATAGATTAGTAATTTTCATGAAACAAAATTCCTGCAAATTGCTTCCATTTACCATTTATTTCACATGGATATGATTGGTTTTCGAACATGTTTATTTTTAGTTCTAAGAATTTTTTCTAAATTATTTAATATAAAAATATTATATAATGTTATACTAATTATATACTATGGGAATGAGTAGGGAAGTCATTTGGGATAAACATATTGAGTTTTATACTCCCCCTACATTTACACATTATTTCTTTTGTATATGTTATCTCTCAAGATAGGGGAAAAGGAATGGTTTCCAATGTTTTTGGCAGTACGACGAGATTCATGGGATATACATAGATTGTAGACCCTGGAGAATGTGGATCATAGAGTCGTGTGGTCTCTTGAGAGTATTTATTTTTTTAATTATTGTTTATATTGAATAATTTTGGTCCTTCACTAGTTTACACTTTGAGGTTCTTTTGAGAAACATGAAGTTGTTTAGTTGTCCATATTTTTTTCATATATAATTTATTGAAAGGATGTGTTATTGTTAGATAGTTTTTTTGTTTGAATCATAATGTTTAAATCACCCCCCACTTTTATATTAAATAATTCTAAATTTATTTCCATCCTTTTACATCTTTGTGAAATCAATTAAGTCCCAGTAATGACTAGTTGTACATTCATGCCAATGAGAATTAGTGGGTCATTACAATTAACATGTATCAGAATGGGAGTACGATGATTTAAACTAAATGAAAATTTATTATAGAAGCCATTAAAAAGATATGTAATGAATATCAATGAATTGTAATAGTTTTGAGTATGTGACGTCTAGTTTGAACTAAAATATCAATTTAAATAAAAAGACTCTTTGAGTCTTACCAATCACATCATGCTTAATTTTATTTCAGTGTTGATTCTTATATGATAAAAATTAATTATGTATCATATTTTTAAATACTCAAGGAAATTGTAACATGCTTTCAATGTTTCTTGTATATCCCATATCTTTTTACCGAAACAATAATTTAAACTAAAAACAAACACCATGAATCATAGGAATCCAAAAATGATTATTTTTAATTGTTATTAAATGTTAATAGTCAAAATGATGTTATCTTATGATTTTATATATTCTTAAATAAATATAAGTGTGTTTACATGGATTTTAGGGGGTGATAAACATTTTGAACTAAAATTCAAAAAAAACATAAGATTTGTTTCATACAAGTAATTCAATGAATTAGATTGAGGTTAAAATAATTTCAACAAATCACAAATGAAATATGAATCACTATCCTAAACTATAAGAGAAGCCGAAATTTATTCCTTGGTTTTAATCAAGTGAATTTTTTTCTTTACTAATGTTTAATTTTTTTTCAAAAACAAATAAATATAGTTGTTTTAGGAGCACTATGTGTTTTATTGAGATTAGGAAGATTTCTACACATCATAAATTATTTAAAAAAATATCTTCATATATTATATAAAAAATATGGATTTTTTGTCTCGGCTTTGAGTATGTAAATTTTTTTCTTATCTAAAATGTACATTTTAAACAAAGAAATAAACGTTAATTCATAATGGTAATATCATGTGTTAAATTATGTTGATGATGATTATGAAGATCACACTCTGAATTTTTATTCTGAAATACATTAAAAAAATTAGGATTATATAAATATATTATATTTTAATAACCTGCGATAGTGAATCCATTGTTGAATAAAATTTATTGTTTATCATTATTAGTTAATCATATTTATTGAGTGCATGATCATAATTCAAGAGTGTGTCATCCTTACTGAAGTCTTCATCTATAATATTTTTTTAATGACCATTTTTTATCATTAAAAAGACTAAAATGGTAGAAGAAAAATCCATAATTGATGAAGTCATTTCTTTATTATCATTTCATAATTAAAAAGGTTTGTATCACATTTAAATGATGGTGAAATTAATGAAAAATATAAACAAAATGATTTCCAAATTAACAAAACAAGTAGTAATTTGTAAACATATCATGATATTTATATATGTCTTCACACTATGTCTTCATGCCATGAATTAATAAAAAACAATTTACTCTTTTGAATATTAGGGCAATTCACAATATTGATATTTCTGTTAAAATATAATTAAACATAAAATTAATAAATAATTTAAATTGAATTTATATTACAATTATAAAAACATCATTTTGGATTCTATTTTATTAGTGTAATCAAATATATATGAAATTTTTTCACACATTATAAGTACAAGCATTTCCATTTTATTTTTTTTTTGAATTCATGAAACATTAATAAAAATTTGTAATTTATTTTCTTATATATTTTATAGTAAAATATTATTATATATACCATAAAAATTATTTTATGAAATATTTTGATTGGATTTTTATAATAAGGGACTCTAATGATGTTATGATTTTGATGATATGTAAACACCACCCTATCATAACAAATATTTAATTATATATTAATTTAAAATCAATAACTTGATGTTTACATGTAAAATTTTACATATTGTATATTATTTTTTCAAAAATAATATTTTCTTTTCATATTTGGGTATCAAAGAAATGAATGAGGAAAATAAATCGTTTGATTATCCAAATTGATTTCCTTGAGTTACCAATACTATGAAGAAAACAAAATGCAATATGTAATGAATGAAATTAATGTATATATATTATGACTAAATTGTAATGTATTACCCCTACATTAAGGGTGTTAAGTATCTTGTTCCATATATAAGTATTCTTATAAATATTTCAGCATTTTTTTTAAATATTAAAACTTATTTCATTGGAAGCATTGATATTAGTTGTGTACTTGTATTCTGAGGACTAATGAGTCTAATTTTTTTCATACGGTTTCCAATCAAATCATATCGATATATATACCTACAAATTCTATGAATATTATTTTTTCATAATTAAAATAGTATATTATCTATTTTAAAAATATTATTAAATCACACATAATATATATATTTATATGCGAGACTCCTAGACATTCATTCTTGAATATTCCATTTAAATTCCAAAAAAAGAATGTAATTAAATATTTGTACATTTGTTCTTTATATATAATTATAGTGATATCACAACTTTTTAATATTATTTATTCTTTAGAATTTAATTTTAGTAAAGGAGGATATTTAATAGGGAGGTTATTGGTGCGCTATGAAGATCATTTAGGCTGTTTGGTTGATTCATTAGATTATTTTGATTGGATCATTTTAATTTAAAACCAACCCAATCTCAATCTATAACAAAAGTAATATTTTTAGACATTTTTATTTAAATATTAACAATTTTACATAAAAAATTTAAATTAATATCAAAAATTCAACATGTATTTTTACAATAATAAAAAATTAAACGCTATGAAATTTACAATGGAAATATCAGTCATTCGAAAATTCTCATCATCAACTAGAATAAATATCTTGATACATGGATCATGAGATACATAAATCCCCACTATTAAAAAAATTATTAGAGGTTTTTTTATGTTGAATAAATATTAGATATTTTACATTGTACCCCTCTTAACAAGTATATTGGATGTTTCTGATAGATGTAAATCAAAATCCAATTCATCATATTAAATATCATTTTTTTGAACGGTTTTGGTTTATTCCTAAATCAGATTTTACAATAGAAGGTTTTGAAAAAAAAATTTACCCCTAATAAGATAGACCTTAATGATTAATGTATCTCCTAAATTCATGTTGGGGTTTTATGGCTAGGGGATTTTTTCACATACTGGTGGTTGTTGTGATGTTTCTTTTCATTGAATAATTTCAATAAAAAGTTAATAAAATATAAGACAGATAATTAATTTTGTCTTCATCTAGTGCTATTATCCTTTCTTGAACCTCTTCAATTTTTTTTATTTACCCCCATTTTTTCCTTTTATTAAAATATTGTTATTGTGACACTCCAAAACTCAATAATCTGAGATTTTCATATAGTACAATCAACTTCAAGGAATATTATAGTTTTCAATCAATTGTACAAATGATTATTTATATTCTTTGTAAGTCAGTTAAAAAATAATATGAAATGCATAATAATTTTTATGTATTATGTTTTTACTAAAAAAGTGTTTATATTATTTCATATCTACAAATCTTTTCCATAATTCATATCCTTCATCTATTAGTATCTTTTCATTTTATACACGGTTCTTCTTCCATAGATCATGATTTTGAGATGGAAGTTTCTTTGTATTTTTATCCATAAATATGAATATAAACATAGTAAAATGAAAATATTATTGTTTTATTTAACATGAAATTATCACTATATATTTAAAAAAAATTGGTCAATTTAAGGGTAACCCATCCATTCATTTTAGAACTGTTATATTTGTTTTACTGCAAATAGCTGATTTTCAAAATACTATTATTGTTTCAAAAATTAAAAATCCTCAATCAAAGAAACTATTACATTTATTTAAAAGGGATGTAATACCAATCACAATGTACATGAAATAGTGTCTCCTTAGAAACCATAATTAATTTATAGCAAATTTTTAGTTTATTAGGTGTGCATACATCTGTGGATGGTGTGATTTTATTTTCCCCTCAATATCATTGAGATGATATATTTTTGGAATTTTCTAATATACTATATGATACTATCCATAATGAAATAATACAAATTTCATTTATATTTATGTACAATAAATGAAATCAATAATAGGTAATGATGAGTGAATTGAACTTTCAATATTTTTTTAATCTTAGAAATTAATATTATAATAGTACACGAATCGCTTATCAAATCATTTCCAAGATCACAAGAAAATGAATTCAATGAAACTATAAAAACTATCACATAAATTTGAGTGGTTGGTCCAATGATACTATCATATATTTCCTTGTTGGGGTTAATAATTTTTTTTGTGCATTCCATATTTTCTCAAATCTGATACCTATTTCTTCAACATGGTCATCTTTTTTTACACATTCTAGTTATTGAAATTTTAATTTTTTCTACGATATTTGTTTTTCTCATTTTATAGTTTCTTAAATATTAATAACATAAATATGTTATTTCTCTACATGGGTAGCATCATAATGGGTAGATGTTTTTTGTTCCTCTAAAATAAGAGCATCATCATGTTGAGAAACATGTTGTTATATAGGATTATGATCTTAGGAATGTGAAAATTTATTATATTCAGAAGTGGTTGAATAATTAATTTAGTTTATATAAATAAAATAGTGAAAATATATTAATATGATAATACATAATATTTAATAATTAAATAAAACATTATTATTAATCATTTTAAACATTAATGGTGTTTGAGTCCATAATTGAGTATCCAAATCCCCTCATTCATTATCCTCTCACAAACAAGACACAATATAAATTTTTACTAATATTAAATGATCTTTGTATTGAAATTAATGGTTTATCCTATGTATAATTAACATCATACCCTTTAGAGTTTTTGGTCAATAACATAATAAATGACATCTTTTGGTGTGTATGATCAGTATCATTAAATACTGTACTAAAATAACTTCAATATATTTACGTAATATTTTTTCCCTTCTTTAAATAAATACAGTTCCATCCATTCCTATAATTCAATTTTAACTATAGTCATGTAATTATCACACATTAATTAAGAAATTGACTCATGGAATGATTCATAGTCCAACATCCATATTTTTCATAATGACATGGAAATATGAAATATTCACATGAATTCGATTTATATCCCTAGAACTAGATACATGCTTCACATCAGCCGTATGTGAAACTAAAATAGTTTCATTGTACCTTTTTCATCATGTTTATTTTCAAACGACGTATTACCATTATGATATAATACAAGTACACTTGATCCGCTAAGTAGTTATAATATTCATTCTGATGTTTATTCTATCTTTTTAGTTTTATCCATATATAATATATTCTATATACTATCCAATAAAAAATTGATTATGTGTAATTCGTATCCCGATTTAATCCTGTGATTAATTCTAATTCTTATTAGTTACATTGTGGATTTCAAAAAATTATTCACGCTCTAAGATATAATTCAATTCACATAGGTGAGCCTACTCCATCTCTATATTAATAATTGAGAAAAATACATTTTGGATATTCCATCAATGATAAACAAATTAAAGGGGAGAGATTATTGTAGAATAAGTCCCTCTATGTTAGAGAGTACGTTAGAAGTGAATTTAATGGCTTCCACAACAAAATTTCACTCGACAATATAACTTTATAGATGACATAAAATTTTGAAATACCAGTTGAAAATTAATATATACTTTTTAATGTGGTATATTTATAAATAATTTACATTACCACTTAATCAAATACCTATAACCAAGTAAACCATGAATAAAAATTTCATATCAATGAATAACGGTTGGATGAACAACTCCAATTCACATAAAGTGAGGTGAATTTAATTTTTGATAGTTTTAAAATTTCACAAGGTCTATAAGTTTTTTCCATAAATCATTGATAAAAAATGGATTATTTTTAATGAACTCCATAAATGAATTAAAATAATAATGTGATTTTAAACACATTAAAATTAAATGATTCATTGAAAAAACATTCGTTATATTTGACTGTCATTCTTATGAAACCATTACCACATTAATAAATGTTAGAAATTGAAATCTATATTTCCTATAATGATTATAAATACAAGGATGAAGAAAAGTTTATTTTTATATCATCACTAGAACAGACTCTTAATGTATCCCCATCTAAATCATTTCCAACCTAGAATTAATTTTATTATATTATTTGTTGGCTTCATTTATTAACATACCAATGAAACAACACATAAATGATTTCCATATAAACAAAATCCAGAAAATTTTGATGTAAATGATATTTCATTTTGGAGAATAAAAAAAACTAATATCTTTTTCCAAATAATTTTTTTTAAAAAATTATTAACAAATGTGGTGTACATAACATTTACATTTGAAAACAATTTATCATCTATTATTGGAGATGGTTATGATATTTTATCAAGAATACCATATAGTGATGTCATTGAATTTTAGTACTGATCTGTCACGACCCGCCTTCACCAAAAGGAGGGAAGAGTCAGCGGATTTCCAGGCCCTTCCTTCTTTAAGATGAAGGAGAGATAATGACCCCCGAAACCCGCCTTCAATAGGTCCCGGAGTGGCGACTAGCACCAAGGGTATAGAAAATTTTCGCAAATGGAAGGCATTACCCTTTTTATTATTTAGGATCGGGAAAAAGGACAAGTCGACCTCCCAAAAAGGATAAGAAACAAGTTTATATAAAAATGAACCCAAATACAGTCCCCATGCATGTTTAAACAGTTTACAACAAGGTACAAGTACAAAAGAAAAAGAAAGCTCTCAAGTACAATACCAAAAGAAAACAAAGGTACGACAACGGCGACAACTCCAACTGTCCGACTAATAGGGTCCCGCGCAGCCCTGATAGTCCTCCTGGAAACCTGAAAGTAAACGTAGGGTGAGCATACAAGTACACTCAGTAGGGAAAACCAAGACTCTCGTGCACAGGTGGGGGAACGTACTAAAGTCCCGTGAGAAAAGAGTGAACCAAACAACTAACAAGGCAAACTATCCATCCCAGGCCTCACCAAGGCTCACTCCCCAAATAACGCAAGTCAAGTAATATATATAATAAGAGCACATCGATGTTTGGGTACCCCGCGCCACTTCCCCACTGGTTATTGAGACATCCTACGCATCGGACCAATCCCGCCATTCTCACCGCAGTCCCACTGCCACACCCGCCCGCACACACCTAGGCCACCACCACACACAGTCCCACTGCCAAATCCCACCCGCACACACCTGGGCCACAACCACACGCAGTCCCACTGCCAAATCCCGCCCGCACACACCTGGGCCTCACTGTCACAAGTAACCATGCCTGCAAACACCTAGGCCAGAACAACCACCGCTACGCCCGAAGACACCTGGGCTAAAGGATCCACTGCCACGCCCGAAAACACCTGGGCCTCATCCCAAAGACACTTGGGAAACCACCTTCCGCACACACCTGGCCAACCACCACAACACCCTGCCCGATGGTTCTTGGGCTAATAATGGACTTCAGGCCGTCACAGCCTGCCCGAAGGTACTTGGGCTATCCGGGAAAGGGAGCAGAAAAGGAGCTAATAACCAGCCACTAAGTATAGTGTTGGGAAAAACACCCTTCCCCCATAAATGGGGGTGTTCGGCACTAAGTGCTCAACTTGGGTGGGGCGCGAATAAGAAACACAAAGCTACAAGTATAGATATAGGTAACAAACACTCACCCAAAACATAGGTTTTTCCTAGCCAACCTACAGAACACAATACCACAGCGTCCGAGTCACGATTCACGACCCTTGCCCACAAAACCATTTGTCCCATTCTTGTTTCACGTTCAGTCAAAATGTTCAATTAATTTTAAGCACTACTGGGCAACTACCATAAGCATAACCAAGGAAAACGTCAAAGCATAGATCAACCAAAACACTCACACCCGGTTCTGCCAACAGAGGATCTCTCCCCAATTCGTGATAAAAACTCACAACCACTGAAACCAGGAGATCCCATCCCCCAAATTCACACAGCCACCGAGAGTATAAAAAGAACAGGGGATCCCATCCCCTCCCACATTTCCAGCAAACGGCCCGAAGGGAAAACAACCACTAACCACTACCAACACAAGTCAGGGGTTTTCAGATTTAAACGATTTAACACACTCCATGATTTCAAAATCCGTGTGTTCTAACCGGGAGTTATCACAGAAGGGTCGGTCCTGGTGCTTTCAATTATTTAGCCGGATATACGTGGTTAACCGATTTCACAGCAGGAGTTCACATTTTCAGCGACCCATTTAAAACATCATGAGGGGATTCAAGTGCACACACACGACCACCAACGGCCTCACTTTTCAGGAAACATAAACCAGTACAACAAAAGGGATGATCACAAGATAAAGAATAACAACGATCACAACCCCTTCCCCTTCTTCCTTTAGAACTTCGTTTATTATCTTCATTAGGGTTTGGTTCAACCAATTCCATAGGAACAAAGTAGCGCCCACCCCGCATGATACACAAAAGTGAGAGACGAGAGAAATTCCCTACTTGTTGATAGATGATCGACGTTTAGGCCGGGGGCGCGGAACTTTACGGATAACGATGCGGCGGTCCCGATGCACCAGAAGAGCCACGATCGAAGATGGGGGGGGGGGAAACCACGGCCTAACCCTTAATTATAAGAGCTGGGGGCGGTTGAGGTGAAACACAAAACCACGGAAGATGAAGGAGTCGTGGGTTGACCACGTGGCTTGACTCATCATTAATGGCACTGGGTGGTTTTAACCGACCCATGAATTAATGAAGCATTTAATTAAAACCTTTGTGCACGTTTCGGATTCCCAAGACATTTTTAACAAGGCAGAATAGGGTTTAAAACCCTATTTGCGAAAAAAGAACGTTACTGGAACAACTTGGCAAGGCCGGCCGACGTCGGCCGGTTTCACCGATCAGTCTCACCGATCGGTCGCACGGATCGGTCTCACCGATCGGTCACACCGATCGGTCTCACCGATCGGTCTCACCGATCGGTCGCACCGATCGGTCTCACCGATCGGTCTCACCGATCGGTCTCTCCGATCGGTGTCACCGATCGCTCCCACCGATCGGTCTCACCGATCGGTCGCACCGATCGGTCGCACCGGTCGGTCTCACCGCTCGGTCTCACCGGTCGGTCTCACCGATCGGTCTCACCGACCGGTCTTACCGATCGGTCTCACCGACCGGTCTCACCGATCGGCCTCACCGATCGGTCTCACCGATCGGTCTCTCCGATCGGTGTCACCGATCGCTCTCACCGATCGGTCTCACCGATCGGTCTCTCCGATCGGTGTCACCGATCGCTCTCACCGATCGGTCTCTCCGATCGGTGTCACCGATCGCTCTCAACGATCGGTCTCACCGATCGGTGTCACCGATCGGTCTCACCGATCGGTACCCCGCAAGGAAACCGGATTTTTGGCAAAGGAAGGGACCAAGGGGGGTCTGGGTCATCACATCAGATACCTCTTAAACGATTCTCGTCCCCGAGAATCAAAACAAACCAGAAGGAAAGAGAGGATCCAAACAACCATCTTCGAAGATACCTCTTAGGAGTGGATCCCCGCTAATTGAAAACACTCCCTGTCAAAAACCTAGAAACATACCACGCAAAACCGCCCGGTCATGTGGGTTTGGGGAGTTCCCCTCCCCCATGTAAATATATTATCCGCTTTGGGCGGCACTGACTCGCCCGCACGGGTTTAATCGCATCCACCTTAATGCGTCCTGATTAGGGGTCGGGTTTCCCTTCCCTTTAGCCGGGGCTTTCCGCACATAACAAAGGAAAGGAACTAGCACATTTCATAGACAAAAAGGTCAACGTTCTGTCACAACAGGCACCAAAGATTCAAAGCACAGAACAACTTGGGGTATTGGGCACGCATCTGTGCTTCCCTCTCCCACGTGCTCTCTTCGAGGCCGCCATGTCTCCACAACACACGAACCAGGCCGACGGTTCGTCCACGGAGCACTTTCTCCTTGCGATCCTCGATTCTGACTGGCCGTTCCTCGAAGGTCGCGTCTCCTCCCACATCTAGCTCTCCCCAGTTGATGACATGAGAGTCATCATGTAAGTACTGACGAAGCTGGGAGACATGGAAGACGTCATGGACCCTCTCCAACTGAGGTGGTAGGGCCAGCTGATATGCTACCTCGCCAACTCGCCTCAGCACCTCGAAAGGTCCGATGAAACTTGGGGAGAGCTTACTCCCCTATCCGAACCTCCGCTGCCCCCGTCGAGGGGAAACCTTCAAAAACACATGATCTCCCACCTCGAACTTCAGGGGCCTCCTCCGACGATCATCATAAGATTTCTGTCGATCCTGAGCTGCTTTCATCCTCTCCCGCACTAGCTGGACTTTCTCCGTGGTGCTCTGCACTACTTCTGGTCCAAGAGTACCAGTCTCACCAACCTCTGCCCAGCATAAGGGTGAATGACATGGTCTTCCATACAAAGCCTCAAAAGGAGCCATGCCAATAGTAGAGTGAAAACTGTTGTTGTAGGCAAACTCTACTAAAGGCAAGTGTCGTACCCATGATCCTCCGAAATCCAGAACACATGCTCGCAGCATGTCCTCCAAGGTCTGGATAGTCCGCTCTGTCTGCCCATCAGTCTGAGGGTGAAAAGCAGTGCTAAGGCGTAGTTGGGTGCCAAAAGCATGCTGTAACCCCTTCCAGACTCGTGAGGTGAATCGAGTGTCCCGATCTGAGACGATCGTTTTCGGAACTCCATGCAAACGCACCACCTCATCCACGTACCTCTGTGCTAAGGTACTCACGGGTCCTGACTCCTTGATAGCCAAGAAGTGAGCAGATTTTGTCAATCGATCCACCACTACCCAGATAGCATCATGCCCGCCCTGAGCTCTGGGTAGTCCCGTGACGAAGTCCATCGAGACGTCGTCCCACTTTCACTCGGGGACAGCCAGAGGATGCAACAGACCACCAGGAACACGGTGTTCAGCCTTCACCTGCTGACACACCAGGCATTTAGCCACGAACTCTGCCACTGCCCGTTTCACCCCGGGCCACCAAAACTGTCCCCTCAGGCCTTGGTACATTTTCGAAACACCCGGATGTACTGCCAAGGCTGAGCTATGGAACTCACGAAGGACTTCATCACGCATCACCTCTGGAACAAACAACCTCCGATGAAAGAGCATCCGACGTCGGCTGTCCTCCGACCATCCTTCCGGGGCGTTCCCCTGATCGATACGATCCCGTAACACTTCCACCTCAAGATCTCCCCACTGAGACTCTTCCACTTGCTGCAACAAAGAGGACTGTACCGTCATCTGAAACAAACAGCCTCTAGTACCTTCCACCCTTGCATCCAAGTGTAAGGCAGCCAACTCCCCCATCGCCTTCCAAGCATCAGAAGATTCCCGAACCACCTCCTGATGCGGCTTCCTGCTCAGGGCATCAGCCACAATGTTTCCCTTACCATCAGTGTATGAGATCTCGAAGTCGTAGTCCTGGAGAAACTCGACCCACCTCTGTTGTCGCAAGTTCAAGTCACGCTGGGAGAAGATATAGCGCAAGCTTTTGTGATCGGTGAAGACCACAAAGCGCTCCCCAAAGAGGTAATGTCGCCACAGCTTTAATGCGAACACTACCGCTGCAAGCTCCAGGTCATGGGTGGCATAGTTCCGCTCATGGGGGCGTAGCTGCCTGGACCCGTAAGAGATCACCCCTTGTCGCTGCATCAATACGCACCCCAGGCCCTGTCCCGAAGCATCACAGAATACCTCATAGGCCATCCCTTCTTCTGGAAATCTCAACACTGGGGCACTAACCAGTTTTTCTTTTAGGTAGTTGAAGGACGACTCACACTGCTCGCTCCACATGAAAACCTGGTCCTTCTTGGTCAAAGCCGTCAAAGGGGCTGCTACCCGGGAGAAGTTGGGTACGAATCTCCGGTAGTAGCCCGCCAGTCCGAGGAAACTCCGAACTTCCGCCACATTCTTGGGTGCTGCCCAAGAAACAATTGCCTCAACCTTTGATGGGTCGACTGCTACTCCCTGCTCAGACACTACATGTCCGAGGAAGTGCACTTCTCGTGCCCAGAACTTCCACTTTGACAACTTCCCATAGAGCTGGTGCTGTCGGAGGACCTCCAAAACCGTCCTCAGGTGCTCTGCATGATCCTCTTCTGACTTTGAATAGATCAGGATATCGTCGATGAACACCACCACAAACCGATCCAGGTACTCCCAAAAGATGGAGTTCATAAGCCCCATGAACACGGCCGGGGCGTTCGTAACACCAAAGGGCATGACCACGAACTCGAAGTGCCCATACCTGCACCTGAACGCCGTCTTCGGGATGTCGCTATCCTTCACCCTCAACTGGTGGTACCCGGATCGCAGGTCGATCATCGAGAACCATCCTGCCCCCTTCAGCTGGTCGAAAAGATCATCTATCCTCGGAAGAGGGTAGCGGTTCTTGATCGTCACCTGATTCAGCCTCCTGTAATCGATGCACAACCTGAGGCCACCATCTGCCTTCTTTGCGAACAAGACTGGGGTACCCCACGGTGATGCACTTGGACGAACATAACCCCTCTTCCTCAGATCGTCAATCTGTATCCGCAACTCCCGTAGCTCCGAAGGTGCCATCCGGTAAGGAGCCATCGAGATTGGTCGAGAGCCGGGCTGCAGGTCTATCCCGAACTCGATGTCACGTCGAGGGGGTAGAGTCGTTACCTCCTCAGGAAAGACGTACATAAATTCACGAACGATCTATGGTACTTCCACCATTTCCTCATCTGCTGATTCTATCGTCAGTTCAGTCAATAAGGAGAGGAGAGGTTCCTCCCTCCTGTTTCCCTTCGGACAGCTCCGCTCGCCGGTGAAAGTAACATGATGGCCGTCCAAACCGGAGAACACCACCCTCCCTTGGGAACAGTCGATGACGGCGCACACAGAAAATAGCCAGTCGATGCCTAGGATGACATCGTACGGCCGAATCTGTAGCAGAAGGAGATCCTTAACCGACTGATGTGGCCCCAACATCAGTCTACATCCCCGACAAAAGAACAGCAAGTCGGTCTGACCTCCAACTGGTGTGCTCAACACCAGGGGCACTGGAAGTCTCTCGGCATCTAGACCCAAGGCGCAGGCTAGACTGGGTGCAACAAAGGAGTGCAAAGCTCCGGTATCGAACAAAGCATAAGAAAGAGTGCTAAATACACTGATCGTACCTCGAACAACCTCTGGCCCTGCTGGAACTGTTGCTTCTGCGGCGTGTAACTGTCCACGCCCAGCACCCCTGCCCCTCGGCTGTCGGCCACCTCCCCGACCACGCCCTGGTCGAGGTCCCTGGGGAGCGCCCTGAGGTCGGCCTCCCCCTCCTATGTCTGTCTGCGGAGGAGCGGGAGCTCGCTGTCCCTGCTGCTGCTGCTGGAAGGGTCTGGCTGGGAACTGCTGCTGCGGCGGACGCTGGGGATGACTGCCACTGCTGTACTGCACCCGATCGGGGCACTGACTCCGAAGATGTCCAGGGCTCCCGCAGATGAAGCACCGTGGTCCCGAGCCTGAAGGAAAAGAACGTGGGCCAGGGGATCGAAACTGAAACTACTGCGGCCTGCTCCCTACGGGTCAGAACCTGGAGGGTCCCGATGCCGGAGGCCTGGTGCTGACGGCCTTCCCCTTCGATGGTCCCAGCTGGATCCCTTCTCGTGACAGTCCGCCTAGAGCGTGCATCATTTCCACCACTTCGGCCTTCTTCTGAACCTCTAAGTATGTCGGAAGGGTAAAGGGGGTAACAGCATACTGGAGGGAGGGTCGGAGTGCCTCCTCCAAACGTCTTGCCCGAGACTCCTCATCGGGAAAGAGGTCCGGAGAAAAACGTAGGAGGTCCTTGAACTTGATTCCAAGTTCCCTCATGGACATGCTCCCCTGCTGGAGGGAGAGTAGCTCCTGCCTCTTCTCCGCCTTCATTGTCGAGGAGAGGAACTCCGCCCGGAACTCCCTCTCGAAGTCCGCCCAAGCAACCTCAGATTCCTTCCTACTCCCCAGGTGAAGCATCCACCACTGACGCGCCGCTCCTCGCATCTGGCTAACAGCCAGAGGAACCCAGTACTCCGTCGGGGCCCGAATCAGGCCGAAGGCTATGACTAGCTCCTCCAGCCAGCCTTCCGTCTTCATGTCGGAGGTGCTGCCCTCATATTTCTCGAGGTCCTGTCGCTGAAAGGCTCGAAGAGTCTTCTGCCACTGGTCGTCCTCTTCCTCCCGATCGGCCCTCTGCCGATTGGCCAAAGTAGTCTCAGGAATCTCGATCGCCTGTACCACACGTGGTCGCCTTCCAGGTGCCATAACTGCAAGGTAAACAAGGAATGCCTAAGCCCAGTAGTGCAAAGAAAACCATTCTCAAAACTTATTAAGATTTAATTTATTCTCAATTTCCCAAGACATCCCAGAAACACAAAAACACAAGTCATTCATGATGCATGTACCTTTCCTAGGGTCTCTACCCTGCAATCAGTGTGGCATCACTTGGTCGTTCGGTAGGTCCAGAGTCCTTGCATCGGATCACGGGGGGCCCTAAAATCCCGTGTCCTAGCCGGTCCTCCCTGGCCTAATTCACGCACCAAGGTCACCCAACGCTGTTGCCTTACCATCCCATGCAATCCTTACTGTGCCTAACTCCAGACTTCGTCCTATCTCTCAACCTCAGCCTCTGATACCATTCTGTCACGACCCGCCTTCACCAAAAGGAGGGAAGAGTCAGCGGATTGCCAGGCCCTTCCTTCTTTAAGATGAAGGAGAGATAATGACCCCCGAAACCCGCCTTCAATAGGTCCCGGAGTGGCGACTAGCACCAAGGGTATAGAAAATTTTCGCAAATGGAAGGCATTACCCTTTTTATTATTTAGGATCGGGAAAAAGGACAAGTCGACCTCCCAAAAAGGATAAGAAACAAGTTTATATAAAAATGAACCCAAATACAGTCCCCATGCATGTTTAAACAGTTTACAACAAGGTACAAGTACAAAAGAAAAAGAAAGCTCTCAAGTACAATACCAAAAGAAAACAAAGGTACGACAACGGCGACAACTCCAACTGTCCGACTAATAGGGTCCCGCGTAGCCCTGATAGTCCTCCTGGAAACCTGAAAGTAAACGTAGGGTGAGCATACAAGTACACTCAGTTGGGAAAACCAAGACTCTCGTGCACAGGTGGGGGAACGTACTAAAGTCCCGTGAGAAAAGAGTGAACCAAACAACTAACAAGGCAAACTATCCATCCCAGGCCTCACCAAGGCTCACTCCCCAAATAACGCAAGTCAAGTAATATATATAATAAGAGCACATCGATGTTTGGGTACCCCGCGCCAATTCCCCACTGGTTATTGAGACATCCTACGCATCGGACCAATCCCGCCATTCTCACCGCAGTCCCACTGCCACACCCGCCCGCACACACCTGGGCCACCACCACACGCAGTCCCACTGCCAAATCCCGCCCGCACACACCTGGGCCACAACCACACGCAGTCCCACTGCCAAATCCCGCCCGCACACATCTGGGCCTCACTGTCACAAGTAACCATGCCTGCAAACACCTAGGCCAGAACAACCACCGCTACGCCCGAAGACACCTGGGCTAAAGGATCCACTGCCACGCCCGAAAACACCTGGGCCTCATCCCGAAGACACTTGGGAAACCACCTGCCGCACACACCTGGCCAACCACCACAACACCCTGCCCGATGGTTCTTGGGCTAATAATGGACTTCAGGCCGTCACAGCCTGCCCGAAGGTACTTGGGATATCCGGGAAAGGGAGCAGAAAAGGAGCTAATAACCAGCCACTAAGTATAGTGTTGGGAAAAACACCCTTCCCCCATAAATGGGGGTGTTCGGCACTAAGTGCTCAACTTGGGTGGGGCGCGAATAAGAAACACAAAGCTACAAGTATAGATATAGGTAACAAACACTCACCCAAAACTTAGGTTTTTCCTAGCCAACCTACAGAACACAATACCACAGCGTCCGAGTCACGATTCACGACCCTTGCCCACAAAACCATTTATCCCATTCTTGTTTCACGTTCAGTCAAAATGTTCAATTAATTTTAAGCACTACTGGGCAACTACCATAAGCATAACCAAGGAAAACGTCAAAGCATAGATCAACCAAAACACTCACACCCGGTTCTGCCAACAGAGGATCTCTCCCCAATTCGTGATAAAAACTCACAACCACGGAAACCAGGAGATCCCATCCCCCAAATTCACACAGCCACTGAGAGTATAAAAAGAACAGGGGATCCCATCCCCTCCCACATTTCCAGCAAACGGCCCGAAGGGAAAACAACCACTAACCACTAGCAACACAAGTCAGGGGTTTTCAGATTTGAACGATTTAACACACTCCATGATTTCAAAATCCGTGTGTTCTAACCGGGAGTTATCACAGAAGGGCCGGTCCTGGTGCTTTCAATTATTTAGCCGGATATACGTGGTTAACCGATTTCACAGCAGGAGTTCACATTTTCAGCGACCCATTTAAAACATCATGAGGGGATTCAAGTGCACACACACGACCACCAACGGCCTCACTTTTCAGGAAACATAAACCAGTACAACAAAAGGGATGATCACAAGATAAAGCATAACAACGATCACAACCCCTTCCCCTTCTTCCTTTAGAACTTCGTTTATTATCTTCATTAGGGTTTGGTTCATCCAATTCCATAGGAACAAAGTAGCGCCCACCCCGCATGATACACAAAAGTGAGAGACGAGAGAAATTCCATACTTGTTGATAGATGATCGACGTTTAGGCCGGGGGCGCGGAACTTTACGGATAACGATGCGGCGGTCCCGATGCACCAGAAGAGCCACGATCGAAGAGGGGGGGGGGGGAAACCACGGCCTAACCCTTAATTATAAGAGCTGGGGGCGGTTGAGGTGAAACACAAAACCACGGAAGACGAAGGAGTCGTGGGTTGACCACGTGGCTTGACTCATCATTAATGGCACTGGGTGGTTTTAACCGACCCATGAATTAATGAAGCATTTAATTAAAACCTTTGTGCGCGTTCCGGATTCCCAAGACATTTTTAACAAGGCAGAATAGGGTTTAAAACCCTATTTGCGAAAAAAGAACGTTACTGGAACAACTTGGCAAGGCCGGCCGACGTCGGCCGGTTTCACTGATCAGTCTCACCGATCGGTCTCACCGATCGGTCTCACCGATCGGTCTCTCCGATCGGTGTCACTGATCGCTCTCACTGATCGGTCACACCGATCGGTCGCACCGATCGGTCGCACCGATCGGTCTCACCGATCGGTCTCACCGATCGGTCTCACCGATCGGTCTCACCGAGCGGTCTCACCGATCGGTCTCACCGACCGGTCTCACCGATCGGTCTCACCGACCGGTCACCGATCGGTCTCACCGATCGGTCTCACCGATCGGTCTCACCGATCGGTCTCACTGACCGGTCTCACCGACCGGTCTCACCGATCGGTCTCACCGATCGGTCTCTCCGATCGGTGTCACCGATCGCTCTCACCGATCGGTCTCACCGATCGGTACCCCGCAAGGAAACCGGATTTTTGGCAAAGGAAGGGACCAAGGGGGGTCTGGGTCATCACATGATCTCATTGGAATAGAAATCTACAATTTACTAGAAAAACAATTTTTATTGAATATTTGAAAATAAAATATTGTGTACCTAATTTAAAAAAGGACACATTTTAGATCATTTAACTCTATATGAAAAAAAATTACTTAAGTATGATACTCATTTAACATCCCAAATAACATGGCTCTCAATGTAAACTATTCATTTATATAATAACCACACATTGTAACACCATAATTCAAAAATAATTTAATGTATTATACCAATGGATACATATAATATTCAATTAGATAATAGTTTGTTTTTTCTAAAATAATAGAGATAACATAATTTATTTTCTTTTTATTATTAATGATTGTGTAATGTTATAATTTAACATAACAATTTACCAAGCACTATGAGTGATACCTGGAAAACCAAAATGATTTTCTCCATCTCTAGATATCATAAGATGAATGTTTTATGAATAATTTCCAAATTCATGAAACTCATTATCAACATTCATCCCTTAAGGAGAGTGTGATGGGAGATTATGTTTCTGATAATTATTTCATCTTATCTACATGACATACCAATTAACATTGCATCTCCTCACAAACATATTTTCTATAAAAACATGGAATTAATGAAATATGAAATAAAAATATCATAGGACCTATTCCACCATTCGCTTATCGATAACGTCGATACTATAATCAATTTATGTGATTTTTTGGTCCTTGAATAATATTTTTGACCTATAATATTTTTATTAATAAAAATACATTCTTAATTATGTATGTATTTATTTTACATTGTTATGTTAGAATATGTAATTATAGGATAGATTTGATTTATACTCTATGTATGAGTCACCATTAGACTTACTCCCTGCATAGTCTCTGAGTCACTAGTTCAATGATTCACCATTCCAAGATAGTATGGTATAATTACCAATGTATGAATTAGTGTTTCTGACTCACTATTCCAAACTCACTACTTGTGAATCACTATTATGTCAAAGTCATTGATCAAGAGACTCACCACCCCAACAAGTCACCTTACCAAAGATACCATCAACCCGATTCAACAATGAGTATTTAAACCCCCGGAATGAGTCACTATTGAATGAAAATACCACCAGAGATTCAATACTCAAAAGACACACCAATTTATTTCTTTTTTTATTTTAAATTCAACTATTTAAAATGTCATATTTTTGGAATTTAATTCTTCTCATTATTTTATTTACCATTAAAAGAAAATAGTGAAATCATATTCAGACTACAGTATGAGGTATGAGGTACTAGAATAAAACAACGAAAATGGTATATGTATAGGGAATAGACAAATAAAAAACATAATGTCTGGGAAAAGATAAAGGCTCATGGTGATAGATGATAAAAAACACAACTCATGTGTCCAAAATAATGAGTTGTTTGCCTGTGTGCAAGATTTTATTTCATCCATTTGAAGAACACAAGAAGAAGAAGATTTTCCATTACACATAGATCACCCATACACCACAGGGCAGAAGCTTCTATAATAATCTTTTTTAATAATAATTAGGATGAAAGGCATTATCTTTATATCAATCTATCATCATGTAGTCACAAAGCTATAATACATATCACTTAGAGAATCATTATACATATCACTATTTTTTATACTCTATTTTTGTTCATTATTTACATTACATGTGATGTGAGATTATCTCCTTTTTATTAACTTTAATTTAATCTGGTGCATAACTGGATGATAAAATGTTATCATCAAAAATTTACTTTTTTAAAACATATATTGAAATATATAATAGTCGAATAATTCCATACATAAACTTCTTCATTTTCCACTCCCATGATAAATGTTAAAAAGGTATTTGTGATATAGACAACAATGTATGTGTTTTTGTATTACTGGATCCATGGTGTTGATAGAATTTATATTTATATAAACTACATGGTGGTTGATGATCAACATGGGAATGAACTATGTCTAAGAATGAGACTAACGCTTTTGTTATTATTTATATCATGCATTTTGAATGTTACTTTATAACATATCAATCTATTTCCATTTAAAAATATTTCATTCACATTGATAATTAATATTAGAAAGGTTATATATTACAATTTTTTTGGAAAATTATTTCCAAAGATATAAATGTAATTCATAATATTTCAACTAATAACTAATAACTCTTAAATAAATCATTTAAAAGAACAAAAAAATTATAATTCACAAAAATTGGTTAATTTTGATGTTGTTTATTATAATATAGTAAATTTTAATAAATAAGTTTTTAGAAAATATTATTATCAACTCAATTCACTACCTTCCCCCCCCCCCTCATATTTGCACTCCACTCTGACCGAAATCTGATAGAAGAGTTTTTAAAAAAATCCGTTACATTTTTAAATGTTATTATAATTTATAATTAATGATATCTATTTTTTGGTTAATTCTATATTATTATATATTTATATATTTTTTTGTATTTTCATATTGATAACAAACCATAATGTTCATTTACTAATATATCTTTATATTTCAATGTGAAAAATTATTCATAAGGGAATATAAAAATAAAAATGCATATTGAAAATGTGGGTTTGGAAATTTGTTCCTCCATAGTAGTTGAGTATAAAATTCCATATGTGGTAAAAAATAAATTGGATTAAAAAACACATTATTCAAAAAATAATTACTGAAATGACATGAATGAATTATAATATTACAAAGGAGTTGAAGAGTTTATATACTTTTTTCATGTAAAACTACCTATGAGAAATGATAGACTCTAGCTTTGTAAAGTGAAGGAACAAAAAATGGTAATGAAGTGTGGCTTAATAGTTACTCTAATTAATATGATAATTTTACGATTAAGCTTGATAATTATTTCAATGAAATTTATCTTAGCATAAATGATATCATCAATACAATGAGATCAATGAAAATTCCATTCAGTACAAAAGAACAATTCATGCGAATCTAGATACGTTTTCCCAAAATATGGGGATGGATAGTAGTGTCACTTAGAGAAAATTGTCAAATCAATGATCTACCTATAAGGGATCTGATAAGAACTATGATGAGCAGTGGGAAATATGAAAAGTAAAATAGATAAGAAGATAATGAACTTTGGAGAAAATATGTTTCCTTAATAAACACTACATCTAATAAAAATTAGTTGGGGAAAGTTCATGTTCATGATGAATGTTAATTTAATGAAGATTCATATTTTCATTATGATGATGAAATGTTCTACTAGTTCAAGTTCTAAATAACATTATAGAACATCCATTTATGAAAATAATTCTATAATATATTTTACTATAGGATATAATATTTTTTATGAATCTTCATATTTTAATACTACATTAAAGAAACCCATAAAGAATGTATGAGTTTTAACTATTTGATTATCGGAATTTATAGACAAAAGATATTATTTGTAACAAATTTATTTCTTTTAGAATCTAATTTTTAGTAAATATTTATGAATATTTATTGTGAAAAAAAATTATAAACAGGTAGTGTGTGTCATGGAATGTGAAAGGATACTACACAAACTACGGGAACATAAAAATAGATGATGGTAGACGTGTTATATTTGGTTAAAATTTTAATGGAAAGATTATTTTTTTCACCAAATGGGTAAAGAAAATAAATTTTAACTTTAGAATTACGTTTTTATGGTTTAAAATATAATCTTCTAATCATTTCATAATTACTTTATGATGCTTTCATGTATAATTTTTAAATAAAACATGTAATGTTTTTTACTAAAAAAATTATTCAGATTTTACATCATGTATAAATTATTGTGTTCATGCTATTAATTAGGATTCGTTTCATTCACAAATAGTTTTTTTTATTATGGACCTTTCATATTGAATCTTGGCTTCGACATAAGAGACTAGGCCATTGTAACACACAATCACAAATAATACTTTCTAGAAATGGTCCAGTCAAGGATCTGACCAAACATGAGTTTCTGAAAAATAATATCTATAATACATAAAAAAATTAAAAACATCCAAACTTTTCCCAAAAACCAAAAAAATAAGACCCAGCTTCTTAACATCTTGATTTGGATGACATGGACATGTTATGAACATATAGATATTTATGATAAAATTTAAATAAATACATTTATATACTTGTATATTACTTTTCTATTTATTGTTTGGTTTTCTTTTCTACACACAAAAGATAAGTTATTATAAAATTAAACAAGTATTTATATCGATTGTAAAGATATGTGGGATTAAAATTATGATATTGAGATATAACCATGATTGTGAGTTTCAAAAACAATATTTCATATCAGTTTTTCCATAAAATGGCTATAATCATAAATTCTATACTCTTAGGAGAACATAGCAGAATTGAGTTATAGAAAGAAGAAATAGAACCCATCAGGATATTTATAGTACTTTTATAATGTCATTTTTCTTACATTTATATTTATTAGAAGAGGATACAAATATATAATTCTCTGTAATAAATAGTGTCTTTATTGAACATATTATGAAGAAAAACACTTATGATCTATGGAATAACCAGATTCTTATGTTTAAGTACATTAGTGTTTTTTGGATGGAAATTATTTATTATTAATACTAAGGATAATGTTATCAAAGTTTCCTCAAAAAGACGAGAATGCATTTTCCAAAGATATTCAATTGATAGAAAATAATATAGACTATTTAATGACAAAAACAATAGTTTAAAATAATTTGAACTTGTTAAATTCGATGAAACAAGTCCACATCATCCCAATATCTCTCCAGAATATATTTTGGATGATCTATAATATATGGAAATAGGTTCCAAACCATCTCATTACACATTCCAAGAAGAAGAAAAATCATACAATTTTTTAAAATTTCAAGACTCTGAACCTATAAAACTCGAATCTATAGATGACATAGTGGAAACTAGTTGATCTACTTCTAAATTGATTATGACTCTTATAAATCAACATTTAGTTAATTTAGACATAGACTTAGATAAATTCTCAAAAAAGAGCTTCTCTATTAAATGATGTTGAACGTCTATTGTTTTTTCCAATTCATGAAACTAATAATATCATTGAGGCAATAAATGATAAAATCAAGGAAATTTATATAAAAGAAGAGAAAAGACAGTTTTAATGAAATAAATTTAGGAAAATAATTGATAGTTATAATGATTCCTTAAACATATGCACTAAATTGTGTTTAGAAAAAATGTTGATGAATTTGGAATTATATTCAACAATACAACTAGATTATTTCAACAACGATAGAGTCACCAAGAACGTAAAAACTATAAAGAGAATTTTTCACTTGTAGTGTAAAATGAATCCAATAGAATAATTATAGCTCTTACATCTCATCAATGATTCAATCATTATTTAATTAATGTTAAATATAAATTCATTAATGGTTACATAGTTCCTAATGAGTTTTTAAAAACCTCGTATTATCAAAATCATTTTTTGTTAAATATTCTTTTCAAATTAACAAAATCCTTATATGATTTAAAACAAGATTAAAGATAATAGTATGATAGGCACACATATTTTATTATTTCATAAGGTTTTATAAAAGGTATATATTACCCTACCATTTTTATGAAAATAATTTCAGAATATGATATAGTGGTTTAAATATATATAGATGATGTTATTTTTTGATCTTCTAAATACATCATATGTTCTTGATTTATAAAAGACGATGATAATTAAACTATAAATTTGATTAATGGGTCAACAAAAATTATTTCATGTGTTTAAATTTTTTTTAATACAATGAAGGAATATATTTTAAATTAATGTAAATATAATAAATATATTATAAATGTTTTTGGCCTGGGTGACACTCAGAGTAGTGATACTCCCATGAGTACCATGTGCAAGTTGGATCATGACGAGGTTTGGAAACCAGTAAACAAATCCAATTACCAAAGTGTTAATAAAAGTCTTCTATACATTTCTATTATCCTAGTTGGCATGATATTTAGTGTGACTTTTTGTTTTCATTTTTTCTAAAACGAAAAGAGTCACACATACCTCATGATAATAAAAAGTTTAAATTCCATAAAATTTTTAGCAATTTATGATTCGTCTACCCAAGTGGAAAATCATTTTATTTACCAATTTATTATGATGTTATTTTTTGTGGATGAAAGTTAGATAAAAAATTTTATCGAGAACATGCCATTTTTTTAGTATTACACTATTATATTTGTGTAGTTTGAAAAGATGTTATATTTCATTTTCTACTGTTGAAGTAGAATATATTGCTTTCAGTTTTTCTTTTTATAAATTTTTTTGGCTGTCAAAAACATTTCTAGATTGTGGGTATCAATTCTGACATATCCCTATAAATTGTGGCAACAAATGTTCTATTAACATTTATAAAAATCCAATATCTTATTCTATAATATAAAATATTGATGTAATCCCCCACATTTGGAGAGATCATTTTCAAAAAGGTGATATAACTCCAGAACACATTGGCACCTAAAATTTTCATTTTAATTCTTTTAGCAATACATAGAATACTGAGATAATGAGATAGATCAGTAATGAGATATGAATTATTAATTTTTGTTTTTTGTCTCACCATTGACTGTCTCACAATTTTTTATCACTATTAATTTCTCAATATTATTGTCTAACTTTAGATGCATTGTCATTGATGTCTAATAGTTGATGACTTATCATTGATGTCTGAATGTCGATGTGTCACCAATGAGTTTATAAATGTTGATTTTCCTATCTATTGATTTTCCATTTAATAATTTTTCTAAAAATCATGTAAATTAATTTGTTTTTTAATTATTTTAATTTTTTTATTTGATTTATGAATCTCTAAATGATAAAACCGGGACCCATCATGTTTCAGCTCCCATCTTGTCCTTTAAACAATATTTTCAAACATGCTTCCTCGTCGTCTTAAAATACCTTCATTATTTTTGAAAGCTTGCAAATGTTTAGATTTACTAAAATGTAGTGACTATCTGTATCTCAAAAAGAAAAAATAATACCATCAAAGAAGAAGGAAAGTGTTTTAAGTTGAATGACTATGGAACATTGGAATCATAAACCCCCACACCATGTTTCTTTAAGGGAAAAAGATTTCACTACATAATAGATTCATTTACGTATGTCCATGATCTGAGAGTATTTTATGAGAATTGTATGTTGTAATGTGTTTTGAACAATATTTTACTGCTATATTTGGCAATAGTGTTATAGTTCTATTAATATTTGAGTTTTCTGTGACTGAAGGTTATTCTTTCATGATAAGAACTATAATAAGCATAAAAAAATGTATCTTCTATTAATATCTATGTGATTAATGTTTTGGAGTATATGATGAAATTATCATTGAATTTCATCAAAGAAGTAACCCTCCTTCTAGTGATATTTTTTTATTGAATAGTTTTAACATATCTAACGGATGATAGAAATTCCAGAAAACCAATTGATTCTGAGTTATATATCAAAAACCGGATAATGTATAAATATATCCAAAATTCTCATTGCCTAATAATAGGTGACTTTACCTCATTTATGTATCATATTGTAACATTTTAAGAATTTATATAAAATCAATCCTTGAATATATGATATTCTTTATATGAGTGATATGACAAAACCTATTTAGGAGACACATCATAATTTCATTCATTATTTTTATTCTATGAAAAAATATGAAGGATTATTAAGATAAAATTAATAGTCCATAATAGTATTTTTTATCATTCATTAACATTTTTATATGAAATAGTCTGAAAATAAGATGGAATTAATGGGATAAATAATTGTTAGAGGATAAATAAATTATTTATGAAGACATCTACCATGTTGACCATCCTAGAACAGTAACATATTTATTCAACCTTTCTTTAAAACTAGAATACATATTTAAATACATAGATAAATATGTAGAGTCTATTGACTGTTGATGGAATGGGGTGAATATATCAAATTTTGATGGAAGTGATCAAGATTTTATTAATGATCATGTATAACCTTGACATGAATATCATAAACTATCCCAGTATATTCCCTATGTAGAAAATATTATAAATTATTATTATTATGATGAGACTAAATATTAAATAATCGATTATAAAAGTGGATCTAAAATCCTATATATTCTTGTCTAGAAATATGATAATGAAAGTTAAAAGGAATATGATGAAAATTGAGAAGAATTTTATTATGATGAGAATAGGAGGAGAAAAAAAGCAATTAGAAAAATGTAAATGATAAATATAGTGATGAATAAGAATTTGATCACAACGTAAAATATAATGAATATCATAAATGTGTAGACGAAATCTCATATAATTAATATTTTGATAGATCTATTGGAATGGATGAAACCCTATCTTCTAGTACTAATAATTTTTTGGTTGGAGGATCATATAAATTTGTTGTTGAAACCGACGAACCAAAAAATATGGATGACATATTGTATGGAGATGAAGATATTCATAGGAAATAATTCATTTATAATGAAATGGGAGTATCTTTTGAGGGATAGAAAACCCCAATCTACTAGGAATTGAAGTAAACAACCCTTTTGATATAAATTCTATGGATTAATTTTCACAAATACAATGGAACGGTTGGTTTAGGTTTTGGCTATATAGATTCTAATAACACTATTGCAACCATAATTATGGAAATAGACATACCAAAATAATTTTTGTTTAAGAATATAGTTTTTATGTCTTCTTTCGAAATCACTACTCAAATACAATAAAACAATGTAAGCCATGCTGGCATTAAGTATTTCATATAGAAACTATTATATGTATTTGGAGTTATTTAGACAGTAATGCCACAATATAAAAAAACTATTATTGAAAGTGATACATTATTTCTTATGCAGGACCTCCTTGTTAAAAATCAACACACAATTATATATGATACTCATGAACCTAAAATTGAGATTAAAAGGATAATTGATGAATGAGAAATTCCCAAATAACTGGTTAAAAGAAAAATATCTATGTATAAATCATATATGGAAGGTAATTTTAATGGTATTAGAGATACTTCTTTTGAGTATTATCTAGATTATAAAACTCATAATCCATTTTTTGATGTTTAATATTTTAGATGGGATGTTAGAGATTAGTTAAAATTTTTATCAACCTTTATTATTCATCCTCCTTCAGAATCATTGAATTTTGAGTTGTTAGAAATTGTTGTTAGAGATGAATTTTAGACTATGAATGGTGGTTCATATCTAGATAGCTTGTTAAAAATTAGAAAAATATTGACAATTTACATAACATGTTTTGGAATTATTCCATCAAGGATGCTATGTTTAAGAATAAATAACCAATGAAGTATATTTCTTTGTTAAAAGAATATACACAAAGATTAAACCGCATAATTTTTTTTTGGTAATTTAAAAAATATATGAGTATGCCAAAATTAAAATAAGACATTAGGGAAGAATTCATGTTACATAAGGAAAATACTCAGACACATAAATATTTTATGGGAAATCAGGATGACTTCAATAACATTTTTTAAAATTGAAGACATATAATTATAGATTTTATCAATCCAGTAAATACCTAACTACATGATAATACCAATATTGTTTTCGTTCAACATGAATTTCTCATTCCTTCAACATTTTATAGACTAATTTCTTAACATATATACCATTATCCTAATTTATAATACCATTCTACCTTTCTATGAAATTCTTTTTTACCTTTTCCTCTTAGTCTTAAAACTTTTCTCAAGACTCTTATTGAGGCAACCATACATTGGATACCAGATATTTATATAGAATTGTGTTCTTATATCAAATAAACTCCTCCTATAGTACTGACATCTTTCCTCAAGCCTTAAAAATCTATTCCATGCAATACTACTTAAGGTAAAGAAACACTATAAAATACCATTGTTAGGAAATGAAAATAAACATTCTTTTTTTGATAGGGTTGTATCTGGAAAATTTTATCAATATAAATATTATTTTTAGGCTCAATCCTTATAGTTTTACACTTTTCTTAAATTTTAGAAAATCCCAATGTTTGTAGAAGAGAATTATTTAATATTATTGGAAATTTCTATTTCTCATAGGCATATAAAAATAAATAGTTCAATATAAATATTAATTTTTAATTTTTCTCTCCTTTTAGATTTTTCATGACTCTGATACAATTATTGTTATGTTATATAATCTAATACCATTAAAATAATTTATGGTTCTACCACATTATATATTCATTTTTCAATATTAATATCTTGACTTATAACCCTCAGAAAGTGGGATATTGTTGACATATCCATGTTTTAATAATCACAAATCATTCTTAATTATCTCTTCAATTTTTTTGCTATTTTATTTTAGAATATAAAATTATAATATATATTGGAAAAATACACTATGTATGTGTCACAGTTAGTGTAAATCACTACTATGTCTGAGTCATAATTTCAAATAATCATCATTCCATGATAGATTGGAAGAATGAGAAACATATGGGTCTCCATTCAAGAGTAACTGTTTCTGACTCATTACTCCTAGCTCACCACTATGTCTGAGTCACAACATTTGAGAGTTGTTTATCTTTAGAGTCATTGTTAAAAAGACAACATCTTCCTTTTAATTTTATGAAAAAGTCTCTTCTGATCACGGGTCACTTTTGAATCAACATAAATACTAAGATCCTCCACTCCAAATAATCTTCACTACCTGTAAATTATCATTTCTAATTTAATATATTCATAACGGTCTAATTTGGGAAATTTAATTCAATTGAATAATGGAATGAAGTTTTTTTAGAAAATATTAAAATCTATGTCATAATAAATTTTGAGGTACAAGGTACCAGAATATGAATGGGAATATACAATATGCTTTTAGAAGGGTATAAATATAAATCATAATATCAATGGAAAAGTGAGAGACACATGGTGATAGATGAGAAAACTCATAACTCAAGTGTGCAAAAAAACATTGTTTTCATGTTTTCAATATTATAATTAAATAATTAAATAATCAAAAAAGAAGAAGATATTTTACTACAAGTATATCGTTCATACACTAAATAACAGACGATTATATGATAGTATATATTAAAACACTTTTCTAAAAAACCACATGATCTTCATTTTGATATACCTTCAAGTAGTCAGTACACTACAACACATATCACAAATGGAAACACAATCTCTTCTTCTTTATTATATCCAATATTTTTTTCATTATTTATAGTATGAGTACTGTCTGATTATATCTATTTTATGGACAAATAATGATTAACACAAATAACATGATGATAAATTTATATCACCACAACATATCTTCATTACAACATAAATCCCAATGGATAACACTGGAAGGGGTCCTTGTGTGGTCGATCTCTATCTACACTCTAATGAAAAGTTTGGATGCAGTAATTTTGACCTGGAAAACAATGCATATTGGATTGTAATCCACAATCAAGGGTGTTAATAAATGTTGTGTTAATATAAATTATATGGTGGTGTGTGATCAAAAAGTGATGAGTTGTAATTTTCAGTATGAGTGTAAGCATGTTGTTATTATTTCTACTATGCCTTTTTAAAGTTATATTTTCACTTCTCTCTCAATTTAAATATAAATAAATTTATTTCACATTGAATTTTAATCATAGATATTGTTTGTAATTTATGTTTATTTATTATGATGATTTAAAATGTTAACATATAATTTCATATTATTCTACCTAGAAATTAATCACTATTTGAGTAATCTTTTTAATGATCGAAATATTTATAAATACGATCCTTTAGTTAACTAGGATATGTTTTATTATAATATAGTGGAAATTTTTAAATCCATTTTAAAAAGAAAATTTAATTATTAAATTAATTAAGACACTGTCTATAGTCTTCTCTCTGACAAAAGAAGTTTAGTCATTTAGATAGACATTGATTCATTTTGATATCATAACCACTTAATGTAAAATTCATTTATTTTCTTATTTTTTTAGAGGAATCATTATATCGTCTTGATGAATATATTCAAAAGATAATGTATTATAGTAAACCTAGTGTAAATCAATAAATTTATTTCTTTTAAATTGTATATCATCATTAGTGTTGATATTGTTTTATATTAAGTATAACATGTATTCAATGATATCATTTCACATCTCCTTATAATTTGAAACAATTTCATTTTCAATAATGATGTTAATAATATACTGACATCATCATTTCCCTAAAACATTATTCATCAATGTTCAGAAATATAAAAATATAATTGATGTAATCTTCATCATTGTCCTTCTCTTTAATAATATCATATGATCTAAAAAATGAAGTCTTATAAAAGTCACTAGATAAATTTTAATTTTTCAAATGCTTAGTGAAAAATTTATAAATTATATATATTTCATGAAAGATCAATTGTTCCTTAGATAAATCTATACTAATTTTTCTAAAATACGAATAGTAGAAATATTTAAAAATGATTTGAGAAGGGTCAACTGACTGATCTTCAAAAAAAAATCAACTCCTTCACCCCATCATTATAATTTTTTTATATGATTGAAATATATCCATTTTCGATTCATATACATCCTATTGGATTCACTAATATTAATATGTAATAAAATAATTAAATACACAAAAAACAATCATAGAACCCACAAAATATTATTATTATATAATAATATATGGTATGCTAAGCAATATGTCTATGATAACAATAGTTGAATGATGTTATTTGTTTTTTTTCATGTAGAGGATATAATATATGAAATGGTTTGTGTGATATCTATAATGTTATAGATAATATGAATAAATTTTCATCTAATAAAAATAAATACACCAAATATGGTTTCTATATCATTTATAGGTTGGTGTACAATAAGAGGGAGGAGTTTCTGTTTATTAACTTCTTTATTTAGAACATCGCGGGCCATGTGGTGTTTTAGTGAAAGGATGATTCAGTGAAGAGAGTTATTTTTTTAGATTATGTAGAATGTTACATGGCCCTAGCATAAGATATTGAGAACCAAATGTTTAATGAAACTCTAGAATATAAATCTCATAAACTAGAAATTTTATAATGGGGTTATAATGATATTTTAAAAATATAAAAATAATACATTTGGGGTTTCATTAATAATTCAAATTTAAAAAATTCACAAATAAGAGGTGATTCATCATAGAAAAAATTTGGAAAATTTCTATTGGGGATAAAATGATTAGTTAAATACAATTACTAATTGTAATGTTCCAAAGTGAGATCATTAAAATTCATCATCTAAAAATAATTAATAGAGTATAATACCAACAATAGATAAAAAATTTAAATGAAAAGATATCTTTAGAAGAACAAAGAAAATTAATCAATTTTAGAATCATTACATTGTTGAAACTGCAGAAATGAGAAAGAACACCCAGAAAAAAATTGACCACATTGCTAATTATAACCGATGACAAAATGAATTTGGAAGGAATCGACAATAGATTTTATTGGGGAAAATTATAATGATTGAACATTTAAAATAATAGGTATCTATGAATGAATTGAACAGTGAATTAACCTACACAAAAATTATATAAAGAATTCAATTTGATACACTAAATTTCTTTTTCATTCTCACAAGAAGGAAATTTTTATCATAATATTAAGAATGAGATTTGGGTGAAAAAACATATATTGTAGATGTTCATGGAAATGAAAATATAAAAAGTTTTTGGGTTACTATTCAATGTAAAGGGATAATATGGGATTAATTTTTTAATTTTAATCAATGGTATTGGGAACCTTACATTGATCTTATATAGTATTACAATATGTGAACTATAAAAACCCTACCTTCTTGTCATTTGAAATAACTCTAATACATTATAATTTGGAATTTTTTTTTCATTTAATATATGATACATTCATCCTCATCCTCAATCATTTCGGAGATCCATGAAATCAGAGTGAGAATTAGAGAAAATATGGGTTTGAATACAATTAAAGTCATTTTATCTCATATGTTCATATTAAAAGATGATATGTAGAAAAATCATCATGAAAGAGAAATCAAAAAAAATTGGAGTTTATTTCTATTAATTTATTAATTTGGTATATGGAGGGATATGTGGTGTTTTTATGGATGGATTCATAAATGATATTCTATTATTTTTAGGAAGATGAAAATATTGATTGGGACCAATAAAATGGTCTCAAGTAACAATTATTTTATGAAACTGCATAATTTATTTACAGGTTTGGAAATTAAGGTTTTGTTCTATGTTAGTAGCATTAAATGATAATTTTAACAAGATAAAAGGTCAGAAGGATGACATATTTAAATAAAATGATGTTCAAAATGAATGCATGTGGGGACTAGAACAAGAACAGAATGAAACATAAGACACTCACAACAACAATTTATGTAACATGTCAACCATTATTTATTTTAAAATAAGTTATGTGTAATTTATATTTAGAGGATCAATAAAAAAACATAAATTTTGCTAATATTAAAATTTTGAAATAATTAGTATTGCTTAATTTTATTAATTCCAAATCACCATAATTTTGGGATGATTTGAAATCATTAATTCTAGATAAAATAATTATTATATGTTCATTCTGAAACTATATCACTCTGTCCAAATATAACATCTCCAAAAATGAGAAATGATTTTGAATAACTCAATTTTATTTCATTTATCCCATAATTTTCACTTACAAATGAGTTGTTAAGGTAGTGATAATATATTTTTCCTGGAGTTCGCATCGTACTATCATGATTTCATTATTTCTAGGACCATCTATGAAAAAATTCATTCTAAAAGGGGATGGAAGTATGAAATGTTCAATAATCAATGAATGAGGATCATTAATGTAAAATATAATATAGTAATTCATATAGAATGTTATAATATTTATTCAAGGGGATTTGAAATAACCAATCACCTTATGTTTGAGATGTTCTATTCATCTTTGATGTTTGAGGCAGAGTGGTGGAAAAGGTGGCATCCTTTATAGCTTTATTTTTTCACTGATGAATGCTTGGATAGTGTTAAATATATTATATTTGGTAGTGATTTCAGATTACCTTCCAAAAATAACTTACAAAAACACTTTTATCAAAGAAAAAAAATTAGAGATGAGAAGGCATCTTTTTTGACAATTTTTAGGGTTGATAAAGCTATATATTAATCATCTCTATAAAAGAGTAGATGAAAATAATATTTATTGGAACTATAATTATAGATATCATAAATATATGTTTTATATCATCTTTTAATTTCTGATAAAAATATACATTTATCAGTTCTAAAAAGTAAGAATAAAACCAATCATTATCTGTGTTATAGTATAGTAATGATAACGACTTGTTTTCTAAAATCATATATTCAAAATTCAAATATATTAAAATAATAGTTTTTAAATATTAAAAAATTAAAAAATATGGTAATATTTTAAATAAAAATGAATATATGAAAAATTAATCTAAATCAAAAAATTATATAGATTTCAAAATTTAAAAAAATATTACAAACAAATTAATAATGTTGAATGAATATTAGTCATATAATTTAAAAACATTTTATAAGTATAAATACATTGTAATAAACTACGTATAATTTATATTATTATCCATATTGGTTGCAAACATGTACAGAAATAATGGAAATACTACACAATTCATTTAAATAAAAAATTTATTTCGAATTCAACCAATATAAAAATATTACATCATAAAAAATGAATATATTTTAATGATATAAATTAAAATCATATTCTATATATTAAAACATATAAAATATATATGAAAACATAATGATTAAAAAAAATAGATTGAAAAATATTTAAAATTAATTAATTAAAAAAGATTAAATTATATTGAATGTTTTAATAATAATAATGAATATATTAAATCGAATAAATTATTAAAAAAAATTTGAATTATAAAAATTATTTAGATTAATTACAGACACAAATAAATAAATGAATTTAAATTATTTAATATTCAAAAAAAAGTTAAATATTAAATTTATTTTAAATATATTAGAATTAAATATTATTTTTAAAAATCAATAATATAATTTAAAAATATATTTTTAAAAAATTATAAATAATAATGGGTAAATATTGATCATATTATTCAATAATATATTGATAATATTTGATTTTATTCAATAATTCATTATATATTTAAAAATATTCGTATTTCAAAAAAATAGAAATTAATAAATATTAATTTTCAATGAAACTGTTAAATGAAATAATATTAAAACTAATATATAAAATTAAATAAATTAAAAATTATTAACTAGTTAAATAAATAATTTTTAAAAATCAATTTAAATATAATAATTATATAAATATAAAATATATTTTATATCTTAAATATTTATAATAAAAAAATATCACCCAAAAAATATACAATCATATTGAAATTAATACATAGTAATTTTATATAAGTCAAAATAAAAATTCAAAAATTACTAAATTCTAACCAAAATAAATATTGATGAAAATTATAAATGATTAAGTTTTATTAAATGAATAAATAATAAAAATGAATAAATAAAATTTAATAGGAAAAACTTATATAAAAAAATTCAAATCAGAAGACTAACTACACGAATTGTAAAAACATAATGAAAATAAAAAATATAAATAAATTAATTTATGAAATTAATTATAAAAAGTTCATTTGTATAAAAATATATATAATTGAATAAATAAAATTGACTATATTCTAATCATGTATTTATAATCATATTATAAATAAAACATACTAAATAAAAATTTATATATATTACACATTTAATAAAATAAAAAAATGTTATATCTAAGGAGTAATGCTATATATAATGTGAAATAATATTTTTAATATGAATAGTACATTTTGTACATACCCATAAACACATTAATATACATATCTGAATACTCATGAAAATATCTAATGTCAATGTATAGAAAAGTCTAAAATATATATAAATTTAAATATTATATATAAATAATACATTTTTTTTAATTTTGAAAGTTAGAGATGAAGAGAATTTGTATTTTGATAGAAATAACTTCTTTTTATATAAGTAGAGTGAGACCCTTTACCCATTTTATATGTATAAGTCCAATTTGGCCATGAACATGGCCCAAATGCCCAGGGCAACATCATTTTTTCTTCATCCTATACACGTCACCACAAACAAGTATCATGAATGTGTCACCACCTACTAGAAACATGCTCACATCATTGCCTACATCATATACCATATTTAGGTTATGTATATAATGATTTTATATAATATATATAATTATTCAGTAATTCTAAAATATTGATATGATATTTTCTTATATATTTTTAATATTTTATTTTTATAATCCAATGAAAACATTTTTACTTGATCAAAAAGAACTCATAAATGGGAACCTTATTTATTGCCAACAAATTTGGTGAATAATTGTACACATAAATCAACACCTATTTACTGGTGATAAAAGTGAGAATTATCTGTGGTTTTTTCTAGTACAGATTAATTTCCCACTTTTATTGGTGATTTCCAGTATGTTTTGATAAATTTCAACACTATATATTATGTACTTGGTGGTAATGGAAACTATAGAGTAAAATAAGTAATGTACCTATATCCTAACTTGAAAAAGTCATTATGTAGATAAACATACAAAACCATACCAATCAATAGAGAAAAATACTCATGATCATTGATATAATATTGAAATTGGGAATTTGATGTATATTATGTATTTCATCATACAATATATTTATGAGATATGATAAAAAATTAAAACCAGGGTTTATTGACATGTGTCAAGTATTTAGTACTACATATTATTCTTGAATTGCATTTCATGATATTTGGGTTTTTTTTCCACAAACGTATAACCAATATAATGTCTCGAAAAAGATATTTACCTATGAAATATTTTTTAGTTATATAATGATTAATAATCACAATAATATTAATATTCTTATTCTTATTCTTATTATTTTTATTAACAATAAAACCACCATTCTCATCATCATTTTCAATATAGAAATCCTATATGTTATATTTACAAACCGGCATGTGTAATGTGACACACAAATGCATATCAACGTTTTTTTTCCTCCAAACTAGTCCACAAAAATATTTTATATTGGGTTTCAATTAGTTCTTATCATATTAAACATCATAAATGGGATATGATTTTAAATATTTTAAAAAATCGGTTCATGGAGGCATGAACCACATTAATGCATATCCATTTGGTGGATATGTGTGGATGGTGTTCAATCTTCTTGGCCACAACCAAAGATGTGTGAACCTCATTGATTCCTCTTTATATATATATTAATAATTATTAGTTTATTTATATAAGACATTATATTTGTTATTAATATGATTAATATTTATATGATTAATATTTATAAATATATGTTAATTGTTTATTGATAAAAAACATTAAAAAATTTAATATGTGTTATCGTTATTAATAATATATTGTATTATTTATTATTAATTAATATGATAATATTATTATTTTATTAACCAAATAATAAAGGATATAATATTTATGAGATTTTAATTATAAATCCTTGTAAAAATTTTGTTGACATGATTATTAGTTATTTATTAATATGTTAAATATTTATTAAGTAACAATTTTATTATTTATTATTCATTAATAATATATTTTTCGGCTATTAATATGATTTATTGAAATATATTTAATTTTTTTTATATAATTTTTTTTAGGAAATAAAAATTATTTTAAAATTTTTTACTATTCAATTAATATATTACTCTTAATATATTATATTTTATTATTAATAATGTACTTATATTAATGTATGATAAATTCTATAATCACAATTGTTTTAAATTATAGAATTAAATATAGTAGTAATATTAATATTCAATAATATATTATGGATGGTTATTTATTATACAGAATATCCTTAATAATATTACGAAGTGTTTATATAAATAAAAAAAATTAATTATTATTAATACTAACATAGTTTTAAATATTAATTTTTCTTAATCGATCAAAAATATTTTAATGAATTTGAAACTGGGAGAATTTTTTTATTTCTCAACAATATATTGTATATTAGTTTCTTTTTAATTAATTTATATTTAATTATTTTAATAAATATATAATGTGGATAAATATAATCTACATAAGTATATTAGATGCTCCAACAGTCCAAAAACATGTATTTATATAATGTATTTACGGTGTATGTCTGTGTGTTTTCTATGGCGTACGCAACTCCATTGTATAATCTCTGGAAACCACCTCCACAACATCCTGTGTGGCGGGCAGTGTATCTATAGACATACTACATGTACCCTATCATATCTCTTACGACCGTGTATTATGGTTAAAACTCACCTAATAATTTAAATAATACGGATATTGTGAAAAAACATATCAATGAATTTGAGGAAAATTACAAATGAAATATAGGTCAGTCAATATTTATCTCTTCAAAACATTCATATATGTTGACCAGTGATGATGTGCCTATTCATGTACCTGTGGTTATGGATTATATACAAGAGGAAAAATAATATTCTTTGGCTAATCCTGATGGAATCCCTCATCATATTCCATATCTACATCCATAATAGGGTCTTCAGACCAGGAAAATCAACATCCTGCTCTCCACCATCAACATCACCAGAGAAATTAATGAAAATCCCATGATAATTCACTTCTATATGAGGAATTAGATCAATCATTTCACTTAAAAAATATGTCTTCTCAAAGGATCCTCATGAAATTACATTAGATTTATGATGAAGATGAATTATATGATCAACCAATGTGTCACGACCTGTCCCCTGGGGCCCGTATCGTGACTACCCCAAACCCGCCTTCAATAGGCCAGGGGATGGTTACTAGCACCAAAGGTGAAATTCCATAAAACTGGGAATGCATTGCCAATATAAATTTTAGACACACACAACTATAGTTCAAGTGGAGGAAAACACTATGTAAAATATGTATAAAAAGTGTAAATAAAGTAATGCAGGGCTAGAATACAAGTCCAACTGTAAAGTAAAAATACAACTGAAAGCAAGTACAACTGAAAAGGGACAAATAACAGAAAGGTGAAAGCAGCTTCGGGATCATCCTCTGGGGTTCCTACCTGATTGGTAGGTACAGATGGACTCCACAGAACTCCACATCCGTCAGACTCAATGGTGTACTGATACGTCGTAAGGTCCTCCTCTGGGTACCATTCAGTCCCCGTACACTCTGCCTCAGTCAGCGTTGTTTGTCGTCTGCAACCAACACAATGAGGTACGGGCATAGCCTGTGTAGGGATGAGTATAATGTTACTCAGTAGAGAACATAATACCCACAAGGTCTCACAAAATCCAACAACGATTAAACAAAAACTACGATTTCAACCAATAACCATTAGTTAGGTTTGTGCTCATACATATACCAAAGATATCAAGTAACTCATCTCAACCATGAGAAAAAAAATGTCAAAGTATCAGCTCTAAAAATGATTTTTCATTATTGAAACCATTGATACTGGAGAACTCCTCCTCTATCTTGTACAGTGGGCCTGTCGTGACACCAAGGGTCTTCTCACTAACCTTGAACTACTGAGGTACTCCTCCTGTCGAGTAACGCGAGATTGCTGCCAACAACTAGGCCCTCTATCTGTTGTGGGTCTACCGCCAAATACTGGGATCACCTCGTAATATTATACATAGGTACTCCTACTATTGAGTACCGTGGTTCATCTGCCAATTAATAGGAGCTCCAACCTCCATCCTTCTACCGCCAAATACCGGCTGCTCCCTACTGGGCCATTCGAATCACTCTGAGTCGAATCAGTCAAGCAGTCATCAAGTATGTCATCTACTAGGTCTCCATAATCATCATGCTCGTTTCCGGGAGGATCCTTTAATGAGAAACTGATCGATACTACAAGTTTCACGAAGTCTCACATGGATGTTTCTCAATGGTCTGACATGTCATAGGGTCCTCAACTCAATAGATAGTGTGTCAATCAGACGCCCGAAATTTCAGTTATTGGAATTTCTATTTGAGGGGGATGGTTATTTTTTAGGTTCAAACCAACCCGACCGTACTCCAACTATGTCCAAAACTCATGTGGGATATGCCGAAGGAACCGACTGTCTCTAATCATTCTTTCTCCACTGATGGATCGTTGATTGGACACATGTGGCCAATGATATCGGTGAAAAGGTGTATTCGGGTCTGATGGGTAAGGGTCCGGTCTGACCCAGTCATACCAACCTTACCTGACCCGGGTCTGGACGAGGATCTGAACCCGTCCGTGTGTCTGACCCAGTCCGAGAGGTGGACCGACCTGAAGGGGCTGTCCGAACCGAGGGAGGTCCGACCCAAGGTGCCCTGGCCCGTGGCAGCCTGGCCTAAAGGTTGCCCAACCTGACGCAACCCGACATGAAGGCGACCCAGCCCGAGGCGGCCCACCCCGAGGTAGCCCGGACCGTGGCGGTCTATCCTGAAGATGGCATGGCAGCCCTGTTGGCCTGGTGGCTCGGTCGGCCTAGGGAACCAGCGGCCTAGTGGGGGTCCGCCATAACCTCATCCAAGGGGGAACTGTGTGTCCCCAGGCACCCAAACGACTCAGCCGTTCGCGTAGAACCGAACCAGCGTCGGGTGGTTCCTATCTAGCTCATGCAGGCCCCGACGGGGTCCCGCACCTCTCAGATGTCCCATCCATCCAGCCGCCTCCACCACGGCATGGCGCGCCAGTTTCGCGCCCCTCTGCCTTGGCCCGACATTGTTGCGGCCTCATGTTGGTATCTGCACGGTGTGACGGTGCCACGCTCCTCGTTTGACCACCATGGCCTCCCTGGCCATGTCCCTTTCTTCTATCATGGTGTGAAGGCATCGTGCCCCTCTGGCACCACCGTTGTCCACCTGGTCGCAGCTCAGTTATTTGCGCGGCCGTGTGGTGCCACACACTTGTGGCAACCCGGCAGCCTTGCACCACCAGCATCATCATGGCCGGCTCATTTCCGGTACCATTTGTACATCCTCTGTCATCAAAAAAACAAGAACATACAAAAGGGGAGGGTCGGGCTAGGATCGTACAGTCTGAACCCTCCTCATCACAGAGATTTCATTCGGTTCTCATATCAGAAATTTGTACGACAACGAACATGTAAAAAAAATCAATCCCACTACCTCGATTTTCGCTCATTGAAGAAGTAACGAGAAGTGGACGTCATTCCATTGACGTCAGGTAGAAGATGAAGAAGTCGAGGAGGAATTATTTGAGGAAGATGAGTCGAGATGATGTTGTCGGCATTCTTGTTGGGCGGCGGTGTTTCCCCTACTTGCTCTGGATGAAGAAGGTGAAGATTGTGGTCATCGTTCTTTGATGGTGACATGCGTTCTTCGTATTCTTCATTGAGAGTATGAAGTCCTCTCAATTCTCTCAAAGGCTCTTCGTCTCCTTAATTCTCCCAAAAAGGATTATTCCAACACCCACCATAATAATACATCAAATATAATAATTTTGTCATTATGAATTCAATGAATACAAAATGATTCCAAATCAATTAAATTACATTAATTAAATAAATTGGAGGATTTGTATCATTAAATTAAGGGGGAAGGTAATGAGTTTCACCAATTTAATTGGGGGTTTAGAGGAGGTTTAAACCTCGTGTGAGCCCCACCTAATAATCCTCCCATGGGATATTATGTGCGGGTGGGCCCCACCTAAATAACAACTCATCGGAGGTTATGGTTTGGTGTCCCCCACCAGTAACCTCCATTTGGAGCATATAACCACCATGAAATAAAAATAATATATTGCCTTATTTTTATTTAACGTTATTAAAAAACCCCAAAATACTATATTCCACTCTTGATAAAACACAATAGTGTTGAAGGTCTCACTACGGAATTGTCGATGTTGCAAGTTCAACGGTGCCCTCAGATTTCGATTCCTAGAACTGGTTCTGATGTTATAAAATTAAAAACATATGTTTACTTAATGTACCCAAACAAAACATCAAGTATTGATTCTGGGCACCCCGTGCCTCGAAATAAAGTGCCATAAAAAACCGCGGACTCATAAAATTCCCATCTAATTTAATAAAAATCCACGTGAAATATAGGTCTTTACATTCTCCCCATCTCAGGTATTTACTTCCTTATAAGATGTCACTCAAACTAAGGGAACAAAAGGGGGTACTGAGCACTCATCTCGCCTCCCACTCCCATGTTCTCTCCTTGAGGTTCTCGTGTTGTCAACAAAAGAATACCAGAGGTATTGAACGTCCATATAGGATCCGCTCCTGTCGATCCACAATCTCCACTGGAACCTCTGTTATAGTCATCCTGTCATCGATGTCTAGCTCTCCATGGTTGATGATGTTGGAAGGGTCGTGTACGTATCTCCTCAACTGAGATAAATGGAAGACATCGTGCATCCAGTGAAACTGAGATGGAAGAGCTAAAAGGTAACCAACCTTTCCTACTTTTTTAAAAACCTTGAACGGACTGTTGAGCTTCGGAGATAGCATGTCGCCTCGGCCAAATCTCAATTGACCTCGTTGAGGTGAGACTCGTAGGAAGACGTGGTTTCTATTGTCAAACTCAAGGTTTATTTGCCTCCTGTCAGCATATGACTTATGTTTACTCTCTGTAGTCTTCATCTGCTCCTGGATGATCTGTACCTTCTCGGATGTAGCCCGTACCATCACTAGTCACACAAGTGATGACTCCTCTAGGTCTGTCCAGCACAGTGGTGATCTGCAAGGTCCTCCATACAACGTCTCAAAAGGTGTCATACCAATGGTGGAGTGATAGTTGTTTTGTAGTAAAACTCCAAAAAAGTCAAGTGATCCTCCCATATTAATCCTAAGTTGAGGACGCATGAACAGAGAATGTCCTCGGGGGTCTGGATGGTCCTCTTGGTCTCACCATATTTCTGAGGATTGAAGGCAGTGATCAAGCGAAGCTCTGGCCCGAAAGCTTCCTGTAACCCCTTCCATAGACGGGAAGTAAAATGTGGATCATGGTCAGAGATAATATAATATGTAACTCCATGTGAACACATAATATCCTGCCCATAGAGGCATCCAAAGCTCTCTACTGAGCCCTGCTCTCTGATCGGTATGAAGTGGGCCGACTTGGTGTGTCGGTGGACAATCACCCAAATCATGTCATGACACCGAGATGTATGTGGAAGACCCATAACGAAGACCATGGATATCCCATCCCAAATCCACTCTGGGACCTATAAGTGTTGAACCAATCCTTCTGGTACCTAGTTCTCCTCTTTCAGTTGCTGACAAGTGAGGCATCGTGAGACAAACTCTACTACCACCTTCTTCATACTAGGCCACCAATGCTATCTTTAATGGTCCTGGAACATATTTTCCACTCTTGGATGTACGTCTAGAGGGGATGTGTAGACCTCCCTCAACAGTTCCTCCCGAAGTGCAACTGGTACCAGGGTACGCCCTCTGAAGAGGATGATGTGCTCTACACCTTAAGAAAATCCATCAGGAGCATGCCCTGTGGATATCTGAGCATGTCATGTCTCACAGTCAGCGTCTCCACGCTATGCCTCCCTAAATCACTGAAAAAGTGGAGGTGTGACTATAAGAGACTAAAGATAAGTCACCCAATCCCTATCCATTAAGGAAATCTATCAACCTGCTAGCTGCTTTGTCGCCTCTCCTAGAACCTAAATGCCAGTCCTGGTGAGTGCATCCGCAACTACGTTACTCCTTCTAGGAGTATAGTTTATCTCGAAGTCATAGTCCAAGAGGAACTCAAGCCATCATCACTGTCTCAGGTTCATGTCTTTCTCATAGAAGATATATCTGAGAGTATTGTGATCAGAGTAAACTGTAAAACTTTCTTCCATCAGATAGTGCTACCACATCATCAAGGTGAAGACCATTGCTACTAACTATAGGTCACGAGTAGAGTAGTTCTTCTCGTTTTGTCTCAGCTTCCAAGAACCATACATGATCACTGCTCAATCCTACATTAGGACACAACCGAGTCATGTCCCTAATGTGTTGCAGTAAATTATGTACCCTACGCCCTCCTCTGGAAGCCTCAAAATTGGGGCACTAGTCAGCTTGTACCTCATCTTCTAAAAGATCTACGGGAATCTCTCCAACCACACGAAGGGTTTCCCCTTATTTTTCAATGCTGATAGTGGCGATGAAACTCTGTAGATGTCTGGAACGAATCTCCAGTAGCAGCCATCCATTTCCAGGAATATCTATACCTCCGTCACATTCTTGGGTGGTTCCAAAGCAAGAACTACCTCAATCATTGCTGGATCCACTGCAACTTTAGCCTCTGAGATGGCGTGTCCCATGAAGTTTGCCTCTTGAATCCAGAACTGGCACTTAGAGAGCATACCATAATGCTGGTGCTCTCGGAGTCTGTCCAGTACTACCTGAAAATGGAAGGCATTCTCTTCCTCAGTAGTCGTGTAGATTTGTATGTCGACGATGAAAACTACAACAAAGCGATCAAGGTATGGATGGAAGATCCTGTTCATGAGAATAATGAACACTAAGAGAGTGTTGGATACAAAAATATGAATAACCAAGAACACGTAGTGGCCGTACTAACACGTAAAGTTCTCCTTTTGCAAATACTCATCTCGAAATCCGAGCGGTTGATAGCTTGATCTGAGGTATATCTTCTAAACCCATCTTTCTCCTTTGAGCTGATAAAAGAGGTCATCAATCCTAAAGAGTGGGTAAGTGTACTATATGGTCACATGGTTTAGGAGACTGTAGTCAACACAAATATGCAAGCTCCTATCCGCCTTCTTGGAAAACATAATCGGGGCTACCCATAGACAAACACTGGGAAAGTTGAATCCCTTCCACTGAAAGTACTCAGGTTGTACCCTCCGCTCACAAAGCTCAGCGGGAGCCATGTGATATGCTGGTGCAAATATCGGTGTCATCTTGGTGTACAAGTCATTGTAGAAGTAATATTTTCGGTGAGGAGATAGTCCAGGGACATCATCAGGGAAAACATCCACGTACTGGTCCAACACTATAGTATAGGTCGGACACACCACATCTACTGTTCTGAGTGTAAAGCAAGCCAACTATTGTGTGATCGATTGCACCCTCCTCTGAGTAAGTCCATCCTATACTGCAAAGGATCCCTTCTCACCAGTGATGGTGAACCATATACCATCCGTGCGGACATACTGCACATTGTGCCTAATACAGTCGATATAACCATGGACTATAGATAATGAGTCCATACCCAAGATGATGTCATAAGTTCTCGACGCCTCTACTAGGAGATCCCATCCAAAGCTCTCGCCTACTACAGTAAGCTCGCACTACTGGAACGATTTAATAATCATCGAATCAGATCCTGATGGAGACTCTAGCCATAAGGATCGAACCAAAGGCTCTTTCTAAATCTCCGAGCTATGAACAAGGGAAGTGGAAATGAAAGAGGGACTGGCACTCATGTCTATAATAACTGCAACTAAGTTAGAATATACACAATCATAACTCGAATCATCTCCAGAGCATCGTGATCATAGGACTCAGCATCCTGAAGTTGTGCTCTACCCTGTCTACCCACTACCTGTGGTCGGGGTGGACCTCATGGTGGTCGTGGTGGTAGCACCTCATAATGTCGTTCGCCGCCAGCTGCACGGCCAACTCCTCTGCCACGTATGCCTCTACCCTGCAGAACTCCTTGATCGTACCTCTTCCTCTGCTTGAGAGGTCCCTCTTCTATATACTGATCATCAGAACAGCGGGTCGGACAGTCATGATCCATGTGACCATGCCCACCACAGGAGTAACACTACCCGCTCCTAGCATGACTGGTTATTTCTCCACTCTTGGTGCCCCACACAACCTATCCTAAGTCGTGCAGGTGGCCACCTATAGGTTTGGTTCTCTTGGACCTCTGTGTCATCTGTCTACTACCAGCTGAAGTGGACTCAGAATCAAGCGCCATCAGAAACTGCGGACTTGTAAAATTCCAATGTATTTTAAAAAAATTCCATGTGAAATATGGGTATTTAAAATTTCCCCACCTCAAGGATTTACGTCACCATTTTCAACAACTCAAACTATGAATACAAAATAGGGTACTGAGCATGCAACTGAGCCTCCCACTCCCATGTTCTCTCGTAGAGGTTCCCGTGCTACCAATGAAAACAGACCTGAGATATCGACTTTCAACATAGGACCTGCTCCTGTCGATCCTCAATCTCCACTGGATCCTCCGTGATATTCAACCTGTCATTGATGTCTAGCTCCCCATGGTCGATGATGTGGTATGGGTCATGAATGTATCTACTCACCATAGATACCTGGAAGACGTCGTGCACCCGATGCAACTGAGGTGGAAGAGCTAAGCGGTATGCCACCTCGCCTTACTCTTTTAAGGACCTTGAAAGGTTCCTTGATCCTCGAAGATAACATGCCACCTCGGCCAAATCACCATTGACCTCGTCGAGGTGAGACGCGTAGGAAGGCATGGGCTCCATCCATGAACTCAAGAGGTCTCCATATTTTTTCAGTATATGAATTTTGTATGCTCTTTGTAGTCTTCATCCAATCCTGCAAGACCTGCACCATCTCTGTGGTAGCCAGTACCACCTATGGTCCCACTCGTGCTGACTCCCCTAGGTCTGTCCATGACATTAGCGATCTGCAAGGTCATCCGTACAAGGCCTAAAAAGGTGCCATACCCATGGTGGAGTGATACCTGTTGTTGTTGGAAAACTATACAAAGGCATTTGATCCTCCCAACAATGACTGAAGTTGAGTACGCATGCGCAGATCATGTCCTTTAGGGTCTAGATGGCCTCTTAGTCTAACCATCTGTTTGAGGATGGAAGGTGATTCTCAAGCGAAGCCGTGTCCTGAAAGCTTACTGCAACCTCCTCCATAACTGGGTAGTAAACTGTGTGTCATGGTCAGAGACAACAGAAGATGGTTCTCCATGTAACAACACAATCTCCTACACGTAGAGGCATCCGAAGCTATCTACTGAGCCATACTCTCTGATCAGTAGGAAGTGGTCTAACATGGTGAGTCGGTCTACAATCACCCAAATCGAGTTGTGACCCCTGGATGTACATGGGATACCCATCATAAAGTCCATGTATATCCCATACCTCTTCCAATATGGGAACTCTAAGGCTAAACCACGACTTTGAGTACCTGGTACTCCGCCTTCACCTACTAACAAGTGAGGCATCATGAGACAAACTCTTCTACCGCCTTCTTCATACATGGACACCAATTCTATCGTCGAAGTTCCTAGTACATCATTGCCACTCCATGATGTACCGATAAAGGGGATGTGTAAAAATCCCTCAACACTTACTCCCGATGTTGAACTGGTACCAGGGTACATTCTATGAAAAGGATGATGTGCTCCCCACATTCAAAAAATCCATCAGGTTCATGCCCTACGGATATCTGATCATGTCGCATCTCATAGTTAGTGTCTCCATGATGCGCCTCCCTAACTTGCTGAAGAAGTGGAGATGTGACTGTATGATACTGATGATAAGATTCCCCATCCCATTCCACAATGGATATATATAAGGAAGCTAGCTTCCGTTTCACGCCCCCTAGAAGCTGAATGCCAGTCCTCATGTAGAGCGCATCCACAACAACGTTCCCCTTCCCAGGAGTATATATTATCTCGAAGTCATAGTCCTGGAGGAACTCAGGCCATTTTCGAGGTCTTGGGTTCATGTTATCCTGATAGTAGATATACCTGAGACTCTTGCGATCAGAGTACATGGTAAAAACTTTTCCCATCAGATAGTGATGCCACATCTTCAAGGCGAAGACCACTGCTCTTAACTCCAGGTTATGGGTAGTTTAGTTCTACTCATGCTGTCTCAGCTACTGAGAACCATACATGATAACTGCTTGCTCATGAATCAGGACACACCCGAGTTTGGTCCCTGATGTGTCTATTTAAACTATGTACCTTACGCCCTCCACTAAAAACATCCAAATGGGGGCACTAGTCAGCCTCTAACTCTACTCCTTAATGATCTACTTCCATCTCTCCGAACACACAAAGGGTTTACCCTTCCTTGTCAAGGAAGATGGTGGAGCTGCAACTCTAGAGAAGTCTGGAACGAATCTCTGGTAGTACCCAGCCTAGCATAGGAATCATCGTACCTCGGTCCCATTCCTAGGTGGCACCCAAGCAAGAACTGCCTCAATCATCGATTGATCCACTAAAAATAAAGTATTCAATATGTCTTTTCCCAAGAAGTGAACCTCTCGAATCCCGAACTGGCACGTCGAGAGGTTACCATAAAGATGGTGCTCTCAAAGTGTGTCCAATACTTCCTGCAATGGAAGCCATGCTTCTCCTCAGTAGTCAAGTATATCAGTATGTCGTCGATGAAGACTGCTATAAAGTGATCGAGATATGGCTGTAAGATCATATTCATTAGACTCTTGAACACTACTAGAGAGTTGGTTACACCGAAGGTCATATCCATGAAATCGTAGTGGTCATACCGACACTTGAAGGTCGTCTTCTGCACATCCTCATCTCGATCTCTAATATATTGATAACATGATCTGAGGAAAATCTTCAAGAACCATTATGCTCTCTTGATCTGATCAAAGAGGTCGTCAATACTTGGGAGTGGGTTGTTGTTCATTATTGTCACCCGGTTTAGGCAATGGTAGTCAAAACAGAGCCCCAAATTACCATCCACCTTCTTGGCAAAAAGAATCTTGGATTCCCAGGGAGAAACACTAGACCGGATGAATCCATTCCCCTATAATTCTTCAAGATTCACCCTTAGATCACAAAGCTCAGTGGGATCCATCAGATATGCTGCTATAGATATCGATACCATCCTTGGAACAGGATAATGTATAAGTCCACCTCTCTGCGAGGAGATTGTTTTGGTACATCGTTAGGTAAAACATCTGCATACTGATCCACCACTACAGGATAAGTCGGACTCTCCACATATACAGTTCTGAGGGTAAGGAAATCCAACTTGTGAGTGATCGGCTACACCTTCCTCCGAGAAAGTTTGTCATGTGCTGCAAAGGATCCATTCTCACTAATGAAGGTGAACCTTGTCTCTTCCGTGTGGACACACCGTACATTTCACCTAATACAATCGATATGATCATGGAGTGTATGTAACTAGTCCATACCCAAGATGATGTCTTACGTCCTCGACATCGCTACTAGGAGATCCTAGCCGAATCTATCACCTCCTAGAGTAAGCTCACACTGTCGGCACCTATGTGTAATCGTCGAATCAGCTCCCGTAGGAGTATCTAGTTGTAAACATCAAACCAAAGAGTTTTTTAGAATCTATGATCTCCAAATTAGGGATATGTTAATGATAGAGTGATTGGAAAGAATTTATATAAGAACTACATATAAGGTGTAATAGAAATAGATCTACATAGAATCATCTCTGAAGCACCGTGATCGTAGGCCTCAGTGACCTGAAGTTGTGTACTGCTCTTTCGACTCGTTCCATGTGGTCGGGGTGGAACTCCTGGTGGTGGTGGGGTTATCACCTCATAACGTCATCCACCACTTGCTACATGGCCATCTCCTCTACCACATCCACATGTGCCCTGCGGATCAACTCTATCGTACCTCTACCTATGCCTGGGAGGTCCCTCAACTCTCTGCTGACCATCAGAGCATTGGGTCGGTTAGTCATAAGCCATGTGACCAAGAACACCACAAGAGTAACATTGTACGCTCCTAGCATGACTAGCTCGGTCTCCACTCTGGGTTCCCCACACAAATGATACAGAGTCGTGTAGTCGACCACTTGTTCGTATAGTATTCTTGGACCTCTGTGTCATCTGTCTACTACTAGCTGCATAAGACTCCACTGCAAGTCGACTAATGTTGGGTCTTGCTGGTGGAGACTTCACAGCAATGAAACTCTCCACTAGGAGGGCTCGCTCAAACACCCCTATCTGCATCGAGATGTTGTGGGAGATAACTAAAGCTCTGGTCTCTCGCCCGATTCCCTCCTCAAAGGTCTGTGCCCTGAAGAATGGGTCCCGTACCATATCATTGGAGTAGCGCAGGAGGTCGGTGAAAATCGTTGAGTACTGAGATACATTAATACTTCCATGATACAAATGATGTAGCTCCTGTATCTGTACCAATCAAAGGGTGGATGGTACACTCTCTGTCTGGAACAGGCCCTTGAAGTCTTCCCATCGACGTGTGGCCTCATCATGCATCTGAATCATCATGCTCCACCATCTACCTGTCGTTGCCTGACGTAGGCTTTCAGCAAGGATCACCATTTAGTCGGCTGGTTTCCCAACCAGTCTGAGGTCTATCACCACAGCCTACATCCAATCATCATCCACATGAGGGTCCATCTCTCCACTGATCCTGGGTGGCCACTGGCGCTAAAACTCATTTTTGCGCAGTCAAGCGTCTTGCACTCTCTACTATTAGGGTTGGTGGCATCGGTGGCCCAATAGGATGTAGTACAGATGGTGCCTCTACGGGTGCCTAAACTGGAAGTGGGCCGTGTACTAAGGCCTCATCTCTCTGCGTGATGTCTATACGTACAACTCTCTGGTCTATAAATGGTTGTCTGCGGGGAGGCCTCATAAAAGAAACAGATGGGATACTGTCAAAAGACTATACCTAGTGAGATGACCATGTTTGTTCTGACTTAAAAAAACTTCTAAAAACACACAAGCAATCAGTATTTTCATGTACTATGTCGGAAATCAGTAGTCAGGGTTCTGGTGTATGGATAAATCGGCCGCCGCACCAACACTAGAATCCCTGAACTGAAACCACACATGACACCCTTAACACTATTACTTCACCAAAATGAAATATCAGATTCATATGTTCTATGGTAGAACCTACTCCTATGATACTAATTTTTCATGACCTGTCCCATGGGTCCCATATCATGACTACCCCAAGCCCTCCTTCCATAGGCCAGGGGCAGAAGACTTGCACCAAAGGCCTAATTCCCCAAAACTGGGAAGTCATTGCCTTTATAAATCATAGAATCACACAACCAAAGTACAAGCTAATGAAAACAACATGTAAAGGTTGTATAACAAGTGTACTCAAAGTAATGGGGGCCAGAATATACTCCAAAAAATAAAGTATAAATACAACTGAATGAAAGTACAACTAAAATGGGAAAAACAACGGAAATCTGAAATTATATCTTGGATCGTCCTCTGGGGTTTCTATCTGAAGGGTAGGTATAGGTGGTCTCCACAAAAATCCACATCTGTCAGACTTCACAGTGTGCCGATACGTCATAAGGTCCTCCTCTGGGTACCGCCTAGTCCTCATACACTCTGCCTCGGTCATCGATATATGTCTTCTACATCTCACACAACGAGGTGTGGGAATATCCCATGCAGGGGTGAGTATAACGATACTCGGTAGGGACCCCGAGACCCTCAAGGTTTCACAAAATCTAACAAAAATAAACAAAAAAGCATGATTTCATTGGATAATAATTAATTAGGTATATTCTCATACATATACCAATGTTATCAAGTAACCCATCTCAATCATGAGGAAAACACAGAGGTCAAAGACTCATCTCAAACTATGATTTTTAATTATTTATACCACTATTGCTAAAGAAATCTTCCTCTGTTGGGTATAGTGGGCTTGATGCGACACCATGGTTCTTATCTCTAACCTTGGACTTCTGAGGTACTCCTCCTATCGAGTACCACAGGTCTGCTTCCAAATACCAGGCCCTCCGTCTATGGTGGGTCTGCTGCAAAATATCGTGCTCTCTCCCTAATAGCCTAGAGAGGTACTCCTCTGGTCGAGTACTATAGGTCTCTTGACAAATACCAGGCACTCTGTCCTCCATGGGTATGCCTCCAAATACCGGTCTCTCCCCATTGGGCTAGACAAATCACTCTGAGTTGAATCGGCCAAGCGGTCGTCAGTTCTGTCAGCTATTAGGTCTCCGCACTATGCCTACTCATTTCCGGGAGGATCCGCTCCATGAGCTACTTTTTGATACTCCATGTGTAACGATGTCTCATGTGGAAGTATCTCAATGGTCCACCACATAATAGGGGTGTCAATGCAACAGACTACATGTAAATCAGACGCCAAGTCTATGAGTTATTTACATTTCTGTCCTAGGGGCCAGATAGGTTTTTAGGTTCAAACCAACTCGACCATACTCCAACTGTGTCCAAAACTCATGTGGGATATGAAAAAGGATCATTATCACTCTATTCATTCCATCACCGTAGATGGTTCATTGATCAGACACTCATGGAAATGATATGGGTGAAAAGGTGTATTTGGGTCTGAAGGTTTCGAGTCCGGTCTGACCCAGTCGGACGGACCCGACCTGACCTGAGTCTGGACCAGGGTCCGACCCGGTCTGTGAGTCTGAACTAGTCCGAAGAGGTGGATCGGACTGTAGGGGTAGCCCAACCTGATGTCGCGGCCCTTCCTGATGGCATGGCCCGACCCGTGGGCGGCTCGGCCCGATGCGGGCCGGCCCGATGTGGCCCGGCCTGAAGGTAGCCTTGCCTGATGTGGCTTGGCCTGAGGGGGGCTCGGCCTGAGGAGGCCCTACCTGAGGTGGCCCGAACTGTGGCGACCCAAAATGAAGGCGGCTCGTTGGCCCGGTTTTCTAGGAGGTCCGATCGTCCTGGCGTCCAGGCGGCCCAACATGGGTCTTCCATATCCACGGGCAGGGGGAACCACACACCCCTAGCACCCAAACGGATTAGTCATTTGGGTATATCCAAATAGGAACCAGGTGGCACCGGTTTCACTCATGCGGGACACGATGGGTGGCACCGTTCTCACTCACGCAGGACCCAATGGGGTCCCGCACCACCCGGCTGGCCCATGCGGCCACCCACTCCACACCACGACGTGGCGCGATGGCGTCACACCACTACTCCATGGCATGTTCTGATTGCAGCCTCCAGCTAGTCTTCGCATGGCTCGACAAGGCCGCACTCCTCGTCAGACTTCCGTAGTCTGCATGGCTGTGGCCTTTCCTCCCGGCACGGTGCGACGACACCCCGTCCCTTCGGTACCGCTGCAGTCCAACTAGCTGTGGCTCGGTTCATTGCGCGACACGGAGGTGTTGCACCCTTGTGACGACCAGGCATCGTTGTGCATCCATCTTCTTCACAGCAGGCTCATTGTCAGCTACCTCGTTTTCCGCCTCTATCGTCAATGAACAAGAAAAAACGAAAGGGGAGGGTCGGGATGTGTTCATGCAGTCCAAACCCTCCTTATCATGTTGATGTCATTCGGTTCTCATACCAAAAAATTGTACGATGAAGAATGAGTAAAAATAAAAAAAATAAAAAAGCATACCTCTATAATCACTTGTTGACAAAGATATAGGAAGTGGACGTCGTTCCATTAACCCCTGGTAGAAGACGATGAAGTCAAGGAGGAAGGAATCAGGTTAGATGAGTCCAGATGACATTGTCGGCATTATTTTTGGGAGGAGTTGTTCCCTTTACCTAATCTAGTTAAAGTGGGAGAAGACGGTGCTCGTCATTCTTCGGTGGTGACAGGCATTCTTCTTGTTCTTCGTTGAGAGGATGACGTCCTCTCAATTATGAAAAAGGAACTTCGTCTCTTTAATTATCCCAACGATTATTATTCGTGGCCCCACCATAATAATACATCACATATTATAATGTTGGCATAATGAATTCAAATAATTAAAAATGATTCCAAATTAATTATGTTACTTTACTTAATTAAATTGGAGGAGTTGGCTCATTAAATTAAGGTGTATGGTAAAGAGTTTCACCAATTTAATAGGAGGTTTAGAAGAGGTTTAAATCTCATGTGGGCCCCACCTAATAATCCTCTCAGGGGAGGTTATGTGCTGATGGGTCACACCTCCATAACCACTCATGTGAGGTTATAGTCTGGTGGACCCCACCACTAACCTCCTCTTGGATCTTATTACAACCAAGTAATAAAAATAAGATATCTCTTTATTTTATTAACATATTTAGAGAACCCTAAAAAATATCATCCACTCTCGATAAAATACAATTGCGGTGAAGGTCTCACTAAGAAATTGTCAACGCTGTGGGGTCAATGGTACCCTCAGATTTCGATTTCATGCACCAGTTCTTTAGTTATAAAATTCCAAATGTACATTTACTGAACATACCTGAAAAAAACTTTAGAAATTGATTCCAGACACCCCGAGCCTCGGAATCAAGCTCCCTAAAAAACTATGCTCTCGTAAAATTCCCATGTATTTTACAAAAAATTACAGATGAAACCTGAGTCTTTACAAAAAAAAAATAATTTTTTATGTAATTAATGTTAACGAAAAAAATCAATAGTGGAATGATGAATTATTACCAATTCTTAATAGCTCCATTAGTGTATTTAATGAATCTAAATTGGGACATGTTGTGGCACATTCCATAATCACACAACACTAATAAATTCATACATATCATACTAGACACTCTTAAATTTTACTAATTCCATCTATATGACATCTCTTTATATCAGAAAATATATCTCCCACAATCAAAACCTCACTTCCCAGAAATATTTAATGATTATGGTGAAGTAATCAAGCTAGCCACTGTAATAATGGGTTGATAAATTCCAAATTTCCTCATAACGCTATCAGTATGATTCAACTCATCAATATATATGTTATTATAAATAAAAACTTTTGATCTGATTAAATAAATTGCCACAAAGTATGTTGTGAGACTCAGGTTGACAATATCACTATATGAAACCTATGAAATTTATGAGAAAATAAATAAATAAAAGAAGACACGAAATATACATAATATTTATTTATTTATAGAATTAAAACATTATGATTAATATTGTCGATCACTGTCTAGCATAAGTATGTCTTAGTGGAATTCATATCTAGCTATATCTGAATAACAATTTTCTTGAATCCTCTAGTTGATTACATTTCCATACTTATATTTTACAACCCAATATTATAAAGTTTATATTTAAATTGTTATATTGAATGATATACCATTTTTTACAAAAATACTCTTCATGTATATTTTCAAGAATGAAAATGTTTATATGTGATGCTAAGAGAGTTATGTGATCCTATATAAAGATTTGTCTTAGATTAAAAAATATTGTGTTATTTATCAAATCGATTCTATATGAACATTATATAATTATTTAGGTATATGAAAGAAATGTCGACCCCTAGAAATACTATTGTGTCTAGTCCAAGTCCTAGAATTTTAGTGTATACATTAAATTTAAAAATATTGTCGAATGAACAATTCATATCATGCTTTCGATAATCGAAAATATGTATGAATGTGAAAATAATGTCTTGCTGATATCATTGGCAGCATTGGATAGGAGAACGCTATTCTAGTGTATATATGACCTGAAGAATCTATGATGGAAAATTTATATTTTATAATCACAAAACATAGTACCTTATAATATGTAAATAAGATCGAACCCATTTTTACCAACTCGGCTTCTCACGACCACATCAATGATTGGGAGGCCCAACATAATGGACCCCTCCTAATGTGTAATAGTAAACTCTACAAACGTTCGATTTATTTTATTTGTATATGTCCCCAATCTCTTTATGAGGAAAATAATGAGATGATGATTGACAAATATGATGTCCCACATTGGTGACTTAAAAACTAGTCTAACAGAGACAAGGATGATGGTGTTAGGTGGTAAAACATGATGGAAATGGTGAGATCATTATACACTTAGTGTCTGAACTAGAATCCTTCATTAAATTATGATGAATCAGTTTTATCATCAAATGTGATTAATTTAGGATGCACCATATGTACATTTAATATAATTAGTACATTTTTGCAGTAAATTCATTCTAATTTCTAAACTGTTTTTTCTAAATACAAAAGTAGAAAATTTTTGTAGAAAATTATCCTTCATAATTTAAATTTATGAGGGTATATGAGGTAAAAGAGATGTGAATGATTTTTTTAATATATTATCAATTTATTTTTTAATGATCTACAATAATGTTTAATTTATTCCAAAATATTTCATTATATTTCATCCATGATAAAAAACCCACAGATAACATGTGATTTCAGGACACATTTTATCATCCATGTTATTTTAAAAAAATAATGTGAATACAATTTATTTAGTGATTGGTCTTATTTTTTTGATTCTATTGTTTGTTTATTTTTTTAATAATTAAAGTATATAAATATAGTTTTTATTTAATATGAAAATGAAACATACCATAGAAGAATCAAGATAGAAATTAAGGGTATTATAAATAAAATGATCCTTTAGTGAAATTTATTCATTTGAAAAAATGTAGACATTCATCATTAAATACATTGACATGATCGATGATGATGAGAAGTGGATAAAAGCCCATACACATGGGGAAATATCTTAAAAATATATTATCCTTGCATTACAAATACATCATAATAATTCCCCACCCCTTGTAGAAGCTAGTCCACCTCATATCTTATATTAGTAGACATTGGTTTCTTATGAGAGTGCAACCGGGAATATTTGTGTAGATGAGTATGATGATAAGTGGAAAAGAAAAAACAATTAAATATCCAAAAATTAACACTAATTGGAACCAAAAAAACATTATTGAAAAATATATAAATGAATATTCATAAATTAAACAACCATATTACAAAAACAATAAATTTTAGGGGTGATTATCAGCTACCAATAAGGATAGGTAATAGAATGAATGTCACCAAAATGAATCAATTTTTCACAATAATAGTTAACTAGAGTGAGAACATGATAATAATGGTCAACACAGGGTACCCAATATATTTTTACTCATATAGAAGCTACAACGACATGTGAACATGGATATATCACCTCATAGAGGTTATCATAATCATAATACTTACTTTACAACACATTACCAATGTTTTTAATGAGTGGTTCATGGAGCTCTCTTACCTAAAAAATATATGTACCTTTTAAGGGTTTAAACAGAAAATAATGATGTCTCATGCGTTATCTAATTAGTAGATCATTGGAATTGATTTCCAATATTCATTTTATTTTTCTTCCTCTGATAGGCATGATGGTAGAGTAGAAAAATTTATTGTACACATATAAAAAATGTATTATTTACTAAAAATGTATATGGTAGTTTTTTCACCACTTTTAAGACCCCACTTATGAAATCTAATATATTTGTAGTCATATGTACATATCTACTACCCCAACATATGATATAGACCATTAATCCATTGAAATATACATTATATAATAAGATACAACATTATTAGACAATAATATATTTTCAAGTAGTTGATACATCTCTTACTGATTTGGATTTTATACTAATAATATAATATAAAAATATATTTAAAAGGTAATTCAATTTTATTTAAAAAAAACGTCATAAAATACCAAACATGATAATAAACTTTTTTACTTCTAGTAATCTAAAATGTTGATGCACATTAATTGGAAAAGGTCTAATATAATATCCATGATAACAATTTGATTCCATAGATGAAACTCTATGACTCTTAATTTCCACTACAATAACTTAGTGGAAATTAGATATAATACAAAATCCATATAATTGTGTGTCAATAATGTGTCTACTTGAAACAACAAACAATATAATTAAGAATTATTTTTTAAAATAAAAAAATTGAATGTGGGAGAGATGACTGATTACTATACATTTTGTAAAATATAATAAGTACAGTTGAATACATTCAATTAGTAAAAATTCCAATTGACTATAATGAATTGTCTAAAATTTGGTGAAAATAAGATATTGACAAAATTCACAAACAATTAATGTAACATTTCTTTTGTATGATAAAAAATAGTTCTTTTAGGAGGAATAAGGAAAAATATGAAAAATTTAAATAACCTAATTTTTGAGAGATAATATTCCCATAATCTGTAGAAATACTTCATATAATTCATCCTAATAATAATAAAATTTCAGAATTTCCTTTTTTTCATTCAATATTCTGTCATAGGATATCTAATATTTAAAAAGAGTTCACTTCATTCTTATACAAGAGACATATGAATTTACTAAAACATTAATATCATATCTACAAAAAGAGTTTAAATAAACAAAATATAAAGTGGAATGTGGTATTGTAACAAACATTGATGTAAAAAAGATTATGGGCCTTCTAATTTAATTATCATCCATCACGGAATGATATTTTCAAATATCACTACTAATATACAATCAGAATTGTATTTTCAACATAGAGTAATATATTATTTGATTTCTGACTCATCAACGACAAATTAAAAATCTCACTCCATGAGGTATTGTTTTATAGTAGTTATCAATGATGTTTTATATTTAAATTTTTTCCTAACACATACTATGTTATTATTCGATGTAGATTTGTTCCATATAATTCCCATGAATTAAATCACTAGTGTTAAGAATCCTCAGGAAAATATCAATGCATGCGACATTTTCCCAACTATGTAAATCATAAATCTAGGTGGATTTCCTCTTACTAGTGGTTTTATATCTATCAAGTAAAATTGTGAAGGTTCATTCCACACATCACCGTCAACAAAAATATATCCTTATGCATCACTAGTTACATCATCTACAGATAATGTGTAATTCAATAAATTAGGGTACAAATTGGTACATCACCATCAGTTTTTTACTACTCTAGGTCATATTATTTATAATTGGATTATGTTACAATTGTAATATTAGAATAAAATGAATGAGATTTTGGTGAAGGATTGACTTCTATATATCTCACCTATCATTGTTCTATAGTAGTATATTTCCCCTCAAGAGTTTAAAAAAAATGATCACATATAATTCAATTAGACCATTAAAACATTAGTCCATAAACATAAATGATGAACCAATTTAATCATATTCATTAGATATAGAATAAAATGTTTTCCATAATCATTTAAGATATTGATTATATATATAATAATAGAATTAATTTACTGATCAAAACTCATTTTTGACTGACTCTGAATCATAATGAGATAATCACCCAATGTCATACAGTAATGATGATTTTAATCTATTACATGTGGAAAACTATAGTTAATACCCATCTCAGTGTAAATTAACTCACTATTACAATATATTTATTTAGTAAATACTACCTATAAATAAATAATTATTAAATACATTTATAATAAATTATGAATTGTTCAAAAATTCTCAATTGGTTTTGATTAAATAATTGCTAATTTATCTGGGTAATATGCCAGGGAATTGGTTTACTACTACATTATAATCCAACCAAAACATAGGGGGAATATTGGGCCTCTATTATGTAATATTTTAGAAACCATTTATATTAATTCATGAATGGTGTTAAATTAAATCTTCAAACAACAAAAAAGACCATATAACACCCTTTTATTACAATTCAACTCATATAAATGTGAGGTGGTCTTTGGGTTTGATATTTGTTGAAATTTTTTGTGGATTAAAAGTTCTGTTCATATAGAGAGTCTTAGACGAAACACATGTTATCAACGAAGAAAAAAATCAAATTATTAAAAATAATATAATATAAAAAAAACAAAACTTAAAATTTAAATCATTTATTAGTCTATCATTTCATGATCATTCAATTATTACAAATAAAATAATCTAATACAAAGAAAACATGAAATTTGAATCATACATTTTACATTCATTTCATGATCAATCATTGTAATAATTGAATAATAAGTTTTTTGTGATATTTAATATGTTATAAATATTATATCATAAAATATAAGTATAATTAGTAATTAATATAAATATATATATGTGTGTGTGTGTATACATCTACCTAAAATCATCCATTCTTTATGTTTTTCACTCATACAGATGGGAAACTGTAACTAAAACCATGATTGATATAAATAACATCATTAGGGAATTATATTAATGGTGAAATGAATATCGTACAATAATTTATGATGTGTTATATATATTTAGAACCCATCATCAAATTTACAACAAAATTTATTTTTTTATGTATAAATAACATTAACATGATCATGATACTTTTTCTATATATTATTAGGTCATTAATAGATAAACAAAAAAACCTAGGGGTGAGCACATGGATTCAATATTATCACAAAAATTAGTAACTATTAGTCTCTTTTTAAGTAAACATTCTTCTCGTCTAATGCCTCCTATTAGACACATTTTAATTACAATGTTACTCACATTTATGTGAGGGGGTCAAGATTTTTGAGACACGTAACATTATTAATAACAACACCCGAGTGCGTACATATATTGAGAGAGGTATAAATCACATATAATCAAATACGAAAATAAAATAAAATTATTACAATTTATTTTACTACATAAAAAATAGACATTCAATTTCAATTATGCATTGGTTTACAATCTCATGATCAATCATTGAAAAATATTCTTAAAATATTTTTTTGAATAATTATTATGTTCTATATATTATAAATTTACCTATAACTATATCATATATATAATAAATATTTACATATGTATCTATATGTTTATATTACAAGATTTATAAATGTTAAATTTTTCAATGCACAAATTTATATATTTAGACAGATTTACACAATTTCTTATGTGTATTGAATATTATAATTTATACTTATAATTAAATTTATATAATATTCTATAATATAGAAAATAAATAAAATTATATAATATAACATATACATATTAAAATTTGAATATATTAAAATTTATTTATTAATATTTTAAAATATATTTTCATATATTATTTTTATCAAGTATATTTTTAAAAATATATGCATTATAAATTTATAAATAAATACCGAAACTATTAATAAAAAAATAAATGTATTGTAAAGTTATGTTAATTTCAATTTTATAAAATTACTTATTTATATAAAATATTTTTTTAGTATTTATACATTCTGAAATCTTTGTAATTATATTATATATTTCATTACATGGAATTATAATTATTTATTATGTATTAAATTTAAAATATTAATATAAAAGAAATATTTTTTATACCATTAAAAAAATATTTGTATATTTAAATAAATTCATATATCATACCTAATATATCTATTTATTTATTGTTAATTTAATTTGAATAAAATATTAAGATAGGTTCTATATATTTGACCATGATGAGGGAATATTATAATTTATATTTATGTTACATGAAATATAATATATTTTATATAAAAATAAATAAATTTAATTCTAATTATTTACAACATAAATTAAAGATATATAAATTTTTAAACATTAATATTTCTCTAGAAATTACAAAAAAATATTATATAAAATTAAATTATATAAACGCAATATTTAAATTTCTAAATCACCCAATTTGTATAAAATTATACCAAAAACTATTACTCATTCAGAAATTAAATCAGAAAAAGCATATAATGTATATATTAATGTATTCATATATCAATACATTCATTAATAAAAACATTCATAATGCATATCATATTAAATAAATGAATCATACAATAGAATGAAAAACATACAATGAAACAAATAAAATTTCTATATAAAAAATTAACAATATTAATATATGGGACTATATGATGAAAAAAATATACATGGGCTCCAAAAAAAATAGAGTAAAATAATTAAAAATATAGGGGTCATACGCCATCATTTATTATTCTTCATGTCCCTGAGTCATGAACCCCATTCAGGCCTCCTCTTTAAAAATATTAATAAATGTGTCAACATGGTTTACGTATCCTCCATAATTTTAATTATTAATTGGGGTTCAAAATTGAAGTTATTACTCCACTATAACATGCTTAGACCATTTTTTATTGAATAACGGGAACCCAATACCTACAAAATTAACCATTTAAAAATCATTTAATAATGATGTTATTTATTACAATTTTTATAAATATTTTTTCCATTTCATTAGTGAAATGTAATATATTCTTCCAATGATATTGTACACACATTAACCCACATGCACAAATCATAGTACCAAAATCATTAATATATTATTTCAATTGATAATTCATGATCAACACCACCACCTATGAAAAATTTAATTTTCATATAATCCTAATACCATGGTGTCTCCATCTACCACCTGTGCATACTCTGATAAAAATATCTTCCCTTTAAACTCCACCTCTATGCACTGCCTTTAGTGAGGTTGAACCTTTCAATAGCCCCCATTGAAATCATTTTCTACTGCTAACAACTACTAAAACAAACCACATCATATTTAGATGACACCGAATAGAATATATAAAACATATAGAAAATGTGTGATCATATCACCTTTATTGATTGATCGAAAGATAGATATAGAAGGAGGGAGACGATCACATCACCAATCATTTTTGATTACAAAGAAAATTTCATAACCATAAGGATCACATCTTCCTTAGAAATAATTAATAATATTAAAATATTTTAAATCCATTATTGATATTTGGGATTGTTAATGATATACACATAAATAATCTGATTAATTTTAGACTATTTATGAAATAATTAATCAATAAAATTATATGGGTACATGATTTGAGATAAAGATATAATGGATACATATTTCTTTATAAGGGGTGAAAAATATATATCATGTTAATCAATTAATAAACTCATTTTCAAAAAACTTCATCAATGATTAAATCATTCTGCAGAATCATGATTAAATTCTTCATTATCATGTAATAACATTATAATTTATTCCTTAATGATGTTGTCCTCCCTTCATAGTTCACAATCATTTCTATCCTGACTCTCATCTCATCCACCACCCTATCAATGGTATAAAAATAACAAGAAGATTCTCCCATAAAAGAGTAACATATTGAAATATTTATATGAAAATTATTCGTGTTTTTTTAAAAAGATCCATTACAATACATATTTGTCATGAATTATTAAATGAATTGGTCAATCAATCGGTTTTGGGAATTAGTAGGGGGACATAATTTATACAAATGGTATTCCATTAAGGGGATATAATGAAAAGTTTGTAATTAAAGATGTTTTTATTGGTTTTATATGACGCTCCATAAAATATATACGATCGTTTTACTAGAAAACCCCACCAGTTGGATAATAAAATATTCTTAGTGAGAAATTATTTTTTATCCAGGAACTCTATTTTCAGAAATACAACATCATATCTTCATGTGGTAACCACCAAACCAAAAATTCAATAAAAATTATTGGATATTTTTTGAGAATGTATATACTAGAGTAAATTTATCATTCTACCCCTAATGATATGATTATAATAATAAAAATTGAGATCAGTCCCATTTTAAAAAATCCTTGGTCTCTGCATCTTACCCACATTAGTTCTATTTAATCCATAAAATTCAAAAAACTAGTAATATTTTAATTGGAATATAATTAAACAACCACATATCATTAGTGACCCACATTCAAATAAACATAATTCTCATCCAAATATATGAGTTATAAACAATCATAATAAATTATAATCCTAAATGGTATATACTATCCCATAAAAAAAAAGATAACAGTTGCATCCACCATAATGATAATACTATGTAGAAACATGTGTTCAATCTAATTGTGTCATGTCGATACATAATGAAAACAATTGTTCCAAATATAATGGATATCCAACCAAATGAAGAATACAAATCCAATGACAAACAACACTTATCAAAAAAATTTCAATTGATAATGGTTTGAAAGGAAGGGTTAATCTTCTCCAAAACCTTTAGGAATGATCAAAATGGTCATTATTTGAGGAAGAAAATTCACAACACACACATCAATGATCACATAAATAATGCAAAATAAAAATAGTTGATTTGTATGGAATCAAGCTTCATCGATCCCAAGTAAACATCAATAACATATCCTACTAGAAATGATTTAGTAACAACGTTACTAACTCCATGTTTAAAAGAATATAGCCATTTAATAAAACATCAATATTAATTAAAATTATGGAAATGTATCTTGATCCCCAATATGTATTTCATTCAAATTGGAAAATAATTCAACTATATTATTGTTTTTATTTCATGAAATCTATCACTAAGGTCTATATGAATTCCAAAAAATTCACTAAACCTATCCAAATCATAAAACATCTTTTATAGTGGCCCAATCTAACACATTATAGTTTTGATGGAGGGGGACATTTAAATCACCCAACACTATCGGGTCCAGAATCAAGAATACATCTACTCATGTAACAAAAATCTACATCTGACCAGGGTGATATCTTCCTACGCCATAGGGAAATATTTCTATTGTAATGTGTAAGCCCCTAATGATTAAACATACATATCATGCAATGGATGAATTTTAAATAAGTTTTTTCCCAATCATGAAGTTATATAATGATTCCTCATGAAGTATTTGAAAAAAAAAATATCCTCGTTAAAAACAAAATACATTCTCACCACCATCATGAAAATAATTCATGTCCATCACATAAGAATGTCAGCACATGTGATCACAATGTCAAAATCATCTGCATTACCTCTCACACACATAATAATTGTGCGAGGATACCAAATTTATCTAAGGTGATGGATGCACCATTCTATATGCCAAATCCATCTTATGAAATCAATGATGGTCATGTCCCTCTATATTGTCATTAATCACTATGTCCACCAGTTCATGTAGGATAATAACTACCATAGGAACTAAAATCTCATACATCGAGAGTCTAACAAGGATCTTATACTATCAAGTACAAACAGTGAAAATTTTATTAATTTCTAAAAATATTCATCTAAAATCATATTAATGATGGGTTTTGGTTTATTTTCACATTACATAAAATGTGTCCCCATCATACCACTCTATTTCTCTCAAACATCATCCATGGAATTTATGAAATTTTATACAACAACTTCCCGTAACATTTCACACATGGGTCACCCTATATTGGATTCCAACTATTCTATAACTCCAACCCTATATGAATTTCTAACACATTCACACTATGATATCTATAATACATCCATAGGTTTGGATATTGATTCTAAATATTTACATTAGGACTCTAATCAATCCACAATAGGGGGTCATATACACTTCTAAAAAATATACACACATCATTTTCTAAATATTCTATATCATTATATATGTAGTTAAACAATTCTTGCTAATATTTGTACCACTGCACCTTTCCTCAAATAGAGGTTCCTTAAGTATGTATATATAATTCTTTTGTAGTATTTATACTTTGGAAAGAATTGGTAATTTTATTATAAATATCATTATATGAAATAATAATAATTTATAATGAATAGAATTTAAGATATTAATATATAAGAAATATTTTCATTACTATTATAAAATATTATATTATATATATATTTAAATAAATTTATATATGATACATAATATAACTATTTATTATTTCATAATTTATTTTAATAAAGAATTTAGATTGTCTCTCTATATTTACCTATGTATAGGGTATATTATTATTTAAATATTTTTTACATTAAATATAATATATATTATATACATATAAATCTATTTATATCTAATTACTCACCATTTAAATTGATGATATATAAATTTTTTAATCAATATTATATCATTAAAAATTACTAATATTTTTTACATAAAAATATACTATATATACACAATATTTTAAATTCTAAATCACTGAATTTGTATTAAATTATACAAAAAATGTAACTCATTCAGAAATTAAATCATAATATGACAATAATTTATATATTCATTTATTCATATATCCATACATTCATAAATAGATACATCCATACAACTGATCATATTAAATAAATAAATCATCCAATATAAATAAATAAAAACAATTAAAGAACTAAAATTTCTAAATAAAAAATACCATTTTAATATAATGGAATATATATTGAGAATGAAATATGGCCAGGATCCACAAAATAATAAATTATATGAATTGAAAATTTAGGGGGGATACACCTCCATTGATTATTTTTCATGTCCATGAGTCATGAACCCCATTCATGCATCCTCTTTAAAATTTTCAATCAATGCGTCAACATGATTTACGTATCCTCCCTCACGGTCATGCTTCATTGGTGTCAAAAATTGATGTGGGAACTCTAATCTCACATGCCTGATCCATTTTTTATTGATGACCGAAACCATATACATTAAAATTAATAAACCCTTTAAACAATCATTTAATAATGATTTTGATTATTTCAATTTTTATTAATATTCCTGTCATTCCATCGATGAAATTTAATATATTCTTCAATGGATATTGTAAAACCTTTTACCAATATAAATACATCAATATACATATATCATCCTTGAATTATTACAATTTATTATTCAATGATCGATACCACATCCTATGAAAAATTTATGGTTCATGTAATCCTAATACCATGGTGTCCCCCTCTACCACTTTTGTATCATATGATATAAATATATCCCATTACACTTCACCTCTATCCAATGGCTAGGGATAGGACGAATCATTCACTATCCCCAATTGATAAGATTTTTAACCGTTAGCAACTAATATAAATGACAACTTCATATTTAGATGACAAAGAAGGGAATGTTTGAATAATATAGAAAGGGGGTCATCATCTCACAATTATGGACTGGTCGACAAAGAGAGATAAAGGAAGAGAGACGATCATATCACCACTCTTCACTGATTCCCAAATAAAATTGAATAACCATAAGGATCACATATCTCTTAAGAATAATTAATCGTATGTAACTTTTTAAAATCCATTATTTAAATATGGGAATTTTAATGAAAAACAAATAAATAAAACCGTTGAATACAGACTAAGTATGAAATTAAAAATCAATGAAACCATATGGGTATATGATTTGTGATCTTGAAAAAACAGACAATGATTCATTTAAAATTTATACCAATAATATATCATATTAATATATTAATAATATCTTCATCAAGGAATATAATAAATGATTAAATCATACAATTGAATCATTATTACATTCTTCATTATCAGGAAATATTTTGATCATTGACCCATAACGATTTCCCCCCCTGCATTAGTCCACAATCATTGCTATCAAGAATAAAATCTCATCTCCCACCATATCTATGGTTTAAAAATAACAAGAATATTCTCCCATAGTGGTGTAACATATTTAATTACTTATATGAAAATGATTTTTCTTCCAAAAAAACCCCAATAAAATATTTATTTTTCTTCCATGTTCAAATGATTTAATCAATACATCAGTGTTAGAAAACACTTGAGGGATATTATTCAAACAAATGGTATTGCATCATAAGAATAAAATGAAAATTTTGGAGTTAATGACATTTTGAGGTGTATTATATGATGCTCCAAAAAATATTTTTGTACATTTCAATATAAAATACCTATAATGGGATAAAAATAATATTCTTAGTAGTGAATTAATTGTTATTAAGGGACTCTAATGCAAGAAATAAAACTTCTACTCTTCATGACGTAACCAAAACACCAAAAATTCAATCAAAATGTTTGGATATTTTTTTTATAATTTATATACTATGGTAAATTTAACATTTTTACCACACTTTTATAATTATATATATTAAAATTCTATTTAGTCCCACTTTGGAAAATCAATGTTCTTTAGATTTTAATTCATTAATTGATTTTCATCCATCAAATTGAAATGACTAGTATTATTATAAATGAGATATAGTAAAACAAACACATATCAATAGTGACCCCCAATCATATTAACATCATTCACATTCAAATAAATGAGTTATAAAAATTTTAATAAATTATTAACATGGATGTTATCTCCTCTCCCATGAAAAAAGATATTAGTTCTAATCACCATAATTAAATAACTACTTAGAAACATATATTCAATCTGATTTTTTCGTTCCAATAAATAATGAAAAAATTGTTTCAAATATAAATGGACAACCACCAAATGAAACAAAAATAATCCAATCGAAAATAACACTTATCATAAAATATTCTAGAGTGGAGGGTTTGGTAGGTACAAGAACACTTCTCTATCACATTTAGGATTGAAAAAGATGATTACTGTTTGGGGAAAACAAATAAACAATACATAAATCAATGATCACATAAAAATAAACACTAAAAATTAAATGTTTATAAGGAAAAAAGATTCATAAATCCCATGTAAACCTCAATAACATATCCTACCTGAAAAAATTTAGTAACAAAGATTCTTACCCCTCCCTCAAAAGAAATATATACTTTTTTTCTAAAACATCATGACCAATTAAAATTATAAAATTATCCCTTGATCCTTGACATGTTATTCATTCACATTGGAAAATAATTAAACTATATTAATTTTTATTTAATGAAATAAATCAATGTGGGATATTGAAATTCCACTAAATTCACTAAACTATTCTATACCATACCAAATATTTTTTGGTGGCCAACTCTAACATGTGGTAGTTTTTATGGTTGGAGAATTTAAATATTACAACACATTCGGTTCTATAATAACGAATACAACTACTCATGTAACCAATGTAAAAAACCTCCCAGGAAGATCACTTACACCACCATAAGGGGATTTAACTAATGTAATGGGTAAAGCCCCAATGATTAACTATACATTATATACAAGGAAAAAAAATTAAATAATGTTATCCCCCATTAATAAATTATATCATGATTTATCATGAAGACTACTGAAAAAAACTATCTGCATTATAAAATGAGATACATACTCCCCAACATCATGAAAATAAATCATTTATGTCACTTACGAATGTCAGACACATGGGATAACCATGTCGAGTTTAACAACATGACCTATCACACATATATTATGTGTCAGAGGATACCAAGATCATCTAAGGTGGTGGATGAACCTCTAAATATACTATAACAATTAAATCAAAATAATGTTGGTGATGCACCTCTGTATTTTCATTAATCACTATGGACACTAGTTCATGTCGGATAATCAGTACAATAAGAACTGATATCTCATACATCAAGAGTCTAATAAGGATCATATACTCTCATGTATGGATAATTAAAATTTAATTAATTGTAGAAAATATTTTTCTTGAATCTAATCAAGGATGGTATGGGATTATTTTTTCATTATATCACTCAAGTACTCATCATTCCACTATGTAACCCTAAAACATCATCCAATGAATGCGAGTAATTTCATACACCAACTTATGATAACATTTCACACATGGGTCACAATTTATTTAAATCCAACTATTCTATAACAAAAACCTGTGGTAAAATTTTAACTCATGCACAATGTGATCACAATAATACAACTATAGGATTGGATATAAAATCTATCTAATTGTAGGACGAACCTTTACCTCCCAGTATAAGGGGTCTTATTCACTTCTAAAGAATGTACATACATCATCATCAAAATATTCAATATCCATATATAATTAGAAAAAAATAAACAATCCATGCCAATATGGGTACCCCTTCACATTTCCTCACACATAGAAACATTATAAAATAACCTATTACTCTATAATGGAAAACCCACATAACTGAAACTTGTGATTGAAAGAGGATAACCATTATATAATACCATTAGTTGTCCATTATGTAGAAAAATATTTCACTTAATCTAAAAATTAATAATATATTCTATATAATGATTCGCTTATATTGGCAATTATTGATATGATGGTTTATAATGGATGAATATGAATGAACACTTTAACTGAATCCCCTGACACATAACCAATGATATCCATCACTTATATAATCCCATAATTATCACATTTATATCTCACATCATGATAGAATCTTTATATTTTTATCATTCAATGGATTTAATGAATGCATCATCAAATTTCAAACAAACACAGAAAAATATAATATAACTCAGTATTTGATAAATTAAAAACATTCAATACTAGGATACTACCTTTAAAAGAAATAAAACATTTTTTCAATACTAAATCCCATATGGATGTCTATCCACTAATGAATCCAGTTTTCCTCTAGTTAAAACATGCAACTTCTCTAATAGTGTAATACAAGCACTTACATTAATAATTGATCGATTAGTTCTCCCAAAGGGACCTTATGCATGGTTTTTGTGCGATAAATAACATCCAAAAATTGGTATCACATTCTTTAGATTATCCATTGTAATTGTAGTGATAATTAAAATCATCAATTATTTAGTTTTAGTAAACACTTTATGTAATCAGGTCCTAATTATTCACTAAATCATAGTCATGATACCCAATAGAGGTTTCAATATCTTTACACAGAGAAAAAGTATTAGAATAATGCTCAATATTTTTGCAAGACTGTGTTCCCTTAGTAACTAGATTGAGATAACATTTTCTACTAATAATCTAACATGCTACATTGAAATATTAAATCAAGAATAAATATCAAGTCATTAATGATATTGAGGTAATGGATACTTGAGTATTAACATTTATCTAAACCGGTATCTATTGATGGTCTGTATTAACCCACTAACCCTTGGGGTCAATATTTTTTTAACACGTACAATACATAAATCATTCAAGTACACTCATTTAGTCAACATGAACAACAAATTACTTTAGAATAAGATTGTACACTAAGAAATATGGTTTCAGAAAAAACCTGACATCATTATGATAATATGTATCATTATAGAGCACTAAAAAATTTACACATTTCTCACTCATCCTTTTTTTGAGGACAAATTATAATAAAGTTTTAATCATGGAAAATAATCTATATGTGTTTTTCAATCATGATATGCACCGTTTATTTCATAGTGTGATGCTAAAATAAATCGATCATTTGTTCATGATATTACCACATAATGGTCCGTAAAACCATAATCAAACAGTACATGATGCATCAAACAACATAACTATACACAATTAAAATATCATTGTGTTTTTGGTTAATAAACGTGTATTTATATAATTAGTGGTACAATATCTAAAAAATAACAACTATTTTTTCCTTTTCTCATAACCTAGCCTAAGATCCTCATAATATTATTTTCATATTATTTAGAGACTATTAAAAATTACTTCTCACTAATATATAATTCTCTAAGACATCCCACACTAAAAAAAATATTACATGAACCAACCCTTCACCATTATACTCAATGATGTTTAATGTCAGACATTCCATTTCAATACATCCTATAATTGGAAAAAAACAACTGAATGAAAATGAGTAAAAATATCCCTTCATATTTGAGGCCTTCACAATAACAACCTATAATGTTCACATATCAATTATATAATATTAAAAAATTATACCTAATATATATACATATAATGTGTTAAAATATAATTAAATATTTAATGCCTACAAAATAGTATTTCAAATACTATAAATGTATTCGAAATAAAACATTAAAAATTTAATTAAAAAATATATGAGATGAATATATAAAATTTTTGTACTCCTAGTTCACTCTCAAACAACTATAATCTATTCCACTATGATGAATCACTGATTTCTGTAATTCATCACAATTTATTAGTAGGTTTCTCCCTATAATATGAAATTATAACTCTATATCTATCCAAACTATCTACAATCATGTTTGTTTTCTACACAATAAAAACAAATATGGGCACCATGACATGTCACGGGTGAGTATAAATATTCCTAATAAGATACCTATGAAAACAAATTATGAAAAAATAAATAATTCATAACATTTGGTGGTACGTTATGTGACCTAGATGAAGAGGTTAGGAAAAACTAGAACACTAAGTCATCTCATAGATCCATGTAATAAATAGTTTCTAGGAGAATTACATGATCATAAATCTAAATTTTCTCATTATATAAAATTCAATGTAATATGATAATTTTTAGTCATCTTATAACTAATAATGTTTCGGTTTTGACTCCTAATATACATTAGAATCTTGGAAAACTAGAAATATAATATATCATGATGTTAATAGCCAATAATAGATCATATAATCAATATATCCCCAAGGTTTAAAATAATCACATTAATTGCAGATGTAAATATTATATAAAAATCCCATTAAAGAATCTACTATAGAATCAATTAATGGGATCCAAATAATAAATATATCATGATATTTATGAGAAATATTATACAAACATGTAAACCTATAAAATAACTCCAATCAAGATAATGAACTAAACATTCCATGAAAATCATGTAAAAAACATGATCTATAAAAGGGAATTTGGTCCCCACTATAGGACACCTCAGTTGAGGGAGTACAGTCTACAGACTGATGATATAAAATACCAAATAAAAGGGGGATACATAACTCTCTGTCTATTATGAGATTTATGATATATATCTCAGTTATATGATGGGATACCTGACCTCATATGTAATACAACTCAAAATATAGAGGATCCCAATCAAATGGAAATTGCAGGGGGATACAAAAACGTACAAGTGTTATTAGATACTGGATCCCATGTTCATGTATATTGGGAGATATGCGACCCAAACATTAAAATGACTACAAAAATAAAATATCATGTACTTAACTATAGTTGTACGATGAGAATTGTATAATCAAAATTCTCAAAATCAGTAGTTGTTCATACTATCTTATATATAGAATCCTCAATACCAACATTTCAATTGGTCTTCAATAATTTAATAGACATCACTGACATGAAATATGAAAAAAATATAGGATATGATATATATTAGTTTAAATCTTCTATAAGATGAAAATTATGCATCCCATTAAATCATAAAAGAGTGAGGATACTTGAATGGACATGGTTCACACAACATGTGTAAGATTAATGTCAACTATATATGTTTGTAATCATATACCATGATGTTGGGGACATTATGAAATATATAGGTAAATATTCATATGTCTCAGTAATTAGATATAAATGAGAACTTTTTGTATAATAACATCTAGTAGGTTTAATAATTATTATTATAATATAAATCCTATAGTTATATATGTTCAATAGTGGAGATTGGTGAAACCACTAACTCTTTCCAATCTATGATCTCTCCAAAAAAATAGTTATCTCCCAAAATTATGGTACATGTTAAATACTTTATTTATGTTATTACCTCCAATCAACGCTAAAATGTTATTCAAATTATGAAGAAATTATTTTAAAACATAAATGACCCTCATAATTTCCATGTCCCTCTAATATTTCCATTTTGATATGTCATTAATAATACAACCACCCAAAATATCAGTCATAAACCATTCAAACCTAATAATGTGCCCAAGCATTCTCAATTACTCATGGAATATGATATGTTGAGACACCCCACACTCACCACTTCTATTTCCACACTAGAAAAATATTAAACCATTCACCACGTAATCTATTAGTGAATCAAGCCACAAACAAGAACAACAACATCATCAATAAGATATATTCATATCAAAAGATGAAAATTAATTAAAATAGGAGGAGAGAGAGATACCTTAATAAACGATCTCGGATCATATCTTCAACAGTTTCCACTAGAATCATAAAATAATAAGGAATTGATATGGGTTATGCATAATTAATCAAATAATAATATGTGATCTTCATTTAATCTGTGTTGATATTATAGTGAGAAAAAAAATAAATGTGATGATCTTATCAAATAATTTAAATCTATAATACACTATGTAGAAATGAATTTCAATCTATATTATCAGGGAAAAAATTCCCTTTTAATGGATGTAATGAATTTATATAAGAAATAATTTAACATTACCAACATTATAAAAAATATTTTTTCAATCAATCCATCAATAGCTCCATGATTTCAATTAACAAAATCTCCAAATATATGGTTATATTTCATTGTGATTTTAACCCTTCTACCTTAATAGAACACTATTTACACCGTGAATCTAGTCCCACACCGCCCTCCCTCTACAAGGTTTGCAACAAAATATGCATATACAATAGAAGAGAAGCATTATGTAGTGTTTTTTTTTGAAAAATGATATATGGTTCTTCTGATATCTCTAAAATAATATATATAAATAAATTAAACCAATTAAATTAATTAATCATTTCTTATTTGAAGATAAAGTCTCATGGGACCCAATACCAACCAATGATATACCATCATTTACATAGATATCCTATTTGGGGAAAAAAGTATCCATTTTTATATCTTATCCTTTTTAAATGAAATATATGACTTACATAACAAAAATAAAATGGTAGACTAAAAATAAAATTTTAATAAATAATAAATTTTTATCGAGGCCTTGACATGCCTGAAATACCAGCCCCGCTCAACCCAACAATTAAAAAACATAGTAAATCAACAAAACCTCTGGTTAGTTTTTTGTGTTTTCATCTAGGGTGGGTTGACCATTCTACACCTAAATGGACTTTGGAATTTGAAAGCCAAAATTGATATAAGATACATTCAACAAAAATACTGATTATTGAACCATATCTACAAATCATGGAGTGTACATTGAAATTAAAAAAAAATTATTTAAAAATAAAATTTCAATATTCAATATTTTATTTATAATAATAATAATAAATCATCATTATTTTTTCTTATTAGTATTTAAAAAAACATATAATATTATGTTTAAAAAATATCCAAAATTATTATTTATTGTTACAATCAAGATTAAGTCTCTAATAGAAAACATTAATGTTTTATTTTCATCACATTAGTTATTAAACTACACCCACATGTTATTGTTTTTTCAATATTAAAAAATATAAAGTATATACTATATTTCTCAACAGAGGGTGTTGTTCCATTTAATTTATGAATTTTTATTAAAATTTGCACTCTTGTATTTTTCATGTAAATTCAACAGGAATAAATTTTTCTAAATTATATAAATTCTATATTTTTTCGTCGAAACAATTCTAAACAGACAGAAGAACCTCACCATCATGATCTATATGGAAACATGTGCTTAATACGCCATTTTTAGTCTAAACATATACCCCACAACAAAAAATTGTTAAATTATCCATTTTTGATAAATAAAAATAATTTAGTATCACAAGGATGAATGTGGATGTTGGAAATATTGTTTTTTTATTTCTTATACCCCCTAAATATTACACTAGGTCAGTTTTTTACGTAACCTATATTGAAATTAGACATATATTATCATATTAGATCATCGAATAGACAATTATACCCTAATTTTAAATAAACATCACGACCTATTATATCTCAGTTAACCATGATATTTACCAAATCCATCCTAGTGGTGATATTTGGTCGATTTTGAATGATGAAAAGGTATTTTTTTTATTGATGGGGCGTGGTTGGTGAAGTATTTTTAATGAATGAGAAGGAAATAATGATATTGAGAAACATGAACTTCCAATCACACAAAATATGAAGTTATAATTCCATGGATTGAGAATTTCTAAACAAATCTCATTGAGAATTAATTTCAAAAGTGATCTCATGGAGTAGTCACACAACCCAACACATGCTTTTCTAAAGATACTACCTTGCGATCATTAGAATCACCTAATGAAATAAAAATATATTCATAGTATATCATGAAAGGATCATTATAATCCCATTATGACACTAAATTATGTTCATATGATATCATATAGAGGTAATTTAAAGTTCATAAATACAAATAATCTATTAATAATACAAATGTCATGTGTATATTGAAAATCATATGACAACATGATTGTATTTGTATATCTTGTTTGGGATCACCATGAAAAATGAGACAATGAGAAAGAACATATTATTATATATGTATCTTAGGATTATATCACATGAAACACTTGAAAACAATGATTTTTATTATGTGAACCTATAACAAAAACCAACAAATAATCATTCAGAGCGATCACACAATGCACGCAAGGTGGATTTTTAAGGCAGTGGAACCGATGGATATCAGTTATTTGTGAAGTTATGGTTGTGGATTTATGTATATAATTACCCACTAAAGCATTTTTAAGATGTAATGAGTATTTTTCTAATTTTTTTAATTTAAATAAAATGTATTTAGGATGACCTCCACAACAACTTGTTCTAGAGTCTTTTTATCCATGTCCTAAGTAGAAATTCTTATGAATGAATATCACAATGGAATATAACGATGTGAATTACTCACTATGTGTTATCAAGGATATGAATACCTATTCCTATCATTCCATCAATGCTAATAGAAAATTTTCACATTACCATTGCGAAATGAAGAAGGACTCACAATTAGTTTTATGTAAACATGTTATCACATTCCATGTGATCCGAACAATGTCTCACAGTCAATGTTACATGAAAAAGGTCACATGATACATGCGAATAACATTTAATTTTAAAAGGTATTTTCATGTGAGTTAAAAATTATTAATAGGCATAACTATCCTATTAACTTGATTAACATGAATAGAATAGTGTCTTTTGGTAGGGTCATGTGATCCTCCTGATCAAATGGTTGACTTGTGAATTGGTGTCGCAGAGGGGACTTTGGGAGGTATCATTCAAATAGGTGGTTATAATATTATTAATGTAACAATACAATAAATTAACACATGATTTTGAATCAAATACGAAATCATTATAAGAAGAGTCTTCTGGAGGAGTAGAGCATTATATTCAGAGAGAGATCCACGAGCTTCCAATTTATGATTAGTTATAAACTAGGACTTACAGTGAGTCATCTAAAAAATGTTTAATAGAATTGTGCATTAATGAATATTCAAAATCGTGAAATTGATATGGTAATATCATTTAACATATCCCATATATAGTTAATGATGTAATTTTTTTCCTTTTTCATTATTTATTTATCATTTATTCTGTTAAATAGAAAAAGGATGGAATTGAGTTTTTTCTAATGATGAATCAAGATTCAAATACATATTTTTTCTATTCTTTCATACCCTAATGCGGCCCCATATATGGATAATTATCATTTTTTTGATAACACATGATCTATTACATGGATACATATTGGAGCATTTTAATTATTTTTCCATTGAAGAAATATCTATTTCATTATTTTATCATGGATGAATATAATAGAACCCCTCATACATTTGATAATGATCAATCCATCGATATTTTAATCACAAACCCTTCCCAATATTAACATCATAATCATAATAACCCATAAAATGCCCAAATTTATAACGAATAGCCTTAAAACATCAACTAATTAAATAAAAAGTTCTATAATTAGTTTATCAGGATGAAAGATGATATGGTCCTTGTATGTGTTAAAAAATATCATTATGGGGATCTAATTTTATAAAGGATCTATCTATCCTTCTTATCCAATGATTTAATTAGTTTTATATCTCACCTCAATTATCGATGCCCACATTGGTTCATGATGGTTTATCTTGATGGTTGTTTATAATTAATGCGAACATTCGTTATCCTAGTGTACACACCATTATTGCATGAAATTAAAAGAAATTATTTAGATTCAAATGTGGAAATAATCAGAAAAATAGAACTAATTATAATAATATTAATAGTTATATTTTTTATCATTATTATTCATAGAATGTAAAATAATATAATTTTTATATAATTTTTATAATGAAAACAAATAAAAAATTCCAAGACGGGTAGAAAAACACCTTATGGAGATACACAATATCCACTAAAAGATTTTAAATGAACCGAATAAACCACCCCATAAATTAATATAAATAATCCGAATTATATACTTATTAAAAAACAATATTGAACGAATATTTGAGGTTAATCTCAAATTTTTAGCATTAATTTCAAATTAAATACATTTATGTTCAATAGCTTGCATTACACACAACACTAATCAAAGGAAAAATAAAGACACATTTTGTTAAAATACCAATTTATTTTTTAAATAAAACTGTTTTTTAGCGTCCATTAAATTTAAAGGGATACATTTTTTTAACCACATAATGATACAAAAATGTCATTTTATATTAATAATAATTAAATAATATAATTAAATTAATATAGATAATGAATTGTAATCGTTTTATTATACTAATTTATTTATCAGTAAATTTAATTTTATTGACTTTAATTTAAGAATGTATTATATAATAATGATAATGAATTTTTTATATATTTAATATATAATATTAAAAATTCTATTTGTAATTTATAGGTGATTTTAATATTAATGGTAAAAAATTTCAAATATATTTTCCTATAATATATTTTTCACAATATTTTATTATTAAATAATACAGTCTTAATATAAAATATTATAAATACTATTTATTAAAATCAAACACATTTTTGTATTATTTTTAACAAAACTATATTATGATATAATATGTGTATTTTTATTAAACAATTTACTTTTTTGTGATAGTGAAAAATATTGTTAAAGAAACAATTCATTTTATGATGTTATAATTTCAATATTTTTAGAAATTATTTATTTAGAAATTTTAGAAATATTAATTTTTAATCAAATCTATTCCATTCAAACATACTATGTATAGTTTATAAAACCTTAGATAATAGTTTTATGACTTTTGTAATATTTTCTTCTAAAATAAATCTTTTTTGATAATATCATTAAAATAAACATTTTTTATTGTTTTTGGATATAATTTGAGAATTTTTTTTGTATTTTTATTATAATAATATAAATGATGACATTAAAATAAATTAAAATCAAAATTTTATATTAATTATTAATTTAGTCCCTAAAAATACACTTTTTCAAAATATTGTTTTTAAAAGTTATATGCATAACATTAAAATGAATTTTTAAAAACATTATATATTATATTTGAAATGATAAATTTTATATTTGAAATAATTTATTATAAATTAAGGAAAGATTATTATGTTTTATTCATCAATATAAAAATTATATTATTATGTATTATAGCTCCAAATTAAAACTATAGAGGGTAAAATTGACAAAGTCAGGATCTTGAGTATTAAAAAATGTTTTAATAGCTTATTAAAATTGATGTTTTAAGGGATATATCCCTGTCACATAAATAGATAATATATTTTTATTTTTGGACTCACAATACATTTGAATAACATATTTTATTTAAATTAAAATTTTATATATACCATAATGAAATTATGATCTCCAATAAAATGTGTTCACATGAACCACCTATATGCCAATAATTATAAATAACTATCTCAGAAAAGAATTATTCATATTTATATTCCACCCTATTATGACATCCTATAATACTTAATCATTCCGAAAATTACAAACTTTGGATCATTATGGTGTAAAAAAATGGAATACATACTATCATTGAGATAATCATTTGAAATGATTCAAATTAATTCATTTTTTTCTTATATCACCACCATCATATTATTTCAAAGAAATTATGATAAAATAAATAAAATAAATTTTATTAAATTTTATTAAATTAATTTAAAATAATCTTTCTACTAACCACGAAATCATTATTAAATATATAGATGATTTTGTATATACATGCTGACTACCATCATTCATGTCTGGGAGCATTATTTTTAATAACAATCATATGAAACTAATTATAAAATTATAAATTAATGATTATAAATATTTATAAAATTATTAAAAAACTATTTAAAATCCATTACATATCATACATTTGATTTAATGAATACAAATACATTTCCAATATGTATGTATATATTACATTCTTTGTGAAAGGGCATTATGTCAATTTTTAACTACAGACATATATGATTCACCAAATTCTTATATAAATAAATTCAAAACCCCCACCAACACAAATAAATAATTATATTATACTTCTATTAAAAATGTTTTACACTAATTAAATCACATTCTTAATGGTACTCATCTTTTATTATTATTATGTTATTTTTTTTATTCAGTTTTACGAATTATATGAGAATTGATAAAAAATTATATCATGAATGAATATATAAAGATAACTACACAAGATAATAGAATATCATGAAAAAATAATGTTTTTATTAAGATTCTGGAAATGTTATACTAATATCTAACATATTATTAATTTTCCCTTTTTTATTAATAATTATAGAAATAGACTCGTTGCATACTTTATCATTAAAAATAATTACTACAAATGTATCACCTCAACACTTTACTATAATTCTATTTTATAATAAATATTATATAAACGACCCTTGATTTAAAAAATAACAATATAGAGTCTTATTTTTAATTGTCAATTAAATTCAAACTCGTTTAGAGAGAATATGTAGTATATTTTCGCATTACATACCAAAAAATATATTTTTACACATATATAATATATTTTAGATAAGCACAAGATAATAATAATCCCAATAATATGCAAAATATATTATAAACATACTAGATGATTTTTTTACCGTAATTTGATGGAACCCATTTTAAATCCCTTGTTTTTTAATTTTATAAATTCATAATTCATAATTCAAAAAAAATGTTATTTTTATTTTTAAAACAAAAATTATGTTTGGGTCAATTTTTGTTATTTTCTTATTATGTATCATTTTATGAATAATTTTAAAAAATTCTAAATTTTAATTCAACCCAATTTGGCATTTAAATTTTTTATACAGATAAATTTTCATTTCATATTTGTTTTTTTAAATTAATTAGATAATATTTTTATCAATTAATCAAATTTCAATTATTAAAATAAATTTCACATTGATATTTACTATTGATAGATTTAAATCTTTTGGATGTATTTACATTAAAACACTGCATTTTCATCCAATCTACATGTATATATTTGAATTATTTTTTATAAAATCAATGATTGTAATTTTAGAAAGATATTAAATATTTGGAATCATTACAATTTAAAATTTCTAAAATTGTGAACATAGTATTTGACTAAAACCATTAGTGAATGTAATTAAAATTATTAAAGTAATAATATGCTCAAAAGGGACTAATCCTCATTATTTAGGGGAAAATGGTATAAAATATTGTCAAAAGGCTTTGACTAGAATTATTGTTACCCCATAAACCTTAGCTCAAATTGGGACCATAATTGAATTAGAATTAAATATGGAAAACATGGGGAGAATTCCATTGTCAAAATATTACAATAGTTTCACTCTACCTTCATTAAAAAAGACTACATTTATTTCCATAACACACACCTCTCAAAAAAAATATGTTTTTTAATGATATACTGAAATATATTCCAAATATCACATCACTTGTCATTTAATCCTCCATTTATTCCAAAATACATCCATGTAATTCCTTCAGAATAATCCAAAAGGAGTTAACCTATATCAATGTAATGTTTTTCCAAGGATCTATCTCCATTCATTTGTATCTCTACTACATATAATGTTCTTATTAATTTATTATAAAACAATACCGCTATCATATATATAATAATTTTTTTATATTTTGATTTATACCTACACTTATAGGCACCACCACGTAATGGTTAATGATCATTTTGTTTCTGTGTATGATGAACGGTTGAATCACGAAACTATGATTTTTCATTTTTTCCATTACCACCTCTCCTGATCGCCATTATTATAGAAACACTCTTTAGATTTGATATAAATTATATTTACTACATATTTTTAATTGATTAATTTTTTAAAATAAACGACCTTTAATACATCCCATTTTGGGTTATTTCTATAACATCAATTGAGGAAGTTAGGACAACCACCGCTCGAAATGATGTGATTCATCCAATCTATACATGGAACATATTAAGGATAATTTAAATAATAATATGAAACTTATATGACATATATATGTTTTAGGAATTATAATAAAAATATAAATAATTGATTTTTCATTCTATTAATTTTGAAAAATAAATTAATGTAGCTTGTATGCTTACATATGACCAACCATCACAATTAATGATGTACATCATTTCATACCCCTAAATTATTTTCACTATTCTAAATAAATATTTATTTAATATATATAATAATTAATACATGGTTTAAAATATAGGGATGATGAAATCATGATCGACTAAATAGAAACGACAAGTTTTATTTCAAAATATACAAGATTAAACTAGGCATATAACATACCAAATAGATAATATAATTACAAACTATTAACCAAAGGGTAATAAAATATTGTAAAAATTAAATATATGAAATTATTTACTTGAGTATGGGTATAAGGTATGGAATTTCATCTGAATTTACGTTCCATTTTGACTTATTTATGATTTTCACCAATTCACATTTATTTGTTTTATATAACATAAAACCCAAATATTTTGAGAGATATTTTTTCAAATTGTGTTAATAATTTTTATATTTTTTCATTTCATGGAACAATGGAAATATAAGATTTTATTTTTAATGAAATAATTTTATCTTATGTTAACATCACATAACACAAATTTTAGCTTTCTTTATATTGATCAATGAGGAACTCTTACGTTTTTTGCAAGTATGACTCTCCTTGATGTGTTGTATAACATAAAAAAGTGAGTGTTACCAAAAAAATAATATATTATATTATAATATTTATTATGGACATTAAATTATATTTTATGAATATTATTAAGTAACTTATGAAAATATATGGTTTTCATAAAATATATATTGGATTTATTAGTCAAAAATTATATTGAAATGAATATAAGATCCAATTGAATATGAAAGTGTACTTTTCTATAAAATGTTTATTATTCTCCAGACATTGATTTAATCCAAATAAATTGAATTTATTATATATTTTATGTAACTAAGAAATATCTATTATATTTATCCAATATTTCTTTTTGCAGAAGAAATGATTAAATTCAATTTAACACATAATCCCAATATTTTTATTTACGAAATTTTACAGTCACTTTTTGGAAACCACATTTTAAATCCAATTTAAAATAATTTAAATATTTAATTTATAAAAATAAAATTTATATTTAAAAATATAATAAGACAATTTTGGATAGGTTGATTTTTTTTTGTGCGTTTTTATTTGCCAATGAATACTGAAAAATACTGTATTTTAGTTCAAAAATGAATTTTAATATAACTTTTAAAAAAATATATATCACGTATTAAATTTTTTACAATGATTTATTATATAATATATAAATAAATTAATAAAATTTAGGTCGATTGAATAAATTACTTTTGGAAATTTACAATAAAATTATATTAATCTCTCAAACAAATTTACGTAAAAAACCTAGCATTGTCGACACGACATTGGGATTAAATTAAATTAATTCCTACCACTTATGTATAGGGAATTTGGAAAATTGGATTACAAATTTTTAATCAAAATTTTATATTTTATTAATCTGTTAGATTTATTTGTGAAAAAAAATATTTTAAAATGTAATTAAATTTAATTAAAATAATCACGGATAAATTTAAAAAATTAATTGAGTAAAAAATAATCATCAGGACCAAAACAACATATTAACTTGTCAAAAATCCATTTTATGCTGATAATTCAAAAAGATCCATTCATTTATTGACATTTATCCATTATTGGGGGAACTAGAAAAAAAGAATCATGGGAAGGGTTTTCCATTTCCAAAAAACTACTCGAGTGACACCTAACTATTAAAAAAGGCCTCATCTCCTCCCATATCCTCCCACCTCTCAATCCACATAATCATAGATAAAATATATCCAAATAGATCCCCAACATCCCTAACATCATCCAATAGGCCTCTATTAGTTATGAATCTTTCTTAGGAATCCATTTGGTGCAAATCGAAAGGAGTTACCCGATTTACAGGTAACACCCTCCCTAAAACTCAAATTTTTATTATCATTCACAACTCCATTAAATATTATTATTCCATTGTTGTATGGAATGAAATTTAACCTCAATATACTACTATGTTTTTATGTTAAATATTTGACTTACACTTATACAATCTTCCAACTAATGATTAACAAACATATTTTTTACATGTACAATGGACTACAACCCCACTAAAAGATTATTTTTAATTTTCCACTACCACTACTCAAGGTAGAAATTATGATAGAAATTCTATATATATTTTTTATATATAATATAATTTTTTCCTGTATGATTTTCTAATTTTTTTACAATAAATATCTTTATAATTTCCATTTGGTGTTATTATGATAATTTTGATTGAGGAAGTGAGGACTACCACTACCTCAAAGTGATGTGATTCATTTATACACTACATGAAATGTATTAAGAAATGTTTTTGGGAATATATTTGATATATATTATATTATAAATCTATTTTTATAATTATAATAATATATGTGTGTGTGTATTTATGTATTCTTATTTATTTCTACCCATCATCACTTGAATGAAACTGAAATATATATATTTTATTAAATATATAAATATAGTTATTTGATATATTCTTAATAACTTTATAATTATTATACATTATTTTTTATGAGTATGAAGAGAGTCGAGAAAAAAATATGATTTCATATAACTTTTTATTTCATGAGATATAAGTTATGTTAGTTACTCATTAATTTTGTGTAGAATATATCTATAGCATGATTTTTTGTGTGTACCATATTCATAATTTTATTATTATTCAAATACAATTTTCCATTCATTCTTTCATAGTTTTTAGGTTTTAGAAGATACCAAATCAGTAATGCAGTTTTTTATTAATTAACATTCATTGAGACTCATGTGTATTTATAGTCCTAAATTAATTTTCAATGTTTATATAATTCCATTTACATGTTATAACATGAATATATTGATCATCATATAATTATAATCTTTATGTAAATTGTTTTTCTTACAGGGAGTGTATGATCCTGATAAAAAAGAAGTAAGAGTTTATTGTAACAATATCATTGCTTTTGGAGATTGTTAATGATTATAATTATTTTGATGAAATATTATGACACATATCTCAAGAAAATTGATAGATATCCTTATCCTCTTTTTATTAATTATATATCCATGTATGTGTACCGTTTTCCAAACATTAGTAATTACGATATTTAAAAAATGGGTTTTAAAATAATATGATAATATCTCTTTCTTGGATTGGTAATATGTTTTATTTCTAAACAATGATACCATAAATTTTTTTTAAATGATTTCAAATGATATATAATGGTTATTTTAATGGAAAAACATATTTGAAAATTTTTCTCTATTTTATAATTTTTTCTTTATATGTTTTCAATAATCTTTTAAATTGATTTTTTTTAAAATATTTGAATAATTATTTTTAAATTTTCAATGTAACTTCAATGAAATTGTATTGAAAACCAATAATGTATTTAAATGGAAATATTTTAAATTTTTTAGTTTTTATTATAATTTTTTTTTGGAAAAATCATTGAAAATTGTTTTGGGCATCCTTTTGATGATTACAAATTATATTCAATGGAAATGGTTTTCAAAAGAAGTTATTTTTAATGAAATGTATTTCAAATAACAAAGGATTTTATACCTAATAAATGTAATAAAAAATCTCCCTAATTATATTCCTTAAAATATGATATCATATGATGTTAGTCAGGCCCTTAAATAAAATAATCCATATATTCCATTAATGTTAGTTCTAGAATGGTTTTTGTTTTGATATAATTTATCTTAGTGAACATGTTTCTATATCCTGGGTTATATTCATTTGAAACACAATTATTTTCCCTGGTTATTCTTATGATTAAATTACTATGAATCCTATATCATTTTCCATATGTTTAGATATAAGTATATGTATATGATTCCCATTTCATTTCACAGTTTAATATATGCTTTTTTATATTTTTTTAGAGAATTAATATTTGATATAATTATGATATGGGTGAGAAAAATATATACCTTGAATTCATTGGGTAATGAATTATATTTCATGAGAAAGACATTGATGGAATGTGTAGTGAGATCAATTTAGTATTACAGTGTTGGAATGAGGTGTGAACTCGGTTCAGTCGAACATGGAGGGAATTTGGGGTGAACCTGATTCAGTAAAGGGATCTTCCACTAATATTGTCTTGGATGTGGTGCTTTGGATACTATTGAAATCAAATTATATGATTTTTTTTCCAGAATTCAATGTTTTATTCCATTTTTATGATTCCATGATTTGTATTCAATATTTCTTTATGATTTATTCCATATAGACTATCAATATTTACTCTATTATAAATTTTTTTTGATCTTTTATATTCATGGAATGTATTTAAATTGTCTTTATAATGATATCATACCCCTATGATCATGTTTATTCTTACATGTCCCCACTATATACCCAAATTTTTAATCTAATCACACCCATTTTTAGGATCCCCTCCCAATATTTTGTAGATATTTTTTTTGATTGATGTGTCCAATATGGGTTCCAGACATGAAGAACCTAGAGTGAGATATTTTATCTTTCATACATAACAGGGTATATGCTTCCATTTTTTCAATGGAAATAGACTAATACAGACTTCGTTAAATTTCTTGAGTAATGTTTTAATTATTTAACAAAAATTTTGTAATGTTAATGTTTGTCATGTACAGGTCATTATAATTGGTTTTATAGAAAAGGTTTGTTTGAAAGTTGGAAACTAGGACGAGAAATTTTTATTGAGAACAATAATTATTATTCTATAGATATTTATGGGGTTTCCTGTTATGAAAAGTATAATGATGGGTTAATAATTAGGAAAATGTCATAGAAATCATGTAAAGGAAATAGTTAGTGTTTTTCAATAAATACATCCATGTTTGGATACTACAAGTGAATGTGGATCTGGAAGAAATATAAATTGGAGTTAAAACTCCTATAATATGTTTTTTCCTGGATTGGGGAAATCTAATACACAACAAAAGGCCTTATCGAACAATATCATTGACACTCCCAGGGGATTGTATGGGAAAATTCACAAACTCTTAATAAAACATTTTTATATATTCGAATAAAATATGAATATGTATGACCTAAGATGATTATCAGGTTTCATAGATTAATTGTTATAATAGGATACATGCATACTATAAGTAATTATTTTTATGAATATGTGATTTTATGCTATGATAAGTGATGGTCAAATTATGGATCTTGTTTGAGTTAGTGGTAGGAATTGGAGGGAACTGAATTAACAATGAATGCAATGGATGAGATATAATCGATGGTTAAGTGGGATTATAACTAGGGTAAAAGATATTGTGGTCTTGTGTATTATGTTTTTGGGAAACATGAACAATATTGTCTTCATTAACCGACTCTGGGACTGACCATTGAAGCCTCAGAAGAATTGTACTGAGAGATAAGGTAATAAATAACATGGATGAATGAATACTCAGTTTCATTTGTGTTAGGAATGTGAAGTGATTCATCTGAATGAAGGTAGTATTGGAACATGGAGGTACTTGGAATTTTGAAAATAAGGAAAAAATAATGGTGACCTCTAGGGAACATTGAATAGTTTGATGAATCAAATCAATGGGAATATTGTACTATATAATGAATCATTGAATTTGAAGTGTTTTATATGTGGAAAAAATGGTAACTATGCCACTCATTATCCCAAGACGAAAGATCCAGAAGACAATCAACAAAGCATCATTTATAATGGTTGTATTTCATTGGATGATGTGAGTAAAAATAAATTTTGAATAGAAAGGGGTATTCTGTAACAGGATAAAGAATCCTTCATCAGAAATATTTATAATGTGGAATAATAAAATATTATATGCATTTGAATTTTTTATTTATGTCTTACGAATAGAGATTCCTAAACAGATTGTTTTATGAATGTTTTCACATAGTATTTACATGTTTTTGATAATTCTTCCCCCTGGTTGGTTAACGTTATTTAATCACAAGGTGATATTTTTATTATGGGTAGTTATAAATTAATTAATTTCAAATGTTGAGATAATTATGCTTGAATGATGATATGTATGATATGAATAAGTATATTGGATTGTATGGATTACTCAAGAACTGATTATTTGTAATGTGGTCTATGTCATTCTGTATGAATTTTCAAACATATGGTATTTATGGAATATACCTAGAAACATTTAATATATGGAATCATTATTATCTTAAAAAAGAAATTTTGAAATTCAATTTATTTCCATGTTTCAAGATAATATATGAAAAGGGTATTATCATGTTTGGAATGTTTATACCAAAAGAAACTTAGTGATATTAGATGGAGTCAATGTAATGAAAATTTTATGAATTTATTTAAAATGTTTCATATTATCATATTTTAGAATATATATAAGGTTAACCCTTAATGAAATTTCTATGATAATCATTTTAGGAAGTATTTATCAATAGATTTTATATTTTAATCCTAGTTTAAAAGTACATTTAGTGATTATCCTTATTTCAATGATATATAGCACATTTATTTTGGAAATTTTTCTAGCATGGATTTACTAAATGACAACTTGTATGTCAGGTGAAAAGAACAAATGTCTAGAAGGGCCATGAGTCTGGAACCAATGATTAAAGGACGATAAGGGTTTCACGCCTACCCCAATCTTGCAAGATGTCTCGGTTAATTAATAATTATTTTATAGATAAATAAATATAATTGATGAATCTTTTGTGTTATTTTTAATGTTTATATATTATCCATCCAACCAAATTAAATTTTTATAAAAAAGAATGTCATTTTAAGGGAAAATGGTAAAACCATTGTTCCTCAACAGAGAAAATAATATATACTGAAAGAACTAACAAACTGATTAAACACCAGGATATGATTAATCGATTTAGCAATTCTATAAATCTCCCAGTGCTGCATGATAACGTGGGTGTCTAGATCCTCTCTCATAATATCTTCAAATTGAGTGATCATACTTTACATTGTTTAAATAAACTCCTACGTGTTGATTTTTATCTGATTGAATCCCTGGGCCAGTATGCGATATTGTTTGTCTAACCACACTTATTTCTCCTTGGTAGCATCGACCTGCAACCGATGTTCATAAATTCATTGGATCTTCTCTTCTGGGACATTGGGATGAAGTCTTGTTTTTATCATTTCACCCTTGGAGTGCAGTATATGTTTAATGCACTCCCCATCATACTCTACCCTTTCTCTTGTATTCCTGTTTGATTCATCACTTTCCCCGTTCTGAGCATATTTATCGTCCTTTTTTCTAACCTTATTAGCCAACCACATCTGCATTGGTCTTGGAAAGTATGATTATTACTTTTATCCCTTTGATTTATTCCCCTGGACCACAATTCATTTCCCCGAGTCACTCCTTCCTTTTTACCCTTCTTTCGGGTAGGGCTATCGGTTCCTTCCCCGTGAATTCGTTTTGTGCTATCCACTGAGGGGTGACTATAGATATCTACATCGAAAGACATCTGCTCATGAGAACGAGGGGGGGTAGTGGACCTCCAGACCAACAATGTGGTTCGCTAGCTCTATATCAACTGCATCCGTGTGAGCCAACTGCATACTCAACTCCAAACCTGATTCCTTTCCCAAGCCAAAATATTTTCCCACATCCCCATCCTTCTTTGATACTTTGGAATTGGTTCCAATGGTGTTGGGATCTAAGGAACCCAAAACATCTCTATCCTATAACCTTTCTTATCCTCATTGATAACATGTCGCCACATGCAAGAATGATTTACCCTACATCAATACATTCATGTGGGTTGTTTCTTTCTTATTCCCATGAACTGATACAACAAGTTTTCATCCTACTATCCCCGTCCATGAGATACAAGATGCCCTTTTTCCACATTAACTGCAAACTCACAGCTAAGTGTCCCTAGTTATTAACCTCCTGAATTCCCATGTCCTACATTAAAAGAGAAAACACCTACACAACTCACGTTTCATCCACCTGAGGCTTCCCCCCCTTTAATGCAACCAGATGTCCAAAGGAGGGACACTCCTGCTAATTATAACTAGCATCCACATATATGCTTTCCAGAGCCAACACCCCTTGAGTAGCCTCATGCGTCTCCCCTTGCACACCCAAACAATCTCACTCATGGACCTTCTGACTCAAAATAGGGGAACGATGCAACTCATTCCCCTCAATAGCGTTGGGCACTGTCTGTCCACCCATGAACCCACGACGACTGACAGGGAGAAGAAGATCGAAACGACGGAACCCCTAGCAGAGAGGAGTCCACAAATCATACAAAATCCATTGCTTCCAGCGGTACTCCTCTCCAACCAAAATCCATAGCCACTCCATGGGATCCTTAGAGACATCAGCCTTGACACAAACAAGAGGGGAGATCAGATGACAGACTGATGACATCTGGATATCCGAACATAGATATCTACCGACCATATTTCCTAACATCCATAATATTGAGGGGTTCTGGAAAGGGAGAGGTACTTCTAGAAAACATAAACAAAACACATCTGTGGTCGCATTGCTATTTAGGCTGAGATCGAAAGTCAATCGTAATTAAAAGAAGCCGCATCCATTGATTGTACGACGTTCCCGAGACCTGGCTTTTTTCAAATCATACTCCGAGAAGAAGCGGATCATTAGGTGACTCGGATCGAAGATCCCCACCATCGCACATTCTTGTGGTCCACTATAATTTCATTTTATTTCTAGAGGCTTCATAGTAAATTTATGGACATCCCTTACATGATGTATTGGTTGAATTGGATATTTCTAAAATAAAAACCAAATAACAAAAATAATTATATAAGTATATCATGTAATTATATTTCCTTCTATTCATAGCCAATAAATGAATTACTCAAAGTTATTAAAAGATCAATTTTTCAATAATACCATTATTATTTATGATCCGATTTCCTCTAAATGGTCATTTGATTATTAGTTTGATGCCATTAACTTTTAATTGAACATTAATTTTTTTTCATTTATTAGCACATTCACTCCCTATAAATATTAATTATGTTTCATTGGGACTATATTTTATCTAACCACCAATTTTCTCATATGTGTAGTCCAAGTTAAAAGTTTCTTCGGGTAACCATTATGTTTCAAACTACCCATTAAAAAAGATATTTTAGTTTTCATTTTTAAAATAAGGGTTTCTGTGAAATGAAAACATGATGTGTTGGTCATTTGATAAGAAATATTTATTTCGAGGGAGAAATCTATTTTAAGAGGGTGAGAATGTGACACCTTGTGATTTTGGGAAATAATTTTTTTGACTAAATTAAATTTGATTGACATTTTTCATTAGGTGAAAAGATGAAAATTGTTTAAATTTTATTAAAACACAAATTATGGATTTTGTAAACTATACAAAGTAGAAATTTTAGGATTCTCTATACAGAACACGGATGTAATTTTCCATTTTAAGAAAAATTTATATTCCACAATGGATTATATAATAGGAAAGACTATGTGTTACAAAATAATAATATATTTTATAATAATATATAAACTATACCTTAAATAATATTATTTGAATATTATTAAATATTGTATTTAGATACATGATTTCACAAAATAGAAAATAAATTATATGGCTATAAATTATTTAGAATTGAATATAATAACCAAATGAATACAAAAGTCTATTTTTAGGAGATATCTTTTATGCAAAAAAATTTTGTTTAATTATAGTAAATTAAATGTAATATATATATGATATAACCACAGATATATTTTTTATACTATTTTAATATATTTTATAAACATAATATTAGATTTAATAAAATTTAAAACATTAAAACATATATTTTTATGAATACAATTTTACACCAGCTTAAAATAGAAACCATTTTAAATAAGATTTTTGAACTTTTATATATTTAATATTTAAAAATTAACTTCATAATTGAACGATTATAAAATAATTAGGTTATGTTGATTTCTTGGTATTTTCAATAATATTTTTCAAATTAATAGAAAATAATACAATCCTTTAGTTCTATTTTTTTTATAATTTATTTATTAAGTTAAATTAAATTTAATATTTTGTTAAAATATTATTTAGATTATTTTTTAATCAATTGAAGTAATTTAGTTAATTGGAATCAAATTTATCATGAAACTATCATAACAAATAATTAATCCTTTAGAGTATATATATAATAAATACTCGTTATGTCGACCCAATTGTAGGATTAAATTAAGAATAATTACCGCCAATTATGTGATTCAAATTTTAAAAAATTGATTCCATTTTTTGATTCAGAATATTTTATAATTTCAAATTAGATAAAAAAATCATTTTGAAAAATGTGATTAATGAATGTAATTAAAATTAATTACAATGATTATGGTTTAATTAAGTTTAATAATGGACTAAAACATAACCTGAAGGCCCAAAATGGCCTATAAACATTACATAAATCCAGTTTATGGCAATATTTCATACATATCACCAATTTTATATTCATTGGTCCATTATTTCAACAACATTAAATAAAAAAACTTGGGTGGGGATTCTTTTTTCCAAAATACTACAAGAGTGCAACCTCTCAATTATAAGAGGACTTCTATCCCCCGATGTCCATAAACCTCTAATGAAAAGTATATTCTAAAAGGATCTGATCAAAATATCCTCACAAAATCCTTCACTTTCTCTATTATTTCCTTTTTGGGAATAAATACATCTAAAGAAGAACTTGGTTAAAACCAAAAGTATTTACCTGATTATGAGGTAGCACCCTCCCTCAAACTCTTTTTTTATCATCATTTCCCACATCAAAAAATCATCATAATACATTATTGGATGATGAAACATGTTACCTTAATATAATAGGACATTTTTATGAAATTAATTTTATTTACACATACACAAACTTCCATATAATTGGTACTGATTATATTTTTTACATGTAAGGTGGACTACATCCTCACAAAATGATGAATTTTCATTTTTCTTTTACAGCCTCCCATGGTGTAAATTATGAAGGACACTATATTTATTTATGTTATAAATAAGTTTAATTGTTTCATTAATATTATTTAATTACTTTAAAACATATATATATACTTACCATTTAGTGTTACTATGATAATTATGTTAGGGGAAATGTTGACTACCACAACCTCAAAGCGATAAGAACCATTCATACTGCACATTGAATATTTTAAATATGGGATTAGGGATTGTATTTTATATGGATTAAATAGTAAATCTACATTAATAAGTATATATATAAATATTTTTTTCATTTAAATTTTTTCATTATATAAGACAATTAAAAATACATACAGTTCACTCTTATGTACGACAAATAATCACTATTAATTATTTATTAAATTTTCAGCATATATAATATATGGGTTATAATAATAAAATAGTAAATGATGTAATTTATATTTCTATTTTTTTTACATTCTTCAAATCATGATATAAGTATAAGTACCTAATATATGACCAATTATGACACACATGTAAAATTCAGACATTACCTGAAGTGAAACCTAAAAAAGTATTCTTTGACATGAAGATAATATAATGGCATTATATAACAATATATCGTTTTAGATATAATAATATTATTCAATGATATATCTATAAAAAATTAATATTTATTATACAGGAAAATTGTATATGTTCGAAGAATGTCAAGATAAAAGGTAATGTGATTTCATTTCACATTATTTCAAAGAGATACATGGTATGTTCACCACTGTTTCCATTTATGTGGTGTATTTAATACCCATGATATAATTCTAATTATACTTTTACTAAATTTATGGGTATTAACCTAAAAAATTTCTGATCATTTTTTCATGGGTTTCATGTTTTAAAATATTCTAAATCATTTAAATAATTTTTTGTAACCAAACAAGGTTTCCCAAAAAAATATATTAAAATTCATGAATGTTTGTTTTAAATAGATACTTATAACTATAAATTAAAAATATTTTTTCCACATGTATGTTTTGAATTTTGAAAAATGGTTATCTACATCAGTGTTTAGTATGTTATTTGGAGTCTAATGGAACTAACATGGTTTTTGGTGAATGGTTATATAACCATATGAATAGTAATATAAATAGTAATATGACAATAATGAATAGTAAATTTTATTATTATTTTATTTTATTATGGTGTTATGATAATTCCATCTGGGTTAATTTTTCTTTCTGAGATTAAAATAGTTGTGGAACTGTAATTGTTTATTTTATAATTAAGTATTCTTTTATTTGAAAATTCAAAAAATAATATGTATAAAATTTATTATTATAAATAGACTAAATTTTTGAAATCAACATGTAATGTAATATAATGGGTGAAATTTTAGGATTTTTCTGAAATTCATTAATTTTTTATGAATAGTGAATTTCGGTAAAATACTGTATATTAAATAATCTCTAAAATAAATTATTTATGAAATCATAAGTGATGTAATTCTACATGGTTCAAACTCACATTTCTTTATTAATATTTGAAGAGACATGAATAAAAATTACTAATAGTCTAGAGAGAAAATATTATAAAAATGACAAAAATATTGGAAAATACCGCCTCTTCTCAACTATAAATTCCACCATCATTCCCCTCTTCCAATGAGACATCTCCAGCCATGATACATACTTAATTTTTTTCCCAAAACACCTTATATGGCTCTTCCCCATGTCCTAGAGCTTTTAGTCTCACCATATAGCCAAAACCAAAGGCCTTAAGAATGATCTCAAGGAGAATAGATCAAAATGTAAACACCATCTATTTTTTTCATTTCATTCATTTTTTGTTATTATTTTTCATTTCATTTGTCTTTTGTTGGGATATTTCCTTTTTTATCTCCCTTACTACTCATAATTTTTTTAATAAAGATGAGAGACCCATTTCCCATAATTAATTTGTTTTATTATATTTTACTCCAACCCGTAAGGCTTCTGAATTATCATAAGAGATTTCTCAATTATTCTTTTATTTTGAGTTCCTTTATTTTCTTATTATTTAATCATCTCCTATTACCCAAAAGGCTTGAAATAAATTGAAATTGTGTATATTCTGTATGTTATCATGTTCATGGAAACACAACATTAATCTCCATATCCTCTTCCTCTTATTCATGGAAGTTAAAAACATTATCCATGAAGTGTCATATTACCGACATAGTGGACGATGTGATTTCAATTTTCTTTAATTCCATCATGTATGGTCATGAAACCTTATTTATGGTTGAATCGTGTTTTAATGATTTTATAATGTTCAATTTTCTAAAGCTCTAAACTTGAAAATAACCTCAATGGAAAAGAATTTATTTCTTATCTAAAATAATGATTATGTAATATAATAATGTCGAAACGTTATAGTAGGTATCAAATGATTGTTTCAATAATTATAGGGCTTAAGATGATGTTAATAGAATTCCCTAAAGTATTTTTACATTATGATTAATTTTAAATGTTCTAGAATTTACTGATTACTATGTTGCATCGGCTAAGATTTGATTGTTCAGAATGATTTTCCATAGAAGAAATAGGGATTCTAAAGATGAAAGGCACCAATAGAATGACATCCTTTTGAATATAAAGCACACAATTCTAGCAATTGGAATTGTGAATGTTTTGATAGTGATGGATCAATGGACACAAGCAATAAATTTTGGCAGCATCCATTAAATAGAAAAACTAGATGTACCACAACAGAACATGATAATATGGGATAATTTAATGAGACATAACCCTCCTACATTAAATATATCTTCTAACATAGTAGTGTATAAATGAAGGATTAAATCTCTTTAAATGATATTAGACATTATAGAATTTTTAGAAAATCAGAAATTAATTTTTTCAATCTAACATTTTGAAGTAGATGATGTCTAGTGGTGGTCCATGGTGTTGAATATCTGGGATAAACAGGATATTTATGACTTAGAGTATGATGAATTTTAAATTATTTTCCCTGAAAAATATTATCCAATGTTGGTGTGACATAGGTTGGGGAGCCATTCCACGAATTGAAATAGAAGGGGGAAGATTTAATGGTCGTGTATAAAGTGAACTTTGCTCGACTGGTGAGGTATTCTCGTAATATTATTCCTGATCGTGATATCAAAATAAAATGCTTTTACTCATTACTGAAGCCAAGGTAGTGAAGGGTGTTGACTTCCCATGAATTCAAATGTTAAGAGAAACTTTTTCGATGTTCTAAATGTGTATAGATAGATTCTACTGAGGATCACATACATTTTAGAATGAAGGAGATGAAGATGTCTATATGCCAAGTGATGTGTAAGAATCAACAAAATAAATATGATGGTAAGAAAATCCATTTTTCAGTTTGTGAAAAGTGTGGCATGAAAAATACTAGGTAATGTATTACTAAAACTAGGAAGTGTTTTAAATGTGGTAGTTTTAGACATATATCCCATGATTGTAATGAAAATGACCTTAAGACTAATCCTGATAAGAAAACATTAATGTGTCTTAAATGTTGTGATATGAATCATTATGCAAATGCCTACACAATGTGAGATCCAAATGACAAAAAGAAGATATACTATAAGCAAATATTTTTATTGATATCTTCTCAATTATGGTAGTACATGCCTTTCTATCCAATGAAGTTTTTTTAGATACATTGTTTTTTATATCAATTTTTCTAATGTTTTGTTTGATATGTGGTTTACCAGTTTATTCATCATTCAAAAATTATTGGGTATGTTCAATAGATCTAGAAATTTTTTTTCAAATACAGTTTCAGTTTGTATTCATGAATGAACCCATACATATGATTACATGTCATGGTGTTGATAAACTGTTAAAAGATAAAATTTCATGTGATCTTTCTAATGTTTTTTCAAAAAAAGGGAGTGATTCATATTTATGATGTTTTAGTGGTAAATGAAAACCTTTATGTTTTCTGGAGGAGTTACTCGGTCTCATAACTGATCGAGAAGTTCAATTCACAATTGGTTAGTTCCCGATTCAAAGACAAATTCAAAACCCTCCTAGTGTATAGCGCAAATAGAACATCATGAATTGAAAAATTAGTTGCATGGTTTGATTGATAAAGGCATCATTCTTCATAGAAATTTACCATGACGAGACCCTACTTTTTTTTGTTAAAATAAAATATGGTTCCGTGAGGATTTTCATTTATTATAGATCTTTAAATAACATCACTACTAAAAACATGTATAATTTTCCTTATATCGATGACTTGTTTGATTAGCTCCAGTGAGATCAGTACTTCTCCGTGATTGAATTGAGATCCATATACCACCAGTTGATGATGAAGGAGGATGATATACTGAAAACAAACATTGGTACTAGATATGGTAATTATGAATATTTTGTTAGGCCATTTGGTTTAACTAAAGAACATTCTGTATTCATGAATCATAAGAATTAAATATTTTATGAGTTCTTGAATAAGATTGTGGTTTTATTTATTGCTGAAATTCCATTATTTCTAAAAAATAGTAACTTGACAAACATCTAGGTGTTGTTTTAAAATAGTTAAATGAAAAGAAACTATATTTAAAATTCAAAAAGTTTTAATTTTGGTTGCAACAAATATCTTTTCATGCGCACGTTGTAAATAAGTATTGAATAACAATTGATCCTTCCAAAACAATAGTCGTTGAGGAATGGCCAAGACCATCAAATGTTATAGAGAATTGTATTTTTCTTAGGATAGATGGTTATTACTAATGGGTTGTTAAGAAATTTTCATGGTTATGTATCTTGATAGCTATGTTTACATGAAAAGGTTTAAATTTTTTTTGATAGAACAATGTGATGTTCTTTTTCAGGAACTGATAAAGAGATTGGTGAATGCCCTAGTTTTTTCCTCAGATTCATAAATTATTGAGTATCTCATTTGAAGTGATGCTTATTTGAAGAGACTTGGTTATGTTTTTATGGATAATGATCAGATAATTTCATAATCATTATGATATATTAATTCTCATGTGTTAAATTATTCCACACAAGATTCAGAGTTGGAAGATGTGGTTTTACACTTTGTATATATGGAGGCATCATTTATATAGAGATAAATGTAAAATATATAATGATAATAAATTTATGAAGTATATATTTATTCATAAGGAATTAAACATGAGAAATAGAATATGTATAGAACTTATAAAGGATTATTATTTTTTGATCAATTACCATTCGAGAAAAAAAAAAAAACTGACAGATGCCTTGAGTTGAAAAAAAATCATTTATCATTAACCATCTTACATTTGGAACATGATACCATGATTAATTATTTGAAAACTTTATTTATATAAGTTTATGGTGTGGGGAATACATTATTTTTGTGTCAAGTGTCAATACAGTCATCATTATCAAATAGAATTACAAAAACCCAGAGAGAATACCATGAGCTACAGAAAGAGGTAAAATTGGATAAAATGGGTAATTTTCCAGAATACAACCTTGAAAAATATTTTTTTTATCATTTGGAAAATTTTTGTGTGTGACTTATGATTCTTAATTGAATATGGATTGTTTTTCTGAAGATCATAGCTCTCAATTTTCATTTTATTATGGCTTTACTATGATGTACAAAGTCCATTTGGAGTATTACTAGTGGGATGGAATGAAAAGAGATATTGTGATTTTACCATGCAATGTTTTACATGTCAACAGGTTAATGCAGAGTGGTAGTAACAAAAGGAGTTTCCTTAGCCTTTTCTAGTTCCATAATAGAAATGATAGAATGTATCCATGGTCATTATGGTTGGACAACCAATGGATTCTCGAGTTAACAATTAGATTTTGGTTATTGTGGATCCAATGATAAAATATGAAAATTTTCTTTCTATTCGAGATACATTGTCTTTATATTAGCATTATTGAGTTTACCTCTAGGAGATTTTCATGATATATGGATTTCCTCTTTCCATTATTTGGGACCGGGATCCAAGTATCACTTTTAACTTTTGTAACGGACATTAGATGACATTGAGTAAATAATTAAATTTATATATAACTCTTCATCATCAATCAGATGGGAATTCACAATGAATGATTTAGAAATTGGAGTTTATGATTCAAGATTGTTCCATGGACTACTAGGGAATTTGAGATAATCAACCATCTTTAATTGGGTTTTATTATAATAATATTTTTCATCCCGTTATATAGATGGTACTATTTGAGACCTTGTATGGGATGTGGTGTCAGACTCATGAAATTTGGGATGAATTTGTTGAATGATTTTTGAATGGGCTGGAATTAGTAGAAGTGGATGATAAAGTGAATATTATCCTACAGAACATGAGGACATATTATGCTAGCATAAATGTTAAGCAGATAAAAGAAGGAAATACTTTTCTTTTTAGGTAGGTGACCATGTTTTCTATAAAATCCTTCCCTGGAAAATTGTGATGTGTCTTGGTAAGAAAGGGAAGATAAGTCCATGGTTTATCTGTCCTTTTCAAATGGTTAAAAAAGTTGGACAAATTGTAAACTAAGTACCTTCTCCTCTGATATTATCTCAGGTACCAAATATTTAACTTGTTTTTATGTTGGGGATATGTGTTCTTGATTCATCACATATCTTGAGTAGAGATGTAGTTCAGCTAGAAGTGGACCATTCTTATGAAGTGAAACCGGTTCATATTCGTGATCAAAGGGAAAAGATATTGAGAAATAAGGTAATCCACCATGTAAATGATTGTGGAGAAACCAAACTGTATAAGTTTCAACTTGGGTGTCTGAAAATGCTATGAGGAAAAAATACCCATATTTTTTTTAATAAATAAATAAAATAGCGAGAATGCAATTTCTAGAAGGTGGGTAAAATGTAACGCCCAACAGTTTCCCAAAAATAAATTCTTATGCATGAATTTTTGTTTTAAGTAGATAATAATAACAATCATTTAAAATTAATTTTTCCACTTCTATTTTATAAATATAGTTAAATGATCTTCTAAAATTGTGTTCAGTAAGTTATTTGGAGTCTAATAGAACCATCTAGTTTTTTCCATGAATAGTAACATACCCTTTTAAAAGTACTAGGAATAGTAATATGCCCCTAATGAATTGTAAATTTTATTATTATTTTATTTTCATAAGTCTTTAAGATAATGTCAAAATGGTTAATTTTTCCATGTGAAATAAAAGCAATTATAGAATTAGAATTGTTTATTTTTGAATTATATATTCTTTAATTTAAAATTATATTAATAATATATAGAAAATTATTTTAAAAAAATCTACTTCAATTAGGATTTCTATAAATTCAATAATGTCACTAGGTAATTTTTTAGGTTTTTATGAAATTCAAGATTCTTTTTTGAATAGAGATATACGGTAATATACCGTATATTCAATTATCAGTAAAATACAAAATTTATGACATTATAAGTGATGTGATCCCACATGGTTCGAACTAACATGCAATTATTACTATTTGTGGATATGTAAATTATTATTTTTCATGGTATTGAGAAAAATATTTTAATAATGATTAAAATAATGAAAAATACCCCCTCTCTTCCACTATAAATATCACCCTCATTCAACTCTTCCTCCCACACCTATCAATACATGAACATTACCTATGTTCATCCAACAATCCTCCCATGGATCTTACCCATGTCCTAGAGCTACTGGTCCCACCAAAAGGCCAACACCCAAGGTCGAATGAATGATCTCAAGGATCAGAGATCAGGAGGTAATACACCTATTTTATTTTCATTCTTTTCATTCATTTTATATGATTATTTTTAATTACCTTTGAATTAAGTTAGATTATTTTATTAAATATCCCCCCTAGTGATTTTATTATTTAATAATAATGAAAGACCCCCTTTCTATTATAATATTATATTATGAAATTTTATGTGACAATGTTATGGTGATGAGTTTTCATGAGAGATTTCTCAATTATTATTTTATTCTGAGTTCCATTCATTATAATTGTTTCTTAATATCATCATACCTCAGGGGAATTGGTGATCCATAAATCATGTATTTTATTAACTTTATCATCTTAATTGAAAATTAGTCATCACTATTTTTCTCTTCTCCCACATATTCAAGGAAGTTAAAAACATTGTCTGTGATGTGTTGAATTACTGACAACGTGAATGATGTGGTAAAACTTTTATTTGACATCTTTATTTCTAGTCATGAAACCATTTTTATTTTTGAACTATGTTAAAATATATGTATAATGTCTCATACATGGTGCTATAATTATTTTTTAAACATGGTTTTATATTATTAAACAAAATGAGGTCGTTAATATCAAAGAACAACTAAAATGATCTAAACGAACTACATTAATGTTACAAGTTATGAATCATCCACATATATGAATTAAAATAGATAAATGATATAATTTATGGAACTGGAAATATATAAATACCATTCCATTCCATTTCTCTATCATCACTTCCAATAGATAAAAACATCCATCATGAACCAATCATGGAAATCATGTAAATAACGATCCCTATACAATGAAAGGAACAAAATTTTAACCATTAAATGATGAAATGAGGTTATGAAATTATCATATAATAAGTTATAAACATGAAAATGTTTCTCTAAAATACTGATAACTCTCTTTTAACAATTATATAGAAGGATTAATCATGTTTAATGTAAGACATGCCCAAGGTTGAAGAATTATTTACCGGATTTCCATTCATGGGTTTAACTGCCTAATTCATTTTTATATTGTATTAGAAAATTTTTTAGGATGGGTTTTATTTATATTATGTTGAATTATGGGTATTTAATGTTTATATACAAATTACATACACACTATTATGTATCACATCAGTTATATGATTAATGTAATGTGCTTCGCTTTAAAAATCCTCTTTTAGATTTCTATTTTACAAAATTCAAAAGAAATGTTCTTAATCAATTATTCTTGTTGTATGATTATGTTTTGGTTCTTTTTCATTGTTTATGATAATATATGTGACCTATATCCCCCACCAATTAATTTGGTGTGAGTATATTAGAGTTCTGACCTATGGTTACTCCATGTTTAACTTCAATAATTACACAAATTTTAAGGTATCCGTGAGGGTTACAAATTTTAAGGAAGCTGAGAGGGTTACAATTTTATATATGTAATTCCACAAAGATAAAATTACATTTCTATTTTTGTTCGTATAATTTTTGGGGATCTGGTAAAAATCTCATGTTACATAAAGTAAATATATTGTTGAAAACTATTCCTTTTGAAAATGATTTCATATATTACATGTATTCATGGAAATTTATTATTTTTATAGATCCCAAACAGAGAAATTTCTGCACTTACCAAGTGTTTAATAATATTCATAGGTTATAAAGATGTGTAATACAATGAAAAAATCCAAGTTAAATGTTTTAATAGTGGTCAATTAAATCATGTTTTGTTTAAAATTTTTATTTTTTGGATGAAATGAATATTGTTTTTACAATACCCACTCTATATTAATGTTTATTGTTATAAAGTTATTATGAACTAATTCTTTAAATCTCTAAAATGTAAAATATTTTCAATGTGAATGTGATTTTATAAAAAATCAGGATTATCTAATTTAACATGGTCGTGTCCTTATATTTTGTCTCATTTTTATTTCCACAAGACTCAATTATTTATGCACCATAATTATTTTTCAAGGTGTATATAAAACTACTTTCCATGTAATGTCATAAATCTGAATCTTTTCATTATATTTTTATTTTAATTTAATTTCAAATTCTTGAATGGATAGTATTATCTCCTGGTAACATGTGGTAATAAATTCTAATATATTCTCATCATTTTTCATGATTGTTAATTATTATGATTCATTTGATGAAATATTATTATCCATCTCCATAGAACACTAATGAGCTTATTTATCATATATTTATTCATTATATATTATTTTATCATTCTCATTTTTCTCCTCTTTAATGCATATTAATATTATCAAATGTTTTTTATGAAAAATATGACTGTATATCTTTCTTGAGTCAAAAATTTGTATTATATCAACACCATGATTTGAAAAATGATTTCAATTTTTTTAAATGATAAATAAAGATAACTTTCAATGAAAAATTATTTTAAAAATTTATATGGTTTTAGATTCAGTCAAAATATTTTTGTCAATGATATTTTAAATTAAATCAGATTTAAATGGTTTTCAAGAAATGATTATATATATTCAATACATCTTCAATGAAATGGTTTTCAAGATGTTTTAGTATTATATATATATATATATGTATATATATAGGTTTTTAATATGTCTTCAATGAAATTTATTAACATTGTTTTCTTACTTATTTTATAATATATTAAGAAAATTGTTCTTAATTTGTTTTCAAGCCTTCCGTACAGGTTTTCAAATTTTTTTCATGGGAAATTGTTTTCAAATGTACTTAAATTTTAAAGCACATTATTAAAAGAAGAAATGTCATTTTCTAGAAGAATTTTTTTTTCACAAAACCAATTCATGTTAGATTCCTTCTATGAAGACATCCTTTCATGTTACTTCTTACCTTATAATAAGGAATCCCAATATTCAATTAACATTCATACTTGAATAGTTTATGTTTTGATGGGATGATTCATATGACAGACATTTCTCTTTCATAGGTAATTTTCTACTGAAACCTTATTCATTTCATTTGTATTCTTATGATGAAGTGATTATGAAGCATATATATTTTACCACATGTTATGATATGATCACATGATTATGAAACAAATTGTATTTAATGTGTTATGATATGATTAATATTAATTATTTTGAACATATTAGTATTATTTCATTATGATACTGGTTGGACCTATATCTCCATACAATTCATTAGGTAAATAATTACATATCACGATATTAACATGGGTGCAATGAGGAGTGCACTCGGTTGAATAATACATGGATGGAACAAGAAGTGAAATTAGTCATTTAATATAGGGATAGAATAGTGAGTGAAACCTATCCTGCAAATAATTTTTTCTATTAATATAGACTTTCCAGTAATGTCATGGATTATATGGAAAGCATATATTATGATTATATTAATTCCACAATTCAATGTTTTATTCATATGTGATGATTCCATGACTTATGTTTTTTATTTCTCTATTATTCATGCTTTATGGACTATCACACTTTTTTCCCTAATATATGCTAATGAAATTTTATATGTATTGTATGATATTAAAATGATTTTTTATCACATTCTCATATCCATATGATCATGTTTATACTTTCATGTATCCCTAATTTACCCTTATTGAGCATCTGAGATCACCCCTTTTTATGTTTCCATTCCAGGGTTATGAGGACTTTTATTATGTTTGATGTGCCTAAGAAGGGTTTTAAACATGAAGAACCTAGTAAAAGATAGTGTATCTCTCATAAAAACTATTATTTATGTTTCCATGTATCTAAAGACACAAGAATAATATGGTCTTTTGGTGTCTATTTGTGTAATTATGTATGTATATTGCAAATGTTATTTAACGGTACTATTTTTCAATATTGGGTTGTTATATTTATTTCAATTTTACATTATATATCCTGAATACACTAATTATCATTATTTATTGGATTCATTGATTTCATGAGGAATTATGGTTAAAAATTTTGTATGTTATCAAAAACATTTGAATGTTTGGTCATTATTTTTCTGCATGATCATTTTAATGTAAAAAACCCTTATTGTTACATTCCATGCTATGTGGTTTTATCTGTATATAAGTATTAATTATTTAATATGTGATTTTCATAAGGCATATTATTCATTTATTATATTAGGAATGAAATTGAATATCATGACATGGGTGCGTCCCAATTATTGATAGCCTCTTGATGCATCAATAGTCTAATAAGATGAATCATTTGGCCCAATTATATGGTTTTTTACCCGATATGATTTGTATCATCCTATGAATGGTTGTGAGGATTAAGGAACAATATAACATGGAAAAAAGAAGTCCAATAATTAGTAATTTCAGTTATTTAGATTCAAATCTTATTCATCCATTTTATTTTTCATTGGTATATCTATAGTTAAATTTTTTAAAAATATTATTGATTTACATGGCATGGGTTTCAAATTCATACCATTCTATATTGATATTTCCTTAACTATTTATTTTAATAGAATGTGTTATTTGGTATTTAACTTTTTATGTTAATTTATTAATATTTAATTATTATTTCATCGGCATTACATACCCATAATAATCATTAGAACTCACAGTTATTATGTTTGCAATCCCAATATTATAGAGTTTAAATCTTTGAATAAGAATTGAAGGATTATAATAATTTTTTTGTATTATATATCATATTTGTATTATCTATTTAATAATTTAGTATGGGTATCATATATGTAATAAGATTATTCCAAGACTACTAAATTGATTGGATATTCATTATTTAAATCCTTCAAATCAAGAAATTTTTATAAAATAATGCAATGGCCCTGAGTTTATAGGTCAGGGTTTTATAGTTGGTAAAAGTGGAATATTATCATCAACATTAGAAGATATATGTATTAAAAATATTTTTTTATGAAAACCCTATGACAGAATTTGAGTATATGTATAAGAGAACAACATTGAATTTTGGTAAGGTATAGATAATGTGTGAATTCTAAGAATTAAATCCATGTATAGATGCAATTTGTAGATGTGGTTATAGAATAAATGTATCAAATATGATCCACACTGACAGGTTGTTTTGTTCCTAACATGGGGTAACACAGTACATGGTAATGGATCTTACTACACACCTGGTTTGAATCTACTTGGGTATACACATAGGATAATTTATTTTCTATTTACCTACCATTATAATGAATATAAATGTAATCGATCACTCGATGTATCCTAATTTATGATTTATGATGAATTTATGTTTGGTATTATTTAATATTTTAAAATCAAGATTTTTGAGTGCATCTAGTATAGGACATTTATTTAGATATGAAACCTGAAAGGAATGTTGTATTAATACTCAAAGGAAATGTATTGATTTTCCTAAGAAGTTAGGAGATACAACTGGTATTGGAATAGAAAAAATTATGGAAATATTATTTAAGATTACCATTGTTATGAAAAACAACATTTTCTATACGGAGAAACACTTTCCTTGATGAGAATCATATAGGTTTGATTTACTTTTGTTGATTAAGCCCCCCCCCCATGTTTTTATTGGTATACAATTCTTAATGTAGCCATGACTGGATTATGTCTCTTGAGAAGAATTGTATGTCCAGAGAATGAAGTAAAATGGAAAAAGGTTTCATTTTGGGTATATTTTCTACAATTTGATGTAGATTAGTGGTGGTACCCAAACAAGAATACTGAAGAGGATACTGAAATTTGACTCATGTAATGGAGGTATTTTATAGAGACATTCATTGATAAATTATTCCCTCATAATAAAAAAATGTAATAATGATAAATTTAAATAGCATAAATAAAAAAACGGAGAGTGTTTCCAATTTTGAAGATACCATTACAATTTTATATTATTAATCTATGTATAATATATTGATATATATATATATATATATATAACAATGTGTGATAAAAATTGAAAAATTACTTGACGTTCTTAATCCAATTCCTGATGGTCACCAGTTTCACTTAAATTTTCAACATACAAATAAATAATTTTTCATGTCATCAAGACTGGGAAATAATTCCCAAGATCATATGCATTAAAATTAATAAAGGAGAAGAATATTTCATAACAGAAACATGAAAATTTGAATACTTCAAATAATAATATGATGATGAAAAAATTACAATCATGAGATGTCAGTTGAAGGAAGCTCACTGGGAAATTATTCAGGGAATGGTATTTTTATAATTGGGGAGAAATAGGTCATCATAAAAATAGATGAATTTTAATTTATGAAAACAATAATATTTTGATTTATAACTGCATGGTGATGGAGACCTATAAAAATGAATCCACCAATAATCACGGGAATCCACCATAGAAGACGACATGGGGAGATGACCAAGCCTATTCAATCACTATGGTGGGAATGGAAGTACCAAATGATGTTGTGGAAAGTAAAATAATAACATATTATAATTTATCTAATGCATTATTTGGTTCCTTATTATCAAACTATTTTTATGTATAATTATTTCTAGGAAAATTAGACACTTATCTTTTGAATTTATTTGGTAGTTGATGCACAAAACCCCTAACAGAAGAAGTATTGCAATGATGATTTGTTAGTAAGACCCAATGATGACACATTTACATTCCTTATGTGTTCAAATTATAATCATAAAAAGGTTAGACATTGATATAATCCTTCATATTTACTTGATTTAGAAATATAATTCAAAAATTTAATGAAAGAGTAAGGAAATTAAATTTATTTAGGAAGATTTATAGTCCCCCATAATCTGAGAGGATTCTTCCTTTCCAACTTCTTATCTAGATGCACCGCTATTAACAAATTATAATCAAATCAATGTGGAATAAGACTAGAAAAAATATAGTGAAGAAGGATATAATATTCACATTGAAAATATTCCTATTGTCCAAGAATATCATGAAGTTTTCCTAATATATTTACCTAGACAACACATAATGAATCAAATTGAATTTCTCATTAATTTAATCCTTGATTCATGTCCAATATAAAAGAATCCCAATAGATTGTCAATTGTAGAATAAGTGTAATTGATGAAAAAAATAATTTATTTGGGTAATAAGGGGTTTATTCACCCAATTGTTTCCCTATTGGGAGATCCAATTCTATTTGATAAAATTAAAGATGGATCCATATTCATACACATTGATTAATCATAATTTAAGTCCATTAAAATAATAAAAATGTATCATCCACATCGTATTAATGACTTCATTGATCAAATTATTGAAGCCCAATATTTTTTAAATATTGATCTTCGTTATGGGTATCACCAATAGTGGTTTAAGAAGGATGACATTCCAATGATATATTAATAGATAATGAATGTACATTTCATGTTTACGATAGTCCCATGTGGACTAACTAATGCTCTATATTTATTTATATAATTAATGAATATAGTATTGAACGAGTATATTGATAGTTTTTTGTGGAGTTAATTGATGAAATTATGGTTTATTCTAAATGATGTTAGGAACCAAAAAATATTTTTCAGATCATTCCTAGGAAACTTATAAGGGAATAACTATAGGTGAAAAATATTAAATATTATTTTAGGAATCATGATGCTTCATTTCTTGGCAATATTATATCCATGCAAGGAATCAAAGTTGATCATGAAAATCAAAAGGTAGTAATATAATGGGATATTCTAATTAACATAACCTAGTTTCATAGTTTCAGTGGTTTGGTAGGATAATATCATTGACTTGTTCATAATTTTTCCCAATGGGATAACCCCATAGACCATGATTAAAAATAATGGTTTTTGTTTTCTATGGAAAAATGAATGCGAAAAAAGTTTTATAAACTGATTATAAGAGTACAAAATACTCAGATATTGACTCAACTATCTAGTAGTGATTGTTTTTTCTTGTATTGTAATGCATCGAAGAAGGGACGAATTCGTGTCTTAATGAAAAATGATATTTTTATTACTTAGGAATCATGGAAATCTAAGACTCATGAAAAAATAATCTAACCCTTGATCCCGAGTTAATAAATATAATATTCATTGTGAAAATATGGTTTCTTTAACCGTATGGTGAATGATATGATATATAATCTGATTATATAATATTGAAATACATCATCTCAGTAAATATATCAATATGGGGAAAATCCAATTTCTTTATCTCTTTAATGATTCTTATTTCATAATACACTATAACACATGGATCAAAAAAATATCAGATACTTTTAATATGAAGTATCACTGAGTACATACCCAAATGTGGATAGATAAATATTCAATTTCAATAGAGGTTGTAAATATGGATATGGAATGATCTATTATTGGGGAAAATCATTAAATTTTCAAATTATTTAAAATAAATCATTCTTAAAAAGGTTAATGATTTTTAAATCGAATGATGAGGAATTTAAAAAGAAAAAGAGAATATATGATTGATTGAGAGTAAAAATATTTTTTTTCATGGAAGGTGATATAATGTTTTGAAACAGGCTATGAATTTTATCTATAATATAAATAAGAATAAAGTTATTGGAAAAATTTTGTTTTTAAAGTTTATAAACACACCCTAAATGACAAAACATTTATACGAACATGATGAATTATTTTATATGGGATAACATGAAGGAGTACAATGTAGACTACGTACCTAAATTATTTTTTGTAACTAAGTGAATGTTTAGGGATTCTTCATGATGGTGTCTGGATAAATATTACTATTCTTATGTGGAATAGAAATGAAATTACATTGTACTTTGTCACCAGATTATTTTAGTCTCCTAGAAGGAATGATGAAATATGGTTTATTATTCATGACATAATAAATTCAAAACATTTTATTACTATAAGGAAATAAATGAATCTTGGGAGCCTTGATAAGATATATATTAATGATTAAGTGAGCCATCACGGTGCACATATGTCAACTTTCACCGATATAGATCCCCACATTGCAAAAAAATTTGGGATGTCTATGCAAAAGAGTATGATTCAATGTTTCTTTTGAGCACTACCTGCGACCCTAAAAAAATTGGATATCATTAAAGTATAATTAAATAAATGGATGAAATGTTTAGATAATTCTCAATTGACTCTCAAGGTATGTGTTATCCTTACATACCATTGATAGAGTTTTCCAATAATTATTGTTTCCACTAAAGTATTAAAATGTATGTGAATGATGAATTATATAGAAAGTGTTGTTTACTCCAATATATTATTATTACGTTGATGATATAAAACCCATTGTACAAGAATATGTTTAAGGGAAAATGATAATGTTAAATGTAATTCATGCTCATATTAAATCATCTCATATTTGGTAAAAGAGTTATGTCGATAATCAGATGAATTATTTAGAGATCTAAGGGGGATATCACATTTTACTAATGGAATCACCATGGAAGGGATTATTATATTTTTTTTATGATAGGTAAACTAGGTCCCAAGTATATGAGACACTTCCAAATTCATAACAGTGTTTTAATCATATCTTTTCATTTGTTTATTATTCCTAACCTCTCTATGGTACATGATGTGTTACATATATCATTGCTGTGGAAATACATTCTTGAACACACAAATGTACTATCTTATGATGATATAGAGTTGTAACCTGACCTCTCATTGAGTCATTATCCCATAAATATTTTTGATACTAGAGAGCATGTATTGAGGAATCAAATGACTCGTCTAGTAATTGTTCTTGGTAGAAATCCCAATATAGAAGAAGCATCATGCGAACTAGAGGATTCAATGAATGAAAAAATCCAATATATTTTTTAATTTAATAAAATTTTTTATGCTAATATTTTTTAGTACATAATAATTTACCACCCCATTAAATTATTATATATCCCCTTTAGAATAAATTTAGCACACACAACACATGATTCAAAAAATATAATACATTGTCAAATTTTTCATATTAAATTAAATTATAAAACATTATGAGAAATAGTATATTATATTTATATATTATATAAGAAATAAAATATTTTTACACTCATTTAATATATTGTAGATTGGCCGAGGATAATCAAAACATATTATTACCAAAAAAACATATATTTTTTTATTATATACATTTATATCGCCTTGTAATGGAGAACCAATCTTAAATCCCAATTTTGACACTATTATAAATTTAATAATCCAAAATAAAAGTATTTTTTAAAATTGAAAAATAATAATTATATTTGGGAGATATTTTGGATTATTTTTCTATGCTTTATTTTTTTAATAAATAGTATAAACTATTGAACTTTTTCTCAAAATTGATTTTCCCTATGATTAATTTATATGGTTAAATTATTTTTTATATAGGTTTTAATGATTAATTATATAATATTTTTATCAATTAATCCATTTTTGTTTATTATAATAAATTTCACTTTGAAATTAACTATTATATCATGGCAAGCTTTTGGATGTATTTACGTTGAAAACTGCATTGTCATCCCCTCTATAGGATTTCATGTAATCAAATTTATGCCACTTATGTAAAATAAATTAGAAATAATGAATTAAATATTTATAATAAAAATAATTTATAATGTAAAATAGGTTAAAAATAACTTTTTAACATATATATTAGATAAATTAATTAATAATTATTTCAATTATAAAGATAAAATTAAGCTAAAAATGGACAAAAAATAATTTTAATGGCACAATTTTCATTAAAATTAGTTTAAAAGACATTTTAGAGATGTATTTGGAACCTATAATCCATGAATATATATTGATACATTATTGAATCCTATATTAATTTGACAAATGTTGGAAGAATTTAATTTTCAAAATATTATAAGAGTTCCCCCTCCACTATTAATGGGAACCGCTTCTCCCCATTCCTAAAACCACTAAAACCACATAGGGTTGTTAACGACATGGCCAAATAGATTCCCAATATTACTCACCTATAACATGAATAATCCATTTGGAAAGAAACACTTCCATAGAATCTGATTTATATTAAATAGACGGAGATACCAGTTTTAAGTTAACATTTCCACCACTCTTTTTTCATTCATTTGCTTCTTCACAAACTATTCAATTCATGTTCCATGATTAAAAAAACTAGTATAATAAAGAAAATATGGATTAATTATGTTATGATTTATATATACACATTTAAACACCCTTATCTAATTCATAATGGACATATTATTTCTATATACATCGAACAACTTCCACATGAAACATTGATTCTTCATTTGTTTCTTTTACCTCCTCTCATTGTGACCATTCTTTTGGAAACTACTTTTTCATATGATATATATGATATTTATTATTTATGTATACTTGTTTAATAATTTTATATCACCTAAATTTAATACCTCCCAATTTTTGGTAATATGATAATATCCTTTGAGAATGTCATAACTACCGACCCCTCAAAGTGATGGTATTCGCTCACGCTATACAAGGAAAATGTTAAGGATGATTTTAATAAAACAATGAAACATATAAAACATATATATGGTAATTTAATTATTAAATTAATATTTATTATTTATTTTTCATTATTTTTATATTACAATAATATGATTTTAGACATCATGCGTACATACAGCCTACCGTCTTTATGAATAGTGCACAATATTTATTATCTCAAAATATTGTGGTTTATTCTAAATAGATTTTTCAACAGTATAATTTATAAAAATGTGATGTTTTAAATTATTGGGATTATTAAATAATTATATAATAAATAGTAAGAAAAAATAACATGACAAAACACAGTTTAAAAATATTGGCAATCAACTCCCAAAATTGTTAAAATAATGAATGAGTTGTAACACAAGGGTAATAAAGTATTGGAAGAAGTTAATATATGACATTATAAACATAATTATAGCTATTTTATAAAGTAGTATCATTTTAAAAAAACTATTTATTATAATAAATAAAATATAAAAAATTGAATCTTATATTACGAAATATCATCTCTATTTACATTCCATTGAGACTTATTTTTGTTTTATAACAATTCATGTTTATTTGGTGTAGATACTATTAATTAATATGATATATCATGAATATAAATATTCCAATGATATTATATATATCAATTATATCATTTATAAATATTTTTTAAAATTTTCATAGTTGAATGGGACACATTTGAATGTATAATGATTATTTTACCTGAAGAATTATTTAATGTTAACAAACCTTGTTGTCCCTTATCCAACTCTAAGGTATTATCGATAAAACTTAATTCATTATAAAATAAGTGTATTTGATATGAAAAATTATAAAATTTATATATATTCAATTCATTGTAATAGTATTACATGGATGAGTCGTAATAATAGATATTCACACAATGAATTGGTAGTCGGATGAGACGAATAATTTGGCAAAATCAAATGGGTTTTACCTGTTAGACTGTAAATGTTTTGTGTACGGTATTAATGGTTGAGATTCCATATACCAAGGAAAAATTCCATACAATAATTAATAATTTCAATCACTTATATGTAGTTAGTATTCATCCTTGAGATTTTACATTGACATTTCTACGGATAGATTTAATTTATTTTTTATTTATTTAGATGGAATGAATTTCGGTTTCATACCTTTCCATATAAAAATTTATTTATATAGATATTTTAATTGCATGTTTCATATGATATTTAAAATTCCATTTTAATTTATTAATATTGATTCATTATTTCTTTGTATTTACATTCCCTTACTAAACATTTGACCTCACCATTATTATGTTTCCATTACACATGTTTCTAAGAAGAAATGTTTGAATAATAAATCAAGGAATCTATTTATTTCACATTATTTTTTATCATATTGGTATTTACAATATTATATTATATTATGGTCATTATATATGTAATATGTCTTCATAGGGATACTAAACTAATCAGACCTTTGAGATTTGATTCTATATAATCAGGCCAATATATTTAAATAATGCGCCATATTCAGGTTTCTCGAGTGTGGTGATACAAATATACATATCAAATTATATTATAAAATTATAAATCATTATATTAAATCCATTCATATGTATATTATGATCAAATAATTATATAATAATAATCTATTCACATTAATCGACACTGACATTATGAAACTACTATAAAACAGTAAAATGGAAGTAATGACATTTATGAAATTAAATAAAATATTACAAAAAATTATATTTCTAATATTGAATGTAAATGAATATTATATAAGATTATAAGAATGATTATTTTTTTCAAATAGGATATTAATATATTAATTTTTCAAAATAGTAAGATAGATCATGTTTGACCATTCATGATTAAATTTAACAGCACGCTATCAAAAAATTTAATTCCTTGAGGGACATGATTCATAACCTACAACATGTATTCCATTAAAAGGTTTACTAAGTACACCATTAGATTATATTATTTTTATTTACATTAACTACATTTGAAATATGAATATTTTCATGAATTTGCACTGAAATTATTTGTTATCCTTGTGTTTTAAATATATAAGGTGTTCTAGATGTTAATTTCTCAATATTGAGATATGATATGTATCCAATATTTTTATCTTGTTTGGATCATATCTTTTTCAATGGATTATTTTTTTTAATAATATTTCATGATATAATTTTGACATAAAAATCCATAACATGTTATATATTTTTCTAGAATTTCAATTTTAATTGTAATGTGGATTTAAGGGTATTGGTTTCAATTTCAATATTGTATGAAATTTCATGTTTTTTATATAATTTTTTACATGGTTTATATATGTACTCTTTGATATATTATATCATGAATCTAATTAAGTAGACATTAATAAAAAAATTATTTTTGGAATAATTTTCTATTATAACATATAACAGAAAATTCATACAACTCATAAGGAAAACAAAAATCAATTTATTTAATTAATGAATAAGGATTTATTAGTCAAAATCTAATCCCATGAACATTTAAAACATTATAGTGGGACCAAAAATAAAATATATGAAATTTTTAAAGGGAATATTTGGATAATTACATTATTCTAGATTAGAATTTATCATTAATAACCCTATATAAAATAAATATAATATTATAAAACTCATCTACATTTTTGAAAAGGGAAATATATAGAACATTGATAGTAATTCTAATGAATAATTTAAAAATAAATGAAATGGTTTTTATAGGATAAAAAATGAACATAGGAATTTTAATCTTATCATTGAACAATATGACCATTTTTTAATATGAAAATTGTGATCTATTTCTTTTGGGGTTATTGTTTTTATTATATTTAATGTTTACATATGGAAATGATAATATGTAATTGATGTAGAAAAGGGATATAATGTCCGAAACTAGAATATTCATGCCTTCAGAATCTAATATGTCATAACAGGTTGGGATGTTGGGTCACTAGGGTTACCCTTTGAAAAAAACCATTGAAAAAACCCATGTAGATCTTCATCAAGTGAGGCTTGAATGAAATTTACTATCAGATATGTTCAAGTTAGTGGATATCACTAATAATTTAATGTTATCATATAAACACCATTAAATTACCATTGTTAGACACCATTCCCTTAAGGAATCCAATTGGTGTAATAAGGGTTTATTTTCGAGACCATATTGGCATAAAATGGAAATTTTGTTTTTATAACAAAAAATGTCATTTATTAAGTCCCATATTTAGTAATGTTTTATTTAATAAAAAATTTAAGATAAGATAAATTAGAAAAAAAAACAATCGATTATAAATAAAATTTATTTTTTAAGAATATATACTATTCTATAATAAATATAACTATTATAAATAATATATTTTTTCATTAAATTGAATTTTAAAACATTGTTAATGTAATTTAAATTAGAATACAATTTTATAATATCCTAGTTATTGATTGTATGTGTCATAAAATTTACTATGTTATAAAACATTTATTGTTTATTTAATTAATATTTATTATTTAATGGATAAAATTTCAATATTTAGATTAATTTTTAATAAAACAAACTATATATTTTAAATCAACAGATCCAATTTTTGTGAGAGTTATATTTTTAGAATATTTAAAAAAAATTATATGTAGTAAATAGTAAAAATTTTGTTCTGTGTTTTCCATATGTTTTATGAATATATATATATAATACTAATGTTTTAATAATTTATTAAAAATAAGCTATATACTAAATTTTTTTATTTCATTATTATTATGTATTTTAATGTATTTTTTAAAAAATTTAGTACTAAAAATGTATTTCTAATGCCTAAAATAAAATATATGAGTTTAATGCCTATTTTTTATTTTTTTTAAATCACCTTACCTTGTGTTATGTAATATTAAAATATATTTTTTGAATATAGTATATTAAAATAATATAAAATTTGTATTAAATGCCTAAAACAATGAGAAGAAACATTTGAAAAAACAATGGTTTTTCATTTTTATCATCCATGAATTCCAAGACATATATGAAGAAATTACTAAAAAAACCCTCAAATTTTTTAATAAATACCCTCATATACCACATTAATCTATACATAAAATCATTATTCAAATTTTTTGACATATTTCCATTAGAGAGTCACTTAAGTGAGTGTTTATGTTCGTACAGTTAATTAAATAATTTTTTGGATGAAATTATTGTTTTTAAAGAAATGATATGATTCTTATTCTCTGTAGACGTAAAAACATTGATGAATGTTTTAAAATTTTTGAATTAAATTATTATTATACCTATTTTATTATTCTGATACTTCCAAAACATGTTTTATTATCAACTAGTGACCTCCAGCCTCTAAAATATGTCTACTTCTAAATTCAATATTTTATAAAATCATGCTACCAATTTTATGTTTTAAATTACTATATTTATCATAAATATTTCAATTATTTGGAATACCCAAACCATTTAAATATCCATGTTTATTAAATTAGATGTATATATAATAAATTGATTAATGGATTTATATGATATAGTCTCAAATTAGTTTTCAATTTGTCAAAATTGATGCATTATTCATGTCGATAAAAACGTATTTATAATATGATTTTAATAGAAACTCAATATTTATTCTATAATGGTTTGTGATGAAAATATTTATTATGATCAATGTGGCACATATGAATTGAGGGAAATTAATGGTCCACCTTGATAGAGCTCAAATGCATTAGTTACGTTATTATTCACTAGAGATGAGATGTTTTACAATAACTTGGCGAATAACCATAATATTTATGATTTATGACACCATGGTAAAAAAACATTGTGATATTATTATAAATGTCAAATTTTTAAATTTTATCCACATTTACATGTTTTCAATCTTGAAATCTATATTATGAAATTTCACTAGCAATTAAGATCATACCAAATTTTTATACCACATGGTCACATGACAAATATATCCATTGTTAATTTCCTTTGTTAGGCATTACACTCAACCATTTCATTTGATGTGTGTTCCCATGATATGAGATGAAATTAATGTAATTTTGGAAGAACATATTAAGAATCATTTCTTTTAGATTAGAATTGTATTTTTTATTCATGTACTATGATATAATTTCCATTTAACTAACCTTAAAATATCTAATATGTTATTAAAAAATTTTCCAAACAATTTATGATCCAATTATTACAAATTCAAGAAGTCATTATTTTTATTAGATAATGTCTTCATTATTTGTTGGAATTAGATTAGAAATATTTAGTATTAACCCTTCGAATGAGTCTAAATAGAGGAAATCAACTATAGTTTTTCGTAATTATTAACTATGTTTTATCCAATAATAAAATCTTTATCTAGATACTTAAAGTGTATATGTCTTGTACATAGTTATACAAATGGGTAATTGTGCTAAAAATGGATTATTGGGATCTCACACAATCATCACATGATGCATTGTGACTGGACATATATCATACCAAGTAAGACAATCTCAAGGGATATGTTTAGTTAATTAAATTATTTTCTTGAACAATTAAAAAAGATATATTGATCATATAATTCTTATTAGAATATATTAAAAGAATAATTCATTTAACAATGTCGTTTTAAGAGATAATATATGATTATAATTAGTTTTCTTCTAAATTTTATGTCATTCCCTTTATGGGTTATTAGATGAATGGTATGTAATCAGAGGAAATATATAAATAATTAATGGAATGGATAATTAAATTATGACCATACAATAATGATGGAAGAGGGATCTGAAATCAATATTCAGACCGTGAATAAAAAATATGGATTTATGTATAATTACCTAAATAGGGAAATTTGTGCATATTCACCATGAAGATAACAATATGCTTTTGAGTCATACATTTATAAATTCCCATCGTTCTTCAGTACATTGAGTAACACATTAAAATCATGAAAATTAATTAAATCTATTGAAAATATATTTTATATACTCTATTTTAGAGAAATAGATAATGTTTCTTTGGTGGAATACTTCAGAAAAGGAAATGTTGACTACCAGAGATCAATAATTTAAAGAACGAGTCGAATAAGAAGAGATTGATTCTATAGATTGAGAAGAGATAAAGAGAATTTTTTTAATAAATATTATCACATTGAAATGGGAAAAATATATAAGTCATTATTAGTGATAAATCATAAGGATCATAAATTATTAAGAAAAAATGAAATTAACATTATAATAATTTCTATAAACACCTCTATATTTTTTCATTATTCCATAGGAAAAGAAATTATGTTAAATGGATTTATGAGACCCCATATATGGATGAATTTTACAATTATTTAAATAGAAAATAATGATGTGATAGTTTTGAGTGATATAAAGGATGATCTGGGGTTTTAAGAGACACAATTGTCAAATTAGATAAATGAAATTATTATATAAATGGATCCAAACTCGAGAATGAATATTGATCATGGATGAGGAAAACTAAAACTAAAACTACCCATGATAAAAAATATGGGATGAAACTTTTTGAGAACTGAATTTTTGGAGTGAAATGTAATACATGTTTAGAATGGTGAACCATATAACTTATAATTTTGATAATATGGTGAAGCCATAACATTTAATGGAAAACAGAAAAATTGATGATGGTGTAATAACAATATTAAGATTAATTCTAGGATTAAATAACATTGGAACATTACAAATCAATATGTAAATAAATGATATTAGATGGAAACAACCATCAATCACAGTATAGTTAAAGAGAACAATGTTCAGATTTCACAATAATAATGGGTCAAGTAGATATTATTAATGTAATGGAGATAAGTAGACAAATAGTTCATTGAAATATAATAATTTATTGGTTGACTACCATTATATAAATTCTGTTATTTCATCCAAGTCTTCAAGTAATATAGAATAAAATCTAGAACATCCTGATCTATATTTGAAATAAATAGGTCGTTGTGTATTTTTAAAATATTTAATGTTAAATATAAACAATAGTATGAACATCATTGAGTAAAATCCCATATAAATTATAGTACTCATTCCCATGGTGGAATTATAAAATATAATAATGATAAATTAGATATCAATGTATAATTATATGTCCTACCAAATATGTATTGAAATTTTAGTGTTCATGAATGCACAACTGAGATTCAATTTTAAATGAAAGATATATTATCATGAAATCTAAAAAGTGGCATCCATGGTAGAAATATTAATAGAAATGATTAGAGTAGAATTAGAATATATATAATGTCTATATATAGAATATGTACATATTATTGAGGAATTCAATGATGTATTTCCTGATCTTTTTCTTATACGTCCCCTAGAAATTGTGGTAGAGTTCTCAGTTTACATCATTAATGGATCCAAGAAAATATAAATAACCATCTATTAATGGGAAACTATTTAGCTATGGGAATTAAATAATATGATTACTAATGTTTTAAGTAATGGTTTTATTGAACCATTTGAGTATATTTTAGGGTAGTTCTACTCATTCTAATGAAGAATGGTGGTGAAATGTTGTTATTTATTGATTATATAATATATAATGGGATCAATTTGAATAAAAAATTACCACTTCTAAGAATTATTCATTTGTTAGACAAACAACATATGGATCAATTCATTTGAATTATATTTTTGTGAACAATGTATCATCATTAATGGTTGGAAATATAAGTTCTTATGAGGATTGGATTTCGAAAAATATATGAGTATTAAGATATTTTATTCATTCCCATTGAAATGATTATTTCTCCTTACGTATTTATTGATTTGGAGAATATAAGATTTAAATATTACCTTGATTTTTCATTTTCATTTTTTGTTATATTATGAAAAATTATAAAATTTGTTAGGATCAAGATCATCATATAAGGGTCATATTAAACGATGTAATGAAGGAAATGTTATTTGTATAATTATAAAAATGAATTTTTATGTTCAAATAAGATTCTTTCATGGGTCACATCATGAACATTGAAGGATTTTATGTTTATTTTTCCATGAAAATTGTTGTGGATGAGTGGCCATGTACTACTATGTTAACTAATATTCATATTTTTACTGGTTATAAGAGATACTACAATGTTATTTTGAACATCATTTAATTAATGATTAATCCAATTACAATGTTAACTAAAATTGGATTTATTCATAAATATATATATGTTGGAGTGTGAATAATGTTATCATTAATTGAATAATTGGTGTGTTAGTGCACCTATATTAACATGACTATATATTAAGGAATAATTTTTAATTTATAAGGATGAATTAAAAAATACTGGCCAGTAATGAAAATATACAGTTAGTTATTCATGAATAGAACTATCATACTCATAACCTAGAGTTAGTTGTAGTTTTCTAATATATGAATAAATAAATAAACAATCCATATTGATATATATACATATAAATGCATACCTCCCAGGATGAAAGTATATATTCACCTAAAAAGAGTCAAAAATGTGACATGGAAGATAGTTAGAGGTAATCAAGGAAAATTATCATTTTATTCACAACTAATATAGAATGTGGAATGCGGTATTTAATTCTCATAACTGAAATAAACCTCATACTCAATCCATGATTCTTATTGAAAATCAGCAATCATATGAGATATGAAAATAATAGATTTAAAAATCCTAATTGATGGGAATATATCATACCATTTTGAAATAATTTCCATAAAATAAATCTAAGGGGGAATCAATTAAGAATTTTTTTTTAAATTTATTAAAGAGAAAACAAAACAGTACAAGAAAAATAAAAACAATAAACACCAAAATCATAAAAAATGGTTAATGTGAAAAGTAAAGAAACCAAAGCAGACAAACACCCAATAAAAAAGGGTGGTCTATGGGATGAGGCCACCAATGCCGCCAATGAAGATCAAAGCCGGATCATGTAAGATTTCTCCATGACAGAAGAATATCCATCAGCCCTGGCCTTTATTAGCCAAAAAAAAGCAACATAAAGACACCTCATATCATTTTTATTCATTTTATTTCACTTTTGAAAAACATTCCCTGATACATATAATGGATGTGGTGAGGATAGAAACTCTACACCATTCAATTATTCCATATTATGATAAATTATTCATTTATAAATTTTGGAAAAGTATTAATTATTATTTTGTAATCTAAATTGGATTTCATTATATTCTATCACCCAAAAATCGATGGAAGACATGAAATCACCATTCCGACACACTATAATCGTTCTCAATGGTAATTAATGGTGGATAGGATCAACATATCCCATTAGTGGAGTCCTAATGTAGAAATTTCATACATTCATGTTTTCAAATGGATATAAATGAAAGACTATATGGTAATTGATAATGAAATCATAGATGTTGGGATGATGATTTTGAATGAATGTTAAGTGGTCTCAATCTTGTGTTGTGTATGACAGAATATGATCAGGCCATAACTTCATAAAAAACCTACTCTGAGTCATAAAATGAGATATTATGGAAAAAATGAAATGGTTATGATGTTCAATGATGGATAAAAATTATTCCTTTTAACATCAATAGGGAATAGAGGGATGTGATTTGAAATGAATCGAAACCATAGTCCTAGGTACATTAGTCCCTATGAAATATCTGATTTCTTAGGATCATGGGCCTATCAGATAAAGTAGCAACATTAATTTTATCAATATCATGATTTGTTCCACATGTCACAATTAAGTATGTACACACCAGATCCCTTATATTTACATAATATAATAGTGCAAAAAAATTTAATGAAGTAACTTATGATGAAAAATGATTGAGAATCTTGGGGAGTTGAGACACTTTTCCATAAAAAAATAAAACTCATGTCGTTAATGAATTGTGAAAAAAATAAATATGAAGTGGGAACAAGGGAATTATATGCAACAATGAGATAAAATAACCCTAATCTATTCTCAAACGAGAATATGATTAAAAATATTTCAAATGAAAATTATATTGTCGGACTAATGTAATTGCCTAAATATTATAAATTATTATCATTTCTTGAATAATTATGGCATATATTATATATAATTATTCCCATAAAACAAAAATAAAAATTAAACAATACATTATTTAACTAAGGAATATTGTTTCCATAGTCATCAATTAAACCCATTATACATCCAATCATTACAATTGTAAAAAATATTGTATTAGAATAATTAAATGGTAAAATTTGGAAATTTTTAATATACTCGAATCATTTCCCCCTTGAAAAAATTTATTGTAGGTAAACAAAAAATTAGTAAACAAATTGACATATTATAAATTCAAAGTATATAGAATCTATAGAGGTATATTAGAGATTAAATTATTTTCAAATGATGACGTATATATAGAAGGTAATATTACAATAGGATTATCAATCTGACTATTTTTCATTATGAGTAGTGGTCAGTATGATTTTCCAGAAACACAACCGTTAGTAGTGAAATTACAAATTGATTTTGTGTTTATAAAATGTAATGAAAAATTATAATTGATATTGAAAGGTGGAATGGTGGAATCAACTTGTTGATTGATTCATTTACCATCTCATCTATCAAAACAATTTACGATGGTAGCCTTCTTAGGGCTCACCATAGACCCATCCCAAATATAGCATCATCAATTGAGGCTTTAATAAAATCAATTATTAATGATTCTCATGTTATTGGAGATAACCATACAGCAAATGATAGTTGATCTGTCCCATAAAATAACCAACAATTCACACCATGCCCATAGGTAATATATAGGGGTCATAAAATCATACTTATTTAGTCATTGGTATCATAAAAGTGTAATTTCATTTGAACAAATGAAATAGTAACTTTTCCAATCATATTTTTATATTATTATATTTAATAACAAAAAAAAAGAATATAAGATAATTTTGATAAATAAATTTTGAATATAAATGAAATATATTTATATTTATAGAAAAATTATATATATATATATATAATAAACTAGTGTATTGTATTTTTTTCAAGAAATCGTATTTTTATAAAATATTTATTAAAATACAAATCATTCTTAATTTTAGAATGTCCTAGGAATCTTTTACATTATCCAGAAATTTGAAATTGTCAAAAAACATTATATTTTTCAATAAATAAGCTAATTTATTTAAAATTTAAAATTAAAATTTCCATATTTTGAAAATTATTTTCATAAAATAATAGTTATATTTTATATATTAATGTAAAATTTAGTTTAGGGTGTATTTTTTAGAATTATTTTAAAATAAATTATTTATTAGTGAATAATATAAATTATGTTTTTTTATTTCACAATGTTGTATGATTTCATATTTGTGTAATATTTATTTATTAATTTATTAAATATATTCCACAAAATAAAATATAATATTTTATAATTATATTATTTTTTAATGGATTGAAATAATTTCTAAAAATAAAAAATAATTCTCAATTATAAAATTTAATTTAAGATATTAAAAAATATATTTTTTAGAAAAACCAATTGTCCATGTACAAAGTAATATTAAAAGAAGGATTTTGTATCTGATATTTTAAAATACTATAAAACTTGTCTCTAATTCCTAAAACCATGCGCACAATCTACAAGGCATACACAATAAACATTACATAATCATGAGTTTTAGTTAATAATTTTCATTCATTCATATTGATGATCTTGTCATTTTAGAGTTATATACAGTAAGTTCATAATTTATACATAATATATAATGTCAATAAAATATGATTACTACATTAAATATATATATTTTGTCCATACGATATAGTTTAAAAATAAAACATGATTTATTTATCATGAAAAATAAGTATTAATTTAAATGTGGCATCAACCATTATCTTTTACATTCTTATACCCTGTGAATTACATTTTAAAAAATTTTGTGCGCACAAAAATATTTGTATAGGAAATAAAAATAAATAATGAAACCATTAGTATTTTATTACTTATAGACCTATAAAAAAATTTCAAAAATTTTTAGAATGCACCTGTTAAAAGAAAGATCATTAGACTTACTCATGAAATATTATATTTCCAATCATGTACTATACAAATTATTAAACAAAAAGGTAACATCTATCATCAATTCAATATCACTCTGAAATTTTTTATATCTCTCAATTGTAGGATAGAAATTTGAATGTAGATTCTCAATTACAAGATGGGGGTTAATTGAATGTTTAAAAACATTCATTTTTATACTTAAGGAAAACCTTGTTTAACAAAGTTAAATAATGTAAATTCAAAAGACCTCTATGTTATAAAAACGTGCAAGTTTCTAGATATATGGATAATTATATGAAACTTAATAAATATTTACAAGGAAATTTTTCTACCTAAAAAGAAATATAATCTTATTAATCAGAGTACATAAAGAAACATTAATATAAGAGAAGGTATTTATTTTTTCCTTTATCAGAATACAATGGAATATAAAAATGAAACAAAACACGTAATAAGTATGAAATGTTTTAACCCAAAGAAACGGGTATCCAGCAACCATATATAAAGGTCCCTTGATTTATACATTAATGAAAATCATTCTTACCCACACCAGGGAAAGCCATTAATAAGAATATCAGAATTTGTCTGACTATACATCCAATCCCTCAAACATTAAGGTTGTCGGCACATTTTTTTTCCTAACCATTGATTTCCTCAAACATTAGGGTAGTTGGAACACCATTCCTATTATTCACAGAAGTCCTCGATTGTACACATCTACTATTGGAGTCTCACAAAGAAAGAAGAACAAGATGTTCATTATGCACAAGTCATGAGAGTCTCTCTCTCTCTAGAAATTACTTCGACTCCTTGTAATCTCTAGTGATCAATGTTATCTTAGTTCTAGTGATCTCGTTCAAATGAACTCATATTTTGGAATTTCACTAATTGTTAGATCCCTCAACCAATGGTCATATTTTTCCTTGAATCTTAGATGGACATGTATATGTGTCACTCATACAACGGTTAGTTTGAAACTAAAAGTACAACATTATTTCAAAATTATAATTAGTGTAAGAAAAAAAATTTATGTTAACAAAATCCAAATTTTTATAGTCTAAGGAAAATTATTTTCAGGTTCTATGAAAATAAAAACTTAGATACTATAAGTTATAAATATATTTATTTTGTTTACATGGAATTCAAAACATGAATTCAATAGACATCATAATATAAAATCTAATTAATTTAGAATTAGAATTATTAGGAATTTAGTTTCTAAATTCAATGAAATTAGGAATCTGAATTATATGGAATTTGATATAAGTATTTTGAGGAATTCAGAGTATAAATTATGAGCAATTCAAAGTCTAAATTATGGGGAATTGGAGTCTAAATTATATTGAATTCAGAGTCCTAATTATGAGGAATTCATAGATTGAATTCGGGGCAATTCATAGTATATTTTTTGAGGAATTCAGATCCTGAATTTTGTGTAATTCATAATATGAACACCATAATGTTCTGAGTCAGAATTATAAGTAATTAGGATTCTGAATTTCATAGAATTTGGAATCTGAATATTAGAGGATTTAGAATGTTAATTTTTTATAATTTAGAATCTAAATTTCAGAGAATTTGTAATCAGAATTTTATAGAAATCCGAATGTGAATGTCATGGAATTCTTAATATAAATTTTAGTGAATTTAGAATCTGAATTTCAAATAATTCGGAATCTGAATATTAGAGAATTCAGAATCTGAATATCACAGAATTCAGAATCTGAATTTCAGAGAATTTAGAATCTTAAAAAAGAATACTCTTAAAAAAAGTTTTTATATAATTCCATGGCTTTAAATGTTAATCCGATTTTTAGAAATTACAAATAAATGGTGTTAGGATAATATAAACAATACAATGAACAATGAAAACAAAACTATGAAAAAATATCCCTAAGGTATGAATATTTTTTTAATAAGAGAATCATAGAGGATATAAAATTTTCCATGATGTAGTGTGTTTGTGATTTTCAAAACATAAATGAATGTAAAAATCATTATGAAGCCTTATTAAATAAATTATCACCCCATTTGCGAATGCACAAACATTCATACTAAAAAGAACATAATGTCCTATAATTTTTATAGACTTGAAAATAAAAACCATATCTTGATTTTTACATATGGATCATAGTGATTACGACTAACACTATCTATGATTTATAAATCCATAAGGATCATACTCACGATTTATTAATTGATATTTTATACTATATTATATATGATAATCTTTATTGATAAAGAATTATGTTAAATGAACTCCCCCTTACATAGAGAAATATATTCTTAACATAGAGTTTTTTATCATTCCTTTCGCCCCCTTTGTGATATTCAAAAAAGAATAATTGGAATATAAAAAATGGGTCCAAAAATATTAAATCAATGAAACCATAAATAATGTGAAGAACATCTGAAATTATATTGATATTTAATGAATTTGTACATGTACGTAATTCAATAAATGATCATAATTGGAAAAATTATACTTCTATCTCTTTCAACCTCAAAATACTGACAATGCTTTTCATCTTCTTGATCTCTTTGTGATGTTATTCAATATTCATAACCAACTGATCCCGATCTTCAATTTTCTTTTTAAAGGATCTAATCTTTTACTTCATAAGAATTAAGAAATTATTCTTGAGCTTGAAACACTTATTCTTCCTTATCCATCTTCTCCTCAAATTCTATTATGATATTCCTTTATCCCTTCCATTCATGGCCACAAACATAATCTTCCCATTCAGATCCATAAATTCTTTCTTCTGGTATGTCTGTTAAGGACTCATCTATTACTCAAATCTGTTATATATATCACTATGTTTTCCATCATTACATTCAAAGGCATAACTGACATTATATTGACATTCCAAAAAAGAACTCAGGTTTTCGACTATCTTCCTTAAATCTCATGTAATATTATTGCATTACCTTTTATGAGCCTCAAAACCAAAGAAAAATGATTTAAAATCTCACTATAGATTGATAAATTTTTCCATAAGTATGGAATGTTAATCGGATTTCTGATTGAACCGATGCTGAAGCAACTGAATCCTCAAATCTATATTGTAAAAAAAGGAACAAAACCAGCTAACCTTTTCAGTGATTTTACAACAAAGTCAAATCCATGAGAGGGAGATTCAATATCAGAATTCATGGTTGGTTAGGGTTATTCTTCTAACTCATCAGATTTCCACATTGACAAACATCCAACAACTTTCTTTTTCACTATTGATTTATTAGGTCTATAACCAACTCCTACATTCCTTTATCATCTCTTTGGATGGTGTCTTCTGGTTTAGGTGATTCATGATCACTATCTGATAACGGAACAATTTTATTTACCTTATCTTCTACTTTCTCAGCATCAACCACTTGATCATCTAGATGAATGAAATCATGATTACTCATTTCTTCTTCAGAAGGTTTGTATACATATTCCTAATCATTCTCTTCATTCCCTAGAGTATCACTTTTTGAGGATCCAACTTAAGAATTCCGGATCAGTAATTTTACAAAGGGGATTTTCTTCTCATGGTAATATTTAACATTATTTTTGAAATCATCCGTGTCATTCAATTATTATTATTATTCTTCTTCTATTTACACTTCCTCTTCCTGAAAAATTTCTTCTTATTATTCTAAATCTGGAATCACAAACATCTTACCCGGAGTCTCTGGACGTTATTTTTAAAAATGATTCATACACTATGATTTGTTTTGATGATTTCTTAGAATCCTTGAGATGTTATTGAACAATTTCAGCCTCCAAAAACATTTTTCTCTACTTATTTTCAATATGTGGCTTTTAAAGGTATTAAATAATGATTACCATTAACACTTTTCCCTTATAAGGATCGATGCCAAACATTGGATCTCCTTACATTCTGTTATTATTTTCTTCTCTCCACATAACCACTACTTCATCAGGATAAATATATTTTTTCATTAGATTTGGTGGAGCTGACTGAGTTTCCTTTGGCATAGTGATATTTATTTTTTCATCTGGTTTTGTGGCCTTCCACATTCTTCCACCCTTCATATAATTTACATACACTTCTGGTTTCATTGACAATGCCTCTACTTAATCTTCATAAAAATAAAATAGTTCACCTTATTCACTAGAAAAACTAGTTTTCATTCTTCTTAGAGTGTCATCACTCGACAACATTTCCTTGTAAATTCTCTGCTTAGAACTGTATGAAATTTTGAAAGTCTCAAGAAAAAGGAAAATAATCATCCAGAGAATAGATGGATACCTGAGGATTTCATATTTGAAATTTTCATTCATGATATTCTTAATAGTATCCATGATATAGAAGAATAATCTTATCTTCTAGTGGTTCACCAAGAAATCCAAAATGTAGATATCATACATTTTCATAGTATCCTTATCTACAGTACTTGGAATAAAAAAATCATGATCTCACAATCAGGTTGGAAGCCATATAATATGAATCAGAGTAGGTTTTCAAAAAGATAATAAATGATAACCTTTATATGCCTACTTTGATGAAGAAAGTTTCTAATTCATATAACTCAACTAAAAATTCCGGATACACAAAATCATTTACCTCGGTTTGGATAAACATAGGACCTCTTAGATATTATACATGATATTATTTCAAATAATGGAATTATACTTTGAAATGAATTTAAAATACACTAACCTCTCTCTGTATATTTTCCACTCAGAGATTTCCTTTGAAGTGGACATTTTTTCTAATTAGAGACTTCTATAGACATTATAAATTGAGTAAACCTTGATGATTCGTAAGGGCATAATGTAGAGCAGCATAGATTCAGCATGACATGTCTTGAGATCGATATGGGAAAATCATTAGGGAAAGGGGGTCCTTATATAGGCTATTGTGGAAATTGTTCAACTATCAAGGTTGATCCAATCGTTGGAATACTTTTGATTAAATCTGATTATTCAGATGATAATTAAAAAAGGATTTTGATAGGATATGATATTTTGAGTATTAAAGTTAATAAATTGGATTTAATGAAATTTGAATCTAAAAACCCATCTTAAACATGAAAAAAATACCAACATGAGAAAGACTGATTAAAAAAATTTAGGAATGAAATTAAAACATCAATATTGACAGGAATATTATTCTTAATGATGATAATTCTTGTTGAAGATGATTACATTCCAAAAAAATTTAAAAAAAAATTTTAAAGACAATTTTCGTTATGAAAATTTGATTATGAAAATATTAACTATGAAATTGTTTGAATATGTAAAAATTTGAGTACAAAACATTTTAACTATGAAAATATTGGACCACAAAATATTTGAATAACAAGAAATTGTACCCCCCCCCCCCCCCTTGAAAAGGATTTTCTTACTATATGGTTATAGGTTTCCACAAGAATTAATATGGGCGATTACTTCCCATTTATCATTCAGAACCTCTATTTACTGTAATGATATGTATCAGAGTGTATAGAATTTGTGAAAATATCAGCAAGTTAATCATGCATTCTGATAAATTAAAGAATGATATCTACATTTTTTGTGTGATCCCTTTGAAAGTGATGCCTAATATATATTTTATTTTCATGATAGTGATGTAAAGAGTATTTACATAAGGTAGTGGAAATCATATTCTCTCAATATATTTGGGTTTCGGTAAACCACCTACACTAGTCGGTGGGTGTGTGTTGCATCCACAACACTTGAGCACAACAACATTCAACTCATACATATTAAGAATCGGCTGTGGAAATTAGTAGTGATCTTTGAATTTTTCATGACCAATAATATAATCAATCTCCAAATAAATGACATGTTTCGGATGTACATTTCCTATCCATTTTATTTCCACCAAATATAGCATTGGAAAATCTTTTTAAAACAAAATAATTTCCAGAATAATAAAAGAGTCCAAAATACATGGTTCATTTTATGTAGTCAAAAAATATTTTCACTAATATTAAATAATATTCCATAGGATTTGATTGATACCTTGCACATAACCACAGAAAAAAAAATTAATTTTGGTCAACTTTATATCATGTATAGTATACTTTATGTTAGACCTCTAAATGATGTTTGATCCACTGGTTTCCCAGCTTCATAAGGATCATGTAAATTTGAGTTAGAAATGGGAGTACTAATACTTTTAGTATTTTCATATCCTTACTTTGTAATAAAATCATTAATATACTTATGTTTATATATTTAAATTCATTTTGCTTTTAGATAAATTTAAAAAACCAATGAAAAGTTTTATCTAACCCATCATAATCATTTCGAAATCTGATTTCATTATATTCTCAAAAGAATCAGTTAAACTATACAGAGTTGAACCAAATATAATTTAATCAACATAAATTTTAACAATCAATAAACTTTTCTTATAATTTTAAAAAATGAGGGTTGGATCATAATTTCCATAAACGTAATAGTATTGTAACAAAATTCAAGTAAGTCAATCATACCAGGCTCAAGGGGCATTTATATTTCTATATAAAGCATTGAAAAGTTTGAAAACATGTTGAAGATGTTTTATATCTCCAAAACTATGATGTTATTCAAAAAATCATCCCCATCGACATTATAATTTAAGAAATCACATTTAACATCCATTTAAAAATTTATTAAATTAATGAATGCGGTAAAGCCAATTAGAATACAAATAGATTCGAGTCTAGCTACTGGAGAATAAGATTCTTCATAGTATATTCCATATTGTTTATTATAGACTATATGAACGTATATTGACATATTTTTTACTATGATTCCATTTTCAACAAACATATTTATGAAGACCCATTTAACTCTAATAATAGATGTTTCATTATGTCTTTTAACCAAGGTCCATACATTATTCCATTCGAATTCATATAGCACATCATGCATAGCTTTTACCCAATGATTATCAGCTAAAGCTTCATAATTTTTATTATGTTCTAATTGAGAAAGGAATTTATGACTTTTTACTTCATTTCTAATGGATCATCTAGTCATTAAATGTTGATTTACATCACCAATGATGTTATCCCTTGGGTGATTGTTAAGAAACATCTAATTTGGGTTATATAAAACTTGTTCATCAAAATATGACTGGAATTATTCTAGGGTAAATGCTTCAGATATATTTTCTTCAGCATTTTCCGTAATGATTTTGAAATAATGGAATATTTAGATTTATTTTCTAGAAAATAATCACATGCAAATAAATTGTGATCATCAACTAAGACAGATACATAATACTTGCCTCCAATTCATCCAATTTGTGTTGTTCCAAAAAGATCCATATGAACAAATGCAAATGCATCATTATTTGAGACTACAATAACTAATTTAAAACGTCATTTATGTTTCCTTCCAAATTGACAAGGATCACAATCTTTTGAAGAATCATATATATTCTCCTGTAGATACCAAACTAGTCTTTTTAGAGATTTTGTGTATGTTCCAATGGTTACATTGTCCTAACCTTCTATTCCAAAACCAAGAATGATCTTCTATTGAACTAAGTCATAGTAGATCTTGGATCCTAAAGTATTCTATATTCAGTGTGTATATATAATCTTGCCTTTTGGAATAATGAATAAACTCTTCCTTGGAATTGTGTAATAAGAAAATGTCATTTGTTAAAATCACAATGTAACCTTCATCACATAGCTGGATTATTCCAATGATGTTGTGCATAAGAACCATAAAAATTAAAACATTTAAAATCAACATTTTTAAAATAAAAACAATGTTATATATTCAAATAATTTCTCCTATATCAATATCTCCGAAAGTTGCTTTTCAGCATTTGGTCATGAAAATTTTTTCAATGATGTTTTTGTGACCAGTCATATTATGGGAACATCCACTTATAATGTACTATTAATTGTTGTTGGTACATTCTTATTTTCATGAATATAAGAGTGTTAGACATTCCGAACCAAAATGATATTGGATCCAGAAATACCAGAAATATAAATTTTAGTATGCAAAAGGCATGAGAGTCACTCTCTCCTGAAATTACATCAGTATCATATAATCTCTAGTGATCAACGTTATCTATGTTATTGTGAGATCATTCAAATAGACTCTTATTTATGCATTTGTTCAATGGTCAGATCCCTCGTCAAACAACCATATTTTTCCTTAAATCATAGATGGACCTGTATACATGTCAATCAAAAAAAATTTAGTTTAAACGGAAAGTACGACATCATTTCATAATTATAAAAATTGTAAGAAAAATATGTTTTTAACCAAGTACAATTTTTTTGAGACTAAGAAAAATAATTTTTAGTGTCCATGATTATAAACACTTGGAGAATATAAATCATATATATATATATATATTTTTCAAGGAATTTGGATAATGAAATATTTGTATTTCAAATTCAAAATAATAATTAATATGGAATCTAAATTCATAGTAATTCGGAGTCTCAATTATATGGGATTCAGAGTCTGAATTATGAGGGATTTAGAGTCTGGATTAGGAGGAATTCTAAATCAAAATTCTACATAATTCAATGCATGAATTCAAAGGAATTGGGAATCATAATTCTAATAAAATCAGAGTACAATTATGAGAAATTAGAAGACATTGTTCTCTTGAATTAAGAGTCTAAATTCTATGGAATTCAGAGTCTGAATATTGGGGAATCCTGAGTCTGAATTCATAATAATTCAGAGTTGTAATTATAATAAATTTGGATACTGAATTTCTGAGTATTTGAAATATAAATTTTAGATAATTCAGAATCTAAATTTCAGATAATTCAAAATTTGAATTTTATAAAATTCAGAATCTGAATTTCAAAGTATTTGGAATCATATTTTCAGATATTTCAGAATCTGAATTTCAAAGAATTGAGAATATGTGTTTCGGAGTATTCAAAATTTAAATTTTCAGAGAATTTGGAATCTGAATTTCAGAGAATTTGAAATTTATAATCAAAATCAACAAACAAAATACTCTAAAACAAAGAATTTATAGGATTCTGAGGTTTTATATGTGAAAACCTTTTTTAGATATTAGAAATAAAAGGAGTTATTATAAGAGGAACTTTAAAATTAACAATGAAAACAAAGGTAAGGAAAATTTTTTATTGGGTAAGCATAATTTTTTATAATAAGATAAATCATAGAGGAAATAAAATTTTCTTTGAGATATAGTGATTGTTATTTTCAAAACATATAGGAATGAAAAAGTCATAAGGAATCCTTATTAACTCAACATGATGGATACATAAGGATTATGATTTAGGGTTACAATTATAATACCCATTGTAGTATATTTCTTAAATATTATAGGATACTCCTTAAAATATATCTCCATCCCATTACCCAGTGGATTGAAGATCTATAAAAACATTACTATCCCCCAATTTCTCAAGGAACCACCTATACTCATAAAAAATTTCCAAGAAACATAAAATAATAATAACATATAAATGTAGAATAAAATAACAAAAAATTTCCATATTAAAATATCTTTTTATTTTTTCACAAAGTCTCACACTCATAATAGAAAAAACTTAAATTAAAAAAAATTATAAAATTGTAAATGGATAATAATAACAATTAAGAAATATGAAATTAGTAAATTTCATAAATTCGATATTTGATTCGAAAAAATAAATTTATAATTTTTAGAAATTGATGAAAGGGTGACATTAAATGAGGGTTTCAAATAAATTCTCATTATCTTTTGTTTGAATAAGCACATACAATCATTATTTTCTTCTTCAGTATATCATCTCCATTTATTAATACGTTAAGAAAACTATGGGTGGCTTTTTGTCATAAATAATAGAATTAGAATTTGGAGAGTAATTAATAGAATAATATTTGGAAATCCTATGCAAAACAAAGCAGGGTATAAGGAGAATATTATAGATAATATATTGTTATGTTTTGTAAGAGATGGGTGGGGCACTCCAATAATTGTTCAATATGTTAATTTAATATAAATTAATTTTATAATAAAAATGTATAAAAATTAATTTTTTCAAATATAAGTATGAAATGTGTTGAACTACATTAATTAAATTAAAATTATACAAGTTTTTAATAAATTTAATCATTATCTTTTTATTTTACAATTTTATTAACTCCGTTAACTCAAATAGTGATTTGATATAATTTACAAATTGAGAGTTAATATAATTACATATAAATGTAAAAAATCCAATTAATGAGTCATTTATGTCATTTTAATTTTTACATCAATCAGTGGGATAGTTTTTTTATATTTATCCATTTTATATTATTTAATAAAATATTTCATAGTTCAAAATAACATTAATGTAAATATTTACACTATTCATTACATGAATTTTTAAATATATCTAATACTGATTTTTTTAACAGAAACTATTTAAAAACATCAATGGCCTAACAAAGTCATCTTGAAAAGATGTATATTACATTAATTATCTCAAATTATATTTATTTTAATATATTTAATATCATTTATTTTATATTTTGTTTTTTAAAAAAATTATTGCATCATCATTGTGAAAAAAATTAATTTAAATATTTATTCGATAAAACTTTAATGTAATTTATCAAGGTAAATTTACAAAATTTATATTTTAAATAATTATTTTTAGTTTAATATATCACTTATATAAAACATATTAAAAATATTTTCATTGAAGAAAATTATATAAATGTATTATAGTCTTGTAAGTGACAATATATTCATAGAAAATATTATAATGGATTATGTTTTTGTCTAAAATCAAACATAAAATAAATTTACATAGTTTTGGTGATTTTATAATATTTTAAATATAATTTTTAACCTTAATTAAAAAATTTACCCTTAACTCTGGTAATAAAAATTTCCAAAGTTACTCTTCATATTTTCCATAGATAAGAATTGATATAGTAAATATATTTGGACATTATGATTCAAAATATTTAATAAATTTTTTAAATACAAAATATATAATTAAATAAAAATAATTAAAAATTCATCATGTTGAAAGGGTGATAACATGTTATGAATGAGATTATATTTAGAACAATAACATGTTTTTAAATACAAATTAAATGAAAAATTTATTCAAATGAAAGAAATTATATTTATTGATATACAATTGAAATAATTATATTATAAATACAATCAAATATAAATTAACACTACAAATTATTTATAAAAATCAATATATTTTCAATTTAAATTTAGTAATTTTCTCTATTTATAAAAACATGAAACTAATATTAGAAATATAAAAACATAATCAAATATAAATATTGATATTAACATTTTAAATATGATGTTTATTTCTATTTATAGTATTTAAAAAATTATGGAAAACATATTTAAAATATACATCCCATCAAAATGGAAAAAATGATTTTTTTGATAAAATACATCTTTTGTGTGTAAAAAATCGATGTTTTCTTATACCATTATAGAAAAAATTATAATAATATAAAACCATAGATAGATTATATATTTCATTAGACTATATAATTATAGGAATTCATATATTTTATAAACACATTTTTAATATTTATATTTTTAAAAAAAACATATATCAATTATTTTTACAGGGGTTTTATTTTCATTTATAATCACATTGTCACAAAACAATTAATTCAATATATTTTTTTAAACTATATATTAATTATAATTTCATTATTATTTGTAAACATATTTCATTTATCTTTTATATAAATACCATAATAAATAATAATATTAATTTTTTGTTTAAACATAATGTGGTAGATCATGTACGCAATCATTAATTGTGTTCAAGTTATAGAAACAAGGGTTGTTTCAGTAACCCCAAATTAATAAAATTCATCATCTTGGTTTCATTTATGGATCAAATATTAAGGACTTAAAATTTCAAAAATACATTTTTTGAAACTAAACCATAAAATATCTGGTGATTTATTAACTGTTAAAAGGGGTAAGGAATGTTTTATGTATTATAAATCGGGGAGGTAATTTTGATTCCAATTATATTTATGAAATTTGAGGATCTATTTTAAGATATATTTTCAATGATTGTTTTATTCACTTACTAACATACCATAAGTGTTTTACATAACATAATTTCTATTCAATTAGTTATAATGGTTATTTTTTAACCCCATTAAACTATGTTAAATCATTTAATGTTACATTTTAATGAAATAGTACATTAAAATCCGTTTATATGAATTTATATTTCACCTATAGAAATTATTTTTGTGGTGTTATATAATATTGATTTCCATATACAGTTAATTTACTCCTCACAATTACTTGATTATCTTTGAATTAATAAGGGTAAAATACATTACATTACAATGGTACTATAATTGGACATTCACCGAGTAAGTGACATTATTCCATTGAATAGGGAAGTAATAAAAATACATAAATGAATTTCATGTAAGAAATTAACTATTAACCACTTATTTCTAATTATCAACAGGGTTCCATTGGGGAAATTATTAAATTTGATGTTTCACCATTAACATTTTTTTTCATTAATGATTTTGATATTATCATCAAAATTATTTACTCGCGAACTTACTCATAACCCATAAGTTTAATTTATCCAAAAAATATATATGTACTTATATATAATGTTGGTTCTGTATTGTATAATTCATTCATTCCATTATATAAAGACAAGATTGTAATAAATTAATGACTACTGGACCAATAAATATACCCTCTCTATAATAGTATCTATTAAAAGAAAAATGAGTTTGGTTCATTCTTGTATGAATTCCCATTTATTTAGATTCCTTGGTTGTTGTCTTACAAAAATTTCTTATCTTTAAAAAAGGCAATGAAGGTGTGTAATTGTTGTATAAAAGGGCCCTCCCTGTCTAACATTATGCATTCTATCACTATGAAACTAATTATTAGTAGCCATGTCATTATTTATTTTATTATATTATTTATGAATTTATTATAAGATAAATAGTTCAGTTTTATATAATTATTTAATTATTATTTTCATCATTTTATATTATTCATGCATTTTTAAGTCTATGATAACCTTTAGTATATGTTTTCCTAACAAGGAATTCAATATCACATATATAATGTTTCAATTTTATAATATATAGATTATAAATATTTTTATAAAAGAAGTGTCATGAAATATATAATATGTGGATAATTTATGTGATATATTGATTAATTATTATGGACTATGTAGTTCCTAATATTTTTTTAAACATTATAATTAGTTTAGAATGGAATTGTCTACATTAGTTAACATTGATTTGATAATTCACAAAAAATATAAACTTATAAAATATATTATTGTATATAATGATATATTTTATCAAAATCATTTTATTATGGTATTATTATATAATTGGTTTTATCTTATGTATCGTAATAGTGTTTAAATAACATTATTGGTTATTATTTTTCTAGTAAATAATAAATCATGATTCTTAAATATCAACAAATGTAGATAAGTTAATGTTGATGATAATTAAAAATTTATTGATATACCATTATGTTATTTATTTCGATGTTTTATATTTTATATCGGTAATGGGTTGTGAAAACAGATAATTATTGAAGTTCCTATAACATTTTCAATTTTAGAAAACAATAATAATATTTTGAAAATTATAGATACTATGGTCTCTATAAAATATCATATCATTATGGACACTAAAATGTGGATGAACCTATGGATAATCACTGTAAAAATGAATGGTTTAGAATAAAATCATAAACGAACCCCCGTGAATAATAATGAATATAATAATAATCACTAATAAATTATCCGGTAATACAGATAATGAATAAATAATGATTTTATTTTCTATGCATCAACAATGTGAGTACAAGATCCATACGGAATTATTCAATAGATCATGGAGATGATTTATATTCAAATATATAAAAATAAAGAATTAAATTCCCAAGGGGATATGAATTATTAATTTAACATTATGAAGGGAAATGGTATGTTCCCAATTCATACATAAGAAATTATGGCATATAACATATTTTAAATTATATCATTATTTATGTCAATATTTTAGAATCTATAAAATAATATTACTAGTATGTTATGATTAAAACTAATGTGGATGAATCTAATTTAGTGGGGTATATTCTACCACATATAATTTATTGTATTAATTTAAACGTATATAAATTATACGTTCAATAGCTCGCATCAAAAGAAACACTAATCCAAAACAAATATGTGGTACATTATATTAAAATAAAACAATAATTAATATATATAACCATTGTTCAGTTTACATTGAACTAGAATGTAGGAATATAGTTATTCATAAAATGAAATAAATATAGATCCATCTTTTAATACTAAATTATAAATAAAATTTAATTTTTATAAATAAATAACTAATGGGACGTCATTATGCCAAAAATAATTTTTTTATAAATTTATATTTGTATGTGATTTATTTAAGAGTGTTAAAATAATATTTATAAGATATGTTTTTCATATGAATAATATAATTTATAGATATTAAAAATAGTCGAACACTATTTTATTTTCAATTAATAGTTATTAATAATAAAAAGGGTCAATATATTTAAATTTTATTTCATGAAAAAAAATTCATTATAAAATATAATTGTCATTAAAAGTAAAAATATTATATTTAAATATCATAATTTTATGAAATAATATAATCATTTTGATTCAGAATATAATTATTGTATATAGCTTAATTTTTTCCACTAATCTAACACTGTTTCTTTTTTGGTGAATAAAGATTTTTTTGAAGATAAATATATGTTTTATGGAATTATCTTTTCATAATATATTCCAATAAATTATTGTAACCATGTAATCTATTAAAATTTTATATTTAATAAATTTTCTTAGGGAGTTTAAATATACTTAAAAGAAAATATAAAACCAAATATTATATTTTTTAAAAATAATGTAATATTATTCAATATTAAAAAAAATTATTATTTTATTAATTATATATGTTTTTATATGATGTTGAAGGAAATTTAATTTTAATTTTGTAATAATTAACTTATCTATTTCATTTAAATTATCTACAATTATAATTTTATGCAATCATAATTTCTCATTTTCAAAAACACATTTAATGAAAGTATTTTTCTCATTTTGTGTTGTTAAATGATAATTAATTTTAAACATCCAAAGAAGTTTTATTGAAAAAAATAATCAATTTTTGTCATTGGTTAAAAATTATTTTTGAATATTAATTTTTTTATTATACATTAAATCTAATTTAATTGTGAAAACATTCATGACCACGGTAAAGATGAAAAATTGTAAAAGTGAAAAATTATAGTGTTAAAGACATAAAAATATGTCTAAAAAGGATTTCAAATCAATGGTTGAGGTATTATTGAACATTTTCCATCATCAACTCATTTATAATCCAATTTATCTCCAAATTATGTGTTTAAAATCTTCAATATTTATTTGAAAAAATTAATTTTTAAAAATTACTTAGTAATCTATAATAAAATGGGCTCAACTCCCCTACAATTATCTACCCATTATAAAAAATAGGCTCAACTAAAAAATTTATGTAGAATAACCTACACTCAATTTACTCAACTTTTTATAATTTTCAATCAAAAAACCATGATAAGAATATTTATGTTGTTGCACAATGTAACACATCAAAAGGAAGATGAAATGTTTTCTACAGAGCCCTCTAAATTATATTATACTTTTATCCCCTAAAAATAACTCAATATATGATATTCGGAAAAAAAAATTAATAATGAATGGAAATAATATTATACTTCTATAATATATAATTTATTCCTTAATTCAAAACAATTAACAAAATGAAGATGACGTTATGCATACAAGTAGACTATCCACTGCAATCAAGAAAAACATTATTGATTTTCTGTGATTTAATTAAAATAATGTTTATAAATGTAAATTTACAGTATTATTATTATATTTAAAACATTATAATGAATAAATAATTATAAACCATTCACTATCTTTTTCCCCATATATAGAAAACAAACATTTCATTAGTGAGTACGTGCGATCCACCACCACCATGAATGTGATGTATTTCATTTTACACTTTTTTATTTTAATATATATATAAACCTATTATTAATATATTTATAACCATTAAAAAATAAATACTTTTATTCATATATTAAATTTATATTATTCCATATGAATTCCTTTTTGAAACATAATCACCCATAAATTTATGTTTCATCTTATTTTGGTCAGTTTACCAACTATTATGACAAATGTAATAAATATAAATATTAGATTACTATGAAAACAAAAATAACGGTGTCATTAGAAATTAATGTGAAAATAATAATTAGTTTAGGTTATATTAATTTTTATATTAATATATAACTTATTATTAATGTACAATTTTATTGGTAAAAAATATCTGAAACCAGATTATTGTCAATAACCTCCTCATAAATAATTAATAAAATGCATATGTAATGAAGTTCTAAAATTATTATTCATTTTAATAAAAATATTAATGTCTCAAAAATGATGTTTTAATTATTAAAATTGAATCTATAAATAGAAATTAGTATCACCATAATAAAAATATTACCAAGCAAAAAATAGAAATTAATAACATCTGATGATAAAAAAAATGTAATTAAAAATAGAATTGACATAAACAATTATATTAAATTTATAATAAAGGATATCTGTAGGATTAATTTTATTAAATATTTAAATATGTTAATTATTTTTATTATATATTTTGTTAAAGAATAATTTTCAAAGAGGGACTAATTTTAAAAGTTATCTACCTTGATATTCAATCTCACAAAAATGATTCAAAATACACAATATATATAACTTTATATAGTGAAACTAACATCCAATATTACCCAATAATTGTAGTTAATTTTTGCTCTATTTATTTTAAAATTATTTTCTCAACAACATCCTTCTATCCACTTTTTTCATTTCATTACTAATGTTTTATGTCTTTTTTCATCAAAATGTTTCTTCATTGAGATATGATGTGTTCTCAATAGCAGTTTCCAATTTATTTTCAGAATATATTGGATTGAGAACATTTTTACCCTACTTATTGAAGAAATTTTAATGATTTTTAATCGATTTCATGTTCAACAATTCATTAGTTATTCAATTTCAATGACAATGATAATTCCATCGTTTTAGTATCTATTTCATCTATATAAAAAAATTATTTGATCCCCTACTCTTTATTAGTTGGTGTATATATTCACATGTTGATATATATATAATGAATATATAATGCATTATATTATTTTATTTTATATTTTAATATATTTATTCAATATTGTCAAATTAATGTGTAACATAATATAACATGATATTTGATTACTCAATATTCATTAATTCAGTTAAAATTGTTATCCTTCGAACCAATTTCTATAGGCTGAATTAGTCTATCAAATTGTTATTATAAAATATTGTATGAATATTAATTTATATATATTAATATTAAATCTTCAAGAAAATATATTATAATGATTATATCATATTCATATCGTTAAAACATTAATTTTCTCCTCAACAGTACAAGGATTTCACATATCTGATAGGAGAACATTTCATTTGAATCACTACATTTCTACTGTTGGATATTCATATACATTTCCACAATATTCCAATGAATTGGGAAATATTAATAATGAACTATTTCTAACATTTCTAAGAGTAAAACTATTGATTAAATATATGTCGTCAATTGTGTGTTTCTATAAGGAATATTAATATATGTGGTTTATCAATAATCCTTATATTAATAGATGGCTTATGATCGTGTTATTCGGATTATTAGATTGGGAAAATATTGACATATAATATTTTTATTACTTGATTATTTATTTTTACTGTTTTTTAGAGAGTTCCATTTATGTATTTTGTAGATCATTTATTTCGATTATATAATGGATTAATTCGACATATTAGTGATGTGTTTTTTCAACAATAACCTATTAATTCATCCATTGAAGTATGGAGACCAACAGGACATGATATTTTGTGTATTACAACCCATTTATTGACAGATCCTTGTTTCAATATCATAGAAAGTATGGTTATTCATATATAGACTTAATGGATGTATCATATTTTCCAAATTATATAAAGATATCTAAATTATTTTTATTATCAAAATAAAACCATTTAATACAATGTATGTTATTCTATATATTGTTATTTAATCCATAGATTTATTTAAATATAATGGGATCAATTAAATGAAAGTGTTTGATTAATATTTTCTTCAATTCACATTATTCACAAATTTTTTATTATTCTATCACTACATAAATATTCTTTCTCTTGCTAAGTGTTTGAAATCATCCTTCATTGGTTTCCATTTTTTCTCAAGTTATGAAAAAATATTTCACACTATATGATATATAATAATAGAACATGTTTGGAATTTATAAGAGGTTTTTTGTAGTTACTATGGACTATGTATTTCTTAATATAAATAAAATAAGTCCATTATATGAGATATAAATGAGATTTATTATTTATATTTTTAAAATTATTATCTATAGACATGACCAAAAATGTTATTGAATAATTTTTGTTTTTATATTTTCTAAATATAATTTAATAATGGTATAGTGATGTTTTAGGAACCTCAATGGATCCCAAATTCAGAATATATCCATTCTATATAAAAAATATTTCACTGATAAAATCTAACCTAACAGAATTTAAATTTAGTTTAAATTTTCTTATTTTTTAAAATAAATTTTTTATTTAATCTAAAATAATAATATCAGCCCTCAAATTATAGTACGTTATATCACATTTAATGTCAGTAAAACCTCAATAATTGGTCCACTAAAAATCTTAATCATTCTAATAGATATCATAATCCATAACCATTGAAAATTAATTTATTGAATAATTTTGAAAATAACATGTGAAGATTTAAGGTGATAATGGCTCTTCTTTTAATCATTCCCTATAACTACCTAATTAATTATCAATGGAAAAATCTAATTATAAATTTTTTCATATTGTATCGTCTGATAAAATAAAATTTTGAATGTAATAAAAACATTAAAGTGAATAATTAATGAAATAAAATTTTTATATATAGTTTTAGAAACATATACAAATGAAATAGTTACATGGACATCAAGATAGTGAAGAAAAACTTATGAATAGTTATCTATCCAATGTAATAGTATCCTAAAAAATAAAATTAAAATTAAAATTTATTCATCTTATATGTGAAAATATTATAAAATTATATCATAGTATTAGTATGTAAATATTTTAATCATTATTAGTTATGTGTTGGTATATTTGAAATTGATAAATATATATTTAAAATTTTATAAATAATTTATTATTTTAAATGAAAATATATTTTCAAAAACTTTATTCAAAAAAAATTTATTATGTATTTTGATTATAAGATAATTTTATGAGACCATAATAAATTATTCTAAAAAAATTGAATGTTGGTTTAACATTAAAAGTACTATCTTAAATTTAAATAATGATTTTAACTAGAAATTATATTTATCATATTTTTACAATTATATTCAATATAATTTGTTCATTAAATTCTAATAAACTTCAAGATGTGTTAACGGTTATATTTTGTGATTTTCTAAAATACATGAATAATAGGGGAATAAAAAAATAAAATAATTTAGAGTATATATAAATAAATGAATTTTTTATTTATTTTTGAGTCATGGATATTATAAGTGACCATTTTTTAGAATCAACAGACATACATTACTTTATTTCATCTAATAACCATAATTATTTTATTACACGAAGAATCTAATAAAATAACGATTAAAATATAGGAAAAACTCTATGATCCTCCAATATTAATACCACCCCTCACCCCTCATTTCCTTCCATATGTTAGGCATTGAGACACTTATATATATTATGACCATTACTAATATCAAACCTCTTCCCATCATTAAATTGTATTTTATTATCAAAAGACAAAAAATTATTCCCTTAAAGAGGATCTTAAGAAAAATAAATAATGATCTAAAAAACGGTTCTATTATCATTGATGTTCTTTTCAAGTCCATTTACATTATTTTCTGTCCTCTAATATCCTCATATAAAAGGAATGGAATCTAAAATTCTTATCATATACTATAATTTTGTTATTATTTTGAAATAATTCATCATCATAGTTATTTTCACCTCCTTTAATCCATGAAATGAATACATCATTTGAGATGTTTTAATTTATCACATCCCAGGATGATGGGTTTTCAATTTCAATTTCCACATATAATTATAGTAATGAATCCATTTAAATTTTGGAACCTATTTATTGTATATTTAATATATCCAATGTATTTTTTGGAGTCATTTTGTTCTAGTTTTATAAATTTTAAAATAAAACTATGTCATTCTGAGAAAATTTTCTCAAAATAATTTTAGCAATTATCGTTAATGATTTATCTAATTTATTATCCTCAATTGTTAAAAAAATTTATTTTCATAATCTAAAATACCAATAATAACATATATATTCACTTCTCAACATATATTCTCATTATACATTATTTTACATACACATATACTAGTAAACTAATAATGAATACTTCATAAATCTGTACACCCAAACAATGAAATTGAATTTCATAACCCACCAAAATGGACATAAATGAACGTAATAATTTTTTTTCAAATAAAATCAATCTATAAATATTTATTTTATTATTAATTAATGAATATAATTTTATTATTCTAGACATTTGGATTTTGAATAGATTTTATTTTTGACATAAGCTAATGGTTTCAACCAGAACCTCCATTATTCCAACATATTATTCATTCACACTTTTTACATAAATAAAATTCACATTTCGTATTATTTAAATATTCAAAATTATGTTTATATGTTCTTATATAATTTATCAATATCCATTATTCTATTTTCTAGGGATATAAATGTTTTTAAAAGGATACAAACTCAATTATCCCCCATAAAAATGCCCAACTTAAGGAAACTATCAGATTTCATACCAAACATTATTTGTCTTATATAATATATTTTTATTCACCATTATTTGTCATAAATAAAAAAATTTATAATGGAAAACAAATTTTTTCAATTATTTTTTATAGAAAAACTTATTTATTTCCTTTTTAAAATAATATTGATATCTTTCACTTAAACAATACAAAAATGTTTTATCTATAAACAATAATAAAACGCTTTTCAATCACAGTTGACCAAACTTATCATGATATATTCCTATATTCTATTATAAATTTCCATATAAAATTTATTTCTTTTCTTTCATGTAAAATTTTATGATACACCCATCTATTATGCTTTAATCATGAGTATAATACCCAATTCTTTCCAGAGGTAACCCTTACAATTATGTTTCATTACTAATGTATGATTATTTATGTGGAATTCATATTCTTGAAAATATATTTATGGGCTTTCCCTGATATCACTCAAATACATTAGTTGGTTTTTATTCTAATAGATGTTATGTGAAATAATAATAGTGGTTATCCTTTAATAATGATCCATGGTAAACGTCTTGCTAGTTAGCCTAGACTTATGCTCTGTTATGTGCAATGAACATTGATTATTGGTGGAGTCATGTTTTATGTTGCGTTCAAATTACTATGATCCAAATATTATATGATCACATTTTATGATATTGTTATTTAATATCATGTTCCATTCCTTTAATATCATTATAATATTCCTTCAAACAAATTTATTAAGATTGATTTTAATTTATATTCTCTTACTGGGATTTTAATATCATTCTATTGTTCATGTTATCCCCATGTTATCTTATAAACATGTGAGGGATCACTCGATGTTATGAAATATTTAGGATGATTAAATAAAAAAATTCCTTATTTTTGAATCAATATGTTTAATTATATAGCTAATATCTTAAAATAGTAGACATTACGATCCTTTTTATAAAATTTGATGTATAATTATTGTTATAATGTTTTAATGACATGTGTAAAAGGCTACAATTTCTTTTGCTGGTTTTTGAGAAAAAAATTTGTTATTTATAGAGATAAGGAATAAAGAACATTAGAATAAAATATTGTGATAATATTTTTTATAATCAATAGTACCTAAATTTCGATAAGTGTAGAGTAAGTGGTTTATCAATAAAATAATTTCTTCTCTAGATATAGAAATTTGATGTGGTTCTAGAATATTAGTACCCAGAATTCAAAACATCTAGCACACCATACAAAAGAGGAAATTGATTCATTGCAATTGGTGGAATTCAAGAAGATGATTTTAATAAATATTTTCTATAAACCCATCATACACAAATGGAAAGAGAGTTCCATAGACATAATATGGAGGAAGATGATTCTATCGAGGCGTCTGAAGAATACATTAAAAAGATTTTAATATATTTCACTATCTTCATCATAAATACCAAAATCGATATTGACCTCTTATTTAGCAGACTAATTCCAGGTTTATAAAAAGCATTGGTGAATAAATACATTGATAGTTATGAAGATATATATTGTTGTTCCTTCAAGGTGGAAATAGAAATCAAAGACTCTTAGTGGTCTAATGGGCCAATGGGAAAACAAAATTGGACATAGAGACTAATATAAGTGTTTTAGAAAATTAACATGATGATGGTTATAATCCTGAAAATACCATGTGTAAAAAATATGGTAAGAAGCATCATGGGAATTTTCTTAATGAAACTACGAAATACTCAAAATGTTGAAGAATGATGAATTTGGCTATGATATATCGAAATGATATGAAGTGTTAATCTAATTTAGAAGAATAAACGATGGTTTTGCACAACACTCAACCTATTGTGAATTGTTTAAACTGTAAGGAAAATTGTAAATTTTCAAACCACATCCCAAATCCCAGTGTTGTCAGTGGAAATCATCCAAATAATGTAAGGAAATAAGTGATGGAATATGATATCACAATTGCTGAGGTGGTCTGGGAAACTATGTGGTGACCGGTACACTACTGATTTATTCTATAATAGAGAACATATTATTTTATTTTGTTTCTACAAATTTATTCATATCATGTAATTATAGTATAAAATTTCAATCACAACCTCTAAATATGGATGTTGAGTTCTCATTGGAAACAAACAATGTGTAAAATAATGAAACTAATGTTTATAACCCCTCCCCAGTTAATTATTGGGGGATGAACCTCCAAAAAAATATTATCGGACTCTATTTAGTCGATTTAAATCCTATATTAGGATATGATTAGAAATCAATATTCAAATCCAACATTAAAAATTCGGAAAGTGAGATCATTCTTCGTATCCCGAACCATCATCCACATTCAAACAAGTTTAATGATGAAGTTGTATATCATTCATAATCATTGTCTTATGTATGGAGAATTTTTTCCTAACAGAAATCATATATAACTCGAATGATTTAGATATAGGAGGAAATCATGCTCTACGATATGCCCATCGTGGGGGATTACACTAATGTATTCCCTGATGAATCGAATTTTCTTAGGATTGACCGGTATGTTGAGTTCTGAATTGAATATATTCCTGAATCACTTCCTATATCATTGAAAGAATATTTAATTTCCACCATAGAGTTGAAAGAGAAGAAAAATAATTTATAGGATAATTTGAATAAGGGTTTTATATTTTTGATAACTTCACCTTATGGTACACCATTCCTATGAAATAAGGTGAAGGATGGATCAATGCACCGCTATATTTATGATCATGAGTTCAATACAATCACTATGAAAACATGTATCCCCTCACATGGATATGTTACCTATTCTCTCAGCTACATGGGGAATGCTATTTCTATAAGATGAAAATGAGGTTATTATATCATCAACTAAAGGTGACGAATAATGATATTACAAATAAATCTTTTAAAACAAGGTATGGACACCATGATTCCATAGTTATTAACTTTGGACTCAATAATGATTCTACAATTATCATGGATTCAATTAAATTTTTACATGGATGTTAACATGAAAAATTTGTGGTAGTATTTATATATTATATTCTAATATACTCCAAGAGAAAGGAAGAAAATGAGAAGTATTTGAATACATTGTTGAAGTCATTTCTATGGGATAAAAGTTATGAATTTTCTAGTAAACGTTTTTTCTAGATTGAGGTGTTACGATTCTTGTGGATGGTTAACAACATCAATGGGATATTTTTTTGACACTTCTGTAATAAAGGAAATCAATGAGTGGCCGAAAACAACATTGGTAAAAGATATCCATAGTTTCCATGGCATAGTTGGAAATTACTGATGATTGTTGAAGAACATCTCATGATTTTCAAACCCAATTACCAAGATGACATGGAATTGAGTGAAGTTTTTTTCTACTCAAGAATGTGAGGAAATAATTAAGGACCTAAAATGTTTTCTTATCACTACTCCAGTACTAACATATTCGCCAAGTGGAGAACTCTTTCTAGTGAACAATGATGCTTCAAAAAATGTATTAGTCATTGTACTGTTGAAAATTTATAATGTGGAATCATATGACTCATGGATGTTGGAAATCCATGACAAAAAATTTCCCACGAATGATCTAGATTTGGAGGCTGTGATATTTGTGTTAACAATGTGTCAGACTTATCTCTATAGATATTAGTGTGAGATAAATAAAGATAACAAAAGTCCATGAGTATGTTCTATGGACATCAAATTAGGATGGCAGCATCATATTATTATTATTATGTTCTTTTAAAACAATAATTTCCACTATATTATCTGAATGTCTCTATATGAATCCCTTTATTTGGAATGGAGACGAACGCTGGCATTATCATATGGAGTCAATGAAAATTAGATTCTAGGACATTAAATGGTCGAGAAAATGGTGCAAAAGGAGAAAGCCATTCAAATGCATATCAATTTGGCCCAATGATGGCAAACTATTTACACATACAGCCATTGAAGAGGTAATTAGTTCATGTTGGAGACATGGTATTCCTCTAAATATCTATTTGGAAGACGATCATGATATTTGAGATGAATGGAAAGATAAGTCACACATGCATTGAATACTTAAATATTCATGATCATGCTAGAGAACAAGCCTAACATCTATAACTTTCACCTACCATTTCTAAATTATACGATGTATTCCATGTATCCCTCATAATATAGTAAATAATATATTTGTCACATGTACATAATTTAGAAGAGGTATAGTTGGACAATTATCATTATTTCAAGGTGTATCCAGGGATGAGTTTAGGTCATAGTGATAATGTTGTATGAAATTAGACTACTCACCTAGTAACAGTTCTATGGTGGAACGATTTGTATGAAGAGACAATATGGTAACTGGAGGAAGAAATGTAGGAGAAGTACCCACAATTGTTTTCATCTAATAATTAAAAATGAAATTTCAAGGGATAAAATATATAAGTGGTGAAGAATGTAATAAGACAATGTTTTCTCCATGGAATGGAATTATAATAATTATTTGAAATAGTATAATCAAAATAAATCACACTAAGAACACAATTAAAACATTATAAATCCTTAATTTAGGAAATAATAGGTATATCTTGTGGTTAAAGAACACTTACCAATGAAATAGTAAATTATCTGTTAGAATATTAAACTAACCCTTATTAATATCAAACTACAAAATTTAAATCAAACATAACCAATGATTTTATAAATAATATTTATCCATATTATTGGAGAAAATATGATATAATTATATAATATTATAAGTTTTTAAATTTTTTGAAAATTATTAATTATGTGTTGATATTTTTGTAAGTCATAAATATTTATAAACAATTTTATATCTATTTTAATACATTAATATAAATTGAATTTTGAAAATTTTAATTTTAATTTTATTTCTTATGTATTATTAATATAAGGAAATTTTATCTCACCTTAATAAATTTGTCAATGTGTTGGAAAAGTTGTTTTACATTTATAAATTTTATTTTTCTATTAAATAATTTTTTATATTGAAAAATAAATGTCTCCTATATAAAAAATTATTTACATATAATGGTGTCCAAATATAACTTCTACATATTGAAATATACTTATTGTTATTTTATTGGATTTTTCTAAAATACATGATTTTTTGGTGAATGGTGAAATATAGTAATTTATTGTATATGTAAATAAATAAATTTTTTAGTCACGAATGATTCATGGATGATGTATTTGACCAATTTTTAGTATAAATAAAGCACAAATTACAATAGATAATATCATAAATCATAACTATTTCTTGTATTGGAAAAAATAACAAAATACTAATTAAAATAATGTAAAAAGCCTCCACTCCTCCACCATAAATACAACCCCTCAACCCATATTCTCCTCACACCACTCAAGCCTTGTGAATTGACTATATTCTACCAAATAATTTTCTAAAACCTATCCCCCATGTCCATGGTATTTTGGAATAAAAAAATTCAACAAACTAATCCCTTATTTTGGCTCTCAATAGGATTGAACCAAGATGTAATCCCCTATACTGTTTTCCTTCCATTTATGTGCATCATCCATTACATTATTTTATATCAACACCTCTACTAAAATGAAAGTTATGATATATACACTACTATAAATATAATATAATTTATTTATACTAATTTAATAATTCAACATCAACTCTTATGTCCTCTTCGTTTATACATGAAATGAAAACACAATCCGAGATGATTTATTTTATCAAATTCAATGATGGTGATCATTAAATTTATATTATCATCATGAATTATGGAAATCAAATCATTTTTTATTTTTAAAATAACTTATTATCTATGTAATATAACATATTTAATGTTCTATAATCATTTTTTTACAAATGGTACTATTTTATAAAACAATACAAGTTTTTTTGATAATAAATACAGAAAATAATCAAAGCATTTATCATTAATTATTTATCTAATGAATTATCCTAACATATGAAAAATAATTTTTTTTTTGATTTTATAAGTATATTAACAATATATATTATCATTTATATAGTATTATACCTATTCTATTTAATTTTCCACACTCATATACATGTAAACTGATAAATAAAATTAAAGAAATTAATCTCCTAGACAATGAAATTGAATTTCATACCCCACCAAAAGGGAAATAAATGAAAATTATTAAAGTTAAACAAATAATATAAATGTGTAAATGGAAATATAATTACTAATTATGGAATATTATTTTATTTCTTAGGGAATTAGCATCTACTAAAGAACCATTTTAAACACAAGGTAATAGATTATACCAAATGATCCATTACTCCATCAAGTATATATTTCTCTCTATTTTACCAAATTCAATTAGATATTTTTATAATATAAATCATATAATTGTTGTTTCTGTGATCCAAAATCATTTATCAAGATCAATTCATCATCTTTCTGGAAAACAATATATTTCTAAAGATACTCATTTTGTCATTAAAAAATCCTAATTTGAAAAAACAATTATACAAAAAATTATTCCTTTTCCATTTTAAAAAATCTTTAATGTGTTCCCTGAAACTGTATTAAAATGACTTATCTCTAAAGTTTATTAAACATTATTTTCACATCTGTTTGACTTAACATACCATTATATATTCTTATATTTAAATAATAATTACCATGTATGATTTTATTCATTTCATTCTGAATAACTATTACAATATTCCAATTTATTATGCTTTTGACATGAGTGTGATACCAAATCCAATATATGGGTAACACTTATGTCTATGATTGATTTCTAATGTATTTTTATTTAATTGGAAGGAATATTCATGAACATGTGCTAATATGGGACCAAAAATAGCACTCTAATACAAAGGGTAATTTTTTTCTCATTAGACATTGTGTGCAACAGGCTTGTTAGTTAGAAATTACGTATGTTAAACGTACAATGGTGTCGGTATTTAGCCTTGACTCCTCATATGCTTTGTGAAATGTTATTATATCATGATAAAAACAGGTTTTATGATTCATCCATAGTCTTATGAATCCATTTTTATCTGATATCTTGTTAGGAATTCATTATGTTCAATCATGTATGAGTCATTTTTATATCATTATGTTATTTATTCTAACCAATGTGTAATGATTTATGTTAATTTTTATTCCCTTACAGGTATTTTTAGATTATAACATTGTTCATCTATTCCTCGTGTTATCCTATGAAGATGTTTGGGATCAATGGATGTTATAATATTTTTAGGAAGCTGAAACAAAATATTCTCTTAGTTTTGATTTATGATGCTTAATTTTGTGGCTAATATCTAAGATACTATAACATACTATCCTTTAACTATAATTTTATGTATAATTATACTTAAAATCATTTAAATACATTTTAAAAAGATTATGTTTTCTAAATTATGTTTTTGATGAAAAATTAATTATTTTTCGGTTATTAGGAAAATGATACATTAATAACAACTCTAGGGATTAGACTACGCATGAGAAAACATCACTAAATTATGATAAGTATAAACAATGTTGTTTATCAATCAAGTACATACAATACTGAAAACTACATGTCAATTTGTTTCGATCAAAAAAGTACCAAAGAATTAAAACACTGACAATGTGTTTTGAGCCTGCATTATGGTAACCTGGTACAAAACAACAGGCCTTAGTATCCACCTTGTCTAACAATCCTTGTGTATTTTCTTCAGTAAATTAATAATCTTCTTACAAAACACTATTATGGGAGAAAATAAAATTCCTCTAATATTATATGTTATTAAAAAAACATGGATAAAATAGATTTAATCCTAGGGATGAATAAGTTAGGATATATATTTTTTATGAGTTTACCCTTTTGGGTTTAAAGTCTACTTTTCATAATAATTGTTTAAGCCACCAAATTGATGATTATTTTTCATAGAAAATGGTAGGAAATATAACAATACATTCCAAAAATCATTGTGTTCGGGATTGTGAGAACTCTCCCAATGAAAAAAAATATGATGGGAATGATTGAAGAAACTTTTATGACAGTACTTTCTCCACTAGCTCATGTTATAAATAAAAATATGAATCATATATAATTCCCTCTTTCGAAAAAGAAATTTATTTTTTCCATTGAATTCTTCATGTTGAAAATGTTACCCATGTTTAGCGGATCTTACAATATCATCCTTGATTTGTAGTGTGTAAATTATATTGAAATGATATTCTCTATTCTAAATTGCTTAGAAAAAGTGAATGTTCTTCTTGTGTTCTATTATTCTGATTGGGAAGTTGGTCAGTGGTGGGCACTGATCAAAAATATGAATTCAAGGGAGGAAATTTATAGCCTGGATTGTGTAAAATTCCATAAAATGTTTTCAAAATATTTTTTTCCAAACACTCCATCTCAAAATGGAATGAGAGTTCCTCGGTCATAGGTAGAAAAAATATGATTATATCAGGTTGAATGAAGAAAACATTGTTATCCTTGAATGAAATGCCTTTATCTTTATCATGATATCTTAAATAAAGGTTTATCAATTCATTAGCGGACTAATTTTGAGTGTATGAAATGTATTGGCACTTTGAGAAATAGAAAGTTATTAAGAGATTGTTTTTTTGACCTTGTGGTTGAAATAGATGTCAGAATCTCCAAGAGGTCTCAGGGGACTTGTAAAAAAAAGATGCAAATAGAGACTAATATAAGTGGAGAAGAAATTAAATCACTTCTTGGAAGTAATACTTAATATTCCATTTGTCAAAATTGTGTGGAGAATAATCCTTGGAATTATCCAAAGGAAACAATCAAAATATTCAAATATAGAAGAATGAGACATCTAGATACGAAAAATTGAAGGTAAATGAAGAGTTTCACTAATGTGGAAGAATGAAGAATAGATTAAGTCAATACTTATCCTATAGTGTAGTGTTTCAACTGTATGGAACCTAGGTGTTTCTGAAACCAATTCCAAAATCCCAAGGAGGTTAATGTTTTTAATCAACATCTTCCAAGGGAATAAAGATGTTCATATGCTATCAGAACTACTATGGTTGATCTAGACAATGATTTGGTGATATTTACACTATTTATTCATTCATGAATAATGAACATATTATTTTATTCAAGTTCTACGCATTCTATAATATATTTAATTTTTAGAAGAACTATTGAATCAACACCTCAAAATTTAGATGTTGAGTTATCTATGATAACTGAAAATGGGAAAATTACTACATCCAAAGATTATAAGCCCTCCATGGGTAATGTTTTTGGATTAAACCTCACATCATATCATGGCATGGTCACGTTGGGTATTTTAAATCTATAATGGGACTATATTGGATATCATTATAAGAAGACAACAATGAGTGTCAGGATTTGGAGATCACTCTTGACATATCAAAGCATCCTCCAATTATATATTATTGTAAGGAGTAAGGTAAATCGATTTCTGAATCATTGTCTCAAGTGTGTAAATTATTTCACTAAAATAAAACAGATCTATATAAAATTATTGAGAGAGAAGAGTGAATCTGGCACAATGATATGCTCATAGCAAGGGATTACACTAATGTATTCGCTGATGAATTTTATGGACTTCTACATGACAATGATATTTAGTTCTCAATTGATTTTATTCCTAGATAACTACCTATATTAACAAAAGAATGTGGAATGGTCATCGTAGAGCTAGAAGAGAATATAAATTAGTTATAATATAATATAGATAATGGTTTTATATTCCCATGTGCATCACCATGTGGTGTACATGTCCTCTTATTTAATAAGAAAAATATATCAATATGCATATGCATTGATTATTAAGAGGTCTATTAAATAAAAATAATGAACATGTATCCCCTACAATGGATAACATCCTTTTTTGATAAGCTACATGGATCCAGTTATTTAACATGGGTGGACCTTCAGTTTAGGATATAATAAATTAACTTCAGGGAATGAATAAATTCACAAAAATTCCATTCAAAAAAGGTATGGACAATGTCATTTTATAATGACACCATCTGGATTTACTATAGATCCATTAATATTTATGATCTAATGGAATATTGTGTTTTTATTTTACCTCAATATTGGTGTGGTAGTCATTATGAATGATATTCTGATATACTCTAATAATAAGGTGGAACATGAAGATCGATTTAGCGTAGTGTTGAAGGAATTTTAATGGGATAAAGATAATGAAAATTATAATAAATTTTAGTTTTAGATGGATTATAAATCATTCATGGGAAATTTCACCACCATCCAAGGTAAATGTGTAAAAAATTACATGAAAAAAGGAATTGATTTGTGGAATTGAACAATATATGTAAAGTATATCCATATATTCCTTGTCCTATCTAGGAAATGGGGCGATTTATTGAAGAACAACTCCTGATTTTCATACTCAATGACTAAACTGATATATATTTGTGAGTAATGATAGTTTTGACTCATGAATATGGGGAAATCATTAATATGAAAAAAGAAGCTTATCAAGGTTCTAGTACTGAAACTATCAGCAACTATTGAACTCTTTATGGAGTACAATGATTCATCAAAGAAGGGATTAGGCTACGTACTTATGAAAAAAGATAAAGTGATAGCCTATACCTCAGGGTAGTAGATAATACATGATAAAAAATATTCCAAACTTGATCTAGGTTTGGTAGCTATGATCATTGTGTTGAAAATATAGTATTATAATAATTATGGGGTGAAGTGAGATATATTTATTTTAGTAATAATAGTGTAAAATATATATTCAAATAGAATGATATTAATATGCTCTAGCGACGATGGTGGGAGATCACTATGGATTAGGACTTCTCAATTCACTAACATCATGTTATTAAAATAAGGTGGTCGATGATCTATGTTGGATGTATCTGGAATGTTTTTCAATTGTGAGAATTGAGAAGGTTACATTATTCCTAGACCAGCAAAGGATGGTTATTGGAATCATTAATGGTGGAATATCATCAATCCTTTCTCAAAATATTTGTCAACTGTCCCATGTGGGGAAAATATATTATTCTCAATAAAATGGTGTGTAAATTATAATAAAGGAAAAAGTTATCAAGAATAGTTATTCATATTAGTTTATAATCGATAAGGATGGTGTCATAATATTTGTATCCTGACTAAGTGCACCATAAAATCCAGATATAAAGAATGAAATTTTGAAAGACACACATAATTCAACATTATCATTCACATAAGGAGTACAAAAGATCAATCAAGATCTCTAAGAGAACATTTAGTAGTACAATATGAAAAAAGAGATCACTGAATATACATCAATGTGACTAGTATGTTGTCAAATGAAGGTTCAAGGAAAAATCACTAATGGGATGATACAACCATTACACATAGAAACATGAATATTGGAAAAAATAAATGTGTACATTAACAATGGAAAATAAATACATCTCGATGCAACAAAATAATATGGTTTGTTGTGGATCATCTAATAAATACATGTAACATTATCAAAATATGATAGTAAATTATAATTCAATAAACATGTATGGATATACATCAAAGAAGTTGTAATTATAAATGTTTTACAACTATCAATTGTATCCAATCGAGAAATGAGATTCAACTTCATATTTTTGAAATGTCTCAAACATGCTCTAATAACTATGTTGTACTTCTGTATGGAAAATAATCCTCAAAATGATGGAAAATTTGAGGAAATAATTAATACACTGGAATACATATTGTGGACATGTTCTATAGACTTTAATGAAGGATGTGGCCCAAATCCACCTATATTTTATTTATCTAACAACAATAGTTTCTAATTTCATATCTTTATGTCCCCATATGAATACCTTAATGGGAGAATCTGATAAACATTGGCGTGATGGAATAATGTCAGTGAACATATACTGCTAGGATCATAAATGGTCAATGAAATAGTGAATACGGTTAAAACCATTATGCTGGACATCATGGATTCCCAATGTTGGAAAAATATTTATGTATACAATTATTTATGAGACAATGAGATCAATGGTGGTGATATGGTATTCCTTTGAATATATTCATTGATGTGGATCATGAGATTGAAGAAGAAAGCGATGCTAATTCTCATGAACATCATCCCCTTCATGATGGATGACTGTGTTAGAGAATTGGTATGTTGACAATATGTTCCACCTACAAGGTATAATTTTCACAATGAATTCCATGTATCCCTCGTAAGGATGTAAATACAAGATCCATCCCATGTATTGACTTCTTGGGAGGTATAGTTGGTGAATCAAATATCATATAAGGTGCACACAGTGAAGATCTTGGATCATAGAGATTATTTCCTAGACAACCAGACTACTCACATGGTAATAGTACTATGTAGAATCCATATGTACAAAGAAGAATCATGGGAATAATAGGAATCAAGGATGGTGAATTATACACACCTTTTTTATCTTAAAATGAAAAATGATATTTCTATGGAAAAATTTAATAAGGGGGGAGGAATGTAATGACTCAATGTTTTATAAATAGAATTTCATTATTATAATTTTTTCGAATTGAATAGTTATATAAAATAACATTATTAACATAGTGTGAGCATTATAAATGATTAATGAATGAAATAAAGGGTTTTTCTAGATGTTAAGAATCATATACAAATTAAATAGTTACGTGTCATTCAGAATAGTAATTTAATACTTATGAATAGTAAAATGGCTAATGTAATATTAACCACGCCAATTAAATTAAAAAATATATGATTATCATATATATATGAATATGATATAATTATTTTATAGTATAAGTAAGTAAATATTATAAAATTATTAATTAAATGTTGGTTTTTTTGTAAGTATGTAATTTTTAATTGCAATTTTAATACAAAATAAACAATTAATGAAAATTATTCTAAAACTTTTTATTTAGAAATTTTTTGTTGTTAAATCGTGAATATAAGACAATATTATATGACCAAAATAAATTATTCAATGTGTTAAAAAATTATTTTTTGTTTTTAAAGTTACATTTTACATATAAATAATTATTATAATTAAAAAAATTATAATATATAGAACTTTTTTATAAAATGGAGTAAATTTTTTAAATCTACACATAGACAAATTGTTTGTGTGATTTTTTGGGATTTTTCTAAAATTTATGAATTATTTCAGAATAGTGAAATATGATAATTTATATTTTATACAAATAAATAAAAATTTTAGTCATGATTGAGTAATAAAAGATGCAACTAATGATTTTTTTTAAATTCACACGCACACATTACTTTATAGAGTCTCAATAATCATCACTATATATTTTATTGTTCAAAATAATAAAATAGTGATTAAAATAATGTGAAAACCCTCCTCTCATCCAAAATAAATACCACCACTCTACCCCTCTTCTCCACAAACCTCTCAATACAAGATCGTTGAAAACATTCCACCCAATTCACTTAAAAAACAACCCCACTTCTATGATATTTTTTTACTAATAGTCAACAACTATTCCCTTAAGGAGGATCTTAAGAGTAAAGTATCAAGACGTAAAATCCTCTCTCTTTTTCAATTTCTTGTCAAGTTACAATGATTTATTTTGTATCCTCACATTTCATCACAAAAATGTATTTAAACACAAGTACCTTAAATATATATATGAATTTTTTTTCTATTGGAATAAATAGTAATCACTTCCCCTTTCCATTCATTTTATACTTTTAATTAAAATACCAGCACAGTTTTGTTAATTTATTACATTTTTTAATAATGTGTGTTAAATTTATATTTTAGAATTCAATTAAGGTCAATAAATCAATTTTATTTGGGAAATGTATTATTATATATGTAATTTATATAATTTAATGTTCTATATTCATATTTTTGAAATCAGTATAAATTTATAAAACAAATAAAGGACATTGTGATCAAAACCACTCAGAATAATCTAAGTGTTTTCATTAATAATTTATCTATAGAATCAAACTCTCATATATAAAGAGTAGAAAAATAATATTCTATAAGTACATCAAAAACTAATATATTCAATTATGGAAAACTATCCTCATTATAAATTATTTTCCATATGTATATACAAGTAAAATAGTATTGAAAAATAAGGAAATAAACACTTCCAAATGATGTAATTTAATTTTATAACCCACTAAAAGGGTCTTCAATGTATCTAATTTTTTTTCAAAAATATACATGTGAAAATTGTTTTTTAAATATTAGTTAATAATTATAATTTTATTATTCCTAAAATTAATATCTAGTGTATAATCATTTCATAGAAAAGTTATGGGATTATACCCAAACATTCATTATTCTTTCATTTTATTCTTTATCTCTTTTTACCAAAATAAATACATATTTTCTTGTTATGTATATATTCTAAATTATGTGTGTATGTTCAAACCACATTTATAAATATCCATTAATCCATGTTTTTATTTATATACATGTTTTCAAAAGGTTCCCTACTCAATTCATCCAGATAAAGCATACCCCATTTAGTGGAACGTCTCGAATTATTAACAATTTTCAAGTGTGATAAATAATATGTTTTAAGCCACCATTTTTTTATAAAAAAATTAACATCGAAAAATTATTTGGTTCAATTATATAATTATTCAAAAAATTATGGGTTTATTATTTCAAATAATCATGAATGTTTTACCATAAATCGTACTTAAATTCTTTATCTCTATAGTGTATTAAATAGTATTAAAACTAGTTTGAAATCACATATCCTGATATATTCGAAATTTCCATTATTAATTTCCATGTATGATTAAATTACTTTCATTAATGGCCACTTTTAGGATACATCTATTTATTATTCATTGGACGTGATTATGGTACCCAATTTTATCCATTTGTAACCCTTGTGTTTCTGACTGATTACCTGTATATGAATATTTATTTGAAAATAATTTTCATGAAATTGTTTTTATGGTATCTTCTTGATAGTGTTCCAAATCATTTTGTAATTTTTATTCTAGTGATACATTGTGTGTAATAGTCTTGCTGGTTAACCTTGATTCATGTTTCATGTGCATTGGTTTTGGTGGTTAGCCTTCACTCATTATCCAATTTGGGCAATTGTCATTGAATCATGCTAAAGTCATATTTTATGTTTCTATAACATTAATATGAATCCATTATTATATGATCACATTTTATGATTTATTAATAATTATTCAAGTTACATGCCTTTCTATATCATTATGCTACAACATCTAACACATTTTTTATGCCTTATTATAATATTTATTCTCTTATAAATTTTTATAGATTATTCCTTTATACTTGTTATTCCCATTTTTTCAAATATAGAGGTAAGGACATATGTTATGTTAGGAGATCATTGTCAAGATTAAATAAAATGTCTTCTTATACTGTAATCATGATGTTAAATTTAGTACCTAATCTCTAAGTCACAAGACCTTATGTTACCTATCATGTAATATATTGTTCAAATATTCTTAAAATAATGTTTTTACATGTATAGAAGACTAGGGATTCACTATCCCATAATACATAGTTATATTTCATATTAATTTAATCATTCAACAAATCATGCATCATCATGTTTCAACATTAACCTGAAATGAATGATTAAGCAATAATATTTTAATTGTACATCATTCCTTGTAAGCTATATATTTACTAAAATTCATTATTTTAATATAAATTTCAACATAACAATAAAAAGTTTATATTCACACTGACCATACATAAATATAACTAAAAATATATTAATCAACTCTTGGATTAACATAACATCACTTGAATATTTCATCCCATTAGTGCATGACCTCCATGTATCCCACCATCCAAATCTAATACATTTCAGTAAAATCATACCAATTAGCCGCATTAAAAGTACAATAGATCTTCATAAACAATTCATATAAAAAGTAAAAAAAATAATATATCTTGAATAGATATTACAAAAAAATTCATATAAATTGGATTCAATATTCAATAAAAATCACATAAAATATAATGAATTTTAAGTAACATTTCATGAAAAAAACAATTTTAAACTCACCATATGGATTGAAATTTAAAACACGAAAAAATTGAAAAAAAATATTTATACATATTTAATGGAACAGTAGATCCAAAAAACTTTTTTATAATTATGAAATCTAATTAACAAGTATAATAAACTCTATCATCTTAAATTTCTTCTATATGACAAATAAAAATTGAAAGGAAAAATGGTTTTGGTAATGTTTTCCTTGAGTATCCATGACCATGACTGTAAAAACATATGGAAACCCTATGAAAATATTTTAATTTGTCTATGGACCTATATCTACTATATATCAATGGTCCCAAAATATATTTTAATAACTACACCATATAACCAACCAATTTCTATAATTAGATATTACAATTGTTTTAGTGTTCAATGAATAAATTCTTGTAATTTATTAATAAAAATAACAACATTATTTTTAAAAAAAATGAATCAATATAACACATTATGAGTTGTGATTTATGGATATGGTAAAATTAAATATTCACAATTTTAGCATTCCTTGATTACATGAAATATGTTCCACTACTATAACGAACACATTTACTCACATTTTCTCATATCACTGATCACACTGGATAATAAATATGAATAAAAAAATTAATGTAAATGTATAAAATGGCTCTATATATCCTATATAGAAGGAATTATCTATTTCGAAAAAACATGATATATTTTTTTTTGTACAAGAATATTGTAAAACATTCATTTCGGTGGATGCTACATTAGTGCCAAGTTCACTTCTATCAAATAAATGATTACTTAAAACAGATTTATAAGGAATAAATTTCAGTCTAAGGGACACTTCATGTTATTCACCATAATAAATTACATCAATGAAATAAATATCAACTATGGACAGTAGGGTCTTTTCATAAAAAAATCGTTTAATTGAGGATATCTAAATTAAAAATAAACAATATAATCCCTATTAAAATAAATTTTCATACACATAACCATCCTCAAACTAGATGAGATCGAATCCTTAGTGTTAGGGTTGAGCACGTGTCCATCTAAAAAGAATAAAATAAATATAATCTCATCTTAATAATTAATAACTTAAAAAAAATACTCATTTAGTTCTCCTTCACTAATATGAAAAGATAGAATTGAATATATACATTTTTTTAAATCATTATAACACAACTGATATGATAAAAGGGACTCCAATTTTTATATCTTATATACTTCACATATAAACTCAGACATATAATTAAATTTTACATTTATTTAATAACTTATTCATTATTTTTTTGCAATAACTATGATGCTAGAATCTTTTTTCAAACATTTTTTATTTAATCAATATTAATTGATTGCATTATGATTAAAAAATTCACATTATTAAATTAATTCAATTATAATAAATTAATTCAATTATATGTCCCAAAATAAAAACAATATTTTATCATTTTTAATGTAAAATATAATATTTTAGATGTTCTATAAATCCTTCAATCAAGACCCAATACCTTTCACTGAGGTATAATAACCAATAATATCATTTAGAATGTGTTGTTATATCATCCACTAAAACATGAATCCCTATAAATTTTTATATCATCAAAATCAAAAATTCTCTATGAAGACCCATAATATTTATACATATATATTTAATATTTTTAGAGGAATAATCATTACCTAATATACAGATCCATGCATGAATATTATAGGTGTACTAATTTAAAAAACAAGGAAAATAGAAATGGGATCATAAGAGTCTACAATTATGTTCTCCATAACATTCACACTTATATGCATTTATTAAATAGTAATGTTCTTCATAATATGGTAAAAATAATACCTAAAATATTGGGAGATAAAACACACAATAATTGTAAACATGGGAGACATTATTGAAAACATTAATTTCATATGAGCATTAAGGTATTAGAAAATGGTCATCAAATATAAAATTAAAACACAAAAAATAATAAATCATAATAATGATTGATATTATAAATATTGGGAGTTCATAAGACATTATTCATAATGGAATGAAATAATAGATGTCATGTGAGCATAAAAATAGAATAATAAATTAATTTTTGGAATACACGTAAGATTATAACTATGTGAACTTGTATAAATACAAACATACTCACTCATCAATGTATGGACATGAAATAAGCCAACCAATTAACATATTTACATATAACAAGGTCCAAAAATAATTTTATATCCATGAATTATAGGTCTATGAATACACATATGTACATAAAAACCTGTTCCACACAGATTGTTATGTAAATGAAGGCCATGTAAATTTTTTGTAATATGGAAATGATGACTAATTCCAAAAGGAGTTTTATATACTAAAAAACCAATTCCATACCCAAAACCATGAATATTAAATTAGGTTCACACATATCATATTTACATTTGAGTTATTCTTATATGAAAAATTCATTGTGCAGTGATATAGGAACCAAACATCACATTATTAAAATAATAATTATATGTTCCACATTATTATAATAATTTCACCATACTAGAACCCATGAATGTAAATTGGATTCATAAATATTTCATAATAGAGCAATCGGTGGAAAAAAATTATTTTTCATAAACATTTCAAAATTTCATTATACATTAACATGTGGAAATGGAACATGATTCAAAAACAACTTTTCAACATTAAAATATAAATCCATATAAATAATAAATATTTCGTCATTTTATCATCTTCCTAATAATGTATAATTTACAGGAGGGGTTCTTATATTGTATAAATATAAATACCATTAAAATATCTTTAAATAATTGTTTAGTAAAATATAATGTACATTTCAAAATAATTTTTTAATATTTTTAAAAACGTTTTATTTGAAAAAAAGGAATACTTTCTAAAAGAAGACATAAATATTTGGATATTTATAATGCTGGGCAATTCCCTAGATTCATTTTAATTTAAAAAACATTCCTTTTATAAATATGTAAAAATTCTAAAAGTAACCCGTTAGGAAAATGAAATGAATGTTAAATTTAAAAAGTACTAAAAATTTTTATATATTAATTTATTTAATCATAGGTTAATATAAATTTTCTTTATTTAATCATCATTTTAAACCAAGGATTTTGAATAATATGTTTTTTCAATTAATGTGTGGAATAAGGTAACATCTCTGTAAAAACACATTTCTATATGTAGAATAATTTAAGTGAGGAAAATTAATAGAAATGTGTATTTTAATAAATATTATAAAGAATATGTAAATTTAAGAATTTCATTACTGTTATATAAAAACATTTAGTCATCTAATGTTAAATCAAATCCATTTAGATAAAATATGAAATTGTAACACAATAGTATTAGTTCATTGGCATCATTTGAATCGTAATCCCCAATAATTATAAATTTGATGATGGATATGTAAATCCATATAATTTTCATAATAATTATCATAAAATATATTAATAGTAATTATACACAACACATAATGTAAACATTATGTTAATGTGGAATGTTTCTCATAGAGCTAAAAATGTGACGGCAATCCCTTACTCTTAGACGTACTTGGTTGAAGGGTTCTTTAAATTACAATATTATATAATTAAATTATAATAAATCATTATCATATTCATGTACATGATTACTATATCATGTATTTTCATTATATATGTGTGTGTTTTTAATCGTCTATAAAGGTAATTACAACAAATTAATTACACTATTCATGGAGACAATAGGTTGTTCGTACACTTAGGTACTATTTTTATTTTCTATAGAATAGAACGTAATAAGTATAAATAATAATATAAATTTAAATAAAAATTATTATAACATTTAAAACCTATATATTAATAAAATACGTTATTACTAACATCATCATAATTTAGAGATGAAAAATTAATCATAACATATCATGTAGGTGGTTGGTCACTTGTATGCTCTTGAGATGTTATCATTTTTAACTGGTTGTGATTTTATGTAATATTGTAATTTCATAGAATTTAATGTATTTTTTTATTTTTATATAGATTTTTTTGGACTAGCATCTAAGGCGGAGTGGGATTCTCTAACACGGTGTGACCGAAAAAAACATTGAAAATTAGCTGAATATTGATACTTTTCAAGAGAAATTTTACTATAAAACATGAATAAAATATAGATGGATTCCAAGATACAGAATATAAGGCCACCATTGAGTTCAAAAAATAACATTTATAATAGGTGTTACTTATCCTTGGTCAACAAGGGTCATTTATGAACTAATCCTTCATGTGCATAAAACAAATAAAATAATTTAATTATTTTATTGATGTACGATTGTAGTGAATTGTTTAATTAAATGTATCCATATTTATGAATTTGTGGGATTTAAGCATAACACTAAAATGTTGGGAGGATCATATAAATAGAGCTCTGGGAATCCTTTACTATGAATAATGAGAAAACAATGATTGATCATCGAAAGACATTGATATTGAATGATATTTCCAATGAATGCCACATAGATTCATTCTTCATGATTGATTGATTGAAATAGAGTTAGGAAGTCTATTTCAAATGATTAATTCCTTGATTCTGAATTTCTGTGATGAACTAAAATTAACTAATGGATGGAAGGGTTTTATTATCAATCGTGCTGTGGAATAGATTTTTTGTGGGGTTCATATAGTAAAATATAATTAAATCTAATCAATATATGTATATTTGAATTAATCTTGATCGACATGAAAAATGATTGAGGTTAATTACTATAATTGTTTTTTTATTTTCTCCCCCGATTCATCTTTTTATTGCATACATTATTTATTTGTACTATAACATGACTTTTCATGATCAATAATTCATAGAACACTCATTTCATGGAGTAAAAATATGATGTCGTAGATATAAGTTCAACATGACATGTATGATGTGTGATGATAAATAAGGAATGAATCAGAATACTAATGACACCATATTTTATGTTCTTGTATGTTCTTCAGTACAGAACAAATAACTGTAGTGTGATCCAATTTCTTCACAGATATTGAGAAGGAACAAACTCTTCAACTATGACATTCCATGGTTGACCTTTTATCATATATTTCATGGACAATCATTTATCATATTGAAGGAAGATCAATGGATTGGATGTGTGGAGGAATAATAATGATTACTAAAAATCCCATAGAATACAATGTGTATTCTGATCAAGCACAACAGGTGGAACCCCTTGGATATGGTGTTTGGGTATGGACAATGTTATGGATCATGGGTTGTGTGACCTCGGTCAGATGGAATGTGACCATACCTGAATGACTTCGTGTGTACTCCACAGAGTACTCGAACATGTGTAACCATACACTGTTTGTAACACCTCGAGATTTTATGAAAAATATTCTTTTAATTTCATTAATGTTATGTGCTACACCAAGATTATCTTGCGCTATATGCAACACCGTATTAGCTTGCAGTATACACAACACTATTCTTGGATCGTGTTACACACAATTTTGATAATAGTTATTCTACGAAACACTGAGTATATATATATATATATATTCAATGTATAAATGAAATATGGTTGGATTCTGTTATACGAAACAATGAAGGATTCTTGCGCAACACGCAACCATGACTTGGCTTGCATTTCACGCAATCGGGACCTTCCTCGATTGTGTGTGTTGTACGCAATACCGGGTTTTACTAAACAACGATATATTATTATAATATTGTTATGAACTAGCCGTTATGAATAGTTTTAACTAATTTTTTAATTTTATAACATTATTATTCATCTTACACATTTTATAGAATATGTTATAAGAACAAAATAAATTTTTCGGGTAAAATAAATATTTTTAAAAAAATGCAGTTTTGCCACCTTTTGATGGCGTACCCACATTAAATCTAGTTTTTTACATGTTTATAAGTTCAATTTGACAAAATATAATTCTTCTTTTGAATCAGGATATAAAAATTTACCTTAGATAATGTGTTGATATTTTTCCGATAACTTTCATATTTTAATGAATAGTAAAAACACGCTATATTTTAATTAAAAACAACTTTTTTCATCGTAATATCTTATGTCGTTAAATTATAATATTGAATGGGTTTAAAGTATAAATAGAATATATTTTTACCATTTAATATAATGTATGTCATTATCATTGATTTTACCTTTAATTCGTAGGTTAAATCAATTCAATCTTTTCCAATGTTTTAAAGAAAATCCTGTTTTCTTTCGACAACAGGATTAATTTTAATTTAATTTCTACAACTTTTGTGTATTGAATTTGGAAAAATGTATTCCATATTTGGAATCAGTGGATCCAAATTATGTTAATAAGCTACTTTTTATTTTTGGAAATTATGAATAGTAACTACGATAAATTTTATTTAAAATAGTTAAAGGTAAATCGAATAATTAAGGGTAAATATATTATTTTAAAATTACCTTAACAAATTTCGAAATCCTATTTGTTGACTAACAGTCGACCCATATCAGCTATGGGTCGGATTAGATTCATTTAATTAAATTTTGTCAATGAATATAATTTAATTAGTATTAAAACCAAAGAATGTGACAACATGTCAATTTCTTAAATCTTATAAGTATAATAATTTTAATCTAGTTATAAAATTCAGGAAACTTCGAAACTAAATAGTCTCCAGAAATCTAATACAATTATCTACATCATAGGAATTTATTTAGAATTTTTAGGGATTAAATAAGTATCTTTTATTATGACACAATGATGATGCAGTAATTGTCTTATTAATGAAATATTCAAATAATTGATGTTATAAATGCCCAAATAAATGTAATTTGAGACATTTTATGACATAAAATAATTTTATAGGTTAATATTACATGTTATTGTTGATTTAAGTAACTTGGTTCGTACTTATCATTCTGTTATAAATTTCATAAAAATCATGTACCAAATAGTGTCAAAATTGACATAAATTAGTTTTTAAAACTAATATTATATTATTAATTTTTATTTTATTCCTAAAAATCTACGTTTCTACCAAATGACTTATATAAGATTATATATATTAATAATAAACAACTTGGGGTTTGTTTGGCTTGATATAGTAATTTTATTAACCATATAGTGTAAGAAAACAAAAAGACACGGTAAATGTTAAATTATTTAACTTACAGTTAAATCTAATTGATAAGGTTAAAATAATTACATAACTTGTCTAAATCCTATTGGATGAGATTATTCCGACCAATACACACTTTAGCTTCGAAATATGACCCTTTGGAACCATTATACACCGAATTTTACCTTAATATAAAATAATATTTTGAGATTTTCCTAAGGTGCCCCTCTCCTCCCTTATAAAAGGGCACCTCCTCCCTCTCTTCCTCACACCACATTGAGGCGTAAAGCTCTGCCAACCCCTGCCAAATTCTCTTCTACACTTACCTAGAAACATCCTAGAGGTTCTGGTGTTCCTCAAAGACCAATTTTAGTGCCCCGAAAGGAGATCTCAAAGAGGCTCTTCAAAGAAGAGGTAAATGTCTGTTACCAATTCTTTCAACATTATTTCTTCTTCCACTTCTTCTTATTAGGTTGTTTCATTATTAAGTAATAAAATAAGTATCTATCATATACTGATATGTTATTATAATTATGAAACAACCCTATTTCACCATCTATTCATCCTACAGAAAACGAAATCACTGCGCGTGCGTACGTACGGAATACCGTCTCCACGCTGTGGTGTAATCTATTTTCCAACACTACCTTACTTGGATGGGTATAATGGTGTAAGTAATTACTATATAATACTATTGTAAAGTGATATTGATTCTGAAATAGTATACATACACTCCAATACAATTCAACGATCATGAGAACGATATCATCGCTCGTGCGTACATACGGACTACCGTCTCCACGACGCGATGAGATTCATTCTCCACATTAACCATTCATGAGTGATTATAAAGTATATATATAATAAGTAATAATGAAATATATGACATAATAATAACAATGGATTTATGTGTATATATATGTATTTCATCTACTTAATTCTATTCAACTCAATAAGGAAACAAAAACAGCGTTCATGCGTACGTACGGTCTACCGTCTCCATGAACGGTGTATTTATTTCCATTTACTGATCTATTATATATATGTATATTATGAATATATATTATATATAAATCATGTTTTATATTCTGTAATTATGTAATCCTGATCTATGTAATTATATAAATAATTACAATTCAAAACACGGACGATAAATGAAATGATTTTACCCAAAACGCTCTTTAGCATGGAATTTGCAAAAGAACGGGTAAAATAAAGTCATAAGTGAACCATATATGATATCATAACAATTAGAATGATTATGGAATAAGTCAATGACATTATTTAAATCATTATACAGGAGTTTTGGACACTTACGAAGCAAATCGGACCTAAGGTAAGGGAAATATCACAATCTCATTTTTATCCGAGATTGTTTATAATTTGGAATTTAGTGGGGTGTATATTATCATCCACATAAAGGTTTCTTCAATATTTAATATTAATATTCTTCTACAATAGTTTATATTCAATTTTACCCTTCGGTGAGTTTTTAATAAAAGATATGAAAGGAATCTTTTTTCATTTTTTCATACGAGGTACTTTTTGAATTTTCCGACAAAATTATGAGAAGAATGTTTTTTTAACTTATATGGCATGAAAGGATTTTTAAAAAATTATTTCCAAGAATATTCCCATAAAAGTTTTTATGTTTATTTTTAATCAACTTCTTTTAGTTTAGAATTGTATGACATGTTAAGAAGGGAAAAGTGTTTTTGAAGTAGAAAGGATATTTTCCTCAGGAATGGAGTTCAAGAATTTTATCAAAATTATTATCTATTTAAGATAATAAAGGGTTCTGTTTCAATCCCTATTATTACATTTATTTGATTATATTGTGATGGAATTATTTTTATGAATTCCTTTATCTTATATGAATTGTTTTATGATGTCATGTTGTTTAAGAATCCCATTTTTATTACATGGGTTATGCAATGATGTATGATTTATGATTTTGTGGCACACATAAGAATGGTATCATTATGAGATGGGTGGTACCTATATCTCCCTCCAATTCATTGGGTAAAATTTTATATCTCATGAGATAGACATGGCTAGAACGGTAGGTTATACCGGTTCAGGGAAACGGGACTGAAACGAGGGTGACTCGGTTCAGAAATGTACTTTTTCCACTAAGATAGTCTTGGAAATGAGTCTTGACTAATAAGATATGATTCTCTGTGATTATGTGTGTATGCCACAATGTTTCAGGTTTTTCTGTTATGATTATTGGTATTACATTTCACTACTATGATTTATCCCATGCTATGAAATTATGATCTCTTTTGCAGGTTTTGATTTCCAAACGTTATGTTCTTATGAATATGATGTGATTGATATTTCTTTTGTTTACCATTACTGAGCATTTGAGCTCACCCTTTTATGTTTTCATTTCCCCAGGATATAAAGAAAGGTTTTAGGTAAAATAAAGGAAGATGTTTATGGGATATGTTGATGATCTTTCACCACGATTAGAAGATTATATTCCGAGTTTCCAAAGACACTAAACTATTAAAATCCATGTGTGTGTATTTTTGTTATGTACTAAGTATTCCGCAAAAGTAATGTAATGTCCCTATACGTTAAGCTTCGGGTTTCTACAGTTGGTATCAGAGGAAAGGTTTAGTCAACCTTTGGAAACTAGGATGTGAAAACGTTAGTGAGATCCCTAGAGATATTTCTAAGGTATGTCTAGTGATGTCCCTAAGGATAAGTATACGTATAGGATATAATCATAGAACTATGGTAATGATATTAGATTAAACCAAAGATGTTAGATATTGAAGTTACTCGACCTTTATTATGATTTTTTCCTCTCACACTATTCTTTTTGGGTTTTAGAAAATGGCTGGAAACAAGATGATTCACGATAATGGAGGATATGATGGACAATGGAATGATATTCTTAATGAGCAACCAAATGAAATGGGATTTAAAAGTCCAAACATCATTATTATTCTGAATCAGCAATCTCATAATATGATCAATAAAGTAAAATTTGGTATGTTTCCTGACTCGTCTAATAAGAGAAAGATGGAGTTTCATGATGATCATGGATGAATGAAAGTTCAATTTCCCCTATGTAAATCATGTGGGAAGAGGCATCAAGGAGAATGTTTCAAAGGAACTGGGAGATGCTTTGGGTGTGGAAAAGAAGGACACAAATCCAGTAAGTGCAAAGGAAAAGGATCAGTTAACACCATGGACAAGGATAATGGTATTGCTACGACATGAACAACGATTAGATGTTTTAAATGTGGAATGTACGGGTATTATGAAAACCAATAACCTAAGGGAAAGTCTCATGAAGAAAATCAGTATGGTCGTATGGGTAGTATTTATGTTGATGATGATGAAGAGACTACAAATGATATGTGAGATGAAAGCATTGTTGAAGCTTGATCAATGGTTTAAGAATTTAGTGGAATGATTACATGTTTATCATGTGTAATGCTGTATAAGTAATCTCATGGTACTATGGAATAAAGAGATATCTAAGTATTGTTACACTATTGTCTTTCCTTGAGATTTGAAAGTGTATGATTAATGGTACCAGTATCCATGAAAGATTATTCAGATATTTTTGGAATGTAGATGATATGCGCACAATGAAGGGATTAGGAGAAAATTAAATGTTTGATAGTATTAATGAGCTCATGACTGATATAAGGAAATAGTTATATCATGGTTTGAGTATATAGAATTTTTGGTTTTTGGTATGTGGAATGCGTTAAATTTTGACAGCACTCATGTTTTTACTAATATTCAATGGGTATTCATTTTTCAAGAGATTACATGATTATGGTATTCACATGACTGGAATGTGACGAACAAGATATATGAGGGATAAATGATGACATTCACGTGATCATTTTCTCTATACTATGAGCTTGGACTTAAGTATTTTGGATAAACCTAAAGATTGGAATGGATTATGTTGGACATAAGTTAGTATTTTTTAATGATAGAACCTTTTTTCGATATTATTTATGGGATGATATAGTAATGTAGTTTTAGAAACAGGACAACCTGCGGTACGGGCGACAGCACATCGTGTCGGACAAGCCTGTGGGAATCAAACCCACAACCGAAGTGCGACTGGCCTTTATTGCCTACCACTGGCCTACAGGAAGTCCCTGGTTAGTATAAACTAGTTTTATTTTATTAATCGGTATGATATATGAAGTGTAAGTTCATTTTTTGAACCATATACGATTAATCTAACCATAAGATGGACTTATAACTTTTGCTAACCTTTTGATTGAATGAGATGGAATGACCCATTATTCTATCACATTATCTGCTTACACCTCAAAAATAACAAATTCAACTTCATTTCTTTATGGGATGAAGTGAAAATTGTTCAATTCACGAACAACAGTGAGATTGTACCAAAATCATGCAAGTATTTATTTTAATTCATCAACTTTAGGGAAATGATCTTGAAAACCAAAATTTTTTTCCTAGTTCCCTTATATCTGATTATTCAGATGGTACCTTAGATCATCAAAAATCAATAACTTTGTGATTGTAGGATTTTTCATAACCATGTTCTCTACCACTCTCTATCAGAACATGATTGTTAGATTTTTCTTCCATATACATAATTTCACATATGTTCTACTATGTGGAAACCCATTGATGAGTTAATTTGGGTAACCATTACATTTCATACTTTAGTTTTTAAAATCCATGTTTTGGTATTCCTTTTTACGATGTGGGTTTCTATTAAACAAACTTTCGAGTAGTAAACCATTTATAACCCCGACGAATTTTGAGGGCGAAATTAATTTTAAGGGGGGTAGAATGTAACACCACGAGAATTTATGAAAAATATTCTTTTAATTTCATTAATGTCTTGTGCTACACCAAGATTACCTTGCGCTATACGCAACACCATATTATCTTGCAGTATACACAACACTATTCTTGGATCGTGTTACACACAATTTTGATAATAGTTATTCTACTAAACATTGAGTATATATATATATATATTCAATGTATAAATGAAATATTTCGGGATTCTGTTATATGAAACAATGAAGGATTCTTGCGCAACACACAACCCTGACTTGGCTTGCCTTACATGCAATCGCGACCTTCCTCGATAGTGTGTGTTGTAAGCAATAATGGGTTTTACTAAACAACGATATATTATCATAATATTGTTATGAACTCGCCGTTATGAATAGTTTTAACTAAATTTTAAATTTTATAACATTATTATTCATATTACACATTTTATAGAACATGTTATAAGAACAAAATAAATTTTTCGGGTAAAATAAGTATTTTTAAAAAAATGCAGTTTTGCCGCCTTTTGATGGCGCACCCACTTTAAATATAGTTTTTGAAATGTTTATAAGTTCAATTTGACAAAATAAAATTCTTCTTTTGAATCAGGATATAAAAATTTACATTAGACAAAGTGTTGATATTTTTCCGATAACTTTCATATTTTAATGAATAGTAAAAACACGCAATATTTTAATTAAAAACAACTTTTTTCATCGTAGTATCTTATGTTGTAAAATTATAATATTGAATGGTTTTAAAGTATAAATAGAATATATTTTTACCATTTAATATAATTTATGTCATTAGCATTGATTTTACCTTGATTTCGTAGGTTAAATCAATTCAATCTTTTGCAATGTTTTAAAGAAAAACCCATTTTCTTTCGACAACGGGATTAATTTTAATTTAGTTTCTGCAAATTTTGTGTATTTAATTTGTAAAAATTTATTACATATTTGGAATCAGTGGATCCAAATTATGTTAATACGATAATTTTTATTTTTGGGAATTATGAATATTAACTACGGTAAATTTTATTTACCATAGTTAAAGGTAAATCGGGTAATTATGGGTAAAGATAATATTTTAAAATTACCCTAAAAATGTCAAAAACTTATTTTATGACTGAAAGTAGACCCATATCACCTAAGGGTCTGATTATATTGATTTAATTAAATTTTTTCAATGAGAATAATTTAATTATTATTAAAACCAAAGAATGTGACAACATGTCACTTTCTTAAATCTAATAAGTATAATAATTTTAATCTAGTGATAAAATTCATGAAACTTCGAACATGAATAGTCTCCTAAAATCTAATACAATTATATACATCATAGGAATTTATTTAGAATTTTTAGGGATTAAATATGTATTATTTATTATGACACAAAGATGATGCAGTAATTGTCTTATTAATGAAATATTGACATAATTGCTGTAATAAATGCCCAAATAAATGTAATTTGAGACTTTTTATGACATAAAATAATTTTATAGGTTAATATGACATGTTATTGTTGATTTAAGTAACTTGGTTCGAACTTATCATTCTGTTATGAATTTCATTAAAATCATGTACCAAATAGTGTCAAAATTGACATAAATTAGTTTTTAAAACAAATATTATATTATTAATTGTTATTTTACTCCTAAAAATCTATGGTTCGGACAAATGACATAGATAAGACTATATATATTAATAATAAACAAGTTGGGGTTTGTTTGGCTTGATATAGTATGTTTATTAACCATATAGTGTAAGAAAACAAAAAGACACGGTAAAAGTTAAATTATTTAACATAGAGTTAAATCTAATTGATAAGGTTAAAATAATAACCTAAACTTGTATAAATCCTATTGTATGAGAGGATTTCGACCGATACCCACTTTATCTTCGAAATAAGACCCTTTGGAACCATTATAAACCGAATTTGACCTTAATATAAAATAATATTTTGAGATTTTCCTAAGGTGCCCCTCTACTCCCTTATAAAAGGGAACCTCCTCTCTCTCTTCCTCACACCACATTAAGCCTTCAATCTCGGCCAAACCCTGCAAAATTCTCTTCTCCACTTCCCTAGAAACATCCTAGAGGTTCTGTTCTTCCTCAAAGACCAATATTTGTGCCCTAAAAGGAGATCTCAAAGAGGCTCTTCAAAGAAGAGGTAAATGTCTGTTACCGATTCGTTCAACTTTATTTCTTCTTTCACTTCTTCTTATTAGGTTGTTCCATTATGAAGTAATAACATCCGTATCACTCAAATAATTATATGTTATTATAATTATGATACAACCCTATTTAACCATCTATCCATCCTACAGAAAACGTAATCACCGCGCATGCGTACGTACGGAATACCGTCTCCACGCCGTGGTGTAATCTATTTTCCACCACTACATTAATTGGATGGGTATAATGGTGTAAATAATTACTATATATGACTATTGTAAATTGATATTGATTATTAAATAGTATACATACACTCCAATACAATTTAACGATCATGAGAACGATATCATAAGTCGTGCGTATGTACGGACTACCGTCTCCACGACGTGATGATATTCATCCTCCACGTTAACCATTCATGAGTGATTATAAAGTATATATGTAATAAGTAATAATAAAATATATGAAATAATAATGATACTGGATTTATGTGTATATATATTTATTTCATCTACTTAATTCCATTCAACTCAATAAGGAAACGAAAACAGCGTTCAAGCGTACGTACGGTCTACCGTCTCCATGAACGGTGTATATCATTCCACTTACTGATCTATTATATATATTTATATTCTGAATATATATTATATATAAATCATGTTTTATATTCTGGAATTAAGTAATCATGATATAAGTAATCATATGAATAATTAAAATTCAAAACACGGATGACAAATGAAACGATTTTACCCAAAACGCTCTTTAATATAGAATTTACAAAAGAACGGGTAAAATAAAGTCATAAGTGAACCATATATGATATTATAACAATTAGTATGATTCTTGGAATAAGTTAATGGCATTATTTAAATAATTATACAGATGTTTCAGACACTTAAGAAGAAAATCAAACCTAAGGTAAGGGAAATATCACAATCTCATTTTTATCTGAGATTGTTTATACTTTGAAATTTAATGGGGTGTATTTTATCATCCACATCAAAGTTTCTTCAATATTTAATATTTATATCCTTCTATAATAGTTTATATTCAATTTTACCCTTCAGTGAGTTTTTATTAAAATATATGAAAGGAATCTTTTGTCGTTTTTTCGTACTAGGTACTTTTTGACTTTTCCGGCAAAAGTATGAGAAGAATGTTTTTTTAACATATACGGCATGAAAGGATTTTTAAAAAATTATTTCCAAGAAGCTTCCCTTAAATGTTTTCAAGTTTATTTTTAATCAACTTCTTTTATTTTATAATTGTATGACATGTTAAGAAATGAAAAGTGTTTTTGAAGTAGAAATCATATTTTACTCAAGAATAGAGTTCAAGCATTTTATCAAAATTATTTTACATGTAAGATAATAAAGGGTTCTGTTTCAATCCCTATTATTACATTGATTTCATTATATTGTGATGGAATTATTTTTATGAATTTATTTATCTTATATGAATTGTTTTATGATTTCATGTTGTTTAAGAATCCCATTATTATTACATGGGTTATGCAATGATGTATGATTTATGATTTTGTGGCACACATAAGAATTGTATCATTATGAGCTGGGTGGGACCTATATCTCCCTCCAATGCATTGGGTAATGATTTTATATCTCATGAGATAGACATGGCTGGAACGATAGGTTATACCGGTTCAGTGAAACAGGACTGAAACGAGGGTGACTCGGTTCAGAAATGGACTTTGTCCACTATGATAGTCTTGGCAATGAGTCTTGACTAATAAGATATGATTCCCTATGATTATGTGTTTATGCCACAATGTTTCAGGTTTTTACGTTATGATTATTGGGATTACATTTCACTACTATGATTTATCCCATGTTATGAAATTATGATCTCTTTTGCAGGTTAAGATTTCCAAAAGTTATGTTCTTATGAATATGATGTGATTGAAATTTATTTTGTTTACCCTTACTGAGCATTTGGGATCACCCTTTTATGTTTTCTTTTCCCTAGGATATAAAGAATGTTTTTAGATAAAAAAAATGAAGATCTTTATGGGAGATGTTGAAGATCTTTCACCATGATTAGAAGATTATATTCCGAGTTTACAAAGACACTAAACTATTACGATCCTTGTGTGTGTGTTTTTGTTATGTACTAAGTATTCCACAAAGGTAATGTAATGTCCATGTACGTTAAGCTTCGGGTCTCTACACTGTTACAACACATGTATTTATAGAATAATACTTTTTCATATATATTAATATTTTTTATTAAGGTATTAATTTTATGATAAATTAGATGCTTTTTCCAATAGCTTACATGACATGCAACAACGGTTTTCTCTTAAATATTACATTTCTCAAAACATTGTGTTATACTAAAATATAATACAATTATAATATTATTATTCTAAATGATAGTTATCTATTAAAAATTGGAATGGAGGGAATGAATATTATCAGAATAATTATAAAATATTTTATACAAATTGTTAAATATAGATTCATTGGTTACCAAATTTATTATAAATGGAAATAAAAACCAATTTAATATAATGAATTTGTTTTTTATGAAAACCTATTCAAAATAGAATAATTATGTTTATAAAATCATACCAATCATTGTGGATTTTTTTCAATGAAAAATTAATTTTATATATTCAATGTAATGTATTAAATTCATCTAATATGTTTTGTATATATGATGTAAAATGATTTTCAATTCTTCAGATAAAATAAATATTTTTTAAAAAATTTAGTTTTTACACCTTTTAATGGATAACTCATTTTATATAAAAAAATTCACTTTTAAATGTTCTATTTGAAAAGATAAAATTATTCTATAGAATTAGGAAATTAAATTTTTCTTTGGATTAATATATTTTATATTTCTGATATTGTTCATTTGATAATGAATTGTGAGAAATACTGCATTTTAATTCATAACCACTTTTTCTTCTTATTTATTTGTATAGTTATATTGTAATTTTAAATTGGTCTTAAATAATAATTGGATTTTATTTTTATCAATAAATTGAATGATCATAATTGGATGTAATTTTACATTTGTATTGGACAGAAAACAAGTCAATCTTTTGATATTTTTTACGTCTTAAAAACCTTATTTTTTGTTTTGACAATGAGAATTAATTTTAAAATAATTTCAGCTACATAAATGTAATTATTTTGGAAAATGGATTGATTATTTGGAATCCAGAGGTACAAAGTTTGTAAAAAGCCACCATTTATAATTATACATTATTAATAGTACGTCTGATAATTATTTTATTCAGCATGGTTAAAAGGTTATTCTGGTAAATATGGGTAAAAAATAATATTACCATAATACAAATCAATCATGAAACATGTAATAGTTCTATTGGATGATATATGTCTGACCACGAGAATCATTGGATTTATTTTTGGACCTCATGGATCCACTAAGATGTGAAAGAGATATTTTATAAGAATTAATTATATATAATGAAAAATGTAACCTAAACCTGTGTCTTTTACTAAAACAATTTTTATGTGTGGTTATATAAGTGATATTTTCAACTATTAACAATAATTATAATGATACATTATTTTATATATCATTTAAATTTTTTTAATTTTTAGACTTTAAATAAATAAATATATTTAAGAAAAAATGATGATGTACTGATTACCTTATTATTAAATGATTCAAACAAATGTTCTTATAAAAATAAAATGAAATTTATTTTATCAAATTTTATGATATAAACAGAATTTAATAGATACGTATGACTTGTAATAATTTAATTAATTAATATTTTTCTAATGAATGAAGTTTTCATGGATTATTAAAATGTTATGATATGAATAGTGTAAAACATATCAAAAATGAGATTAAAAAAATACTATTTTTTTAATTTATATAATAATCCTAAAAATATAATATTATTTAAAATTACATTGATAATGTTTAAAAATTCATTAATTAACTACATGATATTCTATTTTCATTTTAAGTTAATGATATTAGACAAATATTATAAATATTCCAGAAGACATGGTAAGAGTTAAATTATTAATGTAAGAGTTAAACCTAAACTCTATGGTTAAAAATGGGACCAAAACATGTCCAAAAAATATTTTTTGGAAGGATTTAGAAAATACCCATCATGAAATTGAAATAAATGAGTTATGGAACATTTAAAATTAAAATTTAGTTTATAATAAAATAATCTATCAACACATCCTAATGTTCCCTTCCTCCCTTATATAAAAGGCCACACCCTCTATCTCCTTTCTCAGTCCTCTCAATCCCCTTGTCTCATACAAACTCAACCCAACTAATCTCCATAAATCAATATATTTTTCATATAATCCTTACATTTGGTATAAGGTAATTCAATATATCTATTTCTCACAAATCAATGGGTGTAACAACTTTTAGAGGTAGCATCATCTCTAATGTTCCATTCAATTATTTTAATTTTTCACATTCTATTCTATTTATATTATTTTATTATATAATAAAATATTATCCTAAAGGATGTAGTTATGAGAATATTTCATACAAAACTTACACACACCTCCATCTAATGGATACAAACATACTGTTTCTGTGAAAGATGAATTACTGCCTCACGAAAGGATGATTGTTCAATTTTCTACCACCACCTTTCAAGGTAGAATATATGATGGAACATGATTTATATATTATATTTATTATATTTATATTTTCTCTATGATACTATAGTTTTTGATATCAATCACACCTTCCTTATTTTGATGATATGTAAACACAATAACTAAATTTGAGGAAGTGCGGACTACAGCCCTCTGAATGCGATATGACACGTTAATGCCATACATAGAACATATAAAATAAGGATTTAAAGTAATTATGTAACATATTTATCATATTATATTATTATATAATAATATTATACCTTTGTATCATTTAGTTTTCATTTATTTATTATGATAAAAAAATGAATGTAGCTTCAATGCATTCATACGGCGTACCATCTAGAATAACGGTGCATATCATTTCTTATCTCCATGTGTTATGGACTATTAGAAATAACTATTTACTGTATATATATATGATATTTAAATCATGAATAATATTATTTAGATATTTTATTTTTACCCACATGGATAATTTGTAATTATAATAAGATCATTTTTTACTCAAAAAACAACTAACGACAAAACGCTGATATAAAATTAAAAAATTAAGAAATTTTTATAATATGGAATTAAATAATATAAAAGGAATAAAAAACTATAAAAATGTTCATAAATAATTATTAATTGACTTATGATTATTATTTTATAAAAACAAGGAACATACCTGACAAGTCTAATTCAATGTTAGGGAACCTTTCACCATCCACATTTAGTAAAAGACTTCTTTTATGTTATGTCTTTTAATATTCCATTTTTTTATTTGTTCTTATATATAATTAAAATTTAAATTTTATTCCCATGTGATGAGATTACATTTTCTCTCCCATCAACTCGATTTTGGATGTTTTATGTGACACTATTTGGCTGCCGAATTTTCATAAAGGAATTTCTAAACTTAATTTCCTCTCATTGGGTTTTATGCATACTTTGTTGGTTATATATTTCCATGATTATCTATGGTATCACTATTTATTTATTAAATTGATAAAATAAAATTATACTTTATGAGGATATACTATTTCTAATCATAGTCACCCCATTGATAAATTCGTACATCATTTATAGGAACATTTTAAGGGAAATATTAACTCAATATCCATCCATTTAGTTAAATATCCATGTTATTGGTTTTATTTTTCCATGAATCTGTGAGAATTACCAATGATTGTTTTATCCATAATATCCACATATATTGAGATTATTTATATTTTTCACACATAATTATGTTATTGATTTATCCTTAATCTATGGATTAGATATTGTAAGGGATTTTTCTCAATATACATTCCATAGATACATATTTGTTTTTTTAAAACAATTCAGTTTATATGTTGTTTATTCTTCCCTTGGACATATTATTTCCTTATCCAACTTATTATCATTATAATATAATATTTGTTTAATGGTATTATGTAATTATTTTTATTCATGTATTTTCTCAAGTGGTAGGAGGCTCTCTAACTAAAACCATGTTTTTAATGTTTAAACGATTTATTATCCTAAATCATTCTCATAAATGTCCATGTTTTAAAAATGTTTTTATGATATATTTATATGAACACTAATTTTCTAAAATGTTTATTTCTCTAAAATTTTCAATGTTTTAAAGATAACATTGATTTGAAAAACACATTATTTCGTTTTTTATTTTTTTTTGAAATGGATTTAATATTTAAATATCTTGATTTGATTCATTGTTTTTCATGCGTGAAAAGTTGATAATTTCAATCATTTATATCTTATTTTTATAAAATGGTACTCAGACATTTTATGGGTGGTTACGTGAGAAACCAATGATGGGTGGTTACATGATAATTCAAATGACTGGTGGTTCCGTGATATACAATGGAAAAGTGGTAAGATTATAAAATACAATGCATTGGGTATGGATGTTGGCCTTATGGCTATTACATTTAGTGAAATGTGTGGAGGTTAAATGTATGGTTATTCTATTTGAGTATGTTTATGACTTATGTTTCCATATATTCTATCTGTTACACTCTATAGAGTTATTTGGTAATATTTTGGATTCAAATATGTTATGTAATGATATTAAATATAGTGTATTTATTTTTACTTATCAATAGTGAAAATTATTACATTTTGATAAATTATTCCTGATTTACATGTAGTTTTAAATAACTAACAGTTTTCCATCATTATGTATACCATACTAATATTTTTATGCTCATCCCATGATTCAAAATATTTTTCACAAGACATAATAATGAATAGGGTCAATGATGGGATCATGAAAAATTCATGATGTCTAATACATGGAACTAATCATGTTTTTTGACAAGTTATTTTTTTTTAAAAAAATATATAGTATGTAGAATTTAAAAAATTGTAATATCTAAGTTGTTATTTATATGTTATAACATAATTCTCTAATGTTATAAACCTAAAAGGATCCACAAAGTGAATTATTAACATAATTCATGATTATGTAATGTTTAAGGATATGTTCTTATATACACAACCAGATATGAAGATGTGAGCCTAGACACAAACACGACGTGGCATACGAAGACCGCAACATGGAATGAGCTTCAGTACACAAATATGACTAGGAAAAACTTGAAGGAAACCATCTATCTCTACAAACCATGTACCGATATTACATGTTGTGAAAATGGAGACTACATTTTTAGTAAGTATTATTAAATGGGCAAGGCATGGGATTTCTAACATGATATCTACCCAATGAGACATGTCATATACTCCCAAAAATAATTTGTGAGACTCATTATTTACATTTTTTGGACCATTTTTGTTTGAGTGTGTTCCATTGGTCATTATCCTAGGGGGTAGATAGTGGAATTACATCTATAATAATTGATTGTATTCCCCTCTATAGGTCGAGTCTCATATAGAGTTGTGTTGTCCCTCTGTGAGATGAGAGATCATTCCTCTATAATCCATAGTTGATTCTGTAGAATACAAATGACCTTTATGAGTAGTTAATTTATCCTCTATCTAGTGGGGAAGATCAATAGTGTTTTCATAATTGTTAGCATATGATCTCTTATTTAGAATTTTGATCCAAATTGGATATGTGGTGTCCCCCAGTAGTGTTCGTCATGACCCATTAGTTGTGTCTCAATGTTGATCCAGATCAGGTTCTTGGTTTCCCTAATTTGTCTTCGGATTGATCCCCTATCTGTGTATAATAGTATTCATAGATAAAATCATTCCATTTGGGTTGGGGCCCATATGATTTAGATATCTTCGTCGAGTGTCGTTGATGATAGCATGGATCGTTTTGTGAGATCTCCCAAATCGAGTGATGCTACTTGAATAATTTTGTGCATTGAAATTTTTTATGGTCACTTGATTGCATACTGCCTTTCCTATTTATTTCTTGTTTCTTTTTGTACTACATATATAAGTGAAACATTTTTACACCATCTATTGAGCATAATATCCATGTTGTTTTTTAATAGTGTTTTAAGCGTTTCCAACATAGAATTGTTATAGTCACCCCAACGTACGCTTTACTCGAATGTTCCTTATTTTGTATACAGATGACCCTTTTGATGGTGTCATATGAAGATAGGTTCATCTTGGGGAATAGGTAGATCATTGTAGACAAAGGTGTTTACCAGTATCAAACCATTAACTTAGTCATTTCCCTAGGATTAGGTCGAACTCTATAGTTTTAGTGGGACTTGTGTAAAGAAACAATTTGTGTTGGGATTTTATTTGGCCTTATTTAAATTTCATTTACATCCTACTATTCTCTAGATGTGGTATCAATGATTTATTGAGGAATTATATTTGTTCTCTTACATTTCATAATTGTGTGAGTTTTGATAATTATGTTTGTGTGTATAGGTAATTAATGATGGGGCCTCCCTTTTGTGGGATATGCCACGTCGATAATGTACTCCTTACACTGCCCTATTGGAGGTAGGCCTGGGGTAGTCAAGGCATGTGCACCTCTAGGATAGGTCGTTATATTGTTAAATAGATCTGGTAATTTCTACTTTATGACTTAGTGTCACTGTGAATTGTTTTGGATAACAATGTTAAATGATTTGATTTCGGATTTCAGGCCATGGAATCCAGTGTTGTCGATGGGGCTAATGTATCCATACACCTGGACTATGATCATCTGATTTTGTTCTCGATACATGATAACAATAGTTATAGGAAAAACAATGGAAAATGAATTATATAATAGTTTTTGATATTTCCATGTCCATATTGAGTCAGCACCCATGATATAATCTTTTCATATTGGCACAACATGTTTTTTATGCCTATTTATAGAAAACAAGTTTGGATTCTACCACATGACCATGAGGATGATCTACCTAGTGGAATAGAATTAGTATAGGGTCTTGTATTGAATATATAACCTCTGGATGGTTTACCAGATATACCACTAGTAGTCAAGAAGCAAATTCTAACAGAACTACTATCTAGGGATGCACACATGTTGAGATCGTTTCATTAGTTTTAGATGAATAAATCTCCTTGATTTAAGGGTTATCCAAACCATTAAATAGATGAGGATTGGATAGTGGAAGTCACATGTGTTTTTCATCTTTTGATAATGCATGTTGATCATATGGTAGTCTTTCATAAGATAATTCTTCAAGTCATAGTAGGGAGATGGTTTATCCTTTCAATTTAGTCTCATGATGAGTCAAATTTATCTTAGATGTAATTTTAGCATCTCTTCATAGAGGATTTATATTTTTCCATTTTTCGATCAGTATATAGATAGGATCTTCTGCATCTATAGCAGTGTAATATAACTGTTGAAGAGTATTTAATGATATATATATCTCTCATGTGGTAGAATTTTGATAGGGTATGTTACATGTTCATTAGGGTATAAAACCTTTATTAGAGGTTAATTCATGACATCAATGTATTGGGGGTTTCCCATAGAACTAATACTAATGTTGTACGACATGTGATATCCATGTTGTTATAAGGTTTTCTGGAAGAGAAGACACTAGCAGTTGGATAGTATTGGGAACCCAATTCTCTAGACCTCAGTAGAAGGTCACCAAGGATAGTACCAAGGCTCCCAGTGGGATAGATGCTTCGGGAGGAAATCCCAACACTCAGGGATAGTCATGTAGGTATCCAAGGGTGGATCAAATCATCCAAGGGACCAGAAGTGTTTCTCTTGCTATAGTGGGGGACATGTAGCATGAGGGTTCACAACATGTAGTATAGATAATCAAGACACGTTCGAGGGACCTCCTAGATAAGGATGTACATTGGAATAGGGAGGTCCGTAGTCGGAATACATTGTAGATGGTTTGGTACAACAGAAGGAAGTGGTAGTATATTTGACCTATTACCACCACCACCACCACGTAGTCAATGCCAAGCTCAATCAGATAGTCGGTATGGATGAGGATAGCTATAGGATAAGGATTCTTAAGAACATGAGTCTCTAGGGATGATTCTATGTATGATCTATGTACATTTATCCATATATATAGTTTTGAAAGACACAGGTGATAGTTAATCTTTTCATTAAATGAATCTTGTTCGAGACTCAAAGAATCCAATTGTGCAACTGACTCAAACATTAAACAATGAGACTCATACAATAGGAGACATGATAATCACACCTTATTTATAATACTGATACCTAACACATGGATGATAGAGTTTTAGAGGGGATATTTTGGGAGTAGTATCAAGTCCTTGCAACATCATTCATCGTATGGACTTGTTTTCCACGGTTTGAGATCAGATTTACAGAATTAGGTGATTGTGTGGTGTGATCACACTAGTGCAGAAAACGTTTTTTATGTCACCATTTTTTACGTCGGTTATATAAAACCGACGTCAAAATATGTAAAACGAGGTTTTTTACGTCGTTTATTTCTTAACCGACGTAAAAACCTGTGTTCGGTACACATTTAACGTCGGTTATTTTTATAACCGACGTTATTAATCACGCGGCTTCATTTTTTACGTCGGTTAGTTTTATAACCGACGTACAAACCGCGGTTTTCGAAGGCCCTTTGACGTCGGTTATTGAATAACCGACGTAACAAACGCGGTTTTTGAAGGCTTTTTTACGTCGGTTATGAAATAACCGACGTAACAAAAGAATCCGCAGATGTTTTTGACGTCGGTTATGGAATAACCAACGTAAAAAAACGCGGATTTTGAGCCCTTTATAACATCGGTTATAAAATAACCGACGTCAAAAATGAATCGGAGGAAGGTTTTTACGTCGGTTATTGAAATAACCGATGTTATAAATGTTTTTAAAACAATTATCATGTCGGTTATTGAATAACCGACGTGATAACTCATTTAAAAATTTACCCAGACCCGTGGATTGTCATTCGCGAGTTTACCTTATACAGTCGCGACTCGTCTCTCTCGCGCGTAAACCCGAATCGGCTCGTCCATTTCGTTGGTTTAGATTCGTTTTGCGATCATCGTTTCTCATATTTAATCTCCTCGGATCAATCATCTAAACTCGCAGCACTCAGGTAATCCTCCCACTCGTTCGTTTTTTTTCGCGGATAGTAAATATATATGTGTTGTGATTTTTTTGTTGAAACTAGCTAAGATTCTTCGATTGCGAACCCTTTTAACTCGTTTTGGCACCATAATCTTATTTATCATCCCTAGATCTATTTGTTCGACTTGCAATATTGAGTAATTTTATGATTTCACTAATTTTTCATCGTTTTCTATAAATCCCCGAGAGGGTTGGGGCGTGTCCATTTGGATGGGTTGCCCTTTTACAGTTGTTACTACTTTATTCACACACAACCATGGCATAGGTGCATGGATTTGGGGTCGGGGGGTGTCCAGGGGGGTTTACAAGGGGGTGGGTGGGTGTGGGGGGCTGTCCAAGGGTGTGGGTGGGTGTTGGGGGGTGTCTAGGGGGGTGTCCAAGGGGGTAGGGGGTGGGGGTGGTGTTTAGGAGGGGTGGGGGGGGCTGTCCAGAGGGTTGGGGGGTGTCCAGGGGGGTGTCCAAGCAGGTCGGGGGTGGGGGGTTGTGTCCAGGAGGGGTGGGGGTGCTTTCTAGAGGGGTCAGGGGCTGTCCAGAGGGGTCGGGGGGTGTCCAGGGTGGTGTCCAAGGGGATGGGTGGGTGTGGGGGGCTGTCCAAGGGGGTGGCGGCCTGTCCAGAGGGGTCGGTGGGGTGTCCAGGGGGGTGTCCAAGGGGGTGGATGGGTATGGGGGGCTGTCCAAGTGGGTGGCGGCCTCTCCGGTGGGTATTTGGGGTTGTCCGGGTGGGTGGGGGGGCTGTCCAGAGGGTTGGGGGATGTCCAGGGGGTGTCCAAGGGGGTAGGGGGTGGGGGGTGGTGTCCAGGAGGGACGGGGGGCTGTCCAGAGGGGTCGGGGGTGTCCGGGGGGGTTTACAAGGGGGTGAGTGGGTGTGGGGGGCTGTCCAAGGGTGTGGGTGGGTGTTGGGGGGTGTCCAGGGGGGTGTCCAAGGGGGTAAAGGGTGGGTGGTGGTGTTTAGGAGGGGTGGGGGGCTGTCCAGAGGGTTGGGGGGTGTCCAGGGGGGTGTCCAAGCAGGTCGGGGGTGGGGGGTTGTGTCCAGGAGGGGTGGGGGTGCTTTCTAGAGGGGTCGGGGGCTGTCCAGAGGGGTCGGGGGGTGTCCAGGGTGGTGTCCAAGGGGATGGGTGGGTGTGGGGGGCTGTCCAAGGGGGTGGCGGCCTGTCCAGAGGGGTCGGTGGGGTGTCCAGGGGGGTGTCCAAGGGGGTGGATGGGTGTGGGGGGCTGTCCAAGTGGGTGGCGGCCTCTCCAGAGGGTATTTGGGGTTGTCCGAGTGGGTGGGGGGGCTGTCCAGAGGGTTGGGGGATGTCCAGGGGGGGTGTCCAAGGGGGTAGGGGGTGGGGGGTGGAGTCCAGGAGGGACGGGGGGCTGTCCAGAGGGGTCGGGGGTGTCCAGGGGGGTTTACAAGGGGGTGGGTGGGTGTGGGGGGCTGTCCAAGGGTGTGGGTGGGTGTTGGGGGGTGTCCAGGGGGGTGTCCAAGGGGGTAAAGGGTGGGTGGTGGTGTTTAGGAGGGGTGGGGGGCTGTCCAGAGGGTTGGGGGGTGTCCAGGGGGGTGTCCAAGCAGGTCGGGGGTGGGGGGTTGTGTCCAGGAGGGGTGGGGGTGCTTTCTAGAGGGGTCGGGGGCTGTCCAGAGGGGTCGGGGGGTGTCCAGGGTGGTGTCCAAGGGGATGGGTGGGTGTGGGGGGCTGTCCAAGGGGGTGGCGGCCTGTCCAGAGGGGTCGGTGGGGTGTCCAGGGGGGTGTCCAAGGGGGTGGATGGGTGTGGGGGGCTGTCCAGGTGGGTGGCGGCCTCTCCAGAGGGTATTTGGGGTTTTCCGGGTGGGTGGGGGGGCTGTCCAGAGGGTTGGGGGAGGTCCAGGGGGGTGTCCAAGGGGGTAGGGGTGGGGGGTGGTGTCCAGGAGTGTCGGGGGGTGTCCAGGGGGGTGTCCAAGGGGGTAGGGGTGGGGGTGGTGTTTAGGAGGGGTGGGGGGGCTGTCCAGAGGGTTGGGGGGTGTCCAGGGGGGTGTCCAAGCAGGTCGGGGGTGGGGGGTTGTGTCCAGGAGGGGTGGGGGTGCTTTCTAGAGGGGTCGGGGGCTGTCCAGAGGGGTCGGGGGGTGTCCAGGGTGGTGTCCAAGGGGATGGGTGGGTGTGGGGGCTGTCCAAGGGGGTGGCGGCCTGTCCAGAGGGGTCGGTGGGGTGTCCAGGGGGTGTCCAAGGGGGTGGATGGGTGTGGGGGGCTGTCCAGGTGGGTGGGGGCCTCTCCAAAGGGTATTTGTTGGTGAGGATGAATTTGATGAAGATGCTGATTTATGTGAGATCCCTACTTCCATGGAAAGATTAACAGAACATAATGATGAGTATGTTGAATACATGGTTTGTGCCATAAGGAACGATCACGACGACGGAATTTGGGAAAACAATCCAACTGTACATTCCTAAAATTATAGGTAACACAAGTTTATTTCTTGTTTACATTTAGTTTTTTCATATAATGTTAGATACTGTAGATTTTTTACTTATTAAAATATGTATCAAACCAAAACGATAAAACAATAAAAACCGTAAAGAGGAGAAGTCCTGGGCGCACCGGCTGGCCGGTGGTGGATCACCGGTTGGCCGGGGGTCCAGAACAGAGCTGTCTGGTCCACCGGCCGGCCGGTGCTGAGCCAGCGGCCGGCCGGTGGTCCAGACAGAGAGCCTTCCTCTCTGTCTGCACCACCGGCCGGCCGCTGGCTCACCACCGGCCGGCCGGTGGACCAGACAGAGCCTTCCTCTCTGTCTGGATCACCAGCGGCCGGCCGGTGTTGAGCCAGCGGCCGGCCGGTGTTGAGCCAGCGGCCGGCCAGTGGTGCAGACAGAGAGGAAGGCTCTCTGTCTGGTCCACCGGCCGGCCAGTGGTTTAGACAGAGAGGAAGGCTCTCTGTCTGGTCCACCGGCCGGCCGGTGGTGAGCCAGCGGCCGGCCGGTGGCATCAGTGAGTCCACTTTTCAGCTTTCTTGGGCCAACTCCTTGGCAACCTTTTGCCTGTGTTTACCATGTTTATCATTGTTTAACATGCTTACCATATTACCAATGTTTACTATTATGTAATTTAGTACACTTCTATTTGTGAACTAATGTTTGTTTTTTTGATTTGAAGGAAAATGACAGATCAATCAGTTGATCAGCCACATGATTCTGGAGATGAGAATATTGGTCATACATCTGGGGAGGAACATTCACATGCTCCTATTACGAAAAAGAGTTCAAAGGTTGGTAAGCGTGGGTGCACACGTTTACCAAAATTATCACTTGCCCGTACGAAGGAGGAGAGGATAGTCGTGGAGTTTGATGATGATGATCTTCCTAGAGGTCCAAATGCTAAAGATTTTAAGGGTTTTGTAGCAACTCAGGCTAAGAGCAAAGTAAGCATTCTCTATGATGATTGGATAAGTGTGGATAAGGCGACAATTTCTCAGCTGTGGGAGACCATTTTGGTAAGATCTTTTGCTATTGTTTGACTGTTCTTTAAATGTTTCTAGTATATATAATATTTTTAACCTCTTTTTTATCAGATGACATTTGATATTCCTGACACTGGAGGAGTCAGGAAGAAATGCTTATCGTTGGCTGCTAGGAGATGGAGGGATTTCAAATCAACCCTCTCATCTGATTTCATTTATGGTCATAGGAGTCGTGAGAATCCATGTCGTATATATCCTTTTATAGATGAAGACACATGGAGAGAATTTTTTGAAAGTAGAAGAAAAGATTCATTTTTGGAAAGGGCAATGTAAACTTTTATAAGCTTTCTTATATAAATGATCTTATTATTGTTTTGTTAATGATTACTTATTCTTAATTTACAGCAAACAAGGAAAGCTCATCAAGAGATCCAATCTAAAAATGTATACCCTCATAGTTTATCTCGGGGAGGGTATGCATTATTGGAAGAACAAATGATGGCAGAAAAATTTCAACAACTAAGAGCTGAGTCTTCAAGCTCTGGAGAGGTGGCCCCTCCATCCCCTCCATCTAGACATGAGAAATGGAAAAGAGCTCGGAAGGGCAAAAAAGGACAATATCTTTCGGAAGAATCGAGACTCGTAGTTGAGAGGATTGTAAGATATCTATTTTATTTATTTAAGTTTACTATTTTCGTCATATATTTCCAATCATTATAGAAATGTTCAATTAATTATTACAGGACTCTCTTGAGGAGCAGAGTTCACAGGGGACATTTACACCATCTGGGAGGGAAGATATTTTATCTGTGGCATTGGGAAAGCCCGAACATCCTGGCCGTGTAAGAGGATATCCGGAAGGTGTATCGGTAAGAAAAGTGTTGCCACGTTCCTCAACTTCTAACGTTGAGGGAGTTTATAAAAAAAATAGAATCCTTGGAGGCTGAAGTCCATAATATTAATGCGACAATGGAGGAAAAGATTAGAGCATCGGTGCAGTTAATGTTTGCAGACTTGCAAAGACAATTTCAGGGTGCAGCTCCCACTCCACCTCTCCCAGTAACTCCCACTCCCCCACCTCAGCCTGCGGACCCCATTTTTGATCCTCCTACTCCGCCGCAGCTACCTACTTATTGTGAGTTGTATGTTGATGATCCTCAACATCATATAGTTGCATATGGGATGGTATATTGTATAGGAGATACAGTTCATCATCAACAGTTAGAGGTAGAGAATCAGAGGGTCACTGTACAGGATATTATAGATAGATCAGCTCAGATACCATTACCTACAGATGAGGTGACGACAGTTGGACATAGTATCGGCCATTTTTTACTTTGGCCATCCAGACTTCTTCGAATCATTACCATAGAGGTATGGATGTTATATCTTTTATTTTATATTTTTATTAATGTTTTATCATTTGAAAACTAATATATTTTTCAATTTATTTTTACAGTAATACTTCAAAGGTAAAGAAATACTGTATAGACAACAACAAAGACAGATAGCTATGACATCAGATGCAGATACTAGCAGTCTTGACAAATTGTCAAGATATTCAAATTTGTTGGCGGATCATTATGACTTTACAATGGAAGCTCATGTCTGTGGACGTGAACTATGTGTGGGGATTATGAAAACTGATATCATGGAGTTTGTCACTGGAGATAAGTTGGGCATCAACGTGGTGCAAATTTTTATCATGTAAGTCTTAACACCTTTTCCTTGCGTTATATTTATTAAAAATGTATACTTATGTCTGCTTTGTATTAGGTATATGTATAAAATTTGTGAGAGGAATGAGCTGACAGATGTATATGGATTCGTGGACCCACAATTGATTTCCCCTGAAGAATGTGCATTGGATGAGGAACAAAGAATGCTTTATATTGCTGATAGATTTGAAAAGAATGTAATCACACAGTGTTGGATGATGCCTTTTTGTGAGAGGTATGAAACACATCCCTCTCAAAGAGTTAATTATCTTTTAACATAAAAAACCACTAACGTTAAATTTCCTTTTCTTAAATTTCCTTTTCTCAGGGATCATTGGATGTTAGGGGTTTTTTGCCCTAGGGAGAAAACACTTTATTGGATATGCTCTCTCCATGATGATGTGCGAGAAAGTTTTAAGAATATATTGGAAACGTAAGTTTCAATTTCACAATAGTTTTATATATTATAATGAATTTTAAATTTACCCCATTCGTATTATTTTCTAACAGGGCATGGGTCCACTTTCGAAAAAGCGCAAAGAAAAGGAATTACAAGATCAAATATGTACATGCGAAGGTAAATATCCATTTATAATTTGTACATTTTGATTTATTACATAAAAATAATATATTGAATTTACACTCATTCATACAGAAATGTCATGAGCAACAAGGCATCATCGAATGCGGATATTACATGTTAAGATTTATGTATGAAATAATAACAACTGGGACAGTTCTGAGTTTTGACCTGGTAAGATTTCCTCTTTCTCATAATATTTCAATTTGATTTATTCATTATAAACATTGACTACTATCCTTTTCCTTTGTAGCTTTTTGATGACCCTCAACCCTTTACTGCTGAAGATATCAAACACTTACAAGTGGAGTGGTCAAATTATTTTACAGGTTTGATTGACTTTTGTTGTTTGTAATGTAAAATGTAATTTTGAATATTGTCAATGTAATTGTGTATTTCGTAGTCGTTTAGGTTGGATTTAGTTTTTTTTTTGAAGTTGACAGTGTAAGTTTTGAATGTTATATAAGTGAATGTTTAATTTTTCTCTACTTCTTGTTTTGGTCTACTGTTGATGGTTTTTCTGGTCTGGATTTTGGTATGGGGGGAGAGGTTCCAAGAGGGTGGGTGGGTGTTTGGGGGGTGTCCAAGGGATATGGGAGGGGTGTCCAAGGTGTGTTTGGGGCTGTCCTAGGGGTCGGGGGGGTGTAAATGAGGGTGGGGGTGTCCAAGGGGTGGGGGGTGTCCAAGGGATATGGGAGGGGTGTCCAAGGTGTGTTTGGGGCTGTCCAAGGAGTCGGTTGGGTGTAAATGAGGGTGGGGGGGGGGGGCTGTCCAAGGGGTGGGGGGGTGTCCAAGTGGTGGGGGGTGTCCAAGGGATATAGGAGGGGTGTCAAAGGGGTGTTTGGGGTTGTCCAAGGGGATGGGGGGTTTCCAAGGGGTAGGGGGGGTTTCCAAGGGGTCGGGGGGGTGTCCAGGGGGTGGGGGGTGTCCAAGGGATATGGGAGGGGTGTCCGGCTATCGAAGGGGTGGGGGGTGTCCAAGGCGTGGGGGGGGGTGTCCAAGGTGTCTGGGAGTTCTGTCCAAGGGGCCGGTTGGGTGTAAATGAGGGGGGGGGGGTGTCCAATGGGTGTTTGCGGCTGTACTAGGGGTCGTGGGGGTGTAAATGAGGGTGGGGGGGCTGTCCAAGGGGTGGGGGGTGTCCAAGGGTTGTGGTGGGGCTCCAATGTGGTGGGGGAGGGCTGGCCAGGTTGTTAGGTGGGTATAGATGAGGGTGGGGTTCAGTTGGGGCTTGAGGGAGGGCTGGCATGGTTATTTTTGTTTGGTTTCTGGTTGCTTTTTGGTGAGAGCAGTGCAATTATTTAAAAAAAATTTCTTTCACGTCGGTTATTTTATAACCGACGTGGTAAATAAATCGGGAGGGGTTTATCACGTCGGGTTTTTCTAGAACCGACGTGATAAACCGTTCCCGGGGATTTTATCACGTCGGTTCTTAATATAACCGATGTGCTAAAAGGCCTGGGAATCGATTTACCACGTCGGTTTTTGGATAACCGACGTGCTAAAACGTTTCCCAGGCCTTTTTATCACGTCAGGTTCCTAAATAACCGACGTTATAAAAGGCCAGGGGAAGGGTTTATCACGTCGGTTATGACATAACCGACGTGATAAACGATATCCCAGGCGTTTTATCACGTCGGTTTAGGGAATAACCGACGTGATAAAGCCCCACGCGCATATTTATCACGTCGGTTATTATATGAACCGACATGATAACCACCTTGATGTTAGGTATATTACGTCGGTTTTAAATAACCGACGTAACAAACGTTATTTATAACGTCGTCCGTATTAACGTCGCCTAAAAACCGACGTAAATAATAAAAAATAACCGACGTAAAAAACGTTTTCTGCACTAGTGTCATAGTGATGAATTTTTTTTACCTATGTTGGTGAAATAGAAAATCTTGGAATAACATGATGGACTCGTGATATAGATGCATGAAACCAACTACTCATAAGTTGTGTATCATGACCCTTGGTATAGTGGATGTTAGGATTCCAAGGTTTCCTATAGTCGCGGTAGAGTATTAAGAGGTATTTTTTATATATGATATAGATTTACCTCTATAAAAGGATATAGGCATATTTATTGATGTACACCTTGATATGAAACTGATAAATACACCTGAATATTGGATACCTCCCATAAGGCTTCCTGAGTTGAGGGTGTAGTTTGAGGAGTTGTTGAAGAAAGGCTTAGTGAGACCTTGTGTTTCACCCTAGTTAGCACCAATATTATTTTAAAAGATTGCAAATGAGATATTAAGGTTATGAGTTGATTTTTGCAGCATAATCTTGGTAAACATGATGAAGACGTATCAAATACATTGGAATGATGTCCACATTGATTAGTTGAAAAGGGCATGATGATTCTCAATGTATGACCTCTGATCAAACTTCCACCTGCTACATGTACAAGATGATGTTATACTAAAGATGTCCTTCATATTTTTCTTTGGTCATTATGAATACATTGTTATGTCACTTGGGAAAATGAAATGACCAGTAGTGTTCATGGGACTCATGTGCCATATATTTCAAACATTTCTACACATGTTCATGGTTGTCATCATTGAAGTAATCCAAGAATATTCAATGTCTGATAAGGACTATAAAACACTATGAAGGATAATACTATAAATACATTTAGGGGACTAAATTTATGAGAAGCACTCTAATTCCATGTTTTTTTTGAAAAGCATATTTTTTAGACTCATCATCTCAAATGATTGAGTTTCATGGTATATGATGAAGGATGTCGTGCATCATTCTTTAATGCACCCAAAAGTGATACTGAGGATTGGAGATTTGATTGATTAGAAGGGTATTATCGAATTATATTACATGTATTCTATAGTGTGAAATCAACCTTGAAAATATTATAATGAATAGGGTATCCTTTCATTTAGATTGAATAGTTTCAGCTTTTCTTTTAAGAGATGATGTAGAGATTGATGAGTGCTCCAATCATTAGGTTACTGGAGGAAGGTGTAGAGTACGCAGTATTATATGATACATGAGGAACATTGATTTTTCATGTCTTTATTCATTGGAAAGTGGTGATTACATATTGTTTGTGCTAGTTGAAATATTATGAGCATAATTGTGTGTCCCCGGATGATGTGTTAGATGAGGTATTATTCGTCATGACGATCAAGTGACACTGCCTTATTGGAGAAGGGGATATAATCTACTCTGACCATAATATTTTAATGTATATATTCCCTTAAAATGATCAAAATGTGAAACAAAAGTGATTACTACAGTTCCTATAAGACTATTACTTTGTGATATTATATACTCTTCCGAAAATGAATGTGGTTGTAGATTATCTTACCATTAGATCTATCTTATTATTACTGAATGAGGAATCAGAGTAGTATTCCTCATCATAATTATACTTTGTAGATAGAGATGGATCATTAAACCACCAGTTTAAGGGGGTAACCCCAACACTCATATAGACATTTTGGAAGGCACAACATGGGGATAATTACTATGAGATCCTATGTGCTCTAATGTTCACATGGAATTATATTGTTTGATATTAAAAGGTGAGGACTATGTTATTATTTTTAGAGGACACACGATGGTCTCAATGAAATTGCAATAAGTGGTTCTGAGAGAGTATCACATTCCACTTTTGGTGGTACATCCCGGCATGGAAAATATGCACTAAGAATTCAAACATCAGTTATAGTGGATAGGGATGAAGATCAGGTGTGTAGAGTATGAATACTTATTACATATCAGAAATTAATGTGGAAAAACATTTTTGAATAATACTTAACTCAACTCATCATGGTGATTATTAACTGAAACACCATATTGGACAATTTAATATATATTTGAGTGAAATTTTTTACTAAAGAGAAAAACATGCCTTTACATTCAGGAGACTGTTTGACTCATTAGATTTCCATTGTAAATAGTTCAAGATTGTGACACATTATTTACATTCCAATTGTGAAAGGGAATAAATGAGGTTTTTTCTATGAACATTCACTTGAGCATAATGTTTCACCCTTGTAATTATTTCTAGACTGACCAAACCTATTAGGATCTAGAGTACGCGTTGAGACCATTCATGTTGGACTTTTTCTGTTGTTGGAAGGATCACATAACACTTGTTGATATTGCATAAAACAATATATACCATTCATCGGCCGAGTGTTTGTGCAAGTTACATCAAAAAATTGTGTAGATCAACTAGGTGAAAATGAATAATGTGTGGATCCATAAAAAGAATTATACTTAAAGGTGGTTGAGGTCTTTGGAGTTTGAGAAATGAGAACATGTGTTTCTATGAACTTCTCCTTGACGAGGATTATATATATTTGGAAGGACAAAAAATCAATCTCAACGTTCACTGGCCCTTTCCAAGTACTATATAGAGCTAGTGATGTCTCATAACTGATGTATCTGCATCTATAGTTTGATCATGTACACAATGTCTTCCACGGTTCATAGCTGAGGAGGTACCTGCATAACCCATTTCACATCATCAACTGGAGCGAGTTGAATTTTGATAATGAAGGGAAATTTTCTATGAACCTAGTGGAGATCGTGGTTCCCAAAATGTGGATCATTCATTGGTGATTGATTAATTTATTTCATGTCATGTGGTATCATTGGAATCTCTAATAGATCACATGGGAGTGGGAGGATCAGGTTCATCCTCAGCACACGGTTCTATTTGAGTAACCATTGGTTTGAATTTTTGGGGACTTAAAGACCCAAGGTTCAGATAATTGAACATATTAGAATTTCCATGTATTATTTTTATATATTATATGGATTATTTTTGAGACCAGGTGCTGATATGGAATGTGATTTCAATGCCTATTGTGATAGGGACATATGTTTTAAAAATAAATGAATATTAATAGCATGTGAAATTTTTTTCATGATTGTGTGGAATAAAATCTAAATGTGTGACCATATAAAATATACGAGGTCATCATTGAGTTCAGAATGGAAATTTTAGCCATAGTGTAGTATGAAATTGTTTTGTGTGGGTTATTGGTAAAACATTCTTCATGGTCGTAAAACTAATAAAATTATATAATTATTTGATTGATGTAGTGATGCATATAATTTTTTCATTAATTTTATCCTCTTGTCATAATTATAGGGTTAGCCACACAACCATGGAAGTTTTAGTAGACTGTGGAGGGGGAGCTCTAGTAATATATATGAATAACAATGACAGATGATGTATCAATGATCGATACACATCAATTTTGTAGGATATCTACATGAAATTATACTCAACAACATTTTTCATTAGTGATCTATCCATGTAGAGGTAGATAATTCTTTTAAATTCATCAATTCCCCCATTCTTAATTTTTGTGATGATCAACATTCAATCGACGGATAGACTTGTTTGAAGATATCACTCCTTGTTGGTTTATTTTTTTCAATGCTTATCTTGTAGAATATATTAAAATATATTTGTTGTTTTTCATATGAAACTAGCTGAGATCAAAATTACCCTTGATTGATGCTCTATTTTCTCTCTTTTTTTGTTTTCTTTTCTACCCCAATTCAACATTTATTGCAGGTGTTTTTTATTTTCATGATGACTCAACTTTTCCCAATCCATATATCATTACCGATACATTTCATGTGAAAATTATATGATACCATAGATCTGGGATCTAGAAGTCATGAAGGAGGTGAGACTATGGAGATGGTGTGATTTTAAAAATAAATTATTCATAATTTTTTATTCTTCGGTGATCGTCATTTTAGAATAAAGAATGACAATTTGATCAGATTTTTTATCTTATATATAGAGATAAATAATTTCTTGATGATTTCGAGGCATGAGACACAATGGATAATTTAATTATGGTTGAATTAAATTCATAATTGAATGAGGTCTACTTTAAAGGTGCACAAATGATGAATGGATGTTCTGGAAAATCACATAGAACCCAACATGAATTATTGGATTATGTGATTTGTGGGACTCATGGATGAATCATTAGAGTATGTCCATAGTTAAGGATAAAATGGTGATTGAACCATGTCACAAGTCATGTGACCCTCCCAGGATGACTCTCTATGTACTCGGAATAGTACAAATACATTGGTAACATAACACATCCATATGGCAAGCCATGTACTTAGACATGAGCAAGGGGTGGCCTATATAGACTGGTACACAAACACATCATCAGTTCACAAACATGGTTAGTCAAAAAATTTGGATACTATATTTCTTTACAAGTCATGTACCCATGCTATATTACTGGAATATAGAGACATATTTTTGTGTGTGGATTTCTAAATGAGAAGGACATGGGGTAGCTGGAAATTCAATGAACCACCTGGGACATGTCACGTGCTCCCATCAGAAGTTATTATGTATCCTCATTTTCGACGTTTATATTAGTATATGTTTATTTCATATTCTAGTTACATTTCTTAGAGGGTATAGTGTTGTATTACATAGACATAACTAGATTTTAATTCACTCTAGAGGTTGTGTAACACCCCAGGTAAATAAAGAATATGAAATTTTTATAATTATCCATATTTGTGAATAAAATTTTAATATAAATTTAAATGGAATTCTATGCTCGATGTCTTACCCAATACGCAACAACAAGTTCCCTTGAAATCGTACGTTGCACTCTAATAATAAAATTATATTATTTTATATGGTAGTTAATGCCTAGCCATTGTAATGGCGGGAAAGAACAGAACTAACTAAAAAATGATTATGTTTGTTTGTCAAATATTATTACTTTTTACAATAAATGCTAGAGGATTAAAAATGAGAATGAATCCAATTTTAAGCGTAAACATTCTAATATTCTTTAAAAGGTCGATTGACCGCCTTTTGATGGAGAACCTCCTTTAAATACACTTTTTGAAAATTTTATGTGTTATATTTGACAAAATAAAATTCTTCTTAAGGATCGGGACATCAAAATTTACTTTGTGTAATTTTTTCTATTTTTTTGATAAAGATAATTTTTTATGAATAGTGAAAAATGTTCTATTTTAATTCAAAACCTCTTCTTATTCTAATTTATTTATATGATTATATTATCTTTTGAATTCGTTTAAAAGTGAAATTAGAATATATTTTTACCATTTAATCCAATAGTGGTTGTTGGAATTAATTTCATCTTGAAATTGGACTTAAACAAGTGTCAATCTTTTGATACTTATTGTTTCATAAAAACACGCAATTTTCTCTGACAGTGGGAATTAATTATTAAATTAATTAATTTAAATTATATGTTTTGAATTTTTTAAAATAGAAATCATTTTTGAATTTTGAATATCAAATATATCCAATGGTAAATTTTTAAAAATTTTCTGAAAAACTTCAATTTTTGATGAATAGTGAAACCACTAAGTGGTAGTTAAAGAAACTGATTTTTCGTTTAAATGAAACATTACCACTTCTATGATTTAAATTTCAAAAATATGACATAAATGGTTTCCATTAAAAATTAAAATGTGGTTCAATGGGATTAAAATAAATTTTTGTTAAATACTATCGTTTAAGTTTATTAATCACGATTAGAGGTAATTAGTGTAATTTAAGGTAAAAATAATGTTTTAATAATATGAAATGACCTAGAAACATGTCCTACCTTCTTTGGATGTGTCATGGCCGACCAATACAATCCACGGGTAAACTTTGGGACCCCATGGAGCCACATTAGTTGTAAAATGACAGTAATACCTTTTTATTTAATATAAAAATTAAAATGTTACAAACATGTGTTGTTTTACTAAAGAAATTTAAAAATGGGGTTATACAAGACATATTTTTGACTATAAATAATCATTGAAAATCTAAAACGATTTCCTACATAATATTATTTTTTTATAATTTTTTTACATTATCTAAATTAAATTATTTATGACACCATGATGATGCAGTGATTAGCTCATTCTTTAACAATTTAAATAAAATGGAAAGATGATGTAAAATATAAGACCTAAACATGTCCAAAACCTATTGTATGAGTGTATTTCGAACCCTTATCACCTTATCCTAGAAACACATCAATGTGGGACCTTTTAAATCCGAAACTCATTCTAAAATAATGTAACATTTCCTTACTTTCCAAGAGTGCCCGTCCTCTCCTCTTATAAAAGGCTCCCACCTCAACCACCTTACCCATACCTCTCAAGCCTTTTTCTTGGCCATCCCTAGACCATTTCAACTCTCCACATTCCAATATTCAAATTTGAAGCCTCACATTGGGTAGATTCCTTTCCAAGGAAGCCTTTGAGCTCAAATCAAAGAGAGTTACCCGATTTGAAGGTAGTGTCCTCTCTTGTGTTCTTTTGTTTTATTTTGCTTCTCCAACCCCCTAAAATCATTTTATTATATTATTTTGTACCAAATACAGTATCTTCAATATACTAGGATGTTGTAATATTATGAATTCGATCTACACTTACACAGACCTACATCTAATGGTTAATGAACATACTGTTTCTGTGGATGGCGAATTTCTGCCTCACGAAACAACGATTGTTCAACACTCATATAACACCTTCAATGGTGGCCATTAAGATGACACGACATTTATATATGATATATAATATTTTTATGTTTCACATAAGCTTCTTTAGTTTTCTTTTGTTTCATAATTTTATGGTTTCCATTGTGGGTAAACATGATAATTTCATTTTAGGAAGTGCAGACTACCGCCAACTCAAAATTATTTGATTCGTTAATGCCATATGTGGGATGTATAAAGGATGGATTTAATATAATTATATATTTTATATTTTACATATAAATAATGAATATACTTCTATAATTAAAATATAAATAACTCTCATTTGGTTTTAATTCCATTAATATGACATAGAAATGAAAGTAGCGTTCATGCGTAAGTATGGCTTACCGTCTCCATGTACTTGCATTTCATTTCATACCTCTAAATGATTATGTAATATAATAAATAATTTTATATTCTGGATATATATTATATATATTGTATCCAAATCCTGAATATCATTCTGTAGATAATGAACCTTTGACCACACGAACAACATGTAATTTTAAGAAGGCCACTTTCGACATAAGAACCAAATATTGACAAAACAATCATTATTAACTCAAATGATTATAAAATGATTATAAAAAGTAAATAAGTGATATAAAGTAATAATAAACTTGAAGAGGTTCTTAAGAAAGAGGAAATTAACTCATGTTTATTATTCAGGACGTTAAAGAACGATCAAGTCAAGTCGGACCTGAGGTAAGGCATCCTACCCCTCCCTTTATTTTTATGTACACTCTTTTATGTCATTCCTTTTAAGCTCACATTTCTTATGATTGGGATGTTCGTTTATATTACTCCTACATTAATTTTTATGTTTATATAATGGGAGACCCTATTTTTTCTCACCAATCCATTTTGGATGTTTTTAGTGGCGCCGTTAAGCTGCCGAATTTTTGTAAGAGATATAACCTCTCTCTTTCTTTTTAAGTACTCTCCTTTATGTCACTTCTTTTAAGCTCATCTTTGTTATGATGGGGAATGTTATTTTATATTCCTATTGCTGTAAATTTTATTTTAATATTATGAGAGACCCCATTTGATCTCATCAATCCATTTTTGGAAGTTTTAAGTGGCGATGTTATGCTGCCGAGTTTTTGTAAGGGATTTTTCATCACACTTTTATTCTCGTGATATTTATGCTTCTTTTGCCACCATTTCCATTGATTGGTGTATTTACTTCCCATTAATACTCTTTGTGTAATATAATTTCATTTATAGGTATTTACATATTCATTTTATGACTCTTCTTCCATGGGGTGTACGTTTCGAAAGTCACCCAAGTCGGTAAGGGAACCCTTCACCCTCCTCTTTTTTAAAATAATTCTTTTTGTTGGGTCTTTTAATTTACATTTTGTTATGTTGGGATATGTTCTTATATATCTTTATTGATGTAAATTTTATGTTAAAGTGATGATATACCATTTTCTCTCTCATCAACTCTTTTCCTGAATTTTGAAGTGACGCCCTTAGGCTGTCGAATTTTTACAAGGGAATGTCTTAACCCAATTTAGATTTCTTTTGGTTCAACATGTACTTCATGAACATGTCATACAATGAATATGTGTGAATGACCTCTGATTGTTTCACACTTAATATCCAATTATATTGGGTATATTTATATTTCTCACACATAATTATGTGATATATTTATCCTTAATATAAGGATACCATCTTCATAATGGATTTCATCTCAATTTACATTTCCATTGAGACTTCATTGTTGATATGATCCAATTCACTCTTATATGGTGTATATACTGTCCTTTGACATATTATATCATGAATTAATTTATTCTCATGATATTATAATGTTCTGATTAGATGTTATTCCACAATTATTTGTATTCAATAGTCTCTCATTTTGTTAAAAACTCTTTAACAAAAATATCGTTTTAAATGTTTTAAAGATTCATTATTCTAAATATTTATCTTTAATGTCCATTATTTCAAAATGGTTTTCAGTATTTATTTATATGATCGTTAATGTTTTAAAATTATAATTCCATTAAAAGTTTCAAAGTGGTAGGGGACACTTTGATTCAAAAATCTCTTTTAAATGGTTTTGGAAAATGGATTGTTTAATTCAATATCTTGGAATTACTTATTGTGATTACAAATGATATTTTGTTATTGAAATGTATACATTACCAATATTTTATGTGCAATGATGGTACTTGGACATTTTATGGGTGGTTACGTGACAAACCATATGACGGGTGGTGCCGTGAATACCAGGACGGGTGGTTACGTTATAACCTCCAATGCATTGGGTATGGAAGTCGGTCGTATGGCTGTTCCATTAAGTATGTGTGGAAGTTGTCCGTATGGTTATTCCATTTAAGTATGTTTATATCCAACGTTACATTTATATGTTATGTGTTATTTATATGGGTTTTATGGTAATCATTTTGTTACAAAAGGGTAAGTAATGATATTTTATTCAGTGAAGAGTTTTTACTACTTCCTAAAGGTGAAAGGTATTACTTTGATAAAGTATACATGGTTTACTTGTTTCTTTGTAAAAATAACAGTTTTCATTCTTATTATATCCCTTTCTGAGCTTTTTATGCTCATCCCATGTTTTTTTGAAATGTTTTTCACAGGATATAAAGTTGAATAGGGCCATGGATGGGATCAATGAAAAGTCATGCTATCCAAAACATAGAACTATATATGTTTCTTATTATGTTTTTTTGTTATGTTATGGAAACATAGTAGAATTGTCTACTATGTAATCTTTTGATATGTAATAGTTTTGACCTAGTTCACTAAAACTCTAAACCTGAAAATATCCTCAATGTGAATTATTCATTTAATTCAATATTAAGTAAGGTTTAAGGCTGGGGACTTATAGTTGGTATCAGAGGTCGGTTTAGATAACTTTAGAAGTTATGGTATTCTCTAAACATAAGTGACATTACCATAATGGTTAGTATTTCAGAAAGAGTCCTAGTTTTAGATAAAGTGAATGAGTACGTATATATTAGTGTTTATCTTCCTCATTAGTACATGATGGTTTTGTGGATATACTCACACTGACCTTTTTGGTTTTTGTAAATGGATGGATCTAGTAGGCACGAAAGCAAAAGTGGATGTGATGGAAACTGTGACAGTTTTCTGAGTGAGGAACTGAATGATATGGGAGCTGCAATGAGAACTCTTGTGTTTATCTTCAACCATCTATCTGGAGTCATTATTGACCACCTAAACCTTGGTGATTTTTATAAGTCATCATATATGCAAGAAACAAATCCCTACGGAACTACAGGTAATAATCATAACGGTATGTTTATTCAAAAACCTATGTGTCAAATATGGGGAAAGAAACACCTAGTAAAATGTTTCAAAGGGACAAAAATATGCTATATATGTTGAAATGAAGGTCATAAATCAAGAACCTTCCATGGAAAAAGGATACATCCAGTTGAATCGAGGAGTGTGAAAGAAGTTCTTTCTGAGGGATCAATTGAATGTTTTAAATGTGGTGTGCATGGTCATTATGCAAACACATGTCCTATGAAAAAGTTTCGTGAATTTGATCACCACGATCATACAAATATTCGTTTACCAATACCTAATGCCATTCCAATTGAGGATGAAGAAACTGACAATGAGCAATCAAAGTTATGGATTATTTGATAACATTTGTTTTCCTATTTTGGAATCTTAGGATATGATTCATGATTTTGTTTGTAGAAAGAATTATTTCAGAATAAGTTATAAATGAATGGTTAATGGATCATGATGAATGTGGAATGAGTTAGAAGTCAACATATAAGGTCTTCAAGAGTTATGGTGAAATCCTTAAGAGTATTAAGTCTATTTTGATGACGGGGTTAAATTAGAAGACATTTTATAGTATGTGTAACCCTGATGTTTGATATATGAAAATTTTATTCAAGGAATATTTATATGTTATTTTGTGGTCATAGTTATAAAGAACCATTTGGGTTTATATGATCCTTACTTTTGAGGTAATTATGGGTTACTATATGTTATGATCGAAAGTGAAAGGCATGAGATTAAATTGAGGTTAAATTATGTTATGGTTATTTTTGATGATTTTATCTCTTTTTGGGGAATGATTTGAGAATTATATAGTATGAAAAAAGGACAACACACAGACCGTGTGACAACCCATCGCGTCAGACAAAGCTGTGGGAATCAAACACACAACCAAAGTGCGACTGGTATTTATCGCCTACCACTGAACTACGTGAAGTCCCTGGTTAGTTTGACAAGTTATTATTAGTTAGATGATTTTATGAATTGAGAGTAATTTGATTTTGGGTTTTCTATGGAAATTATTAACCTATCATGGAGGATATGTGATTAGGTTAATTACTATTCAATACGAGATTTTAAGAGAAGCTGATGTTGTTTGGAGATAAGTGATACGATTTAACTTGGAAGACTATGTGATTAAATCCTTCAAATATTTGGGTTTCAATCTTAGTTTGGTTTAGTTATGGTCTTAGTTTAACATTGGGTTTTGTTGAACAAATTTTGGAGATTAAGAATAGATTTTATTTTTATAAAGGTTTAACCTTTTCTGGATTGTCTGATCTTGTACTAACCTTTTTGGTTCTGGTTTTGGTTAATATCTAAAGACATGAGAAGTATATAGTTCTCTTTTGTGTATTAGGTGATTCTCATGATGTTGATTACAGTACTCTTAATGTGAACAAGTCTTCCTTAATACTCATCTTTTGGAGAAAATATGAGTGTGTTAAAGAAATGTAATAAATGATGAAATTCAACATGATAAGTAATTATGTTTCCTTATGAATAAATTCCTCAATAAAAAGTAACATAAAACAAAAATGTTGTCTATTAACTTTTCCTACTGGGGAATCGAATACCATTTAACCCATCACACGTTTGTGATTTTCTTGTGGTAAACATTCTCCTAAACATGTTTTCTATCACTCTCATTAGAACATGACCCTATGTTTTCCCCTCCATGACCATGTTTTCCTACATGGAATCCTAGTGTGGGATAAATCAGGTGTCCTGGGTACTTATATATCTTTCTTGTAATGTGATTGTTTTACCAACTCTTGTTCTGATGGGGGACTTTCAATGATGTTTATGAGCCCAATTTTAAAATTGTGAGGACGCAATTCCCCAAAGGGGGGAAGAATGTAACACCCCATGTAAATAAAGAATATGAAAATTTTATAATTATCACTATTTGTTAATAAAATGTTAATATAAATTTAAAGGGAACACTGTGCTCTATGGCTTACCCAATATGCAGCAAAAAGTTCCTTTGAAATCTTACGTTGCACTCTAATAATAAAATAATATTATTTTAAATGGTAGTTAACGCCTAGCCATTGTAATGGCGGGAAAGAACGGAACTAACTAAAAAATGATTATTTTTGTTTGTAAAATATTTTTTCTTTTTACAATAATTGTTATAGGATTAAAAATGCGAATAAATCCAATTTTAAGCGTAAACATTCTAATATTCTTTAAAAGGTTGATTAACCGCCTTTTGATGGCGAACCTCTTTTAAATCCACTTTTTGAAAATTTTATGTGTTATATTTCAAAAAATAAAATTCTTCTTTAGGATCGGGACATTAAAATTTACTGTGTAAATTTTTGGTATTTTTCCGATAATGATCATTTTTTAATGAATAGTGAAAAATGTTGTATTTTAATTCAAAACCTCTTTTTAATCTAATTTATTTATATGATTAGATTATCTTTTGAATTGGTTTTAAAGTGAAATTAGAATAAAATTTTACCATTTAATCCAATAGTGGTCGTTGGAATTAATTTCATCTTGAAATTGGACTTAAACTAATGTTAATCTTTTAATACTTATTGTTTCATAAAAACACGCTATTTGCTCTGACAGCGGGAATTAATTATTAAATTAATTAATGTAACTTCTATGTTTTGAATTTTTTAAAATATACATCATTTATTAATTTGGAATATCAAATATATCCTAGTGTAAATTTTTGGTAATTTTCTAAAAAACTTCAATTTTTGATGAATAGTGAAACCACTAAGTGGTAGTTAAAAAACTGATTTTTTGTTTAAATGAAAATTTACCACTTCTGTGATTTGAATTTCAAAAATTTGACATATATGGTTGGAATTAAGAATTAAAATGTGGTTCAATGGGATTAAAATAATTTTTTTGTGAATAGTAACTGTTATGTTTATTAATCACGATTAGAGGTAATTAGTGTACTTTAAGGTAAAAATAATGTTTTAATAATATGAAATGACCTAGAAACATGTCCTACCCTCCTTGGATGTGTCATGGACGACCATTAAAATCCATGTGTCAACTTTGGGACCCCATTTAGCCACTTTGGTTGTGAAATGACATTAATAACTTTTTATATATTGTGAAAATTAAAATGTCGCAAACATGTGTTGTTTTACTAAAACAATTTTTATATGGGGTTATACAAGTAATATTTTTGACTATAAATATTCATTGGAAAGATAAAAATATTTCATACATTATAGTATTTTTTTAAAATTTTTAGACATTAGCTAAATTAAATTATTTTTGACACCATGATGATGCAGCGATTACCTCATTATTTAAGGATTTAAATAAAATGGAAAGATAATGTAAAATCTATGACCTAAACATGCCCAAGTCCTATTAGATGAGTGTATTTCGAACCCATATCACCTTATCCTCTAAAAACATAAATGTGGGACCTTTAAAATCCTAAACGCATTCTAAAATAAAGTAACATTTCCTTACTTTCAAAGAGTGCCCCTCCTCTCCTCTTATAAAAGGCCCCCAACTCTATGAACTTACCCATACCACTCAAGCCATTGGCACGGCCAACCCCTTCCCATTTCATCTCTTCACATCCCTGTATTAATCTTTTAAGCCTCACTTTGGGCATAATCCTTTCCAAGAATGCCTTTGATCTCAAATAAAAGAGAGTTACCTGATTTAAAGGTAGTGTCCTCTCTTATGTTCTTTTGTTTTATTTTGCTTATCCAACCCCATAAACTCATTTTATTTATTTATTTTTTAACAACTACTTAATATTCAATATACTAGGATGATTTTATAAGAATCATTCGAGCTACACTTACACACACCGACATCTAATTGTTAAAGAACATACTGTTTCTGTGGATGGCGAATTTTTGACTCACGAAACTATGATTGTTCAACACTCATATAACACTTTCAAAGGTGGACATTAAGATGTCACTATATTTATATATGATATATAATATGATTATGTTTTACATAATATTCTTTATTTTTCTTTTGTGGTATAACATTATGGTTTCCATTGTGGGTAAACCTGATAATTTCATTTTAGGAAGTGCGGAATACCGCCCCCTCAAAGTGATTTGATTCGTTAATGCCATATGTGTGATGTATAAAGGATGGATTTAAAGTTATTATATATTATTTATGTTACATATAAATGAAGAATATAATTCTGGAGTTATAATATACATACCTATCATTTGGTTTTAATTCCATTAATATGACATAGAAATGAAAGTAGCATTCATGTGTACATACGGCATACCGTCTCCATGTACGGTGCATTTCATTTCTTACCTCTAAATGATTATGTAATATTATAAATAATTGTATATTCTGGATATATATGATATATATGATATCCAAATCCTGAATATCATTCTGGATATAATGAACCTTTGACCACACAAACAACATGTAATTGTAAGAAGGCCACATTCGACTTAAGAACCAAATATCGACAAAACAAACATTATTAACTTAAATGATTACAAAAGGATTATAACATGGAAATAAGTCATATAAACTAATAATTAACTTGGAAAAGGTTCTTAAGAAAGTGTAAATTTACTCACGTTTATTATTCAGGATGTTAAAGAACGATCGAGTCAAGTCGGACCCGAGGTAAAGGATCATACCCCTCTCTTTCTTTTTAAGTACACTCTTTTATGTCATTCCTTTTAAGCTCATATTTCTTATGATTGGGATGTTATTTAATATTTCCCCTAATTTAATTTTTTTGTTCCTATTATGAGAGACCATATTTTCTCTAACCAATCCATTTTGGATGTTTTGAGTGGCGTCGTTAGGCTGCCGAATTTTCGTAAGAGATCTAACCCCTCTCTTTCTTTTTAAGTACTCTCCATTATGTCACTTCTTTTAAGCTCCTCTTTATTATGATGGGTTATGTTATTTTATATTCCTCATTCTGTAAATTTTATTTTAATATGATGAGAGACCCCATTTGATATCATCAATCCATTTTTGGATGTTTTATGTGGCGCTTCTAGGCTGCCGAGTTTTCGTAAGGGATTTTTCATCTCACTTTTATTCCCGTGAGATTTATGATACTTTTTCCACCATTTACATTGAGTGGTGTATGTACTGCCCATTATTACACATTGTGAAATATAATGTCATTTATGGGTATTTACATATCCATTTTATGATCCTTCTTCCATGGGGTGTACATTTCGAACGTTACCCAAGTCGGTAAGGGAACCTTTCACCCTCCTCTTTTTTAAAAGACATCTTTTTGTTGGGTCTTTTAATTTACATTTTGTTATGTTGGGATATGTTCTTCTATATCCTTATTGATGTGAATTTTATGTCAATGTGATGAGATACCATTTTCTCTCTCATCAACTCTTTTCCGGAATTTTGATTTGACGCCCTTAGGCTGTCAAATTTTTACAAGGGAATGTCTTAACCCAATTTCGATTTCTTTGAGTTCAACATGTACTTATTGAACATGTAATCCAATGAATATGTGTGAATGACATATGATTGTTTCAAACTTAATATCCACATATATTGGGTGTATTTATATTTCTCACACATAATTATGTGATTTATTTATCCTTAATATAAGGATACCATATTCATAATGGATTTCATCTCAATTTACATTTCCATTGAGACTTCATTGTTGTTATGCACCAATTCACTCTTATATGGTGTATATACTGTCCTTTGACATATTATATCATGAATTACTTTATTCTCATGATATTATAATGTTCTGATTAGATGTTATTCCAAATTTATTTGTATGCAAGAGTCTCTCATTTTGTTAAAAACTCTTTAACAAAAATATCTTTTTAAATGTTTTAAAGATTCATTATTCTAAATCTTTATCATTAATGTCCGTGATTTCAAAATGGTTTTCAGTAATTATTTATATGGAAATTAATGTTTTAAAAATATAATTCCATTAAAATCTTCATAGTGGTATGGGACACTTTGATTCATAAATCTCTTTTAAATGGTTTTGGAAAATGGATTGATTAATTTAATATCTTGGAATTACTTATTGTGATTTCAAATGAAATGTTGTTATTGAAATGTTTATATTTTCAATATTTTATGTGTAATGATGGTACGTGGACATTTTATGGGTGGTTACGTGATAAACCATATGATGGGTGGTGTCGTGAATACCAGGACAGGTGGTTACGTTATAACCTCCAATGCATTGGGTATAAAAGTCGGTCGTATGACTATTCCATTAAGTGTGTGTGGAAGTCAACCGTATGGTTATTCCATTTAATTATGTTTATGTCCCAAGTAACCATTAAATGTTATGTGTTCTTTATATGGGTTTTATGGTAATATTTTGGTTATAAAAGGGTATGTAATGAGATTTTATTCAGTGAAGAGTTTTTACTACTTCCAAAATGTGAAAGGTATTACTTTGATAATGTAAAAATGCTTTACTTGTTTCATTGAAAAACTAACTATTTTCATTCTTAGTGTATCCCTTTCTGAGCTTTTTATTCTCATCCCAAGTTTTTTTGAAATTTTTTTCACCGGACATAATGTTGAATAGGGCCAAGGATGGGATCAAGGAAAAGTCATGCTATCTAAAACATGGAACTAGACATGTTTCTTTTTATGTTTTTTTGTTATGTTATGGAAACTTAGTAGAAATGTATACTATGTAATCTTTTGAGATGTAAAAGTTTTGACCTAATTCTATACAAGTCTAAACCTGAAAACATCATCAATGTTAATTATTCATTTAATTCAATATTAAGTAAGGTTTTAGGCTGGGCCTTATAGGATGAGTCTAATATAGAGTTTTTTAATCCTTCTAAAATAATGTAGTGTAATTATCTATCATCCCTAGTGGGGTTTGTGGAATTATCATTGCTTACATGAGTAGGGTGTGGATCATCTTTCTTATTGTCCTCTTTAGTAGGGTTTTTTTAATCATTATCATATGATCCCCTTTATAGTGATTAAGCATGTTTGGTTTTGTGGTGTCCTTAAGATTCTCTGGGCATGAACCCATATGAATGTATAATTGTTTAACCAATTGTAGTTCATGTTGTCCCCCATTATTCTTTGGAGTAACCCTCTATATATATATAATATTTTTCGTAGACCAACATGTTCTCCATGGGTGAGGACAAAATAAATTATACAAAATTTTCAAGTTTTCTAATGATATCATGACACATTGAGTGGGATCTCCCAAAAAAGAGATGCTTCATTTAGAATACAATAGATGGATGTTGGTTATGTCTACCTGATGTGGTGTCACCCCTTATTATATATAAGTTATTTTTGTTCTAATAGTATTTGTAATACATTTTTACATCTTTTAATGAGATAATTATATATTGTTCTATGCATATTTTAATTTTGGGTTTCCTACTAAGTATTGTTATATTCATCCCGTCACAGGGTTTTCTTCCATGTGTCTTGTCTTCTATAGAGGGAGGTCGTTTCGACGGTGTCATGGAAGGATATATTGTGAGTGGAACATAGCTAGAGTTGGGTAGACCAGAGAGCTTACCTTGAAAATAAAATTGGTATTTTTTCTCTCTTATGGACCAGTTATTACTCCTTAATGTATCAAATTTATATTTGTAATGAATTTCTTTGTGGAGGGCCTCTGTTTCGCCACATATGAATTTCCATTACATCGAGTTTTACTCTATTTGTTGGATCATAGATGTTGCATGAATTCATTCATTCTTTTCATTTCATGTTTTTTATGGATATGGTGATGAGTCTGTGTACATTTAATTTACATTAATTCCTCCCATTTGTTGGATGCCTCATATTTTCATTGGTTTCTAGACCTTGTCATATTTGAAGTGGTTTTGGGGTAATCACATCACGATCCCTTCTAGGGATGGTTGTTCCAAGATAAATATCACATTATGATTTAGTGGTATAAATTTTCATTTATGTATCATATAAGAAACTTAAATCCATTAAAATAAACAACCATAAAAAATGGTTTTGATGAATGAATTATATCACTACGTCGAAATGATAAGTCATACATACAAAAAAGTGATACTTTGATTAATTATTTAATGAATGGGGATGAATAAATGAGTTTTGATTAAAATAATTAGATTCTAAAATATTTATGAAAATAATTTTTCGTCTGTGTGGATACTCAAGAGGGGGTGAATTGAGTTCCAATTAAAATTTCTTTTCGAAACATTATGATAAAAGTCCCCCATTCCAAAACAGCCCAGTTAAATAAAGTAGTAGTGATATAAATTTTTAATTTCTCAACATGTTTCTACAAGGTTGAATAGACCATAGTTTAATCAATTTAATCTATAATTAAACATTTTAAATATGTTTCCTTAATTATGAATAATATCGCACTAACCAAAACTAACTATCAGAGTTAAGTAAAATAAATTTTCTATTTTTGAAATTTTAAATACCAAATAAAACAACAAATTAATTGAAGATTGGAACTAATATGTAAAGAAGAGGTTTAGTCTTAAGAAAAAACATAATCCTCTCCATTTTGTGATCACATACCACCAAGATGTTTATATAAATAAACTTTTGATCCACACCATAGATCTGTTTTTACAACCGCACACCTTTCTATCCATGTCACACTTGACCCCTTCCATAGTTATTCATTGGAAACAAAAGAAATAAGTTATTGAGTATGAGGATAGTTTGATATCCTCCATTTCTGCTCAAGAGACAGTGTGTGTTATACAAACAAACATACACACCACTCAAATATTGAAAATAAAACACAAAAGAGTTAAGAAAGAGAATAGAGATAAGAATTATTTGCGTGTTGTGAAGTAATAAAGTAGACTCAATGAATGTTGAGAAAATGATATTTGAGACTTCCTCTAGAATTTGTCTTTAAAATAGAGTATCACAGTTTCGGTAATCCAGCTTCGAGGAGTGGAAAGGTTTTTCTCTTTTAATGTATTGGATGTATGCTATGCCTTTTTGGAGATTGTAGCTTGTAAATTTTTCTTATTATCACGGGCGTTTAGTTATTTCTTTTGGTATTCACAGTATATGTATTAGCATGAAATTATTAGTGTTATTACGATTTATTTTACGTGAAAGATGAGATCCATTTATAATTTAGGATCTTCTAGGTGTAAAAGATCATCGCTTGTGCATGTAGCTCGTACTGCCTACGGATCATCCAATAGAAAACATTAAATAATGTCAGAAACATTAATTTGTCTAAATTTTTTAGTTAGAAATAAATTTGAATTAATAAAATGGAAAGCATTATTTATATCAATCGGTGATTCATCTTCAGTCTGATATATTCGGTTTTATAACATCGGTCTGTTATATTCAGTGTGTCATCATCGGTGAGTCAAACATTGGTGTGCCATACAATGGTGTGTTGAATTTAGTGTGTCATACTTCAGTGTGTCATCTTCGGTGTGTCGAACTTCAGTGTGTCATACATCAGTGTGTCCTCTTCGGTGTGTCGATTTCGGTGTGTCAATTTCGGTGTGTCGACTTCGATGTGTCGTCTTTAGTATGTCGTCATAGTTCTGTCAAACATTAGTGTGTCATACTTCGGTGTGTCAAGATCGGTCTCGAGGAATCCAAAAAAGTTAATGAAGTGTTTGTCTTACATATACCATTATAATACGAAGTTTTAATAAAAATTACATCTAAAAAATACAGTTGTAAACATATTAATACATTACTATAAGAAAGTGACTCATTAATGAATATTTTTCTATATGACATAACTGATTTTCATTGAGATATTATAATTTCATGAAATGGAAGAATCTGTATGTTGAAATAATTTGTTATTATGAAAACTAAAATATCATGGAGGGTCCAACTATCTCCCCCTTTATGTTAATCACAAATTATGGCATACATTCCAATATATAGAATAAAGAGATCTTTAACATAGTTGAATGTAATTTTCCATTCTAACCAATTTTTGTCATGGATAGAATTTTTTTAAAACAATTATCCCCCTCACTAAGTGGATTATGGAGGGTATATTCCCTTATTTTCTCCCACTTTTGTGATTAACAAAAATATAAAAGAAGTAAGGAGAAATAAGATAAAATAAATACACCATATCTATTTGCATTAAAAGGCATAAGAATAAATGGAAAACAAAAAAACTGAATCCCTATAAAAAAGAAACAATCCATCATTGTGGGTTGGGATGCATAGGATATTTCCCTTTGTGTGAAGGATCCAATGGATAATGAGAGGGTTTGGGAGTAGAAGAGGAAAGGGGTGATCTTATTACAACACCAGTATGAGAAACACCTGTAGGAAAAGAAGCTGTAAGGGCAGGCTTTCTCCCGGACAAGACACGACTTGGAGACTGCTCCGTAATGATCGGTCGAATCTGAGTAAGTGCTTGATAGAAAGTCATTGGAGAATGAGGTCGAGAGGCAGCACCAATTAAAGGATATAGTGAAACCTCAATAACCTCATCCTAAAAAATGCAGAAAAGGTTTGAGCAGGTTAATGAAGTCATTAATAATTTCTCCTCCATATTGAATTCACTTTTCAAAGTCATCCTTATTTTCCATATATTTACTCAGAAATGGTGTAAACTCTTTAAATTAAGTAACAGTCATATTTAATGCATCTGTGACTAGAGGAATTCGATGATTTTCTACCAGAAACATGATACCGTTGATGAAGTCATGCTTGGTATATTTCATAGAGAAATACTTATCAACTTTTTCCCGAATTTATTTCTGAGATTCAGAGGATTCATTTGTGAACTATCTTACAATATTTTATACATGATCGTTATTCCGATGTACTTTTTCAAGGGTTTCTCTACCTAATACAATCTTCATTTTTTGAATCTCCACTCTCATCATAGCCTTGAGAGACTCCAAATCAGCAACATCACTTCTCCCACTCCTTGAACTAGATGGGTTACTCAGAATTTTTCAATGCTCTTCTTTTAACTTTTTCAAGTCTACCCTGAGTAGATGTGTTACCTAGTTCCTATAAACATCCAGAACACCACTGAAGGAGGTCTTGAAGTTATAGGATAAGGAATTCAACTCATTGCTCAACTTTCTTACCTATTCTCTTAGCAAAGTGTTGTGTCTAATAATAGTTTCTACTGGAGTAATAAGATTTGGTTAAATCTCCTGAATCATAATTTTTGAATTATTTGTTGCATCAGCATACGAGATACTTATTGAGGTGATATTTTTTCTGGATCCCATTGAAGATATCACAAACTCACATATCTCATATTTAAGCCTTTCCAAATCAGCCTTATTGACATAATCACCGGGCACTGACTATGAAACTGGGTGTACTGCTAGAGATGCAACTACTGGAACAGGTGCAGCAGGTTTTGGGTCAACATGGACATGTGGAATAGGAGGAGGAAAAACCCAATCCATATTTGAGTCATGATCCAAACAGAAAATAACGTATCTTGCGTAACTATTCCACTCTATAGCAGAGGTCCAATCTATTGGCTCAACATTATCAATTTTTAGCCTTCTTCCCTGAGGCTAAGGTATAACAACAACATCATCAATTTATTCATCTTGGTCTCTGGCCATAACACCTTGCCTAGGGATAGGAACAAACCAAGATTTGGGTTCTGACTGAGCTCCACCTTCTTCATCTTCACTAGGTACTTCCACAATTTGAGACACTAGAACTACATCTTCTTCCTCTTTTGTAGCTGCCATAATATTATTCAATTCTTGAATGATATCTTGGATTTCAACATTTTGGTGGAGTGATTAGTCCTCATGTCTAGAATCTCTATGAACATCAGTCTGTCGATCATCAGGATCAATTACATCACTAGCTCCACGAATAGATTCCTCACTAGATCTGTCAACTACTTGTTATCCTACATTTAGAGATTCACTCACATTCTAAACAATTCCTACATCATCACCATTATCATCCTAATCATTATTATTATCACCATCATTATCATCATCGTCAACATTATATTCCACATATGATTTTAAAACATAACCATAAATTCCAGTTACTTCGGTTTCATCCACTTCCTCATCTCCTAGAATAGTTTATCTTAAAGGAAATTCTATATATGGACTAGAAGGTCCATATGTCATATCCTTGTGACTTTCAACAATATCAGGATCAATCCAATCATCAAAAGGAGATCCTTCTTCACTAGGAACTTCAACATCAGCTTCCTCATCATAATAAATATGAACTTAGCCTTGTTTTAGACCTAGATCAACATGGTCCATTGGTCTAGATGGATGGTCAACCAGATTGAACTCCTCATATATCCATTATTCATCTCCTACCCAAAATCTCTTCCATGGGTTTCAGAAGATTTTCCTCCTTTTAGATATGTATTTCTGAATAAAAAAACCACTACATGAAGTTATCATTTCTTCTGGTTATTCTACAAACTCTAATTTATTCAACTTGGTAGAAAATATTCTTAAATAGAATAAGAAGGATTCCTTATTAGATTGCTCAATCAAATCATAAGTATATACCATAATATATCTTCACAAATTCACATTTTTTCAATGTTTAAAAAAAATATCAAGAAGACATTCTGATATTTAAAATCATTACAATCTCTGTTTCTTGGTCAGATTTGATGATTTATGAACATAAAAGGAAATATCACTTCTCGTTCAAATTCATTTGCAAAAGTCCTTATAGATTCTTAATATCTGGTCAGATCCTTCAGATCATCTTCATATGAAAAGAAATTCGATAAAGGTGGAATATTACCAGGATAGTCTGCTTAGACACCTTCATTAGGTACGATAAGAAGTCATCCCATTCCTTAAAAAAATTATTCCATTAATTTTACCACAGATTTAAACATTGCGTCCATGGAATTATCTAGTGTTATAATCAAATTATCATATAACTCATCCTGTAGCTGGGGATAATAGGGTATTTAAATGTTGGTAAACCAACTTAGCCACCCTTGAGATTCTATTTTCATTAGAAGAAAATATTTTCATAACAGAATCAACTCAACAGACACTTCCTTTTACAAATTTAACTACTCATATTTCTAACCTCGGTTTCACAGTCCCACTGTTCTCACCTTTCTGATTCATAATAGGAGGAGATTTTTGAGGTTCTTAGATTTTGTGATTAGTCCTTACAATGGAGAATCATCAGATTCTAACTGTGTTGAGAGGTCAAGAGTCGAGAGAGAGAGAGAGAGAGACTAAATATAGAATTATTTGTTGCTATGGAGAAGGTGAATGATCGGGATGGATTGGAAATAATATATAAGTTAGGGATTGTAAACCGAAAAATAGAAAATTTAGACGTAGAATGTTGAAAGAGATAAAACATTGTCGTTTAACATAAAAAAGACTGGTTTTACAAAATAGTCCTTAAAATATTGGTGTCATTGAATTAGTTTTTTGAAGATCGGTTTTAGATAGATCAGTTTCAAAAATATAGGTTTTATAAAAAATGGTTTCAGAAAAATCGGTTTCACAAAGATCGGTTATTGATTAATCATTTCAAATTCATGTATGATATAATTCATTCTCTCAAAATTTAAGGGTTTAGTGAATTAATTTGCATGTTATTGTTCAGTCCCAACAAACTCAAGAGTTATATCACCTTTTTGATAATGATCTCTCAAAATGTGATGTCTTACTTCAATATGCTTTCATCTAGAATGATATATAGGATTTCAATAATTGTTAGTAGAAAATTTGTTGTTACAGTTAATGTAGACATGTTTGAATTGATATCTATAGTCTAGTAATGTTTGTTTCATCCACAACATTTGTGCACAATAACTACCAACAGAAATGTATTCTTCTTTGGCAGTAGATAGTGAAACCAAATTCTGTTTTTTACACCACCATGATACTAGTGACTTGCCTACAATGTGACATGTCATAGAGTTGCTTTTTCTATCTAAATTACAACAAGAAAATTCAACATCTGAATAACTTATTAAATCAAATGGTTTTCCTCTTGGATAAAATAATCTTAAGTTGGGGGAATATTTTAAGTATTTGAAAATTCTTTTAACAGCGTTTAAATGATATTATTTGGGATTAGCTTGAATGTGAGCACACATGAAAACACTGAACAAAATATTAGGTCTTCTAGCACTAATGTAGAGTAGGTTCCCTATCATACATCTGTAGTTGGATTGATCCACTGATTCTCCAGCATCATTAGTATCCAAAATACGAGTAGTATTCATAGGTGTATCACTAACTTTACTACCATCTAAACCAGAATGTTTTAAAATATCTTTATTATATTAACAATGATTTAGAATAATACAATCATTATATTGAAATGTTTGAAATCCAAGAAAAAATTTATGATCACCGATTAAACTGATTTCAAATTCATTTGAATTATTTTTGAAAAAACAGTACATAAATAATTTTTATAAGATCAAAAAATATATCATCAACATAATTTTTAATATCAAATAATAATTTTAAATCCTTTTAATAAACAAAGTAGGATATGTTATTCCTTTTTTAAAACCATTAAAAAAAGTGAAGAACCATGTCTATCATACCAAGATCTTGGAGCTTTCTTTAGACCATATAAAGCATTAGAAGGTTAAAAAAATGATTAAAAAAATGAGGATTTGTTAAACCAGGGGGTTGTTCAACAAATAAATCTTCAACTATGTACTCATTTACAAATTCACATTTGAAATCATTTTGATAATGTTTGAAATTCAGATGATTTGTATAATAAATTTGTATCCTAATGGACTCTTACCTAGCTACAAGTGCAAAGGTGTCCTCATTGACTAATACTTCATCTTGAATGTAACCTTGTGCAACTAAAATAACATTGTTTCTAAATATTTTACCAGACTCATTAACTTTGTTCCTGAAAACCTATTTAGTGTATATTGTCAATGTATCTATAGGTGTTTCAACTAGTTCCTATACTTTGTTTCATTCGAATTTATTTAATTATTCTTGCATATCCATAACCCAAAATTCATCATTGATAGAATCATTAATATTTTTGGGTTGAAGATAGGAAAAAAATCATGATGTTCAAAATAGTTTCTCAGAGAAGCTCTAGTTTTTATTCCTTGACTTAAATCACATACCACAACATCTAAAGGATGATTCATAAGAGTTATAATACCTCATGAAAGTGTTGAACTAGAATCCTCATGGTTGCCTATTTGTTCATACTCAATAGGTGAAGATTTTGGATGATGCCTAGAACTGGTTACTTTTATAGGGGATTCACAAAAATTACCATTAAGGATCATAATTAACATATCTTCCTCCTGATACTCAAGAGATGTTTTGTGGTCATGTAGATCAGTCTCATAAAATTTTACAAGAACGAGCTCTTCCACACATTTGGTTTTCTTATTTAATACACTTTAGGGTTTACTCGTGATTGAGTAACCTTGGAAAACTCCTTCATCACTTTTGGTAGAAAATTTTTCAAGATTATCTTCAGTATTATGGATAAATACATTGCAACCAAAAAATCTAATATAATTAACCTTAGGCTTCCAATTTCTCTAAATCTCATATGGGGTCTTTGTATGAACCAGTCTAATCAGGTCTCTATTAATGCTATAAAAAGATATATTTACATTTTCATCCCAAAAATAATTAATCAAATCATATTCATTGAGCATTGTCCTCACAATCTATTGAAGGGTCCTATTTCTTCCTTCCACGACTCCATTATGTTTATGTGTTCTAGGAGCAATGAAATATATATGATAGCCATTGGTTGAACTATTAGAGTCAAAATCATGATTCTAAAACTCACTACCATGATCATTTCTCTAGGACTTGATTCTATGTCCACTATGACTTTTTACAGACTTAGAGTATTTGATAAAATAAGAACAAAGTTCACTTTTTTGAATTAGAAAGTATACCAAAGTGTAACTAGAAAAATTATCTACATGAACATAAACATAGTGCTTCCAATTTAAGCATAAAACTATTGATGGTCCAAACAAAATGATATTAACCAACTCAAGCAGTTGAGAATTAGAAACTAATTTCATTGGTATGAAAGATAATTTGTGTTTCTTTTCCTTTTTGACATGGATTTCACACTTTGTTATTCGGGAATTCTATTTTAGGTTGGTCTCTAACTAAATATTTCCAAGTCAGTTTTCTAAGTGAGTGCACATTGCAATGTCCTAATCATTTATCCCATAGCCAGGATTCCTTATGAAAATCATTCAAGCAAGAAAATTTTTTCTTAACTAAAGAATCTAAATCAACCATTTATAAATTCTCATTTCTCAGAGCAGTAAATGTTAAATCATTTTTTGAATTAAAAACATCACATCCACCATTTTCAAATTTAACATTGAATCCATCGTCACACAACAAAGAGATGCTATGTAAATTGTACATTAATCCATCAACAAAAAGTAATTTGGAAATTAATACTATTTTAGGGTTACAAATCATTCCTAGACCAACGATTTTCCAATTAGAATTATCCCCAAAAGTCAAATGTCCACCATCATCCTTGAATAGGCTCTTGAATCATGTGTAGTCTCATATCATATGTCTTGGACATCTATTCTCATAGTAACATAGAGTATTATAGGAAGACATTAGTAAATATCCATACAAAACAGATTAGACATGGGGTAACATTGGTACCGTGATTTTCTTGGGTCCTGGGAGGTTATCAAGTTAAACATTGGGGACCCATGCTAGTCTCACAAATATCATATAATCAGAAGATATATTTTGGGGCATAATTACATTGTATGGTCCTTTAGAGAATTTTTTTTCAAGAAATGGTCCCGAACATGAACTCGTTGTGAATTGTCTAGATTTTGGAATAAATTTAGTTTTAATTATCCTACTATTTATAGGTTGATATCCCAAACTAGTATTATATTTTAGGGCAATCTGTTGTCCTAGTAGCTGATTAAAGGTATATCTACATGCTGTAAACTTCTCAAGATCTATTCTTTATTTCTCATTGGATAATTTAGGTTTAGTATATTCTTTTAACAGCTGGGGAAATTTTTCTTTTTAAATATCTAGATCATATTTATAATTAATATTTAAGGCATTTTTCTATTAAATAATTTATATTTGTACTTGAGTTCATTAAAATAATCCTCAAGAATTAAACAATATTCAAATAGTTCAACTTTATTCATATATTAATCATTGTTTGATTCACCTTCGTTCCCAAAATAGTAATCATTAGGAATAGGGGAATTAGGTGTTACATCTGATGTTTCTGTCATGAATCATGAGTTGGCATGATTGTTCAGTTCACTATGAGAAGCATCAGATCCACTGGAGCTATATTCTGAAGTAATCCATGTTTCTTTCATAGCATTTTTATATCCTTTGCCCTTGTCTTTATTTTTCTTCTTAAATTTTAGCTTGGGACAGTCTTCCATCACATGACCTTTTAATTTTCACTCATAACAGATTATTTAATATTAGTTATCATTTATTTTTAGGTCTTTCATCCATTGTCCTTTACTATCATTCTTTCCCTTATAGTTATACTTCCTGAAAATTATATTCTTTCTATAGAGCTTTTTGAATATCCTTGTAAGATGATCCATCTCATCATCCATGTATGAATATGACTCTTCACTAATGGAGCTGTCTATAGGAACTTGAAAATTTTCTTTGTTTTTCCTCTTTGAGGTTGTTCTCTTGAATGCTACTGATATATTCTTGGGTTACTCATCTACTTCATGATTTACCTTAACTTCTTCCTCATACATCATATGCTTTCATATTAGTTATTTCATTGCTAGCTTTCTAATGTCCCAAGATTCTCAGATGGAAATAATAGAACCCCTCTATCTATCAGGTAGGCATCGATGTAGTCTCATGATTTGGTCCTTGTTTTCCACTGATATTCCAAGTAGACTCATATTGCTTACTATTTCACTGAACCTGAGATACATTTTAGAGATAGGATCATCATGATTCATTTTAAAATTATCATATTTAATAGTTTAGGTATTTAGTCTCATTTCATTTTTATTAGATGTTCCTTCATGATAAACAGCTAATGTATCCAAAATTTCATATGAATTTTTACAAGCATATATTCTATTAAATCCAGAATCACCTAGAGAACAGTACAAGGAATTCATTTCATTACATTTATTATTATATGCAGCTTTAGTCAACTAATACCATGTGTCCTTAGTAGTAGAAGGTTATGTATGTTTCTCATCAATTATATCCCAGATTTCAGGTCCCATGCTCTCTAGATACATTTTCATTTTTAATTTACACTTAGAATAGTTATTAATATTAAAGAAAGGTTGCATGTTAGTAGGAGAAACCTCAACTCTAGATTCTATAGTTACATAGAATATAATGAACTGGAAATGTATATATGACAAAAATGTTAAGATATTTTTGTTACAACTAAAATCATAGTTGAAAATAAATTGAAAGTCTATAGAATAAATAAACCTTTGATACCAAGTGTTTTTCAGAGTGGATACTCATGGGGGTGGGGGATAATAGAGTTCCAATTAAAATATTTGTTCAAAACATTATGATACAAATCCCCAATTCAAAGAAGCCCAGTTAATTCAGGTAGTACAGATATAAATGTTTAATTTCTCAATAGGTTTTCTCAAAGGTTGATTATTCCCCAGTTGAATCAATGTAATAAATAATTTATCTTTTGAAATGGGTTTAATGAATTATGCATAAATACACACTAAACAAAACTATCTATCATTGTTAAGTAAAAAATAGTTTTCTCTTTTTGAAAATATAAGCATTGGATAAAACAAAACAGAGTAATTAATGATTGGAACAATAATTTAAACATGAGGTTTAGTCTCAAGAAGATACATAATCCTCTCTATATGGTGATCACCTTCCCCCAAGATATTTTTATAACTAACCTTTTGATCCACACCATAGATCAGGGTTTACATGTGCAGATCTAGCTGTCCAAGTCACAGTTGACCACTACCACAGTTATTTGTGGGAAACAAACGAAATAAGTGATTGAATATGAGGATAGTCTGATATCCTCCAGTAATGCTCATGAGACAGTGTGTGCAATACAAAAAAACATACACACTACTCAAATATTGAATATAAAAAATAACATATTTAATAAAGATAGTAGTGTTACGAATTCTTTGTGTGATGGGATATAATCCTCTAGACTCAAAGAATGTTGTGAAAATGGTATTTGAGTCTTCATCTGGTAGTTGTATTTACAACATAGTATCACAGTATCTACAATCCATCATCGAGGAGTGAAAAGGTTCATCTATTATAATGTTTCGATGTATGCTACGCCATTTTGGAGAAGGTAGATTGTATTGTCTTCTTGTAATCTCAGGCCCGTAGTTCATCTCATTTGGTACTCACAGTTTGTGTCTCTGCTCGTAATGCTTCATGTTTCTATGCTTTTCGTAACATTAAATATGAGATCCTTCTATACTCCAGGATCCTCTAGTCGAAAATGATCTTCACATGTGCATGTACATACTGTCTACATATTTTCATATTGAAAACATTAAATAATGTCAAGAAACCTTACTTTTCATGAAAATGACCGTTAGAAATAAACTGTAATTAATATGATGGAATAAATTATTTTTAACAATTGTTGATTTATCTTCTTTATTTTGTCTTCTGTTTTATAACATATGTATGGTATCGTCAGTTTTTCATCTTCTGGGTGTCATACATTGGTGTGTCAAACTTTGATGTGTCGACTTCGGTTTTTCATACTACGGTTTGTCATCATTGGTGTGTCGAACATCGGTGTTTCCTACTTTGGTGTGTCATATATGGTTTGTCAACTTCAGTGTGTCGACATCATTATGTCATCTTCAGTGTGTCGAATTTGATATGTCGAACTTCAGTGTGTCATGCTTCGATGTGTCGACATCGGTCTCAGGGAATCCAAAAAATATTATAAAGAGTCTGTCTGAAATATTCCATTACAATACAAAGTGTTAATCAAAATGAAATCTAAAAATACACTTGTAAACAAATTTATCCATTATTATAAGCAAGTGACTTATTAAAGTTAATTTTGTTGTATGACATAATTAATTTTCATAGAGATATTAAAATTCCATGAAAGGGTAGAATCTGTATATTGAAATAATTTGTGATTATGAAAAATAGAATATCATAGAGGGTACAAAAATAGTTTTTTATTTTATGAAAAAATATCTTACTTATTGAAGGTAAAAAAATATATAAAATGAAAGTGACGGGTTAAGGTGATTACTAGTTCATTGAAACAACACATTTATATGACATATTCAGGACACTACAGTTGTAATTTGGGATGACCTATAATTCAATTATATTTTTATGGACATTTAGAATATATTTTGGTAGGTTATAGATAATATATAAATATCAATGTGGAATGACTAGTTGAATTAAATTGTTACCATTAATAATTGAGTTTAGAGGAAATTTGGTAATTTCATGAAAAATTAAATGAAATTAATATTATATCTTTCCCAAATTATTCCATGTGGATAAGTATTTGATGATAATGTTTTATGTGGATGAAATAACAACATTAAATAATATTCATACTATTCTAGGTTGTGTTTTAATCATTATATTTTCATTTTACCCCATAGATAATCTATTTCAACATTTACCAAGATAACAACTTTTTCAGTCATAATAGTTTATAATATTTCATTTTCTTTGACAATTGGATCAAAAATAAACAACAGATAAAATTTTATACCATATATTATTAATCATTACAACATTAATTATTTTAGGGGTTCTTGAAAAATTTTATCATGGATGTAATGAATTTTTTTCGAATAAATAAATTTGTAATGGATTTTTAAAAATTAATGATATGAATAGTATAAAAACTGTCATAAATGAGTTTTTAAAAACAAATACTAATTTATTAAATGATATAATGGTCCTAAAAAATTAATATTTTGAAAAAACACTTAGATAATGTTTGATATATTATTAATGAACCTATTTTGGTTCTATGGGAATTTTAAATTAAACATATTAAGAACATATTATGAATATAAATGAATAAATGGTAAGAGTTAAAGTAGTTAACTAAGGGTTATAGATAAAATATATGATTAAAAATGGGACCAAATCTTGTCCAAAAACCTTTTTGTTGAGAGGATTTATAATATTACTCATCTTATTTTTTAATTAAATGATTAGTTGACATTTTGAAATTGGAATTTAGTTTATATCAAAATAATCATTCAATACATTATTACAATACCCCTCATCCCTCTTCTAAATGGCCACCACCATTAATCCCTTACTCACACCTCTAAAACCGCTTGTCTCATCCAAACTCTTCCCAAATAAACTCCCAAAATCCCTATATTTTTTCTAGAAACCTTACCATGGTTAGAATATAAATCAATAAAGCCATTTTTCTCAAATCAATAGGGGTTAGACATGTTATAGGTATCGTCATCTCAAATGATCATTTCCATTATTTAACATATTCAATATTTATTACATTTTTATTATTTGATTATGAAACAACAATAGTATAAAAAATATACAAGTTTTTTTTATGATAATGATTAAAATACACGAACACACATTTCCATCTAATGGATTCAAACATATTATCTTTGTGTATGTTGAATTGTCGGCTCTCGAAACGATGATTGTCTGATTTTCCCCTATAACCTATCGTGGTGTCCATTATTATTGAACTATATTTATATGTTATATATATTATATTTATATTTTCTTTATGATATACTAAATTTTCATACAAACATACAATTATGATTTTCATAATATGTAAACATGATAATTTCTTTTGAGCATGTGTAGACTACAACCCCCCCCCCCCCCACAATGTAATATGAATTGTTCATGCCATTCAGGTAATATATGAAAGATGGAGTTAATGAAAATATGTAAAATATTTATAATATTATATTATACTGTAATTATAATATACCTATGTATCATTTATTTTTAGTTTCATTAATACTATAAATAAATTAAAGCAATGTTCATGTATACGTACAACATTCCATTTCCATGAACGTTGAATATCATTTCTTTTCTCCAAATGTCTTGGACTATTATAAATAATTATATACTAGATATATATGACATTTAATTCATGAATACTATTTTTGGATAATTTACTTTTGATCAAATTGATTGTTTTTAATTATAGGAAGATCATTTTTGACTCACATATCCAATAAAGACAAAACGACCAATATGAACATAAATAATTTTATAATTTTTAAAACAAGTAATAAGTGATATAAAATGAATAATAAAATTAAAAATTGTTCTGAATAATGTAGATTTTAACTCATTTTTTTATTATTGAAGACCAAGAAACATACGTGATGAATTAGACAAAAGGTAAGGGAACCATTCACCCTACACATTTAGTCAATGACTTATTTTATATTATGTCTTTAAAATTTAAATTTTATTATTTTGGGATATATTCTTATATATTATTATTGCATTAAATTTTCGCCATGTGATGATATTCTCTTTTATCTCCCATCATCTAATTTTATGAATTTTTAAGTGACTCTGTTTGGATATCAAATTTTCGTAAGCGAATTGCATAGCTCAATTTCTTCTCATTGGGTTTTATGAATAATTCATTGTTATATTATGCAACGATTTTGTGTGAAATCCATATTTATTTATTAATTTTCATAATTCCAACATCCAATTTGTGAGGATAAACTATTTCTACACATAGTCACCCCATTTATAAATTCATACATTATTTATATAAATTTGGTAAGGGAAATCATAGATCAGTCTCCATTCATTGAGTTATATATCCATTTCATTGGTTTTATTTTTTTAAAAATACATGTGAATGGAATCTGATTATTCTACAAAAAAATACACTTATATTTGGTATATTTAATTTTTTCACACATAATTATGTTATAGATTAATTCTTCATATATGGATACTATCATTGAATAGTGTTTTTATCTCAATTTACATTCCATTGAGTCTTGTTTGTTATTATACACATATTCACATTATATTGTGTATATACATCCCTTGGACATATTATATCATCAATCACATTATTCTCATGATGTTAATGTCATTGTTTAATGTTATTCTATAATTATTTTTATTCATGTATTTCATATAGTGGTAATGGACTCTTTAACTATAAATTTTTTAAAATGTTTTAATGATTAAATCTTATAAATATTTTTCATTAATTTCCATGTTTTAAAAATGGTTTGTTGGTTTATTTTATATGAACAATAATGTTTTAAAATATTTATTCCTTTAAAAATTTAAATGTCGTATCTGAAACTTTGATTAAAAATTCAAATTATTAAATTTTTTATAGGGATTTTGAAATGAATTGAATATTTCAATATCTTAAATTAATTAATTGTAGTTGTGGAATGAAATATTGATAATTTCAATCGTTTATGTGTTACAATTATATAATATTACTTAGACATTTTATGGGTGGTTACAAGATAAACCAATTATGAGTGGTTACATGATAAACCAAATGATCATTGGATCCATTATACAACAAGAACATATGGTTAAATTATATCCTACAATGCATTGGGTATGGAAGTCGGTAATATGGCTAGTCTGTTTAGTGATATGTGTTGAATTTGACCATATTGTTATTCCATTTGAGTATGTATATATCACCAAAAACATTATATGCTATATGTTACTTTCTATTTGGTATATATTAATCATTTGGTTAAAAAAGGGTAAACATTGATCTTATATTTATTGTAGTGTTTTCCCTACTACATCAAGGTGAAATGTACTAATTTATCATAGAGTATTCATGTTTTACATGTTGATATGGAAAAATAACAGTTTTCATTCATTATGATTCCTATACCGATCTTTTTATGCTCATCCCAAATTTTGAAAAGTTTTTTCACTGGTCTTAATGATGAATCGGGTCAAGAATGTGATCATGGAAAATTTATAATGTCTAGAACAAGGAACAAATCTTGATTATTTTTATAAAGAGTTTTTGTCTTGTTAAAAAATGGATAGTGATAAGAAGTGTCTACTTGTAATATTCATATTTTTTTATATAATAAATGATCTAATTATCAATATATATAAACCAAAAAAGATCACAAATGTGAATTATTAACTTAATTTGTGATTATGTATGATTATGGCTAGTGCCGTATATTCACAACTAGATGCCGTATAGTTTACCAATACATGAAGATGATGTGGCATACAAATACTTATACATGGACCAATATTTTGTAAATTTACATGACTAGGATAAATAGGTAGGAAACCATCGGTTTCTATGCGCCTTGCCCCCATCTTATATGTAGTCCAAATAGAGACAACATGTTGGTAGAGTATATACAAATTGGAAGGACTATGGATTTCTAAACATGATGTCTACCCCATATGACATTCCATATATGACCATCTATTGTGATTGAGGCACATTATTTTCTTAATTTGGACTCATATTTGTTGAGTAAGTTCCATTTTTCATTATCATTGGGGTACATAGTGTAATTACATCCAAAATATTGGATTTTAATCCCCTCTAGAGGACGATTCATAGATAGAGTTGTGGAGTCCCTCCATGAGATGAGAGTGATATTCTCTATCATCTATAGTGCATTTTTCACATTCAAAACTAACTCCTTGAGTAGAAATTTGATCTAATATATAGTGGGACACATACCTAGGGTTTGATGAATTGTTATTATATAATCTTTTACGTAGATGTTGGATCTATATTTGATATCTGGTGTCCCCCAGTAGTGCTAACTATAACCATCTATCTGTGTCTCAAGGATGATCCAGAACAGGATTTTGGTGTCCTCCATTGGTCTTGGGAGTGATTCCATATATTTGAATCATAGAATTATTCGTTCAACTATTTGATTGTGGGAAGGGACCAGAATTTTTTGACATCATCATCTATTGTCTGGGATGAAAACATTGCTCGTTGTGTGGAATCTCCCATAACGAGTGATTCTTTGAGTATAAATTAGTGGATGGAAATTTTATTAACACCAGATGGAGTTGTGTCTCTCATGAGTATTTATGGTCTATTTTTGTACTAAATATATCGGTGATACATTTTTTACAACTTTTATTGAGCTGAATATCCTTGGTGTTTTGTAGATAGTGTTTTAATTGCCTCCTACTGAGTATTGTTATACTCTCCCCAGCATGCGCATTTCACTCTTATGTCATGTATTCATTATATGTGGAATATTTTGATGGTGTCATATTACGATACAGGGATTGTGGGGAATAACATTATCATGGCAGGACAATGTGTTTATCAGGATCATACCACTACACATAGTCTTTTCCCTTGTATTAGATTGTACTCTTTATTATTTTAGTTCGACTTGTGTATATACTCTATTTTTTGTGGTATAGTTTTTGTCCTTATTTAGGTTTCAATACATCATACTATATAACGGTTGTGGCATCTTAGATTTATTCATGAATTATTTTAGTTGTCATATTTTTCATAATAGTGTGATTTTTTTATGTGTGTTTGTGTGTATAGTTAATTTAGGAGTGTGGCTCTATTTAATGGGATACACATACATGAAAATGGTCACTAGACCCTAGCCAATGGGAGAAAATATTTGGGTATTTCATGGGATGGTTCCCTCTTGTATGGGTCGTTATAGAGTGGAATCAGACCTATTCAGTTCAAAATTATGTCTGAGAGTCTATGAGATTCATTTGGGAAAACAATATTATGTGGTTTGAGTTTAGATATCTAGTGAGGGACTCTAGTTTTTGGTGATATGACTGATATATCCATTCAATAGTGCTATGATAACCTAATTTTCTCCTCAGTACATGAGAACACTAGTTATAGGAAAAAACAGCGGTAAATGAATCATATTAGAGTGGTTGTGTTTTCCATGTCCAATTTGAGTCATATCCAATGATATAATCATTTCAATGTGGTAGAAATTGTTTTTTTAGGATTCCTTTTCCTAAAAAAATCTATGATTCCACCACCTGATCGATTGGATGATCCTCTTATTAGAAAAAAGTTAGTATGGGGGCTTGTATCTATGACAAAACCTATATTTGGATTATCAGATATTCCACCAACAGTCACGCAATGACTTCTACCGGCAATACCATATGAAAATTCACATAGGTTGAGTGCACATCATAAATTTTAGTGTAATATATATCATTGACTTTATGGTGATCCACACCCAATGATTGATGATGACTTTCTAGAAAAAGTCAGATGAGTTTTATTCCATGGGGGGACACATGTCGATAATATGTCAGTCCTTTACCTGAAACCTCTTTAAGGAAATTTAGGGTGTTGGTTGATCATTGTGGTGTAGTCACATGATGTGACAAATTTTTCATTGATATTCTTCAAGAGTCTATTCATAAAGGATTTATATTTGTCCATGTTGCGGTTGGTATTCATACAAGAGCTCATACATCTATAGGTTTGTAGTGTGACAATTGAAGTGTATTTAATGATGGATACATATCTCTCAGTCTAGTGTTTGGATATGGTATTGTAATCATTATTTAGGGACAAACCATCTATTAGGTATTACCTCATGACAAAAATTCAACAGTGGTATCCCTTAAAATTTATACTTATATTGGATCACATTAGATATTCTTATTGGTATAACGTTTTATTTGAGAAAAGACAACAATGGTGGGAGCTAGTATTTGGAACCCACTTGTTGAGACCTCAGCATAAGGTCTATGATGATTTTCCCAGGATCCCAGTGGTTCATGTGTTTCAAAATCCAATCCCATGTGTCGGGTATAGTGGTTTAGGGATTGTAGGGTGGCTCAACACATCCAATGGACAGGTATGGTTTCTGTTGTGATAGTCGGGGACAACAAGTGTGAGGGTTCCCAACCGGTAGTATATCTAATCAAGAGATGTTCAAGGGACTTCTTAAAAGGTACTAATATAGTCATTGAGTAGTCTTTTGGGAGTATTATGTGATAGAGTGTTTGATAGAGATGAAGGATGTGGTTTTAATTTTGACCTATTACCACCACCACCTAGTAGTACATTCCATGCTTAGGATGATGGTGGGTAAGGATGATACCAACTATAGGCTATGGATTCATGTGACCATGATTCTAAAATGATGATTATTGGAATGATCTATGTCATTTCCACCTTATATATATATATTATAGACACATGTACTAGTAATGTATTTCATTCCATGAATCCCTTTAGAGACTCAGAGATTCTGGTTGAATAGTTGACTCAAACCATACACAAGGAGAATCCAACTATATAAGAATAAATAATTGCACCCTAGTTCTAATAGTGTGACTTAACACCTGGAGGATAGAGTATCAATTGGGAGCTCATGTTAGTGGTATCGAGGCATTGCGACATCATCCTTGGTATGGACTGGTTATCCACAATTCACTCTCAGATTTATTGTTTTAGGTGAAGTGTGCGGTGTGTCTATAGTGATGCAATCACAATTACCATTGTTGGTAATGTGGAAATATAGGAAGAGTAGGAATCCATAATTCAACCATCTACTCATTATTTATATATCCTACCCCTTGGTAAATTGGCTTCTATGATTCCTCAATATCATATAGTTGTGGAAGAGTATAAGGAAATCTTTCCTAATGATGTCCCAGGTTTACATATATTTATAGACATAAACATATTTATTAATCTACACCTTGGTATGAAAACGACAACTAAACTTTCATATTTGTTTCCTCCAATAGGGATTCATGAGTTGAGGTTATTGTTTTAGGACAAGCAGAATAATGGCATAGTGAGACCATAGGTTTCACCCTGGTCAGCCCCATTTTTTTAAAAAAGAAGGAAAAAGGTACATGGAGGTTATATGTGGATTTATAGGGCTTGAAACATGTGAAAGTGGTGAACATATATCCACTACCTAGCATTTATGTCCACTTTTATCAGTTTATAGGGGCATGATGGTTCATAATGATTGACCATCGATCTGGCTACAACCTTCTTCATGTACATGATGATGATATACTGAATATGTCCTATATCTCATTCTATGGTCACTATGAGTACATGGTGTTTTCATCTTACATGTCAAGTTCCCCGATATTGTTCAGGTGACTCATGAAACAAATATATCAAACATATATAGATCTGTTCATGGTGTTCTTCGTCGATTTCATCCTACTGTATTTGTCATCTGAATAGGAGCACAAAAGACACTTAATGATAGTGCTAGATAAAATTTCAGAGAACCAAATTTATATGAAGCTCCCAATGTTCAAATGTTTAATTTGGTAATTCCAATTTCTGGGAAACATCATCTATGTGGGTATATTTTCAGGGTATTCAATGATGGTTGTGGTAGTTCTTTCTTGTATCCACCCAAAAGTATCGGCAAAGGTGTGGAGTTTACATTGATTTGAAGTCTACAATCGAAGGCTTTTACCCAAATTCTCCATTGTGGAATCACCCTTGAAAATATTTACATGAAAGGGGTATCCATTCATGCTGATGGAAAATTGAGAGCATTGCTTTAGGGAGATAATGTTGATAGCAATTAGTGCTCTATTAACTAGGTTACAAGAGGACGAGGTAGAGTACATGGTATTTTTTGATGAATCGGGAACCTATATTTTTATTGTCCAGATGCATAGCCTACTATTTATTACCTATGGATACTTCTAATTGATATTATATTAATATAATTATGTGACCCATGTTCTTAATGTAAGAGAGTTATTATTCACATTGAAGATGTAGTGACTCTACCTGATGGGGTAGGGGGTTATCATCTATTATCACCATAGGAGTCTCATGTGTATATTGTCTCCAATGGATAGAAATGTGAAACACAATATATTTCAATAGTTCATCCAGAACTATAACATTGATATTTTATATTCTCCTCAGAAGATAAATGGGTTAGTAGATTCTCTCAGCAGAAATTCCAGTATATACTTACAGAATGAGGCATCAGAGATGTTGACCTAGATGCAAATATGCTTTTTAGATGTAGATGGATCTGAATACCTTTATTAAATGGTGGTAAACCCAACACTCATACTACAAGTTATAGATACACAAATTAGGGATACTTATTGAGATAACTGGGGTTCTTAGATTTCTACATGTCATGATACTGAATGATATACAAAAGGTGGGAACTGAGAAATTATTTTTAGAGCACACACAGTGGTACTAGTGACATTGTAGGAAGAGGATCTGATAGTGTTTCATATTTCCATTTTGTTGGTACATACCCTCTTGTAAAATAGGTTCCATTAGTACTAAAATTAGTTATGATGTCTGGGGAAAAATAACAGATGTGAAGATTTTGATTCCTTATGACATACTTGGGAGAAAGTAATTGTTGAACATAATGATCAAGAATGATTATCTCAACTCCTTTAGGTGATTATTGACCGACACAACAATTTTGACAACTTCATATATAACCAATAGAAATTTTTAGTAAGTAAAAAATGATGCATTAACATTCAGGCGATTGTTTTTCTCCGTGTTCCAACAACAATTATTTCAGATTGAGATGCTCTCTTTAAATACCAGTTGCGGAAGGGGTTAATGGAGGTTTTATGGTCGTAGTTTCTATTGAGCATAGTGTTTCCCCCATAAAGGGATTTTTGGACTATTCAACCCAATTAGGGTCTAGAGTACATGTTGAGATCATGCATTTTGGACATTGGTTATTGTTGGTAGCATCACATAACACTTTTGTATATTGCAATCAAGAATACCTATCATTCCATCATTAGTGTGGAAGAATTCGAGGAATTTAAAATGCAACCATAAATGTCACTACATAGGTGGGATAACCTAGGAGATTCAACACTCATGGGTCTTTTGTTTGTTCAAGAAACTAAAAAAAATGTGTAGTTCCACCAAGATGGCATGAAGACATAACAGATCCATCAGAAGGAATATGTTGGATAGTAGTGGAGGCCATTGGAGTTTGAGGATGAATACAATGTGTTCATTAGGATTTATCCTTGATTTGGATTATTTGGATTTTGTAGGAGTGTAATGTTATCTATACATTCATAGTCCCTATATAGATACTATGTAGAGTGGTTGAGGTGGAATACTTCATAGATCGACCTATATAGTGAGATTATGTACATGTCGTCTTCCATTTGTCACAACTAATGAGGTACCTGCATGATCCATATCACATCATCAGCTAGGGTGAGTTGAATTTTGATGAAGAAGTGAAATTTTATAAGTACCTAGAGGATATATAGGATCTCAATGAGTGGATCCTTAAGGAGTTATTGATTCATTTAGTCAGTGTCATATGGAATCATAGAAATTCCAAGAGATCACATGGGAGAGGGATGATTAGGTCCTTTCTCAGTACACTCATCTATTTGAGAAGCCATTGGTTTGTATTTTTTGGTATTTAAACACTCATGGTTTAGATAACTGAACATATTAGATTATCCATGTAATGATTATAAATATTATATGGATAATTTTTTTACAAGGTGATGATATGGAATGTGATTTCACATCCTAGCATGACTAGGACATATGTCTATCCAGTATTTTAATATTAATAGCACATGAAATGGTTATCATGAAAGAGTGTGATAAAATCTATACAGGTGTCCATATCAACAATATGAGGTAATCATTGAGTTCAAAATGACAGTTTAGCCATGGAGCGGCAAAAAAAATTTCAACATGGGTCATTTGTATAAAATCATTATGGGAATAAAAAAATTATAATAATTTTATTATTTTTTGGATTTATGGATGCAATGACTAGACTTTATAAATATATCCTCATATCATAATTCAAAGGTTAGAAACACAACCATGGACCATCTAGAGGACTCTAGAGAGGGAGCTCTGGGAATCAATTTTGTCAAACGATGAAAAATTGAGGATCAGTAATCGAAACACCTCTGTTTTTACGGATCTCTCCCGGGAATGAAACACATCATAATTCTTCATTAGTGACCAATCCAAATCAAAGTAGTCCATGCCATTGAATATCTGAATTCCCTAATACAAAATTTTTGTGGTGATCAAAAATCAATCGATAAATAAATTGGTTAGCTGATCGCTCACCTTGTAGGAGGGGTTCATTGTAGGAATTATTTGGGAGAATATATTGGAATATTTTCAATGTTTTTTTATGAATCGAATTTAGATTGAAATAACCGTCAACTTAGTTTCATTTATCTCCTCTATAATTTTCTTCTCTACTCCGATTCATCATTTATTGAATGCCATCCCAGTTTTCCCTATGACTCATTGTTTCCCAATCAATTGAGCATTGCACACATATAACATGAAAAAACTATGTGATATAATTGATATGGGATCAACACAACACGAAGGAGGTGCACCTATGGAGATAGAATGAATCAGAAAATGGGTTATTCCTGATTTAATGTTCCTCATTTTTCATTATTGTAGAAAGAATAATGATTTTTTTGACTAGATTTATGATCTAATTTACAGAAAAAATGCTTTGTTTGATGATGGAGAGGCATAAGAGATAATGGATCCTAGATTCCCTAGTGACATTAATGCTTGACTGAAATATGACCACTGGTTAGGAATCATAATTGAAGAATGTGAGTTCTAGAAAATCCCATTAACCCTAGCATGTAATCTGAGATTACATGATATGTGGGGCCTCAAGATGTAGAATTAGATTATGACCTTTGTGGAGGATAATTTAGTGTATGACCCATGTCACTAGGTGGGTGACTCTCTCCAGACGAATCGACATGTACTCCGAATAGTACATAGACATGGTTACCTGAACACATCCATATGGTGTGTCACAAACTTGGACAAGGACATGGCATGGCCTACATGGACTGGTACAGAAACACAGCATAAGTACAATGATATAGAAAGGCGAAACAGTTTGAAAGTTGTGTGTCTATAAAAGTCATGTATCGATCCAATATTCCTTGTATATGGAGACAACCATTCATGTGAGGATTTCTAAATGAGAATGTCTTGGGTTAACTGAATATTCCTTAAACCGCATGGGACATATCATGTACTCCCATCCATAGTACTTGAGTCTACCTATTTTCCAAGTATAGATTTGTATAGGTTGAGTTCATTCCCATGGACCATTACCCAGAGATTATAGTGTGTAATAACATCCACATAACTGAATTTTAATCCCCTATGGAGGTCAAGTTTTATATTGAGTTTTTCTATCCTTACATAAGACTGGAGTTTAATTCCCTATCATCCCTCGTGGTATTTTTGGAATCAGCTTGGACTCCCTGATTAGGATGTCGATCCCCTATCTTATGGTTCTCAATAGTAGGGTTTTTTTAATAGTTATCATATGATTCATTACATACTGGGTATTTATTTTTATTGTTTCCTTCTAAGTAGTACAAAACCCACCCCGACATAGGGTTTTCTCAAGCGTGTCGTGTCTTGTTCAGAGGGAGGACCTTTCAATGATGACTTTAGAGGATAGTGAGGTATTGGATCATAGCTAGAGTTGGGAAGACTGTGGTTTTTATCAAGATAATAACATTGTTATTTTCCTCTCCAATGGATCAATTTTTACTATTAAATTTAAAATTTGTAGTTGTGTAATGAATCTCTTTTTAGAAGGCTGGTGTCTGGCCCTGTTTACATTTTCATTAAGTCTTGTTGTTCTCTGGTTGTGAGATTATAGATGGAGGCATGAATTCCTTTAATTTTTTACATTTCATATTTTTATGGACATGGATATGAGTGGGTTTGCATTTAATTTATACTAATGCATCTCATTTATTGTATGTCCATACATTGTAATAGTCCTCAGCCCCTGACCTATTGAAGGGGGTCATGGGGTATTCACATCATGAGACCCAATGGGACCAATCCAAAAAATATATATATCATATTATGATTCTAGATGTATAATTGATAGTATAATTATCATATATAAAATTTATATCCATCAAAATGAACATCAATGAAATATGGAGATGATGAATGAATTGTATCAGTATGTTGATATTATATCTCCCACATAAACAAAAGAGCTACTTTAACATCCTATTTGATGATGGAATGAGAATAACAGAGTTTTGATAATCACAAATATATTTCACTATATTGAGTAAAATTATTTTTTTCATTTTAATAAAAATTTATCAAATATATAAGAGGTAAAACAAGAATAAAAAATTTGATTGGTTATGGTGATTACCAGCTCATGGAAATAACACATTTCATTAACCACATGAGGATTCTAGGGTTGTATTTTGGTATGACCAATTATTCAATAATGTTTATATAGAAAAATACAATATATTTTGGTAGGATATAGTACATATAGAAGGTTCACTATTGTGTTAATACTATAAGGAATAAGTGACCATTAATAATTTAGTCGAGCAGAACTTTTGGAATTTCTTAAAAGATAAAAAAAATTAAAGTGATTATCTTTCCTAATTATTCAATGTGGTCAAGTATTTGATTTCAATGTATTCCGGTGATGAAATACCTTCATTCAATAATTTTTGGATTGTCTTCTATTGTGTTTGAATCCATATATATTAATTTAACCTCGTAGATATACTATTTTAATATTAACAACGATAACAACGTTTTCACTCTTAAATGGTTATAATTTCGCATTTGAAGGAAATAATATTGATAAAAAAAGGAAAATTGATAAAATTATAAACCATATATTATTAATAATTACAACATTAATAATTTTTCAATTTTTACATAATTTAATTAAATATTAGTTTCACCATAAATCATTAATGTAAACGTTAGCACAATTCATTTAATTTGACATAAAGAACAATAGGATAATTTTAAAATTATATTAAAATGTCTTTAAACAAATCTATAATGTCTTATTTATCAAAAAATAGATTAACGCTATATATAACTAATATTATATTAATTTTAATATTTGTATAGATATTTTTTTTTAAATTCCGATTAGTTAAAAAATACTAAGTCGATATTGAAAACCCATTTAGAGAATCTATATAATTTATAAAAATCAGAATTACATTTATTTCATGAAATTAATTAAATTAAAAAAAATTAAATATTTATTCATTTATAACATTTCTTTATATTATGTGGTCATATACTAGGCATTTAAAACTATGATAGTGAAATTTACCAGCTTTCATTACTTCAAATACTTTATAGGAACTATTGAAAAACAAATATCTATTGACCAAATAACATTTTCCCCTGTATTGAAAATGAAAGAATTAAAATAGAATATTATGTATTAAAATGAACAATAATGTAATTATAACATATTTTAACATATATTATCCAGATTTAGCCATTATAGAGGATATAAATTTTCCTATATTACTAACAATATAGACCAAAACTAAAATGGTGATATATAATTAATTCGGAACACCAAAATTAAATTTAGAATAAATATTTTAAAATTAAATAAATATAATTTAATTAAATGTACTTAACATAAGAATATCAAATGTGAAGAAAAATGAATTTTTAAAAATGGTTTTAAGAATAAATATTCTCTTATTTATATCTCTTTCTATGAAAAATATGAAATGAATGTTAAATAAATAATTTAATATATAATATATTTATTTCCTTAAAATAATTAAATAAATGATCAATTTAATTAAATAAAATTAAAATACAATTAAAATATAATAACAGTTTTTCATGAAAATAATTTTTACATATAATATTTATTTATAAAAAAATTAAACATGAAATTGATCAAAATCAACAAAAATTTATTATTTAAAATTAAAAACCTTATTTTTTTATAGAAATCATTAAGAAAAACGTAGCATTAAATATTTCTGGATCAAAAAATATATATATCAATATGAATAATTATTTTTCTTCATTTCATAAAATTATATATAAAAAATTCTACGCTAATTTTCATTTGATCATTTCAATAATACAGATAATTTTCTAATATAAATATTATAAATGCGTTGAAATTTTATAAAATATTCCCCAAAAAAATTATTTTTGAAGGAAATAATTTTTTTATGCATAATATTACATTGATAAAATTCAAATTTTATGTGCATAATAATTTATCAATATATTTGTAATTAGTAGGATATTTTTATATATCTAATAATATATTTATTCTAATTTCTTCAATCAAATATATTTTCTAGGATTAAATTTCCTTGATTAAAAAAATATTTCATTGGTTTATTTATGTTTGGTGTTGTCTGTCATATATGTTATCGAACATATGGTTTTCCTTTCAAAATATTATGGTGTTATTTTATTCCCCATTAATAAATTACATCATATCAATTTTAACTTCTTATATATAATAAAAACTCGCCTATTTGAAAAGTAATTTTTAGAATCAAACATCATAAAAATGTATATAAAATATCATCTTAGAAGGAATGAGAAATAAGAAATCCATTAATGATTCAGAATAGGATGAATTTAGTGGTACATGATAATATACACATAAAAGATAAAAACATCACAAAATGTATAAAATATAATGATAATGTACATGGTCATTATATTATATATTGATATTGAAAAGTCCAAAGATTTTTTAGAAAATATTTTAAATAGATAATATTTAATTTAAGGATCCATTTCATAATATTAATATATCCTTAAAATTCTTGGATTCTAAACATTAAGAAATATTCTATGTTTATTTAATTCCATAAAATAAGAATAATTTTACCATTTTACAAATAATTTATGTGTTTCAACATTAAATATTACTCCATGAAACTAATAATAATGATGACATTTTTCATTCTCCCTTAATATTTAGCCAAAGAAAAATTTATTTGTATAGGTTAAAAAATATTATAAATTCCACATTATCCAAAACAAATTTCCCACAAATTTTAATATAATCTATTCCATAATTAGTTAATCATAATAATCCTCTAATTATTATCTGATATATTTGTATACCCTTTTATGATTTGACCTATTTTCCCCCGTTATCTACATAACAAAACATTAAATCAATCATAATGTCTCATAAAAAATTTATATTCCAATATCATATATATTAAAAATTTCTCAAAACAATGTTACAAAAAATCATATATGAATCAATAATATAAATAACCATTTACTGTAGAAATATTGAAATATATTAGGAAAAATATTCTCAGTGGATCATTGGGTTCATCCTTGAACTGAAGGGAAATAAAATATTGACTTGTAAGATAAAATAAAATTTATTTATTCCATAATATTATATGGAATATATATATGGAGTGGTAATTGATGCTTTATATAACATCAATTTAATTTAAATAATATTATTTTCGAATGTATTATTCATAAAAACAACATCATGCAATCTACAATTCTAGAGTAGATGAAAAATTTTATGAAACTATCATGATTCACATCAATTATGATAATAACATAATATTTACTATGTTAAATTGCATTTAAAGTTATTTTGGACATATTACCATCATTATCCCATGGATTCAACTATTTATTCACATAATACCCAAACTCAATTGATTTATTGAACTAAATGGTAAGTGATGTATTATGTTTATCTATGTCTATTTTAATTTCATTGACTAGCCTATTTACATCAAATTGGTGTTATTTTGATGGATGTTGACACTATCACAACAATAAATATATTATAATTTATTTTAATCATTCACCTAGGTTCTTATATCATCACTTACTCAATTATAAGGTTGAGAATTTTTTATCCCTCCATGTGAAAGACAATTGTAGCTTCCATGAAGCTCCAACATAAATTTATTTTAACCAAAACATTTATGGTTTCCATATACTATTACCAATTTTTGAGCATATAATATGATTTCTTCAATCATCCAATGTCCACAAAGTCTAAATCATTATGAATGACTATATTCAAACATATAAATAATATATAAATTTTTCATTCATGTATAAGGATTACACATAAACCATATATTAAATTAATTATAAATTATTCCTCTTATTTAAAAATACATTTTCCAACCTCCTTAATAAGATCAATGAATTACATCTATATTTGTTTATATATAATACTTGAGAAGTATATAGTAAAATTAATTCCCTAAAAAAATCCAATTAAAAGGATTTAATTTCCCCATATGTCATTACATTAGTAATAATATTCCACCATTGATCAGTTACTCTTTATAAATAATAAACAACTAATACAACTCTGCCATGGTCTATGAAGTAAAAAATTGAATTTTTATTCATCACATTTACGCATTACTTTGAAGAAACTACATAAGTAACCCAATAATGGTACATTGGAAATGGTGGAATAAAAGATTCTGTAAAATCATTAATCTTATTTGGTGCATTAATATTTGTAGTATTATTCATTTTACCCCAAATAAATATAGATATTATAGTGAGTATGGTAAATATATATTGTATCCCAACTCATAATACATTTAGTTTTTCATTAGTATACTCATTGATTAGTTTATCCCAATTATTATTGAAACAATTCTTTTGGGCTCAATCCATTGAAAAAAAACAATAATCACAATGTGTGCATCGAAAACCATGGTGGAAAACTCTATAATCATTAAAAATCATTACGTGGGGGACTAAACAAAGAATCACTTTTTAAATCTATGATAACAATTGTTTATCCTAGGAAATCAATTATCATTACCATGACATTAAGATATTATCCAATATATAGATCTATCATAAAGGTTTTCATTAAGGATTTCTATTCCTGGATTCCAATGGTCATGTAATCAATTCTATGATACGAAAATTTTAGTCACACAATATTCATTCATTGATACATTGTCTTATTAGATAATATTCCAATCATAATAGAATGGTCCACATTATGATCAAATAGTATAAAGTCTTTGAAAACGAATACATAAAAGTTACATGTTAATAATTGTATAACAATAATACCATCATAACATGTACCAACCATTGACATATAAATCATAGAACCTTACATCGTAACCTTCTCGAATGGAAATATAATAAATGATGATATTAGATACATAATAAGGGTTAAAGGGTAGGTATTATAGATCACTTGATTATAACATGAGCATATGGGTTTGAGAATGTGAAAATAACATTTAAAATTCATACCATAAAAATTTTAGATCACAATCAATATTTTTAGTATAAATAATAGTATTTCATTAGATATAAATCATTATATAAAAAATTAATATTAGTCACAAAAGAATTATATAATCAGATGATATGAGTTTGTGTAATGAACATAATATTAGCACCTTTTCATTATTTATAAATGTAATTATATTCAATCGTCATGATATAGTCATGAATTTGTCCTCTCATATAACCATATATACAATGAACTTGGTATACTCTTACTTTTATGTAATTTGGAGCCATCTCTATGCATACACAATTGATTATGAGAAACAGGTCTGTAAATAATCTTATTGAAATGAAATCCATGTCATCGGATAATATTATGGACATGAAATCTTGTTCCAAGATTTTTCTTATGGATATGAAAACCATGTTCATGCATGAAATTCGTACCATGAAATTTGGTTCACATATATCAAATTCACAAAATGAGTTATACGTTTTTACAAAATTATTTCAATGGATATATAGGTCCCATGAATAACATAATTAAAAAAATATATATATATATATTGTTATTTCATTGGATCATAAAAAAATTCATCATATCAAAACTCATGAAAAATGGGTTTCATAATCATTTAATAATATCATAACCTGTGGTAAAGAAATAAGTTTCGTAAAAAGTTCATCATGTCAATAGAGTACAACCCCTTAAAAGGGAATTAGTTTTCCAAAAATCCATCCATCATAAACAACAACCATCTTGATCAAGACAACGATGGTATACTTTGATCATAATCCCAATAAATAATAGTTGAAATTAGTAGATGTTGTCATAAATGACTAAAAATACCACATATATATATATATATGTATCTATATCATTAAACCATTATTGAGGAAAATATCCTTTCTATTTTCATACAATGCCATTAAAATCTATATATTTGAATACAATATTGAAAAAATTTTCTTTGAAGATAACTTTTGAAATTTGAAATGGATAATTCAAATCACTATGAAGTCATAATGGTGTGAATTTGTTTTCATTTAATGTATGTTAAAAATTGTTATTTAATTATTATGTTAATGTACAAATGCCCCTTCTTTTATAAACTATAGAATATTCATTTAAAATAATTTTTAAAAAAATTAAAAAATGAAAAAAGGAATTTAAAAATAAGATGATTATATTAAAAGAATTATTTAAATAATCCTTATAAAAAATTGATATGGAATAAATTTTTTTTCAACGATTACTGAAATATTGATGGTTTTCAATAAAAACATATTTCATTATCATTAGTACATGTGATAATGATAGGAATGGATAATAAGTATTTTAAATAAATAACTTAATATAATTTAATAAAACGTTTATTAAGTTGAATTTCATAATATCTAATCATCTGAAACATAATCATAAACAATCTTAATAAACAACGATAATATTACACAACATATTTATTGATTTGGTAACATTTTAATCATAATACTCTTGAAAGAAAAACATCATAGATGGATTATTGAATCCACTTATTTTTCATAATATTAAAATTAAAATTATATTCATGGATATATATAAAAATTATAATTATGTGGTGAATATTTCATGTGTCTAACAGTGAAATAAAAAGTGATGTAATTTGCTTACCCTTTGATAAAACTTCATCAAGAATTCGTTACCATATGATATAATTCTTTTAAATTTATCATAACTATAAAAAAATTTATTAACATGATTATTATATTATATATATGTAATAATAATATTTGTAAGAATCATTTATATATTTATAGAGATAAAAATTTATTACATTATTGATGCAGACAGTTGGTCGTACGTAAAAATGAACAGTGGTTTAATTTTTATATATATTGTAATGAACGAATGGAAAATAATATTTAAAATTCAAAAAATAATTAAACTATAAGATAAATCATAAACATTCATCAATAACATACTAATTTCCATGCTTGTAATTTTTGGATAAAAAATGAATAACCTCACTCTGGGGAACTAGTATCCAATATATACGCATGAGTGATGATATCATTTTACAATGGATGGTAATGTAAGAGGTTTTGTGTGATACTATCATTCTATATGTGTAATAATTTCATAATAATCATTTAAAATTTTAAAAATAATAAAAATACCCATTAGTTAAATATATTGATGAAAAATTAATTCTATATCAACATTAAGATGGTAATATGTACGTACGTACATGCGATACATTCACTTCACATTTGATAGAAGGATGGTGAAAATAAGTGGTTTAAAAATTACCATTCTTATTATTGTGATGATGCTAAATTTATTATTTAATGAAAAATAATATAGTTTTATATTATTTGAATGAATAAATAAAATCAATATGATGGGTTTAGGAGAATACATTTTCATTGATAAAACATTTTTTGCTCTCTAAATACATAAAAGAGGGATGATATTTTGGGAATCCATGTACATTTATTTTGTGGACAAGGATTATTAGAATATTTTTTGGATGATTTTGATTTATTTATAAGGCATATGGTGGTTTTAATAAGATAATTAATATATTCCCCTTTCAATTTGTGTTATGTGGTGTTTTTTGAATTTAAATAAATATTAAAAAATAATAATTTCATTATCAATAATAAATGTTTTTATAAAGAAATTTATTAAAATATAATGTTTTCTGGGGTGGAAAATAAATTAAAAAATAATATTTAGATAAATTTATGGGGACATTTAAACCATGTCTTTTGTTATAACACAATTGTTAACATATTTTAACAATAACCACAATAACTTTTTTTCAACCATGAAATGTAATTATTTAAAATAAAATGATAATAATGTCTCCTAAATGGAAATGGGATAACATTTCCGACAATATATTATAGTCCTTGTCATCTTTCATTATTTTTAAAGATTTTAAATAAATTAATAATAATCTATATTGATAAATACTGATTAATGTCAATTTAAAATTGTTCGTTTAAATTGATATAAAAAACATAAAAAAAAGGAATCATTTAAATTATAATATTTTAATGCATCACTAAAATGATTAATTTTTTTAAAAAAGACGTGAAATAGTCTAAATCACTCATGTTATATTAATTATAATTTTTATGATATCAATTATTTTCTTAATATTAATTTATTAAATATTAAATTATTTTATTATTAGAATTTATTTCAATTTTAATATATATATATATTTGAAATAATATAATGAAATCCAATAAAATAGTTTATATTCATTCATAACCTACTTTTCCCCCTATAAGGACATATAAGTTATATTTTAAACAATGAGAGAGTTATTTTGTAATTGTCTTATATTTAAATATTAAAAAAAATATTTCCCACTAATATTGTCCAAATGAAAAATTTATTTCAATCCTACGGTGATATTATATGAATTATATTTATTCAATAAGATACCAGATGAAATTGTATACCCTTATCAGTAATTTGAATATTAGATTATCTTGATTATCACATTACAGAGGTATTAAATTATACCAGAGTTACTAGTCTTAATGAAAAAGATATGATATTTACCATAATGGAAACTACTAATTTCAAATATGTAATTAATTTTATCAAATTAAATACCTATAATTTATAAAACCCTACGTTAAAAAAATTGCATCATACACAACAAAAACCATTCAATTGATGAGTATATTGTAATCATATAACTTTTTTTATTCTAATCTCAAGTGTATTAATAAATTAAAATAAATATAAAACTATAATTGAATATATTATATATAAATTATCATAAAATAATTCTCCATTATTAATTGATTAAATATATAATGGAAATAAAATAGCGAACACATAAAAACATTTTTGAGGAAAATTCTATTTTTATAAAAAATAATTATATAAAATTCAAAAAAATACTCATACAGAATTTATGTTATTTATTAAAGAAAATAATAGTTTTTCATTAAAAACATTTTAAAATCAAAACGAAGTCCCTAAATTCCAAGAACTAAATACAGATAAAAAATCTATGTAAGTCATTATTCATTAAAAATCAATCATTTTTTATAATTCTGAAAATATATCCTCTGTTGATTTTCAAACAAAAATTTTAAATAATTGGTATATTATTTAAACTATTATTTCTAAATTGTGTAAATAATAAATAATATATTTTCCCATTAAATGAAATAAAAATCATTTCTGAAGGAAAACAAATTTTTTGGAATAATATTACGTTGCTATAAATTTATTGATAATTTACTAATAATAAATAAATAAATATTATTTTATTATAGTATTTTTATATAACTCAAAATTTAATTAATACAATTGATTAATGTCAATTTAAGGGCTTGGTTATAACATCCATATTTATATAATAAAACATCACTATTTTTTATGTTTGGTTTTTGATGTCATATACTCTATGCAGAAATGTTATTCTTATTATATATTGAGGATTTAAAATAAATCCTTTATATTATTATAAATACTATAGTTCCACCTTTTAAATCTTTTATAGATTTTTATTGATCTCAAACATGTTGATTATAATCATGTTGCTTCTGGGAAAATGTCCCTTAATCATAACTCAATCAAGAATTCGTTGCATAAAAACAAAATCTTCTACATTATAACTTATATGGTGTTCCATAATAATTACTATAACACAAGATAATATATTTTGATCAATATATTATGAAATAACCTTAGATTCTTCATAGTTTGTGTTATTTTTATAATCAATATTTTCCAACACAGTCAATTACTTCATGGAGGGGAAATTAAAACAAATCCATAATTTAATATCATGGTACTCATATCAGTAAATATGCCAGAGCTTCCCACCATAGAAAAATATTCATAGATCAGAATTTAAAGATGCAGTCTAACACTCCATGTTAGAACCAATTCTACAACATCATGGTTATTCTCATTGAACATTTGTTTAATATCACAAATTAAAAATTATATCATGTCATCATTCTCCATAGTGAAAAAATTATCCAACTATAGGTTGACATAGAAATATTTATCCACTCTCATAGGTGAATTATATTATCACAACAAGATTGATATTGGTGTAACATCATATAAATATTTGATAACTAATTTAATCTCATATAACTCCCCTTTTTTGAATGAGCACTACCATTTCAGGAAGACGTTATTTCTTAAAAAACCTCAATTATATTCAAATATATTCTATAAAATATCATGAATTATCAAATAAAACTATATACCAGATTAAATAATTCTACACTTATTACATCATATACTAATGAGATAATTATCACCACACTCCAAATCATGATCTCCTCATCCCTAAAAAATGTTACATAATTGAATCAAACATACATAATTCCTAATATATTATATATAAGAACCACATTTTCTTAAATTCAATGTATATCAATCTTTTTACATCATTTAACAACATAAACAATATTAAAAATGAATATGGTAACCGTCATTAAATATTATTCTATCTCATTCATTGTAATGATGTATTTAATATTGTTATGTTATCATCATCAATTTATATAATCTCACATAATAACTATCCATACAATCCAATTACAAAATATTGTTGAAAAAATATAAAAATATATAATTATATTATAGTTCAACAATAAATTTTGATTTAATATGTCATTATTATTAGTATAGAAATATGTTTGGATTTTTGGGAAATTTGATTCAACCTCATTAAAATAAAATAAATTGGTATTTGTTATCCATAATTTTGTTGTTTATTGCTACCCATTTATATATGAAATGTTTAGGGGAATCCTTATAGTAGATTTTCCCCACATATTTAGAGAATTATGATATAAGTTATTAAATATTTTATTCCAAATCATTTTTCATATGACTCTTGTAAATCTTGTTTGATATTTTTATCATTCAACCTATTCCAATAAACTGCAACATGTACCTTTTTCTCAATTAACTATTATTCAATATTTATTCTCATCCAATAATTATTTTATTAAACCGTTGGATTTATTTATCAAATGTGGATCTTTAAATTTTTTAGATCATCCTTGAAACCACTAGTTGATGAAATAAATTATATATTTTTAACCTTAAAACATCTACCAAATATTACTATATACTGTATTTTTTTAGAAATAGTTACATTTATTGAATTTTCTAATGAATACGGACATAAAATATTTTTTTTACAAACCATCGATTTCAATACAAATTTTTTCGAAACAATATTATATGTGACCAATGTAATGAATATAAAATTATCTCACGATCATCCATATACCTAGACTAATATACTTTAAATCTATTCAATAACTCACCCTATGATCGTAATCAAAATTACAAAAAAATCAACTATTAAACAATAAATTACTATTTTTTTGATTCATAACAAATGCATAAAGTCAAATTTCTTCATTTTCATTCAATTTTTGGGATACAAATTTATATATATTAAAATAACATTAATAGATGACTTATCTATTCCATAATGTGAAAAAAAAATCTGTGAATGATTATCAAAATTCTAACATATTTTAACTTGTATTTAAAAGAAAATATTTAGATTATATTCAGCATTGTTTTATATGTTTTTTATATGAAAATTAACATTTAGCATGTTGATTATCATAATGAAAAATTTTATTAAATAATTTGGGTATCTTATAAATAAATTTTCATGTTTTATATAATATAATTAAAAAATTGCCTCTTAATCAACCACTAGAATGTCTGGTCATGATACTATTTTAAGTTTTTTCTTATATATTTTTTAACGCAACAATAATTTTTTATAAAACATGATATATTATATAAATAATTTTCATTAAAAACATTGAATACAATACACTATATAATTTTTTACTTTCTCTAGCTCCATTTGTTTTTGGAATCAACTAGTACAATAATAATGAATAAATGGTTATCCTCATTTATGTTTTCTTATTGATCCATGTTATTCTATAATAATTATAAATCATAATTTTTATTACATGAACATCATCTATTTTTTTATCTTGATGTAGATGTCATAAATTCATTTGAAAAAATATTCCATGAGTTTAGAGGTAAAATTAAAAAATTTATAATCTTGATAGTAATGTAGATAATATTTATACAATGAAAAATTTATACTGATTTATAATGTGCGTTTTCAATAATGGTAAACTCAATGAATTAAAAATGATATTTGGATTATAAAATTTTATATCTCGAGATCCACATTTCCAATACCACATATTATGGATCCATTATCAGTGAATAATTTTATAAATAAATTTTTTCAAAATCATTCAACTATTATTTTTACTAGATACATGTGAATGTAATTTGTTCATTTGTACTGTTCATCAAAGAAAAAAATGTTCTCTCGAAGCCCTTTTAAAATTTCTCCTAAATTACCATTTTAATATTTAACTGTATTTAAACTCATGAGTTTTTGTTAAAAGGATTTTCCTAATATTTATAATGAATATATAATTTAGAGATTGATGTAATGGTTCCATGAAATTAAATAACAGAATTATTCATTTGCCACCAAATTTAATGTATTCTTTTATGAAGATGATTTCCATTCATGTCAATATTAATCTTACTTTTCATTGTTAAAATGTGGAAATGTTATTTTGAAACCATACAACATAATTCTATAAAATTATTATGAAATGTTCTATTCTACCAGATGTATGATCCATCAATTTTTTTATCTGGATTTTGAAAACATGTTATATATTCATTTTTTAATCTAATACACTCATATTTTAATACGTAATTGCCTATTTTTTTCAAAATGTTATTTCTCAAAATAAATAAAAATCAAAAACTAGTGGTAAATTACTGTTAAAAAATATACCCATTTATATTAATAGTTATAGATAAAGGAGGATTCATATATATTTTATTTTATTATATAAATATTTGAAAATTATTTATAATTGTTATCCCAAAGAAGATGATTATTAGAAAAAATTATTGAATATTATTCAGAATTTATATCATATGATGAATTCATTGGACTTTGATAAGTAATTTGTTGTCACTGAAATTATTTTCCACTAATTACATTATTAAATCTTAAGAAGAATCGATATTTTTTAATTTATGTCATACTTAACCAATTAAACATGATTTCTTGAATACATTTAGAATGATAAGAATGATGTCTTGTATATGGCCTTAATAACAAGAATTATGTCTTGGAAGATTCAATTAATGTAACATAAATATGTCTACTATAATCCATTCAATCACCATTATTTCATTAATTATTTTGATATGGAGTGTTTATTATTATTTATAAATATTTATATATTCTAATATTGTTTTATGTTGATTATGGTGTAATTTTATATTATATATTGCATTTGTATTTTTTATTCTCATAAAATATTACATAACCAATTCATTGGAGAGCTATTACGGGCTCACCCACCCTTATTTTATCACAGAAACACCTGTCTTCATAAACAATGCCCAAGAACCATAACATAATCGTATCACATATAACATGCATAATGGAAACATAACATTTCAATAGCTAAATAAGAAGATATAAAAAAATCATTGATGTAACCAAAACATTATCAAAACCATTTTCAATACTAACATAAAGGAAAAGAAAAACATGGCATTTCTTTTTCATTTAAAAAAAATTATGGCTTGTAGTGGAAGCCGAAACTCAAATAATGGTCACGGCGGCGGAGAAGTCGTTGTCGCCGAAGACATAAGAAAAGAAAATTCCATTTTTTAATTTAGTAAAACATATCATATAAAAATATTCCTTCTTAATAAAGGTAATAGTCAAAGGGGTTTATACACCATATAAAAAAAAGTTCTGTATAAAACAAAATACACCTCAATGAAAGGAGATTGAGACGAAGTCCCTTACCTCGTATCCGACTTGACTCAATTGTTCTTTAATAACCTGAATAATAATCTTGAGTTAATTTATAATTCCATAAGAACCTTTTTCATGTTATTTAATGATTTTATAACACTTATTACCATGTTATTAACACTATGTATTACTTTAAGTTAATAACGGTCATTTTGTCAATAATTGGTACTTGAGTCAAAAATAAACTCCTTATAATTAGAAGTTGTTCATGTGGTAAAATATCCATTTTATCCAGAATTATATCCATGATGTAGATATAATATGTATCATATAAATCCAATATATACATTCATTTATAATATTACATAACATTTAGAGGTATGAAATGAAATGCACCGTTCATGGAGAGTGTAAGTCGTATGTACGCATGAATGCTACATTAAATTAGATATCGTATTTAATTGAATGAATTAATAATGATATAAAGGTAAATTATAATTTCATTTTAATATCATATATAATATCATTAACTCCATCCTGTATATGTCCCACATATGGCATTAACGAATCAAATCACTTTGAGGGGGCAGTAGTCTGCACTTCCTAAAATGAAGATATCACATTAACCCATAATGGAAACCATAATGTTATAACAGAAATGAAAAACAAAGAAGAATAAGGAAAGCATAAACATAATATATATCATATATAAATAGAGTTACATATTAATGGCCACCATGAAATGTGTTAAAAGAAGATTGAACAATCATCGTTTTGTGAGGCAGAAATTTTCCATCCACAGAAACAATATTTTCATTAACCATTAGACGAAGGTGTGTGTATGTTTAGCTAGAATAATTCTCATAAAAAAATACTAGTATATATAAGATACTTGTGATGTTACAAAATAAATTAATAAAAAGTGTTTTGGGGGTCGGAGAAGCAAAATAAAATAAAAGAACACAAGAGATGTCATTATCATTAAATAGGGTAACTCCTCTTTGTTTGAACCAAAATGGTTTCTTGAAGAGAATTATGCATAAAGTAAGACTTCTCTGATGAAGATAGGGATGTGGAGAGATAAAATGAGCAAATATTGGTTGGGCCAATGGCTTGAGAGGTGTGGGTAAGGTGGTATAGGTGGGGGCCTTTTATACAAGGGAGGTTGGGCAGTCTTGGAAAGTCGAGAAATTCTAGTTTATATTAAAATGTGTTTCAGATTTTAAAGGTCCCACATTGATATATTTATAGGATAAGGTGATAAGGGTTCTAAATATACTCATACAATTGGTTTTTTAAAATTTTATGTTTTAAATATTACATTAAATTTTCATTGTAGTTAAATCGTTCATTAATGAGATAATCATTGCATCATCATTGTGTCATAAAAACATTAATTTATTTAATGTCTAAAAATTATAAAAAAATACTATGATGTATGAAATATTTTTAGCTTTCCAATGAATATTTATAATCTAAGATATCATTTACAAATACAACCCTAAAATATTTTTACTTAGGTGTTACATACTTTGTTATATTTAACATTCTTTAAAAATAAAAAGATAAAAAGTCACTATCACACAAAAGTGATTCCATGGGGTCCCTATGTTTGGAACTAGGCATCCAATGGTCTGAAATGACACAACCATTTGCATAAGGACACATTTTGGGTTCATATTTTATTATTAAGATATTATTTTATTACCCTGAACTACCCGATTACTAATTAATCATGATAATTAAAGAAAATTATCATCGTTACTATTTATAATATCCAAAAACAAAAGATTATTAATTACATAATTTGGACCTTCTGATTACAAATATGGAATCAATTTTACCAATTTCTAAATACAAAAATTGAAATAATTATTTTTAAAAGAATTCCCGTTCTCAAAACAAATAGCGGTTTTTTCAGAAACAATTTCTATCAAAAGATTGACAATTATTTATGTCCTATTTCAAAGTGAAATTAATCCCAATGAAAAAAGTTGGATTAAATGGTAAAAATTTAATATATCTACACATTAAAAATAACTATAAATATAATCTATCTATATAATTAAATTAAATGAAAAATAAGTTTTGAAGTAAAATATAGTTTTTATCACTATTCATTAAAAAATGAACATTATCAAAAAAAATTCCAAATCATTACCCAATGAAAATTTCAGTGTCCCTATACTAATGAATAAGATTATTTTGACAAATAGAGCTTATAAAATTTTCAAAAGATATATTAAAAAATGGTTCATCAACAAAAGGCGGTAAAATATTCGTATTTAAATATTAGAGTATTCTTTGCTTAAGATTTGATTTATTCTCATTTTAAGACTCTAAAACACTATATAATTCATAAATAGACATAGATATGAAAATACATAATTCTTTACTTACCTGGGATGTTACATCCTCCATCCCTTTATAAAATTATGTCCCCGTAATTTATTTAATTATCGAATGAGTGGGGGTGTTTATCCCATAAAGAATTTTCATTTTCCCATGTTTCATCTTCATTCATGTGGTTTTTCCAAAAAAACATTTACTTGATGAATCACTATATTCTGTAAAACATTCTCCCTATGGTCAAGAATCTAGATAGGTTTTTTCTCATTATATAGGTTCAATTACAACTAAACTACCTCTGGACTCAGAAATTGAGATGGATCTGGCATGTAATTCCTTAACATTGAAACATGAAAAACTTTGTGTACCTGAGATAAGCTCGGAGGTAAAGCCACTCAGTATGCCACTGATCCAACTCTCTCAAAAATTTCATATGGTCAAATGAACCTTGGACTCATATTTCCGTTCTTACTAAATCGCATCACACTTTTCCATGGTGAAGCTTTGAGGACGACATGATCACCGACCTCAAAAGAGAGATCTTTCCTCCTATTGTACGCATAACATTTCTGCCTGCTCTGATTTGTTCTCATGTGTTTCTGTATCAGCTGAACTTTTTCTGCCAACGCTTCTACCAATTCTGGTCCTATCAAATTATTTTTAGCCACATCATCCCAAAAAGCTGGAGTTCAACACTGCTTCCCGTATAATGCCTCAAATGGTGCCATCTGTATACTAGAATGAAAACCATTATTATAAGAAAACTCAACCAAAGAAATATGATTGTCCCAAATTCCATTATAATCTATTGAACAAGGACAAAAAATATCCTCAAATTTTGGAATTTTTCGTTCTAACTTCCCATCAGATTGAGAATGAAAAGTTGTACTAAATTTTATTTAGTACCGAACGACTTCTGGAGGCCTTTCCAAAAGATAGAAGTAAACATGTGATCACAAATAGATACAATGGAGAGGGGAAATCCATATAACCTAACTATCTCATTACGATACAAATGAGAATGTTGATCTAGAGAAAAAGTATCTTGTATATCAAGGAAATGACCAGATTTAGTCAAGTGATCAACAATAACCCAGATTGCATTATTACCTCGAGGGGTATTCGGCAATCCAACAATGATTTCCACAGATATATTCTCCCATCTCCACTCTGGTATTGGTAAAGGCCAAAGAATCCCCTTCAGTAACTTCCGCTCTGCTTTAAACTGTTGACAAGTAAAACACTTCACCGTAAAATTAGCAATATATCTTTTCATTCCATCCCACCAGTAGTACTCTCAGAGATCTCTATACATCATTGTACTGCATGGATGAACTGAAAATGAATAACTATGAGATTCAAATAACAATTCTCACTTCAACTGTGAATCACACCAAAATCTCTTCCAAAATCTCAAAACACAATAATTATCAATGATGAATTCAGGAAACATACCCTTCTGAAAAAGCTATACCTTTTTCTGCAACTCACCATCTTGCTTCTGTGCTTGCTTAATTCTCTCTGATAGAGAAAATTTCACTGATACCTGAAGAAAAATAGAAGAACATCCTGCATGAACAACTATTATGCCAAAGTTCAACAAATCCTTAACCAAAGGATCATGTTCCAAAAGCAACATTGTTAATGAAGCATTAATTTTTCGACTCAAAGGATCATCCACTTTATTTACTTTTCCTGTATGTTAATGAATTGTACAATCATTTTCCTTGATTAATTCTAGCCATCACCTCTATCTCATGTTGAATTATTTCTGAGTGAATATATATATATTAAACATTTGTGATCTGTATATATTTCACACATTACACCATACAAATGATGACTCCAAATTATTAAAGAAAAAACCACAATAGCTAATTCCAAATCATATCTACGGTAAATTTCCCCATGAGTTTTCAACTGTCGTGATGCATAAGCAATTACATGATCATTCTGTATTAGGACGCAACCAAGTCCATTCAATGAACCATCACTATAGATAACAGACTCACCATTCCTGGAAGGTAGTGCCAAAACTAGAGCATTCACCAATCTTCTTTTCAATTCAAGAAAACAATTGTCATATTATTTTGTACAAATAATCATAACACCCTACCGAGTTAGCTTAGTCATTGGATTAGATAACCGGGAAAAATTTATAACAAACCATTAGTAATAGCTTACCAAACCAAGAACACTACGAATCTCAGTTACATTTGTTGGTCTTGTCCATTATTTTGTTTTGGTAGGATCAACAGTTATTCAATCTTTAGAATCAATATGACCAAGGAATGAAATTTGTTACAACCAAAACTCACACTTGGTGAATTTCACATACAATTTCTTTTCTTTTAAGGTTTTCACAATAACCCTTAAATGACTTTCATGATCCACTTTACTTTTTGAAAACACCAAATTATCATGAATTAAAAAACCAAAAACTTATCCAAGAACTCATGGGAAATTCCATTCATAAGGTCCATGAAAACAACAGGTGCATTGGTTAGTCCAAAAGGCATTAATACAATTTCATAATGGCAATATATTGTACGAAACATGGTCTTTAGAACATCTTCGTCCTTTACCTTCAATTGATGGTACCCCGATCTTAGGTCAATCTTTGAAAAATACTGAGCTCCCTGGAGCTGATCAATCAAATCATCGATATGAGGCAAAGGATATTTGTTCATAACAATGATATTATTCAAGGATCTATAATAAATTCAATGTATTATAGAACCATCTATTTTTTAACAAATAAGACAGGACCACCCCATGGTGATGTTCTAGGTCGAATGAAACCGTTATCTAATAAATCTTAAAATTTCTCATTCAACTCTAAAAGTTCAGTTTTAGCCATTCGATAAGGTGGCATTGAAATTGGATTAGCATCCGGAACTAAGCCAATAGTAAATTAAACTTCTCGATCATGTATTATTAAAGGAAACTCATCAGAAAAAACAACAGGATACTCATTTACCACTGGCACATCATTAAACTGAACGGTTCCTTTGTTTTCCACAATATGTGCAAGGTAACATTAATTTCCATCTTTTACAAGTTTCTCACCCTCTTGGTATGTTTTCAACAATGAGGTTTCATTCTTGTACCCAAAATGAATGTATTTCGGAAATGAAAATTCTTTAGCTCTACAATAAATCTTATCATGGTAAACAGAGAGCCAATCCATACCCAGTATAACATCAAACTCTTCTAGAGGTTAAACAATATGGATTTCAAGTCTGTTCTTTCCACAGATAAGGATAGGAAGACTCTTATAAATTTATTTTTCCCCAACATTTCCCCCAGGTGTTTTTACCACAAGTTCAGGAGTCATTTCTTGAGATGGAATTCCCAATTTTCTAGAAAAAATTTCAGAGATGAAAGAATGTGTAGTCCCTGAATCAAACAACACCTTTCCATAATCTGAAAAAATAAACAAAGTACCTGATTCCACTTCATTTGATTGCCCAACGTCTTTTGAAGTTTTTTCAAAGGATTTCACCACTCCTTTTTTCTTGTAGACAAACGGCTTCCCATCATTTGAGCTCTTTTTCAAACACTTGTTTGCATAATTTCCCATCTCATTTCACTTGAAACATTTCACTAACTGTAAATCAAATTTGGTCTTACCATCACCCTGATGACATTAAGTGCAATCATGGGCCTTATGTCCCATCTTACCACATCGGTAGCGCATTACAGAATTCAGAAGACATTCCCCAGCATTACTTTTACCACATTTATCACAAACTAGAAACTTAGTTTTCTTACCATCAGGCCTTTTTGAAGAATTATTCCATTTCTCCCGCCACCTTGGTCTCTTCTTCTGTTGGTTGTTATAGAAGATTTTATCATCAGCAATGTCCATTTCAACCTTCTCAGTACATAGAAAATGATTTTCATAGCTCTTGAAATCCTGAGAAGCTAATGCCCTTTGATATTTTGGCTTTAATCCTATGAAACAATGATTGATTTTACTATCAAGGTCTCAGATAAAATTTGGAGCATACCTTTCCAATCGAGTGAACCTTTCATCATAAGCAGCCACTGAGTTGTCAACTTGGCACAATTCCACAAATTGTTTTCCATCCTAAGTAAAACAGCCTTAGGAAGATAATTCTCAAGAGTCATCCCTGTGAATTCATCCCAGTCCAGAGCTTCAATCTCATCAGCATCCGTGATATTTTTATCCATCGACCACCACTGATCTAATTCAACCACCAAATGATAAATTGAAAGACTATCCTTTTAAATGTCTGAACACCCCATGACATCAAAAATCTTCTCTAGTGACTAAATCCACCATTCCGCTAGCATTGGGTCAGATGATCCTCATAATGATGGGGGATGTCGCCTCATGAAATGTTCCACCACTGACATGTTCCTCTGCGGTTGATCTGGCTGATCTCATGCATGGATTCCACCACTATTTATCGATTAAGTCAACTACACCATTACTGCAAAAAACTATTTAGTTCCAATTATGACCATCTCAGGATGCTGATTCGGAAGGTCATTTCCTTCTTTATTCCTTCCTAGAACTGCTTCCATGTTTCCTCTGTAGAAAACCATTCCAAAGAAACATGTATTAGATACTGCAACATGGTAATCTTCAAATTCTATATCATTTAAATTTGACCATAAGAGAATATTTTTGGATAATAATTTAATAGAATTCTAACTCCTAACGTTATCTAAATTTACCTCTGATACCAACTATAAGGCCCTAGCCTTAAACATTACTTAATCTTGAGTTATTACAATATTACACATTAAGGAACTTTTCAGGTTTAGAATTTTAGATAATTAGATCATAAATCATGCATTGCATTCGACATTTAAACAAGGTGGTTACATTAAAGACAATATTCATTTTTACCATCAAAGGAAACATATTTAAAAAAACATGTATTCTTTCGTGACACTTCCTTGACACTATCATCACATCATGTACCACACCCTTGACCTGTGAAAAACATTTCAAAAACATGGGATGAGTATAGAAATCTCTGTAAGGTATATAAAAATATGGAATGAAAACATTAGTCCATGAATACAAAAGATTTAATGAAATAATACTTTACTAATTAAACATATGAACATTAACATACCTCATCAAATCATGAATAACTCGTAGAAATCATAAGATATAAAGGTAACTTGAAGCGTTCATAACATTTTTACGTAGAGAGTAACTCTCATGGTTACGTTTGGAATACCCATCACAGTATATTCCCCAAATCTCATCAGAGAGAACATAGACTTTAACCCCTTCACATTACCCAATGCATTGGAGAGATATTATGGGCTCACCCGCCCTCAGTTTTTCATGGAACCACTCGTCTTTATAACAATCTCCCAAGAACCATAACATAATCGTATCTCATGAAACATTCATAAAGGAAACATTAAATTTCTACATCCCAATAAAAAGAAATCAAAAACTCATTGATATAATCAAAACTTTATCAAAACCGTTTTCAATACCAAAAAAAAAGAAATGTAAAACATGGAATTTCTTTTTCATATAAAAAATGTGATGGATTTTAAAGGAAGCTGAAACTCAAATAATGGTCACGACGGCGGAGAAGTCGTTGTCATCGCATATGTAAGACAAAAACATTTCCTTTTGTCGTTTAGTAAAATGCTTAATATAAAAAGAATCCTTTTGAATAAATGTAAAAGTAAAAGAGGATTATACACCATATAATATAAGGTTGTGTTTAAAACAAAATATGCCTCAATGAAAGGAGATTGAGACGAAGTCGCTTACCTCGTGTCCGACTTGACTCGATCGTTCTTTAATCTACTGAATAATAAACTTGAAAAAATGTCTAATTACATAAGAACATTTTTCAATTTCATTATTCCTTTTATATTACTTATTACCATGTTATTAACACTATGTAATTATTTAAGTTAATAACTGTCGTTTTGTCGATCATTGATACTTGAGTCAAAAATAAACTCCTTATAATTACAAGTTGTTCATGTGGTAAAATATCTATTATATCCATAATTATATTCCATATTTAGATATCATATATATCTTATATATCACGTATATACATTAATCTATAATATTACATAACATTTAGAGGTATGAAATGAAATGCATAGTTAATGGAGACGGTAAGTTGTACGTATGCATGAACACTGCTTTTATTTCAATTTGGTTTTTAATGGAATGAATTCAAAATGATATAAGGATATATTATATTTCTAGTATAATATCATATATAATATAATTAACTCCATCCTTTATAGGTAACATATATGGCATTAACGAATCAAATCACTTTGAGGGGATGCTAGTCGGCATTTCCTAAAATGAATATATCGCGTTTACCCATAATGGAAACCATAAAGGTATGAAATAATTGAATAATAAATATGAATAAGGAAAACATAATAATAATATATATCATATATAAATAGAGTGACATCTTAATGTCCACCATGAAAGGTGTTAAAATAATATTGAACAATCGTCATTTCGTGAGGCAGAAATGCGCTATCTACAGAAAAAGAATGTTATTTAACCATTAGACGAAGGTGTGTGTAAGTGTAGCTCGAATCCTTCACATAAAAACATCCTAGTATATTTAAGATACTGGTGTTGTTGAAAAATTAAGTAATTAAAATACTTTAGGGGGTTTGAGACGAAAAATAAATCAAAAGAACACAACTGAAGGCAATACCTTTAAATCGGGTAACTCCTCTTGGTTTGAACCAAAAGGGTTTCTTGATAGCTTTCTGCCTAAGGTATGGCTTATATGATTAAGAGAGGGATTCAGAGAGATAAAATGAGTAGAGATTGTCTGATCCAATGGCTTGAGAGGTGTGGATAAGGAGGAAGAGGTGGGGGCCTTTTATAAGAGGGAGAAGGGGAACTCTTGGAATGTCAAGAAATGATACTTTATATTAAAATGAGTTTCGGATTTTAAAGGTCCCAAATTTATATATTTCAAGGATAAGGTGATAATGGTTCTAAATATACTCCTCAGATAGGTTTTTTTCTATTGTATGTCTTATATTTTACATTATCTTTTAATTTTATTTAAATCGTTCGTTAATTAGGTAATTGTTGCATCATCATGGTGTCATAAAAAAATTAATATATTTAATGTTTAAAAACATTAAAAAAATAATATGATATAGAATTTTTTTTTAAATTTCCAATTACTATTTATAGTCTAAGAGATCATTTACACAGACAAAACTAAAATTGTTTTACTTAGGTATTACATACTTTGTTATATTTAACTTTCTTTAAAAATTAAAAGATAAAAAGTCTCTATCACACCAAAGAGATTCCATGGGGTCCCTATGTTTGGAAAAAGGCATCCAATGGTCGGAAATGACACAACAATTAGCATTAGGACACATGTTGGTGTAATTTTTTATTATTATGATATTATTTTATTACCCTTAACTACCTGATTACTAATTAATCACGATAATTATTGATAATTACCGTCATTACTATTCATAATGTCCAAAAACAAAATATTCTTAATTACAAATTTTGAATCTTCTGATTTAAAATATTGAATCCATTTTAACAAATTCCAAACACAAAAATTTCAATAATTAATTAGAAAATAATTCATATTGTCAAAATAAATAGCGGGTTTTTTAGAAACATTTTCTATAAAAATATTGACAGTTATTTATGTCAAATATCAAAGTGAAATTAATCCCAATTTCCATCATTGGATTAAATGATAAAAATATATTCTATTTACACTGTTAAAAACAATTAAAAATATAATCTATCCGTATAATTATATTAGATGAAAATGCAGTTCTGATGTAAAATGCAGTATTTTTCACTATTCATTAAAAAATGATCTTTATTAGAAAAATACCAAAAATTTACCCAAAGTAAATTTCAATGTCTCAATACTAAATAATAAGTTTATTTTGACAAATATAGCTTATAAAATTGTCAAAAGATAGGTTTAAAAATGGTTCATCATCAAAAGGTGGTAAAACAATCTTTTTAAAATATTAGAGTATTCTATTCTTAACATTGGATTTATTCTTATTTTAATCCTTTAAAAACTATATAATTCATAAATAGACATAGATTTTAAAATCAATAATTGTTTACTTTATTGGGATGTTACATGAGGATCCTTATATCTTATATGAACAATTAGTAGTTTGTGATTCTACAACTGAACATATCTAGATTAATGAACGATGGACGAATCAAGTTAAAATAAATATGGATCCTATATAAAATATTAAAGGAATTATTTTTAAACTTAATGGAAGAAGTAACATATTGTAAAATAGCATTAATTCCCAAATAGATGTCTGTAAAGTATATATAAATGAAAGACTCTTATAGAAACTAATGGGGGATAGATGGATGTGATCAACACTCAAGATTTCATATTCTGTAGTGGTGTTAATGAATTGATGATATTTTTTATGAGTTTATAAATACCTATTATAAAAAAAATCTATGCATTTCTTATTTAATAAGATCTATAGAAGAATTAATTTGTTTTGTTGAATTTAAATAATGTACATTTTCCACAAAAGTATTCCTATTTATAATTATTTAATATTTTATTTATTGTTTTACTGTATTCACGGTAGATTTTATCATATTCTTCTTTTCAATAATTACATAAAAATAAACCTCCACCAAAATAAAAAATATATATAGATGGAAATAGACATAAAAAACATTGTACATACCGATTACAATATACTATAAACACATACCAATGTATTATATATAATGACTTATTTAACATTATAGTTTATTTGTCATCAAGTCCAACCATTCCAGGTATTTTACATCACCAAATTATTTTCTTAATCATTCTCTAAAAATTTATTCCATTCACACTATTATATATAGATAAAAATAATAGTCACCTCTAAATATCAATCACATAATTCTCCAACTCATCAAACAATAATATATCATTAATGTATCATTATATTTAATTATTAATGTGATTGTGTCTATATGATTAAACTCATTAGCTTCAATTTTAAAAATACATTACCAATAAATGACACTAAAAAATTATACATTACATCAATTATATACTGAAATTCATGAACTTTTTGTGCTCCTATGTCCCATTAACCTCACTCCTAAATATCTAGAATTAATTAAGTATAATATAAAAATCATGATAAAAAATATCAATTTTAATCAAACTCTTAGTTTATATAAAAACACATATCCTAATTTGTATTCTTATTCTAATTTTTTTTAAATTTTCATTAATACATGAATGACATGATATAAACATGAATTTTAAATTAAAAACTGCTAATAATCCCAATTTCAATATATATTGAAAATGAAGAAAGACTCTGATATACACTATATATCTAAAGAATGTTGTGGAATATTAGTTCCCCAATTGAATATAAATTAACTGGTATTTTATTTTGAATGACGAAGACTTATGTATGATGATTTCTTGAAAAACATTTCATTATCATAAGTTCATGTGAAAAAATAATCTAACTTGCTAAAACCATGTCATAATGTGGAGATAAATCACATATTAATGAATTCATATGAAGTATGATTAAATTAATGAATTAAGTGGGATGTCATATAAATATTTGATTGTATAAATATTTTATTAAAGATTAATTCCATTAAAAATAAATCCCATGAAAAAATATTTATTTTTAGTTGTGAAATTTTTTCAACAAGTTGATCTTGACATTGACCAAATTTGAGTTGTATTGAAAATTTCAATACTTGGTAAATTGTCAATAATATATTAAACATTCGTTTAATTAAGAAATATTGATTGTACTTGGACAACCTATTATCCCCTCAACCACAGATGTGGGGCCTATAGGTTATTAAGTTCCGAGAGGATCGACCTATCCTATAATGGGTGGCCGGTGTGAGAGTGTGCGAAAAGTGCATGAAGGTTGTCCACAAGTGGTTGTGCATTGTGTTTCTATAAAGAAAGCTAGAGGTTCTCCTGGAATATACATTGGTGTTTTATGACCAATGTTTTTGAGGTTCTGTATTGTGGTAATGAAAACCCACTATAAAATGATGAAAAAAATTGAATAGATATATTTTTTAATTTTTTAACAACATAAGGAAAAAAATAAATATGGAACTCAAACATTAGGGGTGATATTCCCAATGATTATAAAATATGTAAATAAGGTGTGCCCGAAAATCTTCACTGATAGTAAAATCATGTAGCATCCATGGTTTAATCATAAACATATTCGCATCCACCAAACATACAATATCCAATATTCCATTGGTTAAATTCCACATGCTACAGTTAATGTCCAACCATCTCTAGTGTTTTATTCATGCTCAGATCACTGAGATGAAAGCCTGATCACCTAAATAAATGAATCAAATATTGTTCATTCATGTAATTCATTATTCAATGATGTTTCTTTATCATATCTTGAATAAAATAAATTTAATTTTTTATCCCATACTATAGATGAATTATAATGTATTTTTGTTATTTAATACCATATGATGATGATGTTGATTCGCAAGAGAAGAATCTAATTATGTGATGATGCCACCATTTTTAGTGTCAATTGTTTTGTATTACTAATAATGGAAAAATAGTGTAAATTTATTGATACCAATGTGATATTAGGAAACATATATAAGTCATTTTCACTTTCAAAAAAGCGGATCAGGTGTGAAAATTTTCATTTAATAACGGAATGGTTCAACATATATTAGTTCTGTGGGAACTAATAATGTTTATGTTATTGATTCCATGAAATATATTGTATTATGTCATAGAAATAAGCTTATGAGATCCATTTGGTAACATGTAGAATAATAAGTCCTTATATGATCTAGTCAAAATCATGATAGATAACTAACATAAAGCTCACTCCTAACACAATAAAGATGATACCATATATATTATATGTGATGAACTAAACCATCATATCAAATTTATAATTATAATATATACATTCGTGAAAATAAACTAAGTCCATTGCATCCAAAAATAATTATTTTAACACCAAATAATAAATTTTTATAGGAATAATAAAAATTATATTTTTTATTCACATGTCCAATGTATTATATGACAGTTCTATGATTCATTATGGGGTTGTGTGAAGCTATTTTGAAGCCAAATTTTATTTGGAGTTGTCGTCATAATGATTTTAAAAAAACATTAGATGTCTTATTTATGTGTATGAACCATATTTTTTTGTAATGTTATTCACATAAACATCTATATAATATATCCAAGCATGAATAAGCCAATAAAATCCCATTCAAATATAAAAAATAATACTACTATCATTTGTTCTGTTCTAGGTTATAATTGAGATTCAATAGAGAAGCTTCATTTATTATTTCAAGGTCTATCTTGACTAAAATAATATCTAATGAGTAGTGTGATTTAGTTTTAAAAATACTATCTTAACTAAAATAGTAGGGGGTAAATAATACATTTACATATGTTGATAATATACATTAAAGAATAATATGATTACTTTTCCATCAAATATTTACACTATTAAAACTATAGAAAAGGAATAATATGCATCATATTTTTTTCTATGTATATATGTGATATCCCAAGGATTTGTGTGTTCAAAAATTTCATTTAATTTTTTCATTCAAATGATGTTTATTATATATTATTTTTATTATTAAAGGTATTTTTTTAATATTTTTTGATAAAATATTATTGGCATTGGAGATATCTTTCATCTTATCCATAAATGATATTGATAACTTTGTACCTGGTATGTTATAATAAAAATGTTCAAGGTCATAACCTTTCTTATTCAATTCATTATTATAAAAATAATTTTTTGTTCATTGCTGATAACCACTATACATCATGGACTTGTCCATATTGTATTTTAAAACCATTAACAAAATCAAGTGTTCATTATCCATTAATAATTTATTGTTATTATTCATATAAAATTGGCAAAAATTTAAGATAATAAGTCTATTAATAAATGAAAAAAATAAATAATGGTATATTATATTTAAAATTATATAAATTCATTCCACACTAATTCACCCCCACTCATTGTGGTTATTGTGTATGATATGATCAATTGGTATTAGAGTGATATTTCACACCACTTATTCGATTATATGATTTGAATCTTATTAATGATTTTTTTTATCAATTACAAATGGACAAAAAAAGTGGATTATTTGAAAATATTTTAGATTATAACTATATGTTATATTTGAACTTGAAGAATAAGAATAATAATGATATTAGAAGGATGAACACATTGTTAATCTTATGTTAGTAGGATGATGAATCAATTTTACAATGTAATAATAATGATTGAAAACATAAATGTAATTGATTAGGTTGATATAAATATTATAAAATAAACAAAATTAGTTCTAATATAGTTACTAGTGATGAGGTATCATGTAAAATTTGTTATCTAAAATAATAAATAAGAAAAAGTGTTAAAGTTAATTCATTAGACAATGAAAATTATATAATTAAATACAATTCCATACAAAATGTAATCCCCCCATCTTGATGATGAATTAATGAAATGGGCGAGTTCACTAGTAAAAATGGTGATGATATGCCGGGATCTCACTAAACAATGTAATTTCAAATGTGTAAGAATGATTGATCTTGAAGATGTATTTTATATATTTTTGTAGGATTGGTTTGATATAAAAATAATTAATTAACATGTAATTGAGATTCTTGAATATATGTTTCATTCACTATAATAAACTATGAGTAAATAATTGTTTAAATGATTTATTCACTTGATATAAATGCAAACAAGACCAATTATCATGGAAAATTCCTATAAGTGAAACATAAAATAGATGTTGATGAATTTTTTATGTCCATGAAATAATGTGATGGTAGGATTAAAATAGTAGGGGATACCAAAAATATACTAAACATTACATTTCCTTAGTTTGATATAAAATTTGTAATTTCAATAAATACTATATATTAGGGTTCATAGTAAAAAAAAAGAACAGTTTTTTCTTGAAGGTTTGTAGACAAAAAAAACATATAATGATTCATATTATCTTAAAACGACTCTGTGATGGCCCGAACCTCTCCGGACCATTCCATTGTCAAAAATACAGTCTTGAAGTGTTTTGGAGGGTAAAATGGACTTTTCCCACACATTCCAAAATTTTGTAAGTACACACCGTGTAGTGTGAGTACACGCCATGTACCACCCCGCCGTGTATACCCCGTGGTCAAGGACATGTCCTTGTCGTGTGAAAGAAATGTGTACATGCCGTGTACCCCAAACTACACTTCATGTTCCCCCTCGACGGGTATTCTTCGTGTGGAAGGCCGTATCTTTGTCGTGCGACGTAAATGGGTACACGCTGTGTACCATAAACTACACGTCATGTAGTCCCTCCCCACCTATGTGTTACCATTCAATGGTTGTGTTCCATGTTTAAGCAGTTTCATTGCCATGTGAAACAAATAGGTACACGCCGTGAGTCCAAACTACATACCGTGTAGTCCTATCCCACGTATGGGTTACCCTCAAACCCTGTGTCGACCAGTCAACAGCCGCAGATCCATGTTGGAAGCCGCGTGGTGGCCGCGTGAAATGGCCAAGTACACGCCGTGTACCATAAAGTACATGTCGTGTAATTTTTTTTTTCACGCCTATAATAGGAGGGGTCCCCACCTCCTTTTCAACACACCCCTTTCCTCCCCATTCCTCTGAGCAGAGCTCTCCCAAGAGACTTGAAGGCTCCTTTTCTTGCATAACTTCTTCTTCCGAGCTCTGATTTATGATTCGTCAGTGGCCACGAGATCGTAACAACGAGGCAGAACTTATTATCTTGGATCTGCTTTCTATCCTTCGTCCTTTCCATTACAACGTCCACCAGAGGAGTTTTTTTCGGGATTTCACAGAAGTGACAGACACCGACAAAAGTCTTCTAAAGTTGATCAGGGGAAGCGTCCTGATCAGAACATGTTTAAGTAGGGATCATACATTTATCTCTCTAAATTGTGCATCTTGCGGGGTGGGTATCCTATGGTTTTCAAGAGAAACATTTGAACCATTAAATAAAGATAATAACTGGTAAAATAACTAGATGGGGAAGTTGTTATGTTTATCTTTGTTTATCTGATTTATATGTTGTGAATTTAATAGGCTTATGCCTACTGAGAATCACGGTCCTTGGGGGACTTTTCTTGCACAATTAAATGTTGCCCTATCTTTCTAGACTGTTTTGGGGACGGAAACATTGTGGAATGTAGAAATTTGTTAATCAGGTAATGTTGGATGATTTAAAATCCGAAACCCTTGTGTGATCACCCCGGTTGAACAAAATGGAATAATGAACATGTGGGTGTTGGTTTAGATATGTGGAATGTGATGGGGGTGTTTTTGTTGGTGGTTGTGGATCGGGTGAGCAGTGGGGCTGCGGTTGGCTTGGTTGTGGGTTGATGTGAATGTTATGTTGGTGGTGGGAGGTGGGGCTGTGATAATTGGTATTCAATGGATAATGATGTACGATGCAGTTGGGGTTATGGTAGTTAGCAGCGGGGCAGCAGGGATGGGTTTGAATGTGAACAAACTGGGTGGTGAATAGAAAATAAGAAATGGAAGAGTTAATGAATGGTGGGTCATGGTAATGGAACGAGATTAATAATCAATGGGTTGTTTGGTTAATAAGAAGGGTTTTGTTGTGCTACTTGTTTTTTCCTAACATGATTTGTGGTTGGCATTGATATGTTTTACGAATGATCGTTGTGGTTAGTTGTGGATATTTTCCCAGTATTTAAGGAACTAATAACCTGATTTTGTTGAACATTAAAACCTAAATGGGGTTGGTATTGTTTGTTTTATGCATGCTTCGTAGTATCAGTGCTGAGGCTTGTGATCAGTTTCTCTGTTTAGAAGCCATAGGTTGGGTTTTTTGTTTGGTATACATACATATATATATATATATATATCTGTATCTTTTGGGTTTTATCACACCCCACCCATGTTGATCATTTAGTGTCGAACACTCCCATTACATGGAAGAGGTTGTTATTCCCTTAGTCACTAGCTCCTTCCTGCTCTTTTTCCCATAGGTTGTGATGGCTTGAGGCGACCGTACACCTAAGACTCTTCGGGTAGGTTTCTATTCGGGTGGTTTTTAGCCCAAGACTCTTCGGGAAGGTTTTAATGTTTCCCAAGAATCATCGGGATGAGGCTCAGGTGTCTGTGGGCGGGATACGTGGTTGTGAGGCCCAGGTGTGTGTGGGTGGGATATGTGGTTGTGAGGCCGAGGTGTGTGCGGGCGGGATACGTGGTTGTGAGGCCCAGGTGTGTGCGGGCGGGGAGAATGTGGCAGCGTCAGGACGTTCGTCGTTAGGAAGAGCTGCTAACTAAAGGGAAATGGTGCGAGGTACCCAATACTCTTATTCTTATATACTACTAACTATTGTGACCATGTTTTTGGTGAGTGTGGCTAGTGAGGTTGGGTGGATACAATTCCTTGTAAGGTTTGGTTTCTTCTGTTGTTCTCACGAGACATTAGGATGTCTCTCCACATGTGCACGAGAGCTTTAGGTTTCCCTACTATGTATACTTGTATGCTCACCCTACGTTTACTTTCAGGTTTCTAGGAGGACTACCAGGGCCATGCGGGACCCTACTAGTCAGGACAGTTGGAGTTGCTGAAGTTTTTTGTACTTGTTTCTTTTGTTATTTTACTTTTTGAGCTTTCTTGTACTTGTTCCTTGTTTCAGAACTATTTAAACATGCATGTGGGATTAGAATGGGTTTATTTCTATAAACATTTTCACTTCCTTTTTTGGTGGTTGACTTGTCATATTTTCTGATCATAAATAATAAAAAGTGTAATGCCTCCCATATTTGTGAAAACTTATACCCTTGGTGCTAGTCGCCACACTGGGGCCTATTGGAGGCGGGACTCAGGGTTCATTATCACCCTTTCACCATTTCCAGCTCAGGAGGGGAATCTTCGGTGGGAGGGGGTCATGACAGAATGGTATCATAGGTTATGGTTGAGTGATAGGATGGAGTATGTAGTTAGACACAGTGAGGATTGCATGTGATAGTAGGGAAACAATATTGGTTAATCTTGGTGTGTTATATAGGCCAGGGAAGACCGGCTATGAAATGAGATTTTAGCCCCCCCCCCCCTTGTGATCTGATGCAAGGACTCTAAGCCCATCGAACGACCATGTGAGACCACATTGATTGTAGGTTAGAGACCTTATCGAAGGTACATGCATCATCATGACTGTGGTTTACTTGATTTGGGCGTTCTAGGAATGAAATTGAAATAACGTGATAAAATAAAACCTTGAGAAATTTCATTACTACTTGGGATTACGCGATCCTTGTTTACCATATAGCTATTGCAACTGGACGTCATCCCTGGGTGACACAGATGGCCGAGGCCCAACAGATTCAGGAGGTCTATCAGTTGAGGATTGACCGAGAGGAAGAAGATAGCCAGTGGCAGAAAACTCTCCGTTGTTTTCAATGGCAAACCCTCAAGAAGTATGAGGGTAGTACTTCGAATATGGAGACAGAGGGGTGTATTGAGTATGTGGGGATCGCTTTTACCTTGATTCGTGCTCCAAGAGAGTACTAGGTTCCCCTATCAGTGTCTCAGCTGAGAGGTGCGGTGCACGAGTGGTGGACACTTTACCTCGGAGATAGGATAGAGGCATATGTTCCATGGGCTGACTTTGTGAAGGAATTCAGAGAGAAATTCTTTTCTTCCATGATCAGGGCGGAGAAGCAGCAGGAGTTACTCTCCATCCAGTAAGGGAGTATGTCTGTACGAGAGTTGGGGATCAAGTTCAAGGATCTCCTATGCTTTTCTCTGGATCTCTTTCCAGATGAGGAGTCTTGGGCGAGACGTTTGGAGGAGGTGCTTCTTCCTTCGCTCCAGTATGTTGTCACCCCCTTCACCCTTCCGACGTACATGGCAGTACAGAAGAAGGATGATCTTGTAGAGAGGATGCACTCACTGGGAGGTGCACCACGTGAGGGGTTTTTGCTAGGTTCATCGAAGGGGAAGGCAGTCAGTAGTAGGTCTCATGCGACGGGACCTTCCAGGTTCATGCCAGTGGGGAGCAGGCCCCAGCAGTTCCAGTTCAGATCTTCATGTCCTCGTCTCTTTTTCACGAGCCCAGGACCGAAGTGTTTTTCTTATGGAGGTTTCAGTCACATTCAGAGTCGGTTCCCGACCCGAGCTCAGTATGCTGGAGGTGGGAAGGTTCAGTGCCAACCTCAGCAGCACCAATTGCTAGTGAGGCCCTTCCAGCAGCAGTAGGACTATGCTCCTCTGTGGTAAAACATTGCGGGAGGAGGCCGACCTCAGGGTTCTCCTCAGGGACCTCGACAAGGGCATGGTTGGGGAGGCAGATGACATCAGAGAGGCAGAGGAGCTGGGCGTGGATAGTTTCACGCAGCAGAGTTGGAAGCTCCAGTAGGATCAGAGGTGGTACGTGGTACGATTATTTTGTTCAACACTCTTGTTTCTTCATTGTTCTATTCGATAGATTCTCACTCCTTTGATGAACCTAGTCGAGACCATGCTTTGGGACTATATGTAGAGAGACTTTTCGTACCACTGGTGCTAAGTACGCCAGTTGGAGGCCAGACCAGTGTATCTTGTGTTTGCCGGAGATGTGGGTTGACTTTGGGACCAAATAAATCTAGTGGGGACCTTCTTCTGCTACAGATGCAGCCATAGGATGTCATCATGGGCATCGAATGGTTGTCTTATGTTAGTGCTTTTATCGAATGCTTCCGGAGAAGAGTCGTGTTCTCTGACATGGATGGGCAACACGTATCCTTTGTTGGCGGGAGGATCTATCAGGCGGGGAGCAGGTGTGTAGTACCACTCCTTTCCTTGTTAGGCGGGTTATCAGTGGACCCAGCCGATACAGAGATGATGGATGTCCCAGAGGTTGATAGGGATTTCCTCGATGTTTTTCCTGAGGATGTTGTGACTCTACCCCCCTGACATGATGTTGAGTTCGAGATAGACTTATATCCTAGTGCCCGTCCGATTTCGATGGCCCCTTATTGGATGGCAGCTTCGAAGTTGTGGGAGTTGCAGATTCAGAATGACGATCTGATGGAGAAGGGTTTTGTTCGAACCAGCGTTTCGGCATGGGGTGCTCTAGTTTTGTTCGTGAAGAAGGTGGATGGTGGTCTCAGCCTATGCATATACTACCGAAGGTTGAACCAGGTAACGGTCAAGAACTGCTACCCCATCCCGAGGATAGATGATCTCTTCGACCAGCTGAGGGGAGCAGGTTAGTTTTCTAAGATTGATCTACGATCGGGATATCATCAGATGAGGGTGAAGTACAATGAAATCTCGAAGACAACATTCAGGTGTAGGTATGGGAACTTCGAGTTTATTGTGATGCCATTTGGAGTTATGAATGCACCAGTTGTGTTCATGGGACTTATGAACATTGTCTTCCGAGAGTTTCTGGACCGGTTAGTCATTGTGATTATCGATGACATCCTAATATACTCAAGATCGGAGGAGGAGAATGTTGAGCATCTCAGGGTAGTCTTGGAATTCCTTTTACACCACCAGAATTATGGGAAATTGGCGAATTGTAAGTTCATGACACAATAAGTACACTTCCTTGGGCACGTGGTGTCTCAGCATGGAGTTTCAGTGGACCCGTCGAAGGTGGAGGCAGTTGTTTCTTGGGCTGCACCCAAGAGCATGGTAGAATTTCGTAGTCTCCTAGGGTTAGCAGGTTACTATCAGAGGTTCGTTTTAGACTTCTCTCGAGTTGCTACTCCATTTACATCTTTTACTATGAAGAACCATGTCTTCTTATTGAGTGAGAAGTGTCAGAATGCTTTCGAATACCTGAAGTATATGTTGGTTATCACTCCTGTACTCAGGTTTCTAGAGGAAGGTGTCACGACCCGACCTCAGAGCCCGTGTCGTGACTACCCCAAGCCCTCCTTCCATAGGGCAGGGGCTGGCCACTAGCACCAAGGCGTAAATCCCGGTAAAATGGAAGGCATTGCCTTTGTAAAGTAAACAAGCACTATAGAGTAGGCAAGCGAAAAAAGTAAACACTAAGTAAAAGCTGGTATAACAGTAAGTGCGGAAAAGTAAAGGGGGCTGGAAATACAAGCCCAACTATAAAGTACAACTGAAAGGGGAAAAACAGCAACTGAAAAGTCAAGCCGCATCATCGAGTCATCCACTGGAATTACCACCTAAAGGGTGGGTACAGATAGCCTCCAATACTTCTCAGGTCCACCTGACCGCTACGAGTACGTCCTGGCCAGTGGTCCACCTCCAGGTATCGTCCTGCTCCGCAAGCCTCCACCACAATCAGCGTTGTCCGTCGTCTGTAACCAACACAACATAGTGCGGGCATAGCCCGTGTAGGGGTGAGTATAAGCTACTCAGTAGGGACCCCGAGACCCCAGAAGATCTCCCAGAACCCACAACGGATAATCCACAAATGAAAGATACAATCCGGAAGTAACATCCAACATGTCTTAGGTATATGCCCATACATATACCTAAGTCATCAATTCTCGCTCGGCTCCAACATCCGAGCTCAAGTACAACACAGTCCACACAGGAATGCAAAACGTAAAATCCACACAAGATAGCTCAACACAATCCACAAAGGAAAGTAAAATGTAAATCCACACATGATAGATCAACACAATCCACAAAGGAAAGTAAAACAGAGTTTCAGTTCACACAGGTATACTTCTTCGAATGACGATAGAGATGATCACTGATCCATCTATGTCGTCGGACCCACAAAGGATCGATAGGTATTAAACCCTGCAATGAACCACAAAGGATCTGACCCACAAAGGATCGATAGGTAACTAACCCCCGCAAAGACCCACATAGGATCGGGCCCACATAGGACCTATAGGCGCTGGCCCACACAGGACCGCTGATCGCTGACCCACATAGGATCAGACCCACACAGGATCGGTAGCACGGAACCACAAAGGATCGCTGAGTGCTGTAGTCGTCGCTGTCGAATCCACTGAGGATCTCTCCAGAGTCGTCGTCATCATTGTAGCAGTCGCAGCCAGCTCTAGGGTTCCCGCACACAGCAAGCTCGTTCAGGAGGGTCCGCTCCACGAGCCGGGAGGATGATACATCAAATGAAACATAGTCTATAGATGATGTATCCAAAAGTTACGCATCGTCAACAGGAACTCAACGTCGCATACGGCGCGTCAATCGGATGCCCGGTCTGAGAGTTATTGGCTTTTTCGTCCTAGGGTCCAAGTTGGTTTTTAAGGAAAAACCATCCTGACCAAACTCCACCAGTGTCCAAACCTCAGGCGGAGCATGCCAAAAGATCCATCTCAATTAAAGGAATTGAACAAAGTCGAAGGCACGTCGGTCGGACGTCTGAAGCTCAAGATATGAGCGTTTCCGCTCCAAGGGACCGGTTGGTTTCGTGTACGAACCAACCCGGCTGAACCCAAAGTATTCCGAAACCTTGAGTGTGATATACCGAAATGACCGTCTCGATCCAAGGATCGCATCTCCGCTGACGGCGCATCGTTCGAAGGGCCGTAGATCAGGATACGGGTAAATGACCGAAAACGGTCCGAAGACTGGGGGTCTAGGCCCGGACCAACCCGGCCAGACTGCCCCTGGGTCGGCCCGCACCGGTTCAACCCGACCGGGTTCGGAGAGGCCCGGCCCGGCTAGGAAGCGACCCGGCCTATCGGGTCGGCCCGGCTCAGCTCGGCCAAGCGGCCGAGCGGCCGAGGGAGGGAGTTGCGGGGCGCTGGCCCCGCGGAATGAAGGTGTCGCGGCCCCGCGTGGGGCCGTGCTGGATCAGCGGACACGGAAAAGCCGCGTCCCGTGTGTGCCGGACCCGCGTGGCCGTGGCTTCAGCCATGGCGGCCTTGTCTATCGGCGCGTCGGGGCGCTACCAGTGGGTTCCGCGGGACACCAGAGTTGCTCTGGTGGTCCTATTTCGTTTCCGTCTCCGCCGTAGCTCCTCCCAGGTCTCGTACTTCACTGTGGAAACAACGAATCACCTCTGTGGCATGTTTTGTCGTCGCCCGACAATCCACACATCAATGAAGAACTGTGGAGGGTTGTCAGGCCTTTTTTGTATGGCCCGCACACTCCGCGTTAGGTTATAACAATCGGGAATAAAATATTCAAAACATGAATAACAAGAAAGGCACAATTTTAATAGAATTAAAATTGAACTCGATTCGGGTTCTTTGTTTTAAAATAAACAATCACGGGAATTAAATATTGTTCTCAAATAAAAATCCCTACCTCGCCGTAGTCATCGAGCGCGCGTTCTTTGGGGAATTGATCGTCGCGGAAGGAGGTGATCGTCGCGTTGCAGAAGGGTGTCACGTCGTCGCGGAACTTGGCGTCGTGTCGACGAAATCTGACGATAAAAAACATATAGATTTAATTAATAATAATTAAATCCATATTATTGTTATAATCCACAAAGAATTTAAAAAGAGGACAACCCCCTACCTTGTCGTTGTTGATCGAAGGTTGTCGCGGGGTTGGATTGTCGCGGAAGAACGTCGCAGAAGAAGAATCGCCGGCGTCGCGGTACATGGCGTCGCGTCGTCGATCTCTGAGGGCTCAGCGTTCTTCATTTCCCTTCGCCGAAGGCCAGCGTTCTTCGTGTCTTCACATTGTTTCCGTTCTTCGCGAAATAGGATGAAGAACTTGATGTTTCTGTCAAATCCTCTCAACGAACAACACTTAAGAAGAATAGCGTTGGTCTAATTTTATTAACATGCTGACAAACAAAAAAAGAGATAAGTTAAATAATGACCCATTAATTCATAGAATTAATTCAATGAATAAATCCTCCCAATTAATAGGATCGTTTTATTGTTTATGAAATGCTCCAGTAGACTTTCAATCAATAGGGGTTTTCGCAGGTGTGTTACTTAGTGGAAAAGAAACGATGGGCTCGTGCGGGCCCCACCACAAAAATATCCTACCAAGTGGGTAGGATATTTTGATTTATACCCTATCTTCTTTAACTTGGCTTAATAAGAATTAAGTGTCTTTTATCTGGCTTAAGTGAAATAAAAATAAAGTTGTCGCACCACTTTATTTTATTTCTTAACTTAATGCCCAAAAATTAAAAATCACACCCGAGCAAACGCAACTCCGGAAGAGGCGTTTCTAATCAAGTACCGGCGCTGCGATTCCATCAGTGCCCTCAAAATTCGATTCCGAGCACCGGTTCAAAAGTTAGAAAAACCCGCCCGTTCGTTCACTGAACGTACCCGAGCCAAACTTCGGATAATGATTCCGGGAACACCGGGTCTCGGAATCAGGTGCCGTCAAAAACTGCGTTCTTGTAAAATTCCAAAGAAAATTAAGAAAAAAACTTCCATTAAATTTACGGGTCTTTACATCACTCCCAACTCAGGGATTTACGTCCCTGTAAATATTAATCATAAAATAGGGAAACAAATGTGGGTAGTGAGTACGCATCTGAACCTCCCGCTCCCAAGTACTCTCCTGGAGGTTCCCGTGCTGCCATCTGATGCGCACAAGAGGAATCGACCATCCACATAGGACCCTCTCATGTCAATCCTCGATCTCCACCGGGACCTCTGCAAAAGCCTCCCCATCATCAACGTCTAGTTCCCCATGGTCAATGATATGCGTCGGGTCGTGCATGTATCTCCTCAGCTGGGATACGTGGAAGACGTCGTGCACCCGGTGCAACTGAGGTGGTAGAGCCAGGTGATAAGCCACCTCGCCAATCCTACTAATGACTTGGAATGGTCCGATGAAGCATGGAGACAACTTACCGTGTCGGCCAAATCTCTGTAATCCACGTCGAGGTGAGACACGCAAGAAGACGTCGTCACCATCCTCGAACTCTAGTGGCCTCCGTCTCCAGTCAGCGTAAGACTTCTGCCGGCTCTGAGCTGTCCTCATCTGCTCTTGGATGACCTAGACCTTCTCTGTTGTGTCCTGGACCATCTCTGGTCCCACAACTGCTAACTCCCCAGGGTCTGTCCAGCACAAAGGAGATCTGCAAGGTCTACCGTACAACGCCTCATATGGTGCCATCCCGATGGTGGAATGGTGGCTGTTGTTGTAAGAAAACTCCACCAAGAGTAGGTGGTCCTCCCAACTGCGACCAAAGTTGAGAACTAATGCACGGAGCATGTCCTCGAGAGTATGAATGGTCCTCTCCATCTGACCATCCGTCTGAGGGTGAAAGGCGGTGCTCAGACGTAGCTGTGTCCCGAACGCCTCTTGCAACCCCTTCCAAAGCCGAGATGTAAAGAGAGCATCTCGATCGGAGACGAAAGATGATGGCACACCGTGAAGTCATACAATCTCTTGAACTTAGAGATTCCCCAAGCTCTCCACTGAGCCCTGCTCTCTGATGGGTAAGAAGTGAGCCGACTTGGTGAGTCGGTTGACAATCACCCAAATGGAGTTGTGACCTCTGGAAGTGCGTGGAAGTCTAGTCACGAAGTCCATAGATATGTCGTCCCACTTCCACTCTGAGACCTTCAAGGGTTGTACCAAGCCTGCTGGTACTTGATGCTCTGCCTTCACCTGCTGGCAGGTGAGGCATCGAGAAACGAACTCTACCACAGCTTTCTTCATGCCTGGCCACCAGTGATGTCGTCTAAGGTCCTGGTACATCTTCGCCACTCCAGGATATACCGCCAAAGGAGATATGTGAAACTCTCTCAGAACCTCCTCTCGTAAAGCAACTGGTACCAAGGTACGTCCTCTGAAAAGGATGGCGTGCTCTTCTCCAAAGGAGAATCCATCAGGTGCCTGTCCTGAGGATATCTGTGCACGCCGCGTCTCACAGTCAGTGTCCCCACGCTGTGCCTCTCTGACCCACTGTAGTAGTAGAGGAGTGACTGTGAGAGACTGAAGGAAGGCTGCTCCATCCCTATCCACGAAGGATATCTGCAAAACGGCTAGCTGCTCTGTCGCCTCCTCAAGTAGCTGAATGACTGTCCTCCTGCTGAGAGCATCGACTACCACGTTTCCATTCCCAGGAGTATAGACTATCTCAAAGTCATAGTCCTGAAGGAACTTGAGCCATCACCACTGTCTCTGGTTCAGGTACTTCTTCGAGAAGATGTACCTGAGACTCTGATGGTCAGAAAAGACTGTAATGCGCTTGCCCATCAGATAATGTCACCATGTCTTTAGAGCAAATACCACTACTTCTAACTCCAGGTCATGGGTAGCGTAGTTCTGCTCATGCGTCCTCAACTGATGTGATCCACAGGCGATCACTGCCCGCTCCTGCATCAAGACACACCTGAGTCCGGTCCCTGATGCATCGCAATAGACTACGTACCCAACTCCCTCCTTAGGCAAACTCAAGATAGGTGCGCTGGTCAATCTCTGTCTCAGCTCCTAGAAGCTCTACTGACATCTGTCTGACCACACAAAGGGTTTCCTCTTCTTCTTCAAAGATGAGAGTGGTGCCGTAACTCTGGAATAGTCTGGCACGAATCGCCAGTAGTGTCCAGCTAGTCCCAAGAAACTCCGCACCTCTGTCACGCTCCTGGGTGGCTCCCAAGTTAGCACTGCCTCGATCTTCATAGGATCCACTGAAACTCCCACCTCAGAGATGACGTGTCCCAAAATGTGGACCTCACGTATCCAGAACTAACACTTCAAGATCTTTCCATAAATCTGGTTCTCTCGGAGTGTGTCTAGTACAACCCGCAAGTGATAGGCGTGCTCCTCCTCAGTCGTCGAGTATATCAAAATGTCGTCGATGAAGACCATGAAAAATCGATCGAGGTATGGCTGAATGACCCTGTTCATGAGGCCCATGAACACCGTTGGAGCATTGGTTATGCCTAATGGCATAACCAAGAACTCATAGTGGCCATACCGACATCTGAAGGTCGTCTTCTGCACGTCCTCCTCTCGAACTCTGAGCTGATGATAGCCTGACCGGAGGTCTATATTCGAGAACCATCGTGCTCCCTTGAGCTGATCGAAGAGGTCATCAATCCTTGGTAGCAGATACTTGTTCCTCAATGTCACCTATTTCAGGAGAAGATAATCGACACAAAGTCGCAAGCTCCCGTATGCCTTCTTGGCGAACAACATCGGGGAAGCCCATGGTGAAACACTGGGTCGGATGAAACCCTGGCCCTGCAAGTCCTCCAAATGTACCCATAGCTCTCGAAACTCAGTGGGGTCCATCCGATATGCTGTATTGGATATCGGGACTGTCCCGGGGTACAGATCAATATGATAGTCTACCTCTTTGCATGGAGGTAGCCATGGAACATCATCGGGAAAGACGTCCCCGTACTGATCCACCACTGCAGGAAAACTAGGACTCAAAAGGTCAACTGCTCCTAGGATGAGGCTAGCCAACTGATGAGTGATGGGATGTCCTCTCCTCTGTGGAAGTCCATCCTATGCTGCGAAGGCTCCCTTCTCGCCGGTGAAGGTGAACCTGCTCCCGTCGGTGCGTACACATCGCACCTTGCGCCTAAAACAGTCAATTTGTGCATGTACTTTAGATAACCAATCCATGCCCAAGATGACGTCGTAAGGCCTCGACGGTGCTACAAGAAGATCCCAGCCGAAGATCTCGCCTCCTAGAGTAATCTCACACTGCCGACACCAGTGTGTAATCATCGAGTCTTCTCCCGTAGAAGTCTCTAGCAGTATGGATCGAGCCAACGGCTCTGTAGGAATCTCCGAGCTCCGAACAAGGGCAACAGCTATAAAAGAGTGACTCGCTCCTCTGTCTATAAGAACTGCAGCAAAGGTGGAATAGACACAGATCATACTCGAATCATCTCAGGCGCACTGTGGTCATAGGGCTCCACTGCTTGGAGCTATTCCTGTCTCTTCCCGCCAGCTCCATGTGGTCGGGGCGGGCCTCCTGATGGTGGTGGGGGTAGAGTCTCAAAGCATAGACCACCACCTGCTGCTCGGTGAGCTTCTCTGCCTCATCCACCTCCTCCCTGCGGACTGCCACGGTCGACCCTCTGCCTCTGCCTGGGTGGCCCCCCAACTGACAGCTGCTCCTCGACACGGTGGGTCGGGCAGTCACGAGCCATGTGACCCTGCCTTCCGCAAGTGTAGCACTGCCTGCCTCTCGAAAGACTGGCTCCACGCTGTGTGCCCCGCACGGCTGAGCCAGTGTCATGAGGTCGTCTGCATGAGGGTCTGGTCTGCCTGGACCCCTGAGTCATTCGTCGACTGCTTGCTGCGGAAGACTCTAATACGTTCCGCCTCGTGATAGGTCTCGCCACTGGAGAAGTATCAGCAAAAAAGCTCTCGATCAAGTGGGATCGCTCTAGTACTCCTGCCTGGGTCGGGATACTGAGGGAGATTAGCGATGCCCTGATCTCATGTCTCAATCCCTACTCAAAGGTCCATGACTGGAAAAAAGAGTCTCATACCATGTCGGTCGAGTAGGGAGAGAGATTGGTGAATCTCGCCGAGTACTGGGCGACCGTCAAGCTGCCCTGCCGCAGCTGAAGAAGCTCATGGATGTGCACCGCACAGAGGGTGGCCAAGATGAACTCTGAGCGGAGGAGGCCCTCAAAGTCTGTCTAGAGGAGAGATGCCTCATCGTGCACCTGGAGCATCAAGCTCCACCATCGTCCTGCTGTTGCGTGCAGTGAGATCGATGCGAGGATCACCATGAGGTCTGCTGGTGTCCTCACTAAGCTGAAAACTCTCACCACTCCCTCCAGCCAGTCCTCGGCTGCCTGGGGGTCCGTCTCCCCGCGGAACCTGGGCGGTCGCTGGTGCTGGAACTCATGTAGTGCACTGAGGCGACGTGCATCGTTAGCAGCTGGTGCTAGAAGAATCGGTGGCTCGGCGGGTAGAGGTAATACCAGTGCCTCTGCTGTCAAAGGTCCGTGCACCGAGGCCTCGTCGCTCGGCGAGCTGTAGTCACGTACGACTCTTATAATCCTAGCAGGATGCCATCATGGGGCCATCCTGATAAGGAAATAAGTGTGCCACGGTCAGAACAGTATACCTGGTGAGCTGACATAATGTAATCACACATGCAATCAATGTTTTCGTGCATTATGTTGGAACTCAGAAGTCAGGGTCCTGGTGAATGGATACGTCGGCTGCCGCACCAACACTGGACTCCCTGGACTGATAACCACACCCAATACGCTAAACATTATTGCTTCACATAGAAGAAAGATCATAGTCTTTTGTAGAACTGAACTCCTTTGATACAAATTTCTCACGACCCGACCTCGGGGCCCGTGCCGTAACTACCCCAAGCCCGCCTTCCATAGGCCAGGGGCTGGCGACTAGCACCAAGGCATAAATCCCGATAAAAGGGAAGGAATTGCCATCGTAAAGTAATGAATCACTACAGAGTAAAAAAGTGGAAAATTAAACACTAAGTAAAAGCTGGTACAATAGTAAGTGCGGAAAAGTAAAGGGGGTCAGAAATACAAGCCCAACTGTAAAGTACAACTGAATGGGGAAAATCTGCAACTGAAAAGTAAAGCCACATCATCGAGCCATCCACTCGAAGTCCCACCTGAAGGGTGGGTACAGATAGCCTCCACTGCTTCTCTGGTCCACCTGACTGCTCCGAGTACGTCCCACCCATTGGTCCACCTCCAGGTACAGTCCTGCCCTGCAAGACTCCACCACGATCAGCGCTGTTCGTCGTCTGCAACCAACACAACGTAGAGCAGGCATAGCCCGTGCAGGTGTGAGTATAAGCTACTCAGTAGGGACCCTGAGACCCCCGAGGGTCTCCCAGAATCCACAAAGGATAATCCACAAAGGAAAGATACAATCACGAAGTAACATCTGACACGACTTATGTATATGCCCATACATATACCTTGGTCATCAATTCTCGCTCGGCTCCAACATCCGAGATCAAGTACAACCCAGTCCACATAGGAAAGAAAAACGTAAAATCCACATAGGATAGTTCAACACAATCCACAGAGGAAAGTAAAACGTAAATCCACAATGATAGCTCAACACAATCCACAAAGGAAAGTAAAACAGGGTTTCAGCTCACACGAGTATTCTTCTTTGAATGACGATAGAGATGATCACTGATCCATCTAAGTCGTTGGACCCACAAAGGATCGATAGGTACTAACCCTCACAATGACCCACAAAGGATCTGACCCACAAAGGATCGATAGGTAACTAACCCCTGCAAAGACCCATACAGGATCGGGCCCACACAGGACCTGTAGGCGCTGGCCCACATAGGACCGCTGAGCGCTGACCCACACAGGATCGGACCCACCAGGATCGGTAGCACTGACCCACAAAGGATCGCTGAGTGTTGTAGTCGTCGCCGTCGAATCCACTGAGGATCTCTGCACAGTAGTCGTCGTCAGAGTAGCAGTCGCAGCCAGCTCTAGGGTTCCCGCACACAACAAGCTTGTTCGGGAGGGTCCGCTCCACAGGCCGAGAGGCTGATACATCAACTGACACATAGTCCAGAGTTGATGTATTCAAAAGTTCCGCATCGTCAACAGGAACTCAACATCGCAGACGGTGCGTCAATCAGACGCCCGGTCTAAGAATTATTGGATTTTTTGTCCCAGGGCCCCGGTTGGTTTTTAAGGCCAAACCAACCCGAACGAACTCCACCTGTGTCCAAACCTCGGGCGGAGTATGCCAAAATATCCGTCTCACTTAGAGGAATTCAACAAAGTCGAAGGCATGTGTTCGGACGTCCGAATCTCAAGATATAAGCATTTCCGCTCAAAGGGCCCGGTTGGTTTCGTGTACGAACCAATCCGGATGAACCCAAAGTATTCTGAAACCTTGAGTGTGATATACTGAAACGACCATCTCGATCCAAGGATCACATTTCCACTGAAGGCACGTCATTAGGAGGCCCTTAGCTCAATATACGGGTAAAAGATCAAAAACGGTCCGAAGACGGGGGGTCTGGGCCCGGCCGACCCGATTCGGCGTGGCCCGGCCCAGCCCGGGCGCGACCCTTCCGGTCGGGTCAGCCCGGCCCGGCCCAGCCGAGCGGCCGAGCGAGGGAGCCGCGGGGTGCTGCCCCCGCGGGATGAAGGTGTCGGCGCCTCGCGTGGGGCCGCGCTGGATCAGCGGACGTGGCAAAGCCGCATCCCGTGTGTGCCGGACCCGCGCGGCTGCGGGTCCGCTGGCCCCCGCCGCCGCAGCTTCAGTGGCGGCGGCCCTGTCTGGCGGCACGCTGGGGCGCCGCCGCCTCCAGCCGCCGGTGCCTCCGCGCTGGTGACTCGCGCCGCCGGTGGGTTCCGCGGGCCACCGGAGTTGCTCCGGTGGTCCGATTTTGTTTCCGTCTGCGCCGTAGCTCCTCCCGGGTCCCGTAATTCACTGCGGAAACAACGAATCACCTCTGAGGAATGTTTTGTCATTTCCCACCAATCCGCACATCAACAAAGAACTACAGAGGGTTGTCGGGCCGTGTTTGTTTGGCCCGCACCTTCTGCGTTAGGTGATAACAATCGGGAATAAAATATTCAAAACATGAATAAAAAGAAAGGAACAATTTTAATAGAATTAAAATTGAACTTGATTCGGGTTCATTGTTTTAAAAGAAACAATCACAGGAATTAAATATTGTTCTCAAATAAAAATCTCTACCTCGCTGTAGACGTCGAGCACGCGTTCTTCACGGAATTGATCATCGCGGAAGGAGGTGATCGTCACGTCACGGAAGGGTGTCACGTCGTTGCGGAACTTGTCATCGCGTCGACGAACTCCGAGGATCAAAAATATATAGATTTAATTAATAATAATTAAATCCATATATTTGTTATAATCCACAAATAATTTAAAAGGAGTGCAACCCCCTACCTTGTCGTTGTCGATCGAAGGTTGTCGCGGGGTTGGATTGTCGCGGAAGAACGTCGCGGAAGAAGAATCTCCAGCATCGCGGTACTTGGCGTTGCGTCGTCGATCTCCGAGGGCTCGGTGTTCTTCGTCTCCCTTCGTCGAAGGCCGGCGTTCTTTTCATTCTTCGCGTTCTTCGCGTTTTTCGTGAAGGAGGATGAAGAACTTGAGGTTTATGTCAAATCCTCTCAACGAACAACACTTAATAAGAATAGCGTTGGTCTTATTTTATTAACATGCCACCAAACGAAAAAAGAGATAAGTTAAATAATGACCCATTAATTAATAGAATTAATTCAACGAATAAAACCGCACAATTAATAGAAGCGTTTAATTGTTTATGAAATGCTCTAGTTTAATTTCAATCAATAGGGGTTTTCGTGGGTGTGTTACATAGCGGAAAAGAAATGGTGGGCTCGTGCGGGCCCCACCCCACAAATATCCTTCCAAGAGGGTAGGATATTTTTAATTGTACCCTATCCGCTTTAACTTAGCTTAATCATCTTTATGTGGCTTTTAAGTGGCTTATGTGAAATAAAAACAAAGTTGTCGCACCACTTTATTTTATTTCTTAACTTAAAGCCCAAAAATTAAAAACCACACCCAAGCAAACACAACTCCAGAAGAGGCTTTTCTAAGCAAGTACCGGAACTGCGATTTCATCGGTTCCCTTAGAAATCATTTTCAAGAACCGGTTCAAAAGATAGAAAAACCCGCTCGTTCGTTCACTGAACGTACCCAAGCCAATCATAGGAAAATGATTCCGGGAACACCGGGCCTCGGAATCAGGTTCCGTCAGAAACTGCGTTCTTGTAAAATTCCAAAGAAAATTTAGAAAAAAAAATCCTTGAAATTTACGGGTATCTACAGAAGGGTTGTTGTTTGAGGTGTTTTGTGATGCTTCTGGCCTTGGTCTGCGGTGCGTGCTGATGCAGAAGAAGGTATTGATCTGTTATGGGTCTAAGCAGTTGTGGCATCATGACTGTAACTATTCCACCCATGATCTGGAGCTTTCAATAGTAGTGTTCGCACTGAAATTGTGGCGAGAATACCTCTTTTGGGAGCGCTTTATGGTCTTCTCAGATCACAAGAGCCTACGTTATATCTTCTCCCCCTCGTGACCTGAACATACGGCAGTGGAGATGGATCGAGTTCCTCCAAGACTATGACTTCAAGATCTCTTACATTGATGGTAAAGTCAATGTTGTGGCTTATGCCCTGAGCATGAAGTCACATAGGGAAGTTGTTCAAGAATCCACTAATGCTTAGAAAGCGATGGGAGAGTTGGCTACCTTGCACTTGGATGCAAGGGTAGAGGGTGTTAGAGGATATTTGTTTCAAATGACAGTATAATCCTCCTTGTTGCAACAGGTGGAAGAGACTCCGTGGGGGGACTCCGAGGCAGAAGTGATGCGGGATCCGATCGATTAGGGAAACGCTCCAAAGGGTTGGTCAGAGGACAACCGACATCAGATGATTTTCCATGGAATGTTGTTTGTTCCGGAGGCAATGTGTGAAGGAGTCCTCCGTGAGTTCCATAGCTCAGCCTTGACAGTACATCCGAGAGTTTCAAAAATTTACCAAGGCCTGAGGGAACAGTTTTGGTGGCCCGGGGTGAAACGGGATGTGGCAGAGTTTGTGGATAAATGCCTAGTGTTTCAGAAAGTGAAGGATGAACACCGTGTTCCCAGTGGTTTTTTGAATCCTTTAGATGTCCCCGAGTGTAAGTGGGATGACATCTCGATGGTCTTCGTCATAGGAATACCCAGAGCTCAGGGAGGTTATGATGTTATCTGGGTAGTGGTGGATCGTCTGTTGAAATCAGCTCACTTATTAGTAATTAAGGAGTCGGGCCCGATGAGTACCTTAGCACAAAGGTATGTAGACGAGGTGGTGCATTTACAAGGAGTTCCGAAGGCTATCATCTCAGACCGGGATACTCAGTTTAACTGACGAGTCTAGAGGGGGTTACAACATGCTTTTGGCAGCCATCTACCCCTTAGAACTGCTTTCCACCCCCAGACTGATGGGTAGACATAGTGGACTATCCAGATGTTGGAGGACATGCTACGAGCATGCGTTCTGAATTTCGGAGGATCATGGGTATAACACTTGCCTTTAGTAGAGTTTTCCTATAACAACAGCTTCTACTCTACTATTGGCATGGCACCGTTCTAGGATTTGTATAGAAGACCATGTCATTAACCCATTTTCTAGGTAGAGAATGGTGAGACAGGTGCTCTTAGGCCAGAGGTAGTGCAGAGAACCATAGAGAAAGTCCAGCTTGTACATGAGAGGATGCAAGCGGCTCAGGACCGAAAGAAGTCTTATGCCAATCGTCGGAGGAGGCCCTTGGAGTTCGAGGTGGGATATCATGTGTTCTTGAAGGTTTCCCTTCGAAGGGGGCAGAGGAGGTTTGGAAAATGGAGCAAGCTATCACCTAGGATCATCAGACCTTTGAGGTGCTGATGCGAGTTGGTGAGGTGGCATATTAGCTGGCCCTGCCACTTCAGTTGGAGAAAGATCATGACGTCTCCCAGCATCAACGGTACATACACGACGACTCCCAAGATATCGACTGGGGACCGTTAGATATGGGAGACGATGTGACCTTCGAGGAACAACCTGTAATAACCGAATATCGTAACGAGATGGTGCTCTATGGACGAACCATTCCCTTGGTTTGTGTGTTGTGGAGGCATGGCGGCCTCGAGGAGAGCACATGGGAGCGGGAGACCCAGATGAACGCTCAGTACCCAAAGTTGTATTGACTTGTTTTTTTCCTTGTTCTTCTAAGATTTATTTGGATGTTATACTCTGTACCTTTGTTGTCTGAAATGCTTGGCTTTTTGGTTATGAGACCTTTTTTTCCTGGTTTAATGGGAGTGTGTAACATGTCGGGGCATGTGGGGAAGGGAAAAACCTAATTTTTAATCGAGACGCATTAATGCGGATGAGATTGAACCCATGAAAGAGAGTCAGTGCCACCTAAAGCGGATTATATCTCTACATAGGAAAAGGAATTTTCCCCAAACCATGTGTTCGTGCAGTGTGTGGGTTGTACGGTGTTGGGGACAGTGTGAGTTAAAAAATCCTAATGTATTGAAGTGGGAAGACCCGATTCATACTCGAGACGCATTGATGAGGATGTGATTAAACTTGTGCAGGCAAGTAAGTGCCGCCTAAAGCGGATAATATCTTGACATAGGTTATGTAATTCCTAAAACCTATAATTAGGGCTGGTGGTTGGGTTCCTATTATAACAAGATCCCTAAGAGGTATCTTGTTGGGTTCCTCTAGGTTTGTTTTTGAATTCTTGGGGATGAGAATGTTTTAAGTGGTATCTCATGTAATGGCATGGACCTCTACGTCCCATTCCTTTGTCACAAAGAGGGTCTTGATGTGTTCTGGAGGGTAAAATGGACTTTTCCCACACATTCTAGAATTTTTTATGTGCACGTCGTGTAGTGTGAGTACACGCTGTGTACCACCTTCTCAAGTATACAACGTGTTCTAGGCCGTGTCATTGCCGTGTGAAATAAATTAGTACACACCGTGTACCCCAAACTAAACGTCGTGTACCCCCTCTCCGGGTATACCCCGTGTGGAAGGACGTGTCATTGTCGTGCGAAGTAAATGGGTACATGCTATATACCCTAAACTACATGTCGTATAAGGCCCCAACCTTAAACTTTACTTAATATTGAATTAAATGAATAATTCACATCGAGGATCTTTTCAGGTTTAGAGTTTTAGAGAATTAGAACATAACTATTACATATCAAAAGATTGCAAAGTAGTCACTTCTACTAAGTTTCCATAATAAAAATAACTCTTAAAAAGAAACGTGTCTAGTTCCATGTATAATATAGGATGAAATTCCCTTGATCCCATCCTTGACCTTATTCCACATTATGTCCTGTGAAAACATTTCAAAAAAAACTTGGGGTGAGCATAAAAAGCTCAGTAAGGGATACACAATGAATGAAAACTGTTAGTTTTTCAAACATCAAGTAAACCATGTATACTCTATCAATGTAATACCTTCACCTTTATGAAGTGGTAAAAACTCCTCACTGAGTAAAGTATCATTACTTACCTTTTTGTAACCAAAGGATTACCATAAAACTCATATAAATAACACATAACATATATGAAGGTAACTTGGGACATAAACATACTTAATTGGGATAACCATACGGTCGACTTCCACACATATCACTTAATGGAATAACCATACGACCAATTTCCATACATACTTAATGGAATAGCCATACGGCCGACTTCCATACCCAATGCATTGGATGTTATAATGTAACCACCCATCCTGGTATTCACGGCACCACCCGTCATATGGTTTATAACGTAACCACCCGTTAAAATGTCCTAGTGCCAGTATAAAATCATAAAACATAAAACCAATATAAAGAAATGATAGCATTTCCATATTTCAATCACAATATATCATAAATATATTGACATAATAGAATCCTTTTTCAAAACCATTTTCAATACCAAAATACATAAAAGAGTATATGGTATTTATTTTATTCTAAAAACATTACGGCTTGTTGAGAAAGCCAAAGACCAAATAATACTCGCGGCGGCAGAAAAGGTCGTTGTCATCGCGTACGTTAAAAAAATATTCCTTTTTTTCGTTTATTAAAACACTTCATATAAAAATATTCCTTTTGAATAAAAGTAAAAGTCAAAGGGGTTTATACACCGTATAAAATAAAGTTGTGTATAAAACGAAATATGCCTCAATGGAAGGAGATTGAGACGATGTCCCTTACCCCGGGTCCGACTTGACTCGATCGTTCTTTAACGTCCTGAATAATAAACTTGAGTTAATTTATATTTGATTAAGAACCTTTTTAAAGTTCGTTATTCCTTTTATATTACTTATTGCCATGTTATAAACATTATTTAACCATTTACGTTATTAATTTTTGTTTTGTCAATATTTGGTTCTTAAGTCGAAAGTGGACTTCTTACAATTACATGTTGTTCATGTGGTCAAAGGTTATTTATATCCAGAATGAAATTCCTGATTTGGATATAATATGTATCATATATATCCAGCATATACATGTATTTATAATATTACATAATCATTTACAGGTAAGAAATGAAATGCACCGTTCATGGAGACGGTAAGCCGTACGTACGCATGAACGCTACTTTCATTTATTTGTCATATTAATGGATTTAAAACTAAATGAGAGGTATGTATATTTTAATTCAAGAATTATATTAATTATTTAGATATATAATTAATTATATATATCCATTATATACATGTACTTTTAATAGTACATTAAATTTGGGGATAAGAAATGAAATGCACCGTTCATGGAGACGGTAAGCCGTACGTACGCATGAACGCTACTTTCATTTCTATCTCATACTTTAATGGAAATAAATAATAATGATATAGAGGTATATTATAATTCCAGTATATCATCATATATAATAACTTTAAATCCATCCTTTACACGTCCCACATATGGCATTAACGAATCACATCACTTTGAGGGGGCGGTAGTCCACACATCCTTAAATGAAGATATCGTGTTTACCCATAATGGAAACCATAAAGGTATGACCAAAATGAAAAATACAGAAGCTTAAAGATAAAATAACCATATCATATATCATATATAAAAATAGTGACATCATAATTGTCACCTTTGAAGGTGTTAAATGAGTATTGAACAATCATCGTTTCGGGAGGCAGAATTTTTCCATCCACGGAAACCGTATGTTCTTTAACCATTTGATGTAGTTGTGTGAGAGTTTAGCTCGAATAAATATTATAACAACATCCTAGTATATTGAAGATACTGTTGTTGTCACAAAGGAAGTAAATAAAAAGAGTTTAGAGGGTTGGAGAAGCAAAATAAAACAAATGAACAAGAGAGAATGAATTACCTTTAAAAGTGTAACTCCTATTGATTTGAGCCTAAAGGATTTCTTTTAAAGGATTCTTCCCAAAGGGAATCCTCTAGGATGAGGAGAGGGATTTGGAGAGAGTAAATGGGCAGGGGTTGGCCGATCCAAAGTCTTGAGGAGTGTGTGTAAGGTGGTAGAGGTGGGGGCCTTTTATAAGAGGAGAGGAGGGGCACTTTTGGAAAGCAAAGAAATATTACTTTATTTGAAAATCTTTTTCGGTTTTAAAAGGTACCACATTGATATAATTCGTGGATAAGTTGATAAGGGTTCGAAATACAGTAATACAATTGGTTTTTTACATGTTTAGTTCATAGATTTTACATTATCTTTACATTTTATTTAAATCGTCAAATAATGATGCCATCGCTGCATCATTATTATGACAGAAATAATTTAATTTATTTAATGTCTAGAAATTATAAAAAAAATACTATGATGTAGGAAATCTTATTATATTTCCAATGACTATTTATAATAAAAAATATGACTTGTATAACCCCACTTAAAAATTGTTTTAGTAAAATATATCATGTTTGTGTCATTTTTACTTTTACATTAAATAAAATGTTATTTATGTCATTTCCCAACAAAATTGTCTCCATGGGGTCCCCAAGTTGACCCACGGATTGTATTGATCTTCCATGACACAACCAATGAGGTTAGGACATGTTTCAAGCTCATCTTATTTTATTGAAGCATTATTTTTACCTTAAACTACACTAATTACCACTAATCGCGATTAAGAACGTAATAAGTTACTATTCACCAAAAAATTATTATAATCTCATTGAACCACATTTCACTTCTTAATGAAAACCATGTATGTCGGATTTTTTGAAATTCAATACACAATGATTGAAAAATTTCCTTTAAACGGAAAATCAGTCTTTATAAGTACCACTTAGTGGTTTCACTATTCATCAAAAATTGAAGTTTTTCAGAAAATTACCAAAAATTCACCCTAAGATATATTTGATATTACGAATTCAAAAATGAATTCTATTTAACAAAATTCAAAACATATAAGTCACATTAATTTATTTAATAATTAATTCCCGCTGTCAGAGCAAATAGCGTGTTTTTAATAAACAATATGTATCAAAAGATTGACACTAGTTTAAGTCTGATTTCAAAGTGAAATTAATTCCAACGACCACTATTGGATTTAATGGTAAAAATATTTTCTAATTTCACATTAAAACCAATTCAAAAGATAATATAATCATATAAATAAATTAGATTAAAAAGAGGTTTTGAATTAAAATACAACATTTTACACTATTCTTTAAAAAAATGAACTTTATCAGAAAGGCACCAAAAATTTACACAAAGTAAATTTTGATGTCCCGATTCTAAAGAAGAGTTATATTTGGTCCAATAGAATTTATAAGATCGATCAAAACTATATTTAATGACGATTCTCTGTCAAAAGGTGATAAGTGGACCTTTCGTGAAAATTAGGGTATGAATGCCTAAAATTGAACTCTTTCAATATTTTAAGCCTTTATCTTTTATTGGGTAAATGTAAAAACATTTAAAAACATATACAATCATATTTTATTTATTTCTATCCATTCCCGCCAGTAAAACGGCTACTCGTTAACTAACATTTAAAATAATATTATTTTATTACTTGTGTGCAACATATGTTTTCAAAGAAACTCATTGTTTCATACCGAGTACACTATCGAAAGTAGAAACCCCTTTTAATTAATATTAATATTTAATTCGTAAATATTAATATATATGAAAATTCTTTATTCTTTATTTACCTGGGATGTTACATCCTTCCCCCCTTTTGATAATTGCATCCTCGCAATTTTATTCACTTATCAAAATAAGTGGGGGTATTTATCCCTCATAGCATTTTCAGATTTCCACGTTGCCTCTTCAATCACATGGTTTTTCCACAAAACCTTTACCTGATGAATCACCTTATTCTGTAACACCTAATCCCTGTGGTCAAGAATCTGGACTGGTTGTTCCTCATAAGATAGGTTCTCTTCCAACTGAACTACCTCTGGACTCAAAACATGAGATGGATCTCGCATATAATTTCTCAACATTGAAACATGAAAAACATTGTGTACCTGAGATAAACTTAGAGGTAAAGCCACCCGGTATGCAACTGATCCATCTCTCTCCAGAATTTCATATGGTCCAATAAACCTTGGACTCAGCTTTCCTTTATTACCAAATCTAATCACACTTTTCAAAGGAGAAACCTTGAGAAAAACATGATCACCTACCTCGAAAGATAGATCCTTCCTCCGGTTATCCGCATAACTCTTCTACCTGCTCTGAGCTGTTCTCATGTGTTTCTGAATCAGCTGAACTGTTTCTGCCATCTCTTCTACCAATTCTGGTCCCATCAACTTCCTCTCACCCACTTCATCCCAGAAAGCTGGAGTTCGACGCCGCTTCCCATATAATGCCTGAAATGGTGCCGTCTGTATACTGGAATGAAAACTGTTATTATATGAAAACACAACAAAGAAAGATGTTGGTCCCAACATCCCTGATAATCCATAGAGAAAGAACATAGCATATCCTCCAATGTCTGAATTGTTCGTTCTGACTGCCCATCTGATTGAGGATGAAAAGCTGTACTAAAATTTAATTCAGTACCCAATGTCTTCTGAAGGCCTTTCCAAAAGTTAGAAGTGAAACTAGGATCACGGTCAGATACAATGGAGAGAGGAACTCCATGTAACCTGACTATCTATTTATGATACAAACGGGAAAGGTGATCTAGAGATAAAGTATCTCGTATAGAATGGAAATGAGCAGATTTGGTCAAGCGATCAACAATAACCCAGATTGCATTATTACCTCGAGATGTCCTCGGTAATCCCACAACAAAGTCCATGGATATGTTTTACAATTTCCACTATGGAACTGGTAAATGCTGAAGCATCCCTTTCGGTAACTTCGGCTCTTCTTTAACCTGTTGACATGTCAAACACTTCACAGTAAAATCAGAAATATCTCTTTTCATTCCATCCCACTAGTAATACTCCCGCAGATATCTGTACATCTTAGTACTACCAGGATGAACTGAAAACGGAGAACTATGAGCCTCACATGATAACTCATTCTTCAACTTTGAATCACAAGGCACACATAATCTATTCCCAAACCTCAAAACAAAAACACAAACTTATCTAAGAACTCATGGAAAATTTTATTCATAAGGTCCATGAATACAGTAGATGCATTGGTTAACCCAAAAGGCATAACTACAAATTCATAATGGCCATATCTAGTACGGAACACAGTCTTCGGAACGTCTGCTTCTTTTACATTCAACAGATGGTACCCCGACCTCAAGTCAATGTTCAAAAAATACTGAGCTCCCTGAAGCTGATACCACTTCATTCGATGGCCCAACATCTGCTGAAGTTGTTTCAAAGGATTTCACCACCCCTTTCTGCTTGTAGTCTGGCTGCATTCCCCCAGTTGAGTTCTTCGTTGGACACTCGTTTGCATAGTGACCCATTTCATTACACTTAAAACATCTTACCATTGGATTTTCATTTTCTTCTTGATCATCTTCCTTACAGTTACGAGCAATATGACAAGACTTACCACACCGAAAGGACTTACCAGACTTGGATAAACATTCTCCAGGATGCATTTTACCACACTTCTCACAGGATGGATATTTGGTTTTCTTACCTCCTTGCTTCTTTGATGAATTCTTCCCCTTTTCCTGCCAACTAGACCTCGTATTCTGTTGTTTTTCATAGAACACCTGATCATCGGCAAACTCCATTTCCACCTTCTCCGCACATCGAACAAGTTTTTCATAACTTTTGAACTCACGAGAAGCTAAAGCCCTTCGATACATTGGCTTTAACCCTGAGTAAAAATGGTTTATTTTACTATCAGGATCTCATATGAAGTTTGGAGCATTCCTTTCCAATCGAGTGAACTTTTCTTCATAAGCAGCCACTGAATCATCCTCCTGCCTCAATTCTAGGAACTGTTTTTCCATCCTAAGACGAACTGTAACGACCCAATGTTTCATTAATGGAAAATCCCTCTTGATCCAGTTAAATGTTTCTTTATGAAAAAAAAATGTTTTTATAAGATGTCAACTTCTTTAGTTTTATGTTAAGATTTTTGACCGTTACTTTTTAGCCGTTGAACAGTGATCATCTGAGTAGTATAAATATAAGGCTTTAACGAACCCATTTCTACTCTGACAAAGGAAGCGATGGCCTCATACAGTAGAATTGCCCCTTATGAAGCCCATTTGTTGGAGCTCAGAAAATAGGTGGCGTCTTTGGGCTTTTCCCTTGACCAAGCCCAAGCTGAGCTTCATCAAGTCAAGCTCGAACGTGATCATCTACGGGAAAAATGGAAGTTGATAGAGATTACCACTCGAGCGATGTTATCCGAGCAACCCCAAGAGACTGTCACCATCGCACACCTTACCCTTAGGTCTTATGAGGCTATTTTAAGGGGTTATGTAATAAATAAGTAGCACCATGTTCATGTACATTATTTTTTTATATAATAATGAATATAATTTCTAGTCATTTTTGATACATTGTAATTAGTTTTTAAAGTACAAATGGTGTTTTTAGTTATTATTTAATTAAGAATTATATTTTATTAAATTAAAGGATTTTTGAATTAAATAATATTTTAATTAAATATTATTATTAAAATTAAATTAATTTTTTATTAAGTATAAATGATCTTATAATTTTATGAATGCAATTAAAATTTTTATTAAGGTTTGAAATCCATTTCTGTCAAAACCCGTGAATTTTTTTTATAAATTTCGGTTTTTATTTTAAAAGTGAAAATTCACATATTTAGAAAATTATTTAGATAAAATAAATATTATTTTTTGAATCAGGACGTCGAAATTATCCAATGGTAAATTTTTCATAATATTCTGAGACAGTCAAATTTTTGGGTAAAAATTAAATACCATTTAAATATATAATGTGTTTTATGACATCATAATGACCAAATGGTGATGTAATAAAATACCATAATCCTTATGTTCGGCCAATATGTGTTTTATCATTAAAATAATGAGGTTTTGGGTTTGTTTGAATTACTTTTCAAATCATTAATGAAGCCCCCAAGACTTATTCAACACTTTTCCTTTTTAAATTAATTTCAATGGGAGTGTGACTCACCTCCACATAAGGAACCCTAATTTTTTAATAAGTTCGGACCTTGGACATGTAAAATATTGTTTTCCTATTTACTTTTCCAGAAACAATGGGCAAATACCATGAGATGGTTTGTGGTTTGGATTATTTTAATATAAGGGGTCCCAAACCTAAATAATGAAGAATTCTCTCACCTTTCCTATATAAACCCACCCAATCTCCCACTTCCTCCTCACTGAAAGCCCTTGAAGTTCGTCCAACCTCTGCCCTACTCTCTCTATAATCCTCTCAAGGTTCCCCAAGCTCCCAAGAAGCCTCTCAGAAGCCTCTCTCTAGCCTTTGGAAGCACACTTCCAAGTAAGGGTTTTTTCTTCCTTTCTCATTTTTGTCAATTTTCTTTAAGTTGTATTGACCTTTTAATTTCAATTATGAATGTTGGGGTATGATTTCACATCTCTCCCATACTGCCCTCTTATTGTTTTAATGATGGGATTCCCCTTTCTCTCTCATTAAAAGCCTCCCATGTACACCTGTTACTATGCCGAAATTCCGAAAGAAACCTTTTTCTCCTCTTTTATATTCAAGCAATACTTTTGTATCATGAATCTAAATTCCTTATCAATTGTTGGGAAATGTATCTATATGACCTCCTTACTGTCCATTACATGTAAATATGATGAGGAACCCCTTTCTCTATCATCAACCTTTTTTTTATGAATTCTTATGTCACGCTGTTACACGGTCGAAATCACAACGATTTTCTAAGCCAATGTCTTTGTGTAGTGAATACCATGCCCATTTCTCCATCAAGGGTATCCACCTTTATTCACATTTACATATTGATTATAATGTTTCATGTATGAATTCCACATTCCTTTATCGTGGAATAAATGATTATGTTTTATGAATCCATGTTTTATGATCCATGTGGCACACTTATGCATGAAATGAAATGTTTAAGAAGGGTGCACCCTTTATAGCGCTCCAATGCATTGGGTAAAGTATAGTATCATGATACTTCATGTGCAATGAGTTTTTACTCATGCTAATTCAAGTGCAACTAGGGTTTACTCGTTCTTCAAGTGCAATGAGGGTTTACTCATGCTCCATGTGCAATGAGCCTTGGCTCATGCTATTTCAATGTTAAGTGTTGTTGCCACATTTCCATGTTATGATTTTAATGCTTTATCATGCCTTTATGTTCATGTTTCTATTATTATCTATTAATATTCCTATTTCCTAACATGTATTTCACTCCTCATGTTATTCATTGTTTACTCCCTTACTTGGGTTTATAGCTCACCCTTTTCTTATGCATGTCCTCATGTTATCCAATGCAATGCTAAGTACGAAGGAATGTAGTGGTCATTTAAAGGAAGTTTTCAATAAGGATTTTGTATTTCAAGTTTAAAGTTTTTATGTAATGATCCTAAGCCCCAAAGACATTAAACCTCTTGATCTTCTTTGTTGTATCAAGTGAAATTTTATGTAATAAAGAATGCTTAAGTTGTAATAAAAAGCAGGGTTGTCATAGTTGGTATCAGAGGATAGGTTTAGTTATTTTTGGGATTAGGAAACCCTAGTAAAGCCTTAGATACAAGACTAAGCATAATAAAAACATCCCTAAGTTTTGTTAAATACTAAGTAAGTGGTTTGCCAAACAAATACATCCATGTCTGGATACGAGCAGGTAGAGGCGGCTCTGGAACAGATGTATCCTAGGGGTAAAACCCGAAATCACCGCTTTGAGCAAGACTCGAACGGGAACTGGTGCACAACAACGGGCCTTGCTTCACTCTTGGTTACGAAACTCCCAGGGGATATGTTTTGATAAATTCACAATCTTAGTATGAACCCTTAATAAGGGAAAAATGCCCCTAAGAATATATGTTAGAAGGAAGATCATGAAAATCCTGGATTGAATCCTATAGACTCATGAGTTAAAGAGATTAAGGTTTATTTGTAAGTCATCAACTTTTGTCTTTGGATTACCCTTTATGTGTTACCCCTAACATTCCTTTTATTCCAGCTAATGGCTGGTAATAGGAGAACTCGGGCTAACAACCGTTGTGAAGATCAGTGTGATGATTGTACTTATGAGATGCCCAATCCAATGGGAGCAGGAATCGCGAACTTTGTCACGCTTCCCTCTCAGCTAACTCATGTTTTGAATAGAAAAACTGGTCAAGAGGAACATTCAACCCCCCCTAAGAAAGAAGAAGTTTCTATTGAAAGCTTCATGAGACAAAGGCCTCCTACTTTTAGTGGATCATATGATCCCACGATTGCTGAACAATGGATCAACTCCATTGAAAAGATATTCTCCATCCTCCAATGCTCTGAAAATGAGAAGGTTCTCCTGGCGGCTTATCGTATGGAGGGTGAAGCTGATCAATGGTGGACATTGATAAAAAATAAGAAGCCCGAGGAGGAGATCGAGGCTTTTGAATGGAAGGTATTCCGGAAGATGTTTTTCGATAAATATTTTCCACGCACCCTCCATCATAAGATGGAAAGGGACTTCCTTTCCCTCAAACAGAAAGATGAAGAATATGTGGGAGCATACGAGGCAAACTTCACAAGGCTTGCACGATACGCTTCCGTCTTTGTCGTTACCCCCGAATGCATGGTTGACCGCTTCTTTGGTGGGCTGGAGCCTAGCTTGCGAAAAGCATTAGCGATCCGTGACTTCGACAGCTATGAGGAAATTGTCTGATGTGCCCTCAAGGTTGAAATGGAGATCGGAGAATCACATGGGTATCATGGGGACAAGAAGCATAAGGTGGACTTCAATGCTGGTGGTCCGATGGATAACTCCAACGACGCTAAGAAATTCCAGCACCCCACTTGCCAAAAGTGTGGAAAGAAGCACCCTGGAAATTGCCTTAGGGGGACAAGAAAATGCTTCAAGTGTGGAAGAGAAGGGCACCTAGCTGTTAACTGTCATCAAGAAGGACCCGCGGCTGCAACAGAGGAGTGGAACGCTCAGTTCGAACCTCAACGCATTGTTCAATGCTTCAAATGAAAAGAACCGGGTCATTTTGCGAATAAGTGCCCTAATCCAAGGGTTATCGGAGGCAATCAACAACCTCCAAGACAGCAAGGAAGAGCTTTTTCCATCACTTCTGCCGAAGTGAACCCCGACAACGAAGTGGTGAGAGGTACGCTAGTTATTCATTCAAGAATAGCGAACGTAATTTTTGATTCAGGTTCTACGCATTCTTTTATATCTCAAAAGTTTAGTAGAACAATCCCTGCACCACCACAAATCATGGAAGTAAAGATGTCGGTGAGTACGGAAAATGGGGCAATCATTGCATCCCCTGAGTATAAGTCCTCCCCTGTTATAATATGTGGATTGAATTTCCCATCAAACCTCATCATACTCCCTTTGGTGGAATTTGATGCAATTCTTGGCATGGATTGGCTTTCCTTATATAGAGCCAACATAAATTGTCGGGAGAGGGAAATCACACTCCATATGGAGAATCGACCCCCGATTCATTACAAGTGTCAGGAGGAAGATGAATCTCCTTTAGCTTCATCATCTCAAGAATGGATATTACTTCCATATGAGCACGCATATCTGGCTCAGATGATTAAGTCCATGGAAGAAACCACCCTTGAAGAAATTTCTATTGTGAGGGAATTTGCTGAAGTATTTCCCGAGGAACTTCCTGGTCTTCCTCTAAGAAGAGATGTTGAGTTCTCCATTGAACTTATACCTGGGGCGCTACCAATATCCAAGACTCCATATAGAATGGTTGTTGTTGAGCTTGAAGAGCTGAAGAAACAACTACAGGAGAATCTGTATAAAGGGTTTATACGCCCAAGTGCATCACCATGGGGTGCACCAGTCCTCTTCGTCAAGAAGAAGGATGGGTCAATGCGGCTTTGCATCGATTATCGTGAACTTAACAAAATCACGATAAAGAACAAGTATCCTCTCCCAAGAATCGATGACTTGTTTGATCAGCTGCGTGGAGCACAATATTTCTCCAAGGTCGACTTGCGGTCGGGATATTATCATGTAAGGGTGAAGAATGAAGATATCCCCAAGACTGCATTTCGTACAAGGTACAGGCACTATGAATTCATATTAATGCCTTTTGGACTCACCAATGCTCCAGAAATATTCATGGACTTGATGAATAGAGTCTTTAGAGATTACCTTGACAATTTAGTGGTAGTCTTTATAGATGATATTCTAATATACTCCAAAACCAAGGAGGACTATGAGGAGCATTTAAGAACTGTACTGGAGACTTTGCACAAGGAGAAGCTCTATGCCAAGTACAGCAAGTGTGAGTTCTGGTTGAAGGAGGTCTCATTCATGGGCAATATCATCACAAGCATTGGGATATCTTTGGACCCCTCCAAAACAGATGCAATTGAGGGTTGGCCGAGGCCAACATCGGTAACTGATATCCGTATCTTCTTGGGGTTAGCTGGATATTATCGACGATTTGTGAGAAACTTCTCATGATTGTCCAACCCTCTTACCAAGCTAACTCGAAAGGGAGTAAAGTTTGCTTGGAGTGATGAATGCGAAGAAAGCTTCAAGGAGTTGAAAAGGAGGCTTATCACTGCACCCGTGCTCACTTTACCCACAAGTGGGGAGCTTTTTGTGGTATTCAGTGATGCTTCGAAGAAGGGCTTAGGATGTGTGCTGATGCAAAATGATAAAGTGTTATCCTATGCCTCAAGTCAGTTGAAAATCCATGAGCGAAACCATCCAACGCATGATCTGGAGTTGGCGGCGGTGATCTTTGCCTTGAAAATCTGACGGCATTATCTCTATGGAGAGAAATGTGAGATATATACTGACCACAATAGTCTTAAATATATATTCACACAGAAAGAGCTTAATATTTGCCAGAGAAGATGGATAGTGCTCATCAAGGATTATGACTGTTCAATACATTACCACCCTTGGAAGGCGAACAAGGTGGCAGATGCCCTATGTAGAAAGGATCAAGCAATTCTATCAATGATGAGAATTGAGAAGGATCCAATCTTCGTAGACTTGATGAAGATGGACGTGGGAATCATAAAGAAGGGAACATCATCAATCCTTTCACAAATGATTGATCAACCATCTCTTTTGGAAAGGTTAAAGGATGCTCAAAAGGATGATGCGAGAATCCAAGAAAAAGTGGAAGCTATCAAAAAGCCAAAATCCTCAGAGTTTGATGTTAATGAAGAAGGAATTGTGTGGTTTGGTAAAAGACTATGTGTTCCATCATGTTCGGAGCTGAAGAAGGAACTTTTGGATGATGCACATAGTTCAAATTTCTCTATTCACCCAGGGAGCACAAAGATGTATCGAGATCTCCGAGAAAACTTTTGGTGGGATAATATGAAGAAAGAGATCGCTGAATATACATCAAAGTGCCTGGTGTGTCAGCAAGTGAAGGCAGAGAGGCAGAAGTCTAAGGGGATGATGCAACCATTGCCCATACGAGAATGGAAATGGGAGAACATCACCATGGACTTCATCACTGGACTTCCAAGGACATCCAAAGGCAACAATGCAATCTGGGTTGTTGTGGATCGTCTTACAAAGACTGCACACTTCATTTTTATTCGAGAGGATTTATCTTTGGATCAACTGGCACGGATATATATCAGGGAAGTGGTACGGTTTCATGGAGTACCACTATCTATTGTGTCTGACCGAGATCCAAGATTTACCTCTATGTTTTGGAAGAGTCTTCAACATGCTCTGAATACTGTACTAAACTTCAGTACGGCCTATCATCCTCAAACTGATGGCCAATCCGAGCGAACTATCCAAACACTTGAGGATATGTTGAGAGCATGCTCAATGGACTTTAAAGGAGGACGGGATCAACATATTCCTCTAGTTGAGTTCTCTTATAATAATATTTTCCACTCGAGCATCCAAATGGCACCATATGAAGCCTTGTATGGGAAAAGGTGTAGAACACCAGCATGTTGGGATGGGGTCGGTGAACGTAAGCTGCTTGGACCAGAAATGGTCGATGAAATGGTGGAAAAGTGAAAACCATTCAGAAGCATATCAAGGCAGCCCAAAGTCGACAGAAGAGTTATGCAGATAATCGTCGACGAGGCCTTGAGTTTAAAGTCGGAGACATGGTGTTTTTACGCATATCTCCATGGAAGAAGGTCATGAGGTTTTTAAAGAAAGGGAAGTTAAGTCCAAGGTACATCGGCCCCTTCGATATTCTTGATCGTGTTGGGGCTGTGGCCTATCAACTACCACTTCCACCTACTATGGCCATGGTGCATGATGTCTTTCATGTATCCCTCTTAAGGAAGTACATACCGGACCCTTCACATGTACTCTCTTCCGAGGTGGTACAATTGGAAGATGATCTTTCTTATCAGGAGCAACCAGTGAAGATCTTAGATCGTAGAGAAAAAGTTCTACGAAATAAGACAATGCCCCTCGTCAAGGTGTTGTGGAGAAACCACAAGTTTGAAGAAGCAACATGGGAGTAGGAGGATATGATGAAGCTAAGTTACCCACATTTGTTTTAGTATAGAAAAAGGAAAATTTCGAGGGTGAAATTTCTTAAGGGGGGAATGTTGTAATGACCCAAAGTTTCATTAATGGAAAATCCCTCTTGATCCAATTAAATGTTTCTTTATGAAAAAAAAATTGTTTTTATAAGATGTCAACTTCTTTAGTTTTATGTTAAGATTTGTGACCGTTACTTTTTAGTCATTGAACAATGATCATCTGAGTAGTATAAATATAAGGCTTTAACGAACCCATTTCTACTCAGACAAAGGAAGAGATGGCATCATCTAGTAGAATTTTCCCTTACGAAGCCCATTTTTCAGAGCTCGGAAAAGAGGTGGCGTCTTTGGGCATTTCCCTTGACCAAGCCCAAGCTGAGCTTCATCATGTCAAGCTTGAACGTGATCGTCTACGGGAAAAATGGAAGTTGATAGAGATTACCACTCGAGTGATGTTATCCGAGCAACCCCAAAAGTCTGTCACCATCGCACACCTTACCCTTAGGTCTTATGCGGCTATTTTAAGGGGTTATGTAACAAATAAGTAGCACCATGTTCATGTACATTATTTTTTTGTATATAATAATGAATATAATTTCTAGTCATTTTTGATACATTGTAATTAGTTTTTAAAGTACAAATGGTGTTTTTAGTTATTATTTAATTAAGATTTATATTTTATTAAATTAAAGGATTTTTGAATTAAATAATATTTTAATAAAATATTATTATTAATATTAAATTAATTTTCTATTAATTATAAATGATCTTATAATTTTATGAATGCAATTAAAATTTTTATTAAGGTTGGAAAGCCATTCCTGTCAAAACCCGTGATTTTTTTTATAAATGTCAGTTTTTATCTTAAAAGTGAAAATTCACATATTTAGAAAATTATTTAGATAAATTAAATATTATTTTTGGAATCAGGACGTCGAAATTATCCAACGGTGAGTTTTTCATAATTTTCTGAGACAGTCAAATTTTTGGGTAAAAATTAAATAACATTTAAAAATATAATGTGTTTTATGACGTCATAATGACCCAATGGTGATGTAATAAAATACCATAATCCTTAAGTTCGGCCAATATGTGTTTTATCATTAAAAGAATGAGGTTTTGGGTTTGTTTGACTTACTTTTCAAAGCATTAATGGAGCCCTCAAGACTTATTCAACACTTTGCCTTTTTATATTAATTTCCATGGGAGTGTGACTCACCTCCACATAAGAAACCCTAATTTTTTAATAAGTTCGGACCTTGGACTTTTAAAATATTGTTTTCCTCTTTCCTTTTCCAGAAACCATGGGAAAATACCATGGGATGGTTTTTTGTTTGGATTATTTTAATATAAGGGGTCCCAAACCTAAATAATAAAGAATTCTCTCACCTTTCCTATATAAACCCACCCAAGCTCCCACTTCCTCCTCACTCAAGGCCCTTCATGTTCGTCAAACCTCTGCCCTACTCTCTATAGAATCCTATCAAGGTGACCCAAGCTCCCAAGAAGCCTCTCACAAGCCTCTCTCTAGCCTTTGGAAGCACACTTCCAAGTAAGGGTTTTTTCTTCCTTTCACATTTTTGTCAATTTTCATTAAGTTGTATTGCCCTTTTAATTTCAATTATGAATGTTGGGGTATGGTTTCTCATCTCTCCCATACTGCCCTCTTATTTTTTGAATGATGGTAGTCCCCTTTCTCTCTCATTAAAATCCTCCCATGTACACCCATTACTATGCCAAAATTCTGAAAGAAACCTTTTTCTCCTCTTTTATATTCAAGCAATACTTTTGTATCATGAATATAAATTCCTTTTCAATTGTTGGGACATGTATCTATATGACCTCCTTACTGTCCATTACATGTAAATATGATGAGGAACCCCTTTCCCTCTCATCAACCTTTTTTTATGAATTCTTATGTGACGCCGTTACGCTGCCGAAATCACACTGATTTTCTAAGCCAATGTCTTTTTGTAGTGAATACCATGCCCATTTATCCATCAAGCGTATTCACCTTTATGCCCATTTACATATTGATTATAAATTTTCATGTATTAATTCCACATTCCTTTATCATGGAATAAATGATTATGTTTTATGAATCCATGTTTGATGATCCATGTGGCACACTTATGCTTGAAATGAAATGTTTAAGAAGGGTGCGCCCTTTATAGCGCTCCAATGTATTGTGTAAAGTATAGTATCATGATACGTCATGTGAAATTAGTGTTTACACATGCTAATTCAAGTGCAACGATGGTTTACTCGTGCTTCAAGTGCAATGAGGGTTTACTCATGCTCCATGTGCAATGAGCCTTGGCTCATGAAAATTCAATGTTTAGTGTTGTTGCCACATTTCCATGTTATGATTAGCATGCTTTATCATGCCTTTATGTTCATGTTTCTATTATTCTCTATTGATATGCCTATTGCCTAACATGTATTTCACTCCTCATGATCTTCATTGTTTACTCCCTTACTGAGCTTTATAGCTCACCTTTTTCTTATGCATGTCCTCAGGTTATCCCATGCAATGCTAAGTACGAAGGAATGTAGTGGTCATGTAAAGGAAGTTTTCAATAAGGATTTTGTATTTCAAGTTTAAAGATTTTATGTAATGATCCTAAGCCCCAAAGACAATAAACCTCTTGATCTTCTTTGTTGTATCATGTGATGTTTTATGTAATAAAGCATGCTTAAGTTGTAATAAAAAGCAGGGTTGTCATACGAAACACCTTAGGAAAATATTTCTCAAGAAACATACCTTTGAATTCGTCCCAGTGAAGATCCTCAATCTCATCACTATCCCTTATATTTTTCACCATCGACCACCACTGATCAGCTTCACCTTCAAAACGGTAAATAGCAAGACTAACCTTTTGATGTTCTGAACACCCCATGACATCAAAAATCTTCTCCAATGCTTTAATCCACCCTTCAGCTTGCACAGGGTCAGATGATCCTCTGAATGATGGGGGATGTTGCCTCATGAAATGTTCCACCACTGACATGTTCCTCTGCGGTTGATCTGCCTGATCTCATGCATGGATACCACCACCATTTATAGCCTGAGTCAACTGTGCCATCACTGCAACAAACTGTTCAGTTCTGATTCCGACCATCTCAGGTTGCTGATTTGGAAGGTTATCTTCCTCCTGATGTCATCCCAACATAGCAGCTTTGTTTCCTCTGCGGAAAACCATTCTGAACACAGAAATATCTTAGGCGAAGCAACATGGTAATCCGTAAATGCTATAACATTTCGATCATATTATAATTTAACACTTTTCTAACTCCTAAAGTTGTCTAAACCGACCTCTGATACCAACTATAAGGCCCCAGCCTTAAACCTTACTTAATATAGAATTAAATGAATAATTCATGTCGAGGATCTTTTCAGTTTTAGAGTTTTAGAGAATTAGAACATAACTATTACATCTCAAAAGATTGCAATGTAGTCACTTCTACTAAGATTCCATAATAAAATAAACTCTTAAAAAGAAACGTGTCTAGTTCCATGTTTTATATTGGATGACATTCCCTTGATCCCATCCTTGCCCTTATTCCACATTAAGTCCTGTGAAAAAATTTCAAAAAAAACTTGTGGTGAGCATAAAAAGCTCAGTAAGGGATACAAAAAGAATGAAAACTGTTAGTTTTTCAAACATCAAGTAAACCATGTATACTCTATCAAAGTAATACCTTCACCTTCATGAAGTGGTAAAAACTCTTCACTGAGTAAAGTATCATTACTTACCTTTTTGTAACCAATGGATTTCCATAAAACCCATATGAATAACACATTACATATTTAAAGGTAACTTGGGACATAAACATACTTAATTGGAATAACCATACAGTCGACTTCCACACATATCACTTAATGGAATAGCAATACAGCCAATTTCCATACATACTTAATGGAATAGCCATACGGCCAACTTCCATACCCAATGCATTGGAGGTTATAACGTAGCCACCCATCCTGGTATTCATGGCACCACCCATCATAGGGTTTATAACGTAACCACCCGTTAAAATGTCCTAGTACCAGTATAAAATCATAAAACATAAAACCAAAATAAAGGAATGATAACATTTCCACATTTCAATCACAATATATCATAAATATATTGACATAATAGAATCCTTTTTCAAAATCATTTTCAATACCAAAATACATAAAAGAGTATATGGTATTTATTTTATTCTAAAAACATTACGGCTTGTTGAGAAAGCCAAAGACCAAATAATACTCGCGGCGGAGGAAAAGGTCGTTGTCACCGCGTACGTTAAAAAAATATTCCATTTTGTCGTTTATTAAAATGCTTCATATAAAAATATTCCTTTTGTATAAAAGTAATATTCAAATGGGTGTATACACCGTATAAATGAAAGATGTGTATAAAATGAAATATGCCTCAATGGAAGGAGATTGAGACGAAGTCCCTTACCTCGGGTCCGACTTGACTCGATCGTTCTTTAAAGTCCTGAATAATAAACTTGAGTTAATTTATATTTGATTAAGAACCTTTTTAATGTTCATTATTCCTTTTATATCACTTATTGCCATGTTATAAACATTATGTAACCATTTATGTTAATAATGTATGTTTTGTCAATATTTGGTTCTTAAGTCGAAAGTGGACTTCTTACAATTACATGTTGTTCGTGTGGTCAAAGGTTCTTTATATCCAGAATGAAATTCCCGATTTGGATATAATATGTATCATATATATCCAGCATATACATGTATTTATAATATTACATAATCATTTAGAGGTAAGAAATGAAATGCACCGTTCATGAAGACGGTAATCTGTACGTACGCATGAACGCTACTTTCATTTCTTTGTCATGTTAATGGAATTAAAACTAAATGAGAGGTATGTATATTTTAATTACAGAATTATATTAATTATTTATATATATCATTAATTATATATATCCATTATATACATGTACTTTTAATATTACATTACATTTGGGGATAAGAAATGAAATGCACCGTTCATGGAGACTGTAAGTCGTACGTACGCATGAACGCTACTTTAATTTCTATCTCATACATTAATGGAAATAAATAATAATGATATAGAGGTATATTATAATTCCAGTATAAAATCATATATAATTACTTTAAATCCATCCTTTACACGTCCCACATATGGCATTAACGAATCGCATCACTTTGAGGTGGCGGTAGTCCGCACTTCCTTAAATGAAGATATCGTGTTTACCCATAATGGAAACCATAAAGGTATAACAAAAATGAAAAATACAGAAGATTAAAGAAAAAATAAACATATTATATATCATATATAAAAATAGTGACATCATAATGGCCACCTTTGAAGGTGTTAAATGTGTATTGAACAATCATCGTTTCGGGAGGCAGAATTTCGCCCTCCACAGAAACCGTACGTTCTTTAACCATTTTATGTAGTTGTGTGAGAGTGTAGCTAGAATAAATCTTATAACAACATCCTAGTATATTGAAGATACTGGTGTTGTTACAAAACAAGTAAATAAAAAGAGTTTATAGGGTTGGAGAATCAAAATAAAACAAATGAACAAGAGAGAATGAATTACCTTTAAAATTGTAACTCCTTTTTATTTGAGCCTAAAGGCTTCCTTTGAAAGGATTCTCCCCAAAGGGAATCCTCTAGGATGAGGAGAGGGATGCGGAGAGAGTAAATGGGCAGGGGTTGGCCGAGACAAAGGCTTGAGGAGTGTGTGTAAGGTGGTAGAGGTGGGGGCCTTTTATAAGAGGAGAGGAGGGGCACTATTGGAAAGTAAAGAAATATTACTTTATTTGAAAATGTGTTTCGGTTTTAAAAGGTCCCACATTGATATAATTCGTGGATAAGGTTATAAGGGTTCGAAATCCACTCATCCAATTGGTTTTGGACATGTGTAGTTCATAGATTTTACATTATCTTTCCATTTTATTTAAATCGTCAAATAATGATGTCATCGCTGCATCATTATTATGTCATAAATAATTTAATTTATATAATGGATGAAAATTAAAAAAAAACTACTATGATGTAGGAAATCTTTTTTCATTTCCAATGACTATTTATAATCAAAAATCAGACTTGTATAATCCCATTTAAAAATTGTTTTAGTAAAATATATCATGTTTGTGTCATTTTTACTTTTACATTAAATAAAAAGTTATTTATGTCATTTCCCAACCAAAGTGTCTCCATGGGGTCCCCAAGTTGACCCATGGCTTGTCTTGGTCTACCATGACACAACCAATGAGGGTAGGACATGTGTAAAGCACATCATATTTTATTAAAGCATTATTTTTACCTTAAACTACACTAATTACCACTAATCGCGATTAAGAACATAATAAGTTACTATTCACCAAAAAATTATTATAATCTCATTGAACCACATTTTACTTCTTAATGACAACCATGTACGTCGGATTTTTGAAATACAAAACACAATGATGGAAAAATTTCATTTAAACGGAAAATCAATCTTTATAAGTACCACTTAGTGGTTTCACTATTCATCAAAAATTGAAGTTTTTCAGAAAATTACCAAAAATTCAACCTAAGATATATTTGATATTACGAATTCAAAAATGAAGTCTATTTTACAAAATTCAAAACATATAAGTCGCATTAATTAATTTAATAATTAATTCCCGCTGTCAGAGCAAATAGCGTGTTTTTATTAAACAATAAGTATCAAAAGATTGACACTAGTTTAAGTCCGATTTCAAAGTGAAATTAATTCCAACGACCACTATTGGTCCAATAGAATTTATAAGATCGATCAAAACTATATTTAATAACGGTTCTCCATCAAAAGGTGATAAGTGGACCTTTCGTGAAAATTAGGGTATGAATGCCTAAAATTGAACTCTTTCCGTATTTTATGCCTTTATCTTTTATTGGGTAAATGTAAAAACATTTAAAAACATATATAATCATATTTTAGTTATTTCTATCCATTCCCGCCAGTACAACGGCTACTCGTTAACTAACATTCAAAATAATATTATTTTATTACTTGTGTGCAACGTAAGTTTTCAAAGAAACTCATCGTTGCATACCGAGTACGCTATCGAAACCAGAAACCCCTTTTAATTAAAATTAATATTTAATTCGTAAATATTAATAAATATGAAAATTCATTATTCTTTATTTACCTGGGATGTTACATGTCATGTAGTCCCTCCCCGCGTACGCGTTACCGGTCAACGACTGTTTGTTGTGTTGAAGCCATGTCCCTGCCGTGTGAATCAAATAAGTAGACGTCGTGTGTCCAAATTACACGCCGTGTAGTCCTTTCCCACATATGTGTTACCCTCAAACCATGTGTTGACTTGTCAACGACCACTTAGCCATGTTGGAAGCCACGTGGTGGCCGCGTGAAATAGCCAAGTACACTCCGTGTACCATAAAGTACATGCTGTGTAATTTTTCCTTTCATGCCTATAATAGGAGGGTTCCCCTCCTCCTTTTCAACACACCCCTCCCCTCCCCTTTCCTCTAAGCAGATCTCTCCCAAAAGACTTGATGGCTGCTTTTCTTCCATAACTTCTTCGTTCGAGCTCCGATTTACGATCCGTCAGTGGCCACAGAATCGTAACAACGAGGCGGAACTTCTGAGCATGGATCTGTTGTCTATTCTTAGGCCTTTCCTTTCTAGCTTCCACCAGAGGATGTTTTTCCAGGATTCGATAGAAGTGACGGATGCCGAAGGACATCTTCTAATGTTGATCAGGGGAAGCGTTGTGATCAGAAACTGTGGAGGTAGGGATCTTACCTTCGTCTCTCTAAATTGAGCGTCATGTGGGGTGGGTATCCTCTTGTTTTAATGAGAATCTGTTTAACAATTAAATAAAGATAATAAATCGTTATATAACGGGATGTGGAAGTTGTTATGTTTATCTTTGTTTATCCTATTGATATTTTTTGAATTTAATAGGCTTATGCCTACTGAAAATCATAGTCGTTGGGGGCCATTGCTTGCACAATTAAATGGAGACCTATATTTTTAGACTGTTTTGTGGATGGAAACATTGTAGAATGTGGAAATTGGTTAATCACATAATTTTGGATGATTTAAAATCCGAAACCCTTGTGTGATCACCCCGATTGAACAAAATGGAATAATGAACATGTGGGTGTTAGTTTAGATAAGCGGCATGTGATGGGGGTGTTTTTCTGGGTTGTTGTGGATCGGGTGAGAAGCGGGGCTGCGGTTGGCGTGGTTGTGGGTTAATGTGAATGTTATGTTGGTGATGGGCAGCAGGGCTGTGATAATTGGTATTCAAGGGATAATGATTTATGATGCAGTTGTGGTTATGGCAGTTAGCAGTGGGGCTGCAGGGATGGGTTTGAATGTGAACGAACTAGGTTGTGAATATTAAATAAGAAATGGATGAGTTAATGAATGGTGGGTCATTGTAATGGAACGTGATTAATAATAAATGGGCTGGTTGGTTAATAAGAAGGGTTTTGTTGTGCTTCTTGTGTTTTCCTAACATGATTTGTGGATGGCAGGGATATGTTTTACGAATGATCATTGTGGATAGTTGTGGATAGTTTCCCAGCAGAAAGGAACTAATAACCCGATTCTGTTGAACATGAAAACCTAAATAGAGTTGGGATTGTTTTGTGTATGCATGCTTCGTAGTAGTAGTGTTGAGGCACGTGATCAGTTTCACTGTTTAGAAGCCATAGGTTGGGCTGTGTGTTTGGTATATATATATATATATATATATATATATATATATCTTTTTTGTTTTATCACACCCCACCCATGTTGAGAACTTAGTGCCAAACACTCCCATTTCATAGGAGAGGGTGTTTTTCTCTTAGTTACTAGCTCTTTCCTGCTCCTTCTCCCCTAGGCTGTGATGGCTTGAGGTGACCTTACACCAAAGACTCTTCGGGTAGGTTTCGATTGGGGTGGTTTTTAGCCCAAGACTCTTCGGGATGGTTCTACTGTTTCGCAAGAATCTTCAGGATGATGCCCAGGTGTGTGCAGGTGGGATACGTGATAATGAGGCCCTGGTGTGTGCGGGTGGGATACGTGGTTGTGAGGCCCAGGTTTGTGTGGCCGGGATACGTGGTTGTGAGGCCCAGGTGTGTGCGGGTGGGGAGAGTGTGGCAGTGTTAGGAAATTCGTCATTAGGAAGTGAAGTTAACTAAAGGGAAATTGTGTGGGGTACCCAATACTCTTGTTCTTATATACTACAACCTGTTGTGACCATGTTTTCGGTGAGTTTGGCTGGTGAGGTTGGGTGGATAGAATTCCATGTTAGGTTTGGTTTCTTCTATTGTTCTCACGGGACATTACGATGTCTCCCCACTTGTGCACGAGAGCTTTAGGTTTCCCTACTAAGTATACATGTATGTTCACCCTACGTTTACTTTCAGGTTTCCAGGAGGACTACCAGGGCCGTTCAGGACCCTACTAGTCGGGACAGTTGGAGTTGCTGCAGTTTGTTGTACTTGTTTCTATTGGTATTGTACTTTTTGAGCTTTCTTGTACTTGTACATTGTTTCAGAACTATTTAAACATGCATGTGGGATTGGTTTTGGTTTATTTCTATACACTTGTTCTTTTCCTTTTTTGGTGGTTGACTTGTCCTATTTCCCGATCTTAAATAATAAAAATGGTAATGCCTCCCATATTTGTGAAAACTTGTACCCTTGGTGCTAGTCGCCACCCCGGTGCCTACTAGAGGCAGGAATTGGGGGTCATTATCTCCCTTTCACCATTACAAGCTCCGGAGGGGCATCTTTGGTGGGAGGGGGTTGTGACAGACTCGATCTATTAGAAATAAAATATTTAAATCTTTTAATGGACAATTTAAATCAATCACATAGAAAAAATTACAATCCATATTTGATGGAATTTTTTTTCTAATTTTAGCTCTATTATATATGTAGGATCAAAATAATAAACATGGAATGAATAGATAAATATATATGATAAAAAGATATACAATTATAATGTTTTAATTAATTATAAGAGTAGAAGAAGATAAAAAAAATTTCAATTCCAATAAAAAATTGAAATGAAATTCAATTATAAACCATCAAAATCATTCGATTTTTTATCTAAATAATGATATCAATAATATTTTATGTCTATTATTAGTGATGTTAGAAATTCATTTTTATTACATCTGATTATTTTTATAATATTCAAGAATATAGAAAATATAAGGATACATACATTATGTGGGAGAAAATAATTATAATAGAAAATTCCACAAATTAAAGAAAATAATTTCACACTATTAAATAGATTTTAACATTTGAAAAAATATATCTGGTTTTAGAAATTATGGTTATCAGATTTAAGATGAATTCCACTATAAATCATCCAAGAATTAATGCATGAAAAATTATATGTGTAGATAATATAAGCTGATGAATATAAATATGAAAAAAATTTAAATTAACAAATTGAAAAATATTTAAATTAATTTTATAAATAATAATTTAAATTCTACATTGGATGATAATTTAATGAATAAGTATATTATAAAAAATATGTTAAATAAAAATTGATCCACACCAAATAGATGAATCCTTTCTATTTTTGAAAAGGATGTCACACCATGGATCCCTATAACAAGGGAAATAACATTAAATGGAATTTAATAAATAACATGAAATTAAGAAGAATACTGGTTTAAGAACCAAATAAATACACTTTTGTGGAAGAATATTTATTATTATATAACCTGGGATTTCCATACATAGTAATCACATTCCAAAGGGAATATATGAAATTTTCAAAGCTGATTTGAAAAGATAAATTAAAACAAAATAAATGATGAATAAATAATATGATAAATCCAAAAATAATAATTAGACATGAATAAATCCAATTTCATGATAGGATTTCAAAAAATGAAACAAAACACTACGATGTACTGTATGGATGTTTAAAATGGATGTTTATCATTCTGATGATGTTTTTTACATAGCTATAACTTAGATAGATATACTAAATAATAATTTCAAATTACCATGTGATACATATTCCTTAATAGCCAACGTGAAATGAAATATTCATCACAATGTTTTCACAAATTAGAATCAATATTATGTGCAGTCAGTAAATGATAGGAAATTGAAAGAATGATTTTGAATAGTTCTGTATCTCATGAAGACGAAAATAATGGTATTTCGTGTTTCAAAATAAATTCAAATCTGTGTTTCTCTCTATGAAGGGAAAAAAGAAATCATCTATATTATCAAAAAAAATATCATAATATATATTGTATTTTTGGTGATACACAAAAATAAGGGTGAATTGAGTTGAATAAATAATATTTATATATACCCAAGATTTAATATTCAATCTATGAAATATGAATGTCACTATCCTCGTTTGATATATCAACATATATCATCATGATTATTTATTGATAAATATGATATATAATTATTATTTAAGATGACCAAGAAAATATATTCGATAAAAAAAAATAATGATTCATTGTCCTGAATATAGAGACAATTATGTGTGTTCACAAAAATTAGAATTTATATGAAAATGTCTTGGGATGATATATCCTGATTTTTTTGTATATTAGATCATCACTTTTGTGTGAGTATCTATTTAATTTGGTTAATCATTATATATCATATAAATCAAAATAATTCAAGATGGTAATTGTTATTGACTTAATTTTGGCCATATGTTGAAACACCCTAATATATTTAATCAATAAAATTAAATGATGTGTATAATTAAAGAGGAGAATATAAATGATTCAAAAAAATAATTAAAATATTGGTTAATATGTTCTAGGACTAAATTTAGGAATATAAACTATCATGTATACATGAATATTTTTGATATGTGTGTTATGATGATTGTAAAAAAATTTGGATTAATATTTCAATAGAATATGTCTTTTTCTCTTACATAAGATGTTATCGGGAATGTTCCCTATAATATATATATTGGCATTATGAAATTATTATAAAAAAACCAATTCATTAGTCCTTGAGGAATGAAATAAGTTATACTATTTCAATTTGTATGATATATATAATTGAGAAAGTACAACAATTATATCTAAACATGACCATATTATTTCTTATATTCGGTTATTTGGTGTAGACTTATAGTGGAATAATTGATGAAACAATAAATATTAATTAAATGATTTTATCTTTACTCTTGTAAATTTTATTTATAATAAATAAGGTGGAGATATGAAAATTAAAATGTTAAGGTTTATTTTGGAGAGACAAAAATCATGTGTGATAATAGGATAACCATGTTGAGATACCATTGTATACATCAGATATGAAAAAAAATAAAAAACATGGGGATTGAGGTTTCTATATTTTGTTTTAATTTTTTTTTAAATTTTCCAATAATATGTGAAAAACATATGGATAATATGTACTGTAAAAAAATTCTACAATGGATTTATGCATTAAATATATATATATATTGAATAAAAACATGGAATTACACTATAGATCTTAAGTATATTGATGATGATGAGTTCCAACTACTAATTCTTAATGGTCACAAAATATATTTTGGATGAATTGGACTTCAATTTGATGATTGATGAAGTGGTAATTATTGATTTAAGAACACGTACTAATATTTTTTACATTTTTTACAAAAGTATAAGAAGTGAAAAATAATCATCTTTTGATTATTTCATTTCTTTTATTTTTATTATATTAATTAATTTAGTTCATGTCCATGAAAATATTTACCTTAAAAAAGTAATTATTTTTATGATTAATTCAATTTAAATGTATTTACGTATAATAATATTTTTATTTATGCATGTAAAAGTTATGAGAATATATAATTATGAAGGATTGTATTTGATTTGGGGTAGAAAATATTAAAATTAATAATTTTAGTAACTATATTAAATGTAATTTTAATTATAAAATATTCCCAACCCATTTCCAACCAATGAACCCCTTAATGATGGTCATCAGACCTGGGCATCAAAGATGTGGGAAAGGATAAACATTGTCAGAAAATAGTAGTAGAAGTGAAGGGTTGATCATATAACACATAAGGATCACACTAGGGGGTGTGAATGGAGAATTCCCATGGATTATTTTAGGTTCCCATGGTCCAAAAAATTTGGGTTTGTGGTACTGATGGATAAAATGTGTAGTGTTGTGGGTTCTGAAACCCTCTTTTGGTTCTATCTGTCAATGGAGCCAAGATATATATTAATTTCATAACAAATGAACATACAATGATGTGGGATTTAGACATGTATTGTATTCTTCACACATTTTAAAAAACATACATTTAAGATGAATCATCCAATATTCACTAATATGATGATCAAACATCCTCCACAACATTATTTTCAACCATTTCTCATCATCCACACATACAAGATCCATAATGTTACACATTAGATTCCATATTCTAAACCATATATTTTTCATTCAATATTGATTGATATTATCTCATATGATAGGGAATAATGCCTTATCACCCAAGGCCATAAATTTAATATTCATCTAGTATAACTGTAATTATTGGCCTAAAATTATTCTGAAATTCGTGTACAAAATGAATATTATTTTTTATCATGTATTATGTTGCGGTAATAGTGGATTCAATTGATTCCCCACCACATTCACATGATATTTCATTTTGATCAATAAATCAGATAAAATGATGTTTCTACCGTTTTTGGCATTAAGAAGTTACATGAAAAAATAAACACAAATATAGACAGTGATTTACAACCACGATTTTAGTTTGTTTTTATTTACCACTGAAATTTCATAAATAGGGGATCTAATGAGTAATTATTCCTAATAGAGAGGTGTGGTTAACAATATATAAACACTGAATAAGCTATCAGATTTGGTGCTCTAAATTCACTAATATGTATCCATTTCCATTGTGGAAACATATATTTGATGAGTCACATGGTTTTATGAATACTAGTGATGCCGCTCTTGTAATACTCGGATTTGTAAATGAGATTTAACATGATGCTCCATGCTTGTAAAAATAAGAAGACCCCACTCATAATTTGTCTTAATAATTGATATATTCAACCATGTATTCTTAAATAAGATCCATGTACATGTAACTACATGAATTTAATTGTTCACTATTAAATTTACACATGCTTGAACCACTATGTATTTATATGAAGGAAAAAACTATCTTAGTGTATTCAAATTTATAGTGTGTAATATGAGATTTATGTTAAGCATTCCAGGGTTGCAAAATATATAGTGGGTAAATCAAATTTTTAGAGTTTTCACTAGTAACAGTTACACTAAACATTGCAATAATTATTTAAATGTATCAATATAATGCATGTGTTATGTAATTCAAATGTATATAAAAATTATATATGGAATATTATTTAAATAAATTAACAAACTCTTATAAGAAGTAAAAATCATATTAAAATTAATATTTTTTATGTTCTAGGGTTCAGATTATAATTCAAGAGTGAATACTATGAAATTATAATATTTTATTAAATTATGACTAATATTTAGTGTAATTAAATGTAATGAATATTTTTTCATAAATATTATATATTAAAACCAATTAAATAACATTGATATATATTATGTATAAAGGAATTTTGATATAACAAGTTGATTTCATGTTAAAATTATTCTTACTATAGAAGAAGAGGAGGAGGAATACTATTTATTTTATTCATATTTTAGAAAACCCACAGATATATTTATTTGATATATCGATTTAATTTCAACATTTAGAGGAAATTGTTCAGAGTTTATTATTATGAAATAAAAAGTCTTGATTTATATTTGTTTATTACTTTAGAAGTTGAAGGATAGAATAATTAATCATGTTATTCAAATATAATCATTTCATTATATCTAGTTTTCCTTGGAGAATAGGTCTATGTTCATGACAATTATGATTTATTTCATGATAGTGAATGAAATTAATTTTTAATTATATCTTTTCCAACACACAGACAATATTTATCATTCTTGTAGAAGAACCACATTAATAAACACATGTCTCTATTATTCTTTACAATTTTATATAAATATTTCGATAATCATAGGGGAATAATATAATTTAGTTGTTTACTAACAAAGGAATAGATATAAATAAAGAGATATAATAATTAATTATATATAAATATATATGGAATTGATTCATCCACCCTCTCGGTATGTCTATATAGAAGTGAAATTAACAAAATAACTGATTCCCAAACCCATGCACAAACATTTGGATTTTCATCAAGTATTTTTTTTAATTATACCAAATATAGATATTATATTATCAAATCAACTTTGTTACCTCAAATTGATATTATTAATTATGTCTTAAATTTTTACTATAATATATTATTATATTTTTAAAACATAATAATAATTATCTAATTAATTCAACATTAATTAATGTAACCAAATCAATCATGCATCCCATGAAAATAACATATTCAAAAAAAATTAGCTTAGTCTCATGTAAGATATCTATTTTCATAGATATATGATCATGTTTAAATTTTGGTTTAAATATTTTGTTTTTGGTTCATGAAGTGGTTCCAAGAAGTATGTAGGGTATCAAGGGTGTCCCTAGGTTTTTGGAAATGAGTAAAGGGGGAGACTGTGACAAAATATGTTAGGCATGATGTTAGAGAATAGTTTAACAAACATTGTAGCCTTCACATGTAGTAGTGAGATCCATTTTCCAATAGATAATGGCATGTACATAGTTTGTTCTTTGTTTAGAAATCCATTGGGCCTTCCCTGGTAACCATGTGACCCATCATCCCATGGACAGTTTCTTTAACATGGTTTTCGCATGGTTAGGAAAATAATGTGGGTAAACCACATGACCAAGTATTGTGTGGAAAATTAGAAATATTCCATAACATGATTTTAATCCCTTGACATTTCTCCTCCAATTATCATGTTTTCAACCCTAGTGATGAAGAATTCATCTCAAGGGCTTCCAAGGGTGATTTTCATTTATCTCGAGGTCGTTTGGAATTCCATCAAGTGCGGATCAAAGCTTCAGGTATGTATAATCCCCCACATTCTTGTCTATTTTTAGGGTTTATATCTTGGTAATTCCTCCATCCAAATCTTTAAAGAATCTCATTTCTAATTATACCTAGGATGAACATTCTATGGTGATTTGAATCAGGGTATAATGATTCATTTGGGAGTGATTTTTTCAATAGATTCACAGAAGGTGGTCTATATGTTATATCTCAAACATTCATTGTAGATTTGGGTATGTCAAATGTTTATCTTTGTCACTTGTTTTCTTTATTTCATACCCTTTGGAAAAGACTGGTATAATGGGTGTCTAAATAATGAAAGGAATATTCTCTTGGTACCCATGGGACACAATAAGGATTTTTTACCCATTTTTGGCCACCCATGGGGTGCGATAATATTTTCTAGTTCTAGAAATTATCTATGTTATATGTCATTATTTGAAAATGTAGATCCCTTAGTGAGTATGTTGATATGTTTAACTGTACGTTAATTTGTAAATATTATAAATGGGATGATATAAGGGTTTTACAAAATGTGGTTAGTAAGAGAGACGTGGGAAAGGGAATTGGACTAAATTGGATAAGTTACCTTAATGGAAAATGTTTTATTAGATTATGAAAAAAAATTAATTCCCTTTTTTAATTTCATGGATTATAACCATCATTTATCTTTGTAGTGTTAGGTTGTGATATGATGTTTTTCTAGAGAAATGGTGAATAAGAATGTGATCGTGGATTGGTGGTGGTATAATGGATGATTACTCCTCTAACATGTAGGGTTGGATTAATTCTTTCACCCAACCCAAGAATGAAGGAGTTGGAGAGTCATACCAATTCTATATTCTTACAATGATTTTATCCAAAAATATTACATTGAATAAGGATCTTGGGGACGTTGGATTTGTCAATTGAGAAATGGTTTCCCCTTTTGAGTTAGGAAAGATTACATGTATTTTGTATGCATTGAGATGGTTGGTTATTCGTAGTACATTGAATATATGATGAATTTGAATTATTTAATTATGATAGTATATGTAATCAATATGGAAATAATATTAGGAATGATTTAAGTGATCCTTGTAAACTATTGGCTATTAATTCGAATTTATTTACATATAAATTCATTATATTCTCATGCACTATCAATTAGAATGGATAATTTTTAAACATTATTGGTGGTTTCTTACTAAGGTGTACTCACACCATGCGGAGGATACCACTGGATACTTGAGAATATTTCATGTTTTTTGTTCAAGAAAAGGGAAAATTTATTTATTCATATTGAGTGAGGCTAATTGGGATCTGTAAGGATGAGGTTCCATACATGGAGTTAGAATCATCCTGTGAATCCATATTTTTTACAACATTTTGTGATTGTTTACATAACTGAATATATGATAAAAAATATAAAGTATTGAATGTCAGTTGTACCCAGTTTGAGAGATGGTTATCTATGATTGTTAATTGACTTTCTAGTTTTGTGATCAGTATTTTACATGATTCATTTATATTTTACTGTAATAAACATGGTGTATTCTCGCCATGAAAATTTTAGAATGTCACTTTTATTGAAAAAAACTATCACATACAAGGTGGGGAGCTTGTGTTCATATAATGACCTGACTCGGGTGACTGTTTTAGTGGAACGCAAGTCAGTGATCTTACAGTGTGCAATAAAAGTGGTCTTTCTTCTACTTGCTATTTGGGAATAATAGAATGGTGGTTAGGATGGTTTTGGTCCTTGGAAATCAGTACTTACTTGGGAGTATCTAACCCATGTTCATGGGAATACCCAAGTCACCTAAGTTGGGAATTCATGTAATTGTTGTGTGTCATTACATTTGATATGATTTCACCAAATGGTTTGTACAATAGATATGTGATCTGTATGTTTTTGGAAATAAATCTAATTAATTGAATGGAATGTGGTCGCACAGTCACACATCATTCGTGGCACATATGTATATAAGTGACATGCATCATAGTGGCTAAACACACACAATATGAGTCTGTGGGAAATAGATGGTAGAATGGATTTAATTTTATTTATTTTTTAAAAAAATTGTGTATTAAGGAGTTATAAAATTGTATGAAAATTGGTGAAAAATGTTAAATGATATTTCCAATATTATGATTTATAATAGTTTGTAAGAGAATTAAAATGTAATTTAAGAAAGTTGTGGTATTTTAATAAATTATTATTGTTCAGAATGTGATGATTGTAGTCATATGAATTTGTTATTCTATGTCACCCATATTCCATAAATGAAATAAATGAGGGTAGTTTTCAAGGTATGATAAGAAATGTATGGGTAGTGTTTGTAAAATGGAATGATTGTAGCTAGTGATGAGCCTTCATATATTCGCTGTTATAGTTTTATGAAATGTGTTTCAAATATTGTGTTAGTAATTATAGGGGAATACTACCATGAATATGAGTGGTTATTGAGATATATGAGGAATTGGAATAGAACATTATCCAAAAAGTTGAAAAATACGATCAAGTTTTTCACGATAATAGGGAAGAGATTTTCTATTAAAAAATTGAACATTTTTACATATGATGGAATGATTCCTAGATCGGGAATCACCATGTATGTTCTGGTTAATCGTGGAGCTTTAGATGAAGCACCCTAATAACACTTCTAGAGAGGGTGGGATAGAGGAAGAATTGATTTGGATAGACTCAATACAGACTATTCTTTATCATTTAGAGACTCTTTATGAGATGAGATACATGTTTGAAGAATATAATTTATGGGTCTAGGAAAATAGCGTGTGGGATATATTTGTTCACATTAAATAGGTGGGGGCATGTTGCAAAAATGTTTTTAGGAAATGATTCTTGAACAATACAATCCCGAAACATTGTGGAATGACAAATATACATTATTTATGATAATAACTCATGGAAAAATGTAAGTGATGTAATATGAATTGCAATTCATGGACTTGAAATTTTTTCTACCTCTTTATTAAGAGATGACATCGAAATGGGGAGGAAAATTCATGATGGAATTCAGAAATAGGTCAGATCCTAGCTAAATATATTTTGGGATAACGGGTAAGATAAGGAGGTTGAACTGACCCTCACCATTGAAGAAAACCACCAAGATGACTCCAATAGAAGAAATATAGTTCATGTGGGGAGAACTAGTGACCTTAATTCTTATAATAAGACATTACACCTAAAAAATATCCCCTAGAGAATTGGTGGAAAACACACGAATAAAAAGTAACTAGTCCCTCATGTAAGTCACTGAGATTTCTTCAATCCTTTGGGTAGGCTCAGACATGTCCAAATTCAATGTTATTGACCACCAATTCAGTGTAGAAGATGCAGAATAATTTTCTAGGTGATGATATTCCATAGGAATCCCTAGATGTAGTAAAATAATAGAGGATATTGAATAGTGTATACTATATGTAGGGGTCAGTTACCCCATATCTGGTAGGTAGTTAGAGCTGCAAAGGTCATACATGTAGCGGTGGTTGACATAGAACTCAAAGACGAGACCTTCTATACTAGTAGTGTAACATTCCAGGTAAATAATGAATAATAAATTTTTGTATTTATTTATATTTACGAATTAAATATTAATTTTACTTTAAAGAGGTTGTTATGATCGATAGCGTACCCGATACGCAACAAAGAGTTTCATTGAAATCATACGTTGCACACTAGTAATAAAATAATATTATTTTAAATGGTATTTAACACATAGCCATTGTATTGGTGGGAATGGATAGAAATAACTAAAATATGAATATATATGTTTTTTAAATTTTTTACAATAAAAGATAAAGGCTTAAAATATGGAAAGAATTCAATTTTAGGCATTTATACCCTAATTTTCACTAAAGGTTCACTTATCGCCTTTTGATGGAAAATCGTCATTAAATATCATTTTGATCACTCTTATACATTCTATTGGACCAAATATAATTTTTTTTTACAATCAGGACATCAATATTTACTTTGTGTAAATTTTTGGTATTTTCCGATAAAATTCATTTTTTAATGAATAGTGAAAATGTTGTATTTTAATTCAAAACCTCATTTTAATATAATTTATTTATATTATTATATTATTGTTTGAATTGTTTTTAAAGTAAAATTAGAATTTATTTTTACCATTTAATCTAATAGTGGTCGTTGGAATTAAGTTCACTTTAAAATCGGACTTAAACTAGTGTCAATCTTTTGATACTTATTGTTTCATAAAAATACGCTATTTTCTCTGACAGTAGGAATTAATTATTAAATTAATTAATGAATCTTATATGTTTTGAATTTTGTAAAATAGACATAATTTTTGAATTCAGAATATCAAATATAGCTTAGGGTGAATTTTTGGTATTTTTCTAAAAAACATCAATTTTTGATGAATAGTGAAACCACTAAGTGGTACTTAAAAAAACTGATTTATTGATTAAATGAAATTTTACCACCATTGTGTTTTAAATTTCAAAAATAATACATACTTGGTTTTCATTAATAAGTAAAATGTGGTTCAATGGGATTAAAATAATTTTTTTGGTGAATAGTAACTTTTATGTTTTTAATCACGATTAAAGATAATTAGTGTAGTTTAAGGTAAATATAATGTTTTATTAATATGGAATGACTTAGACACATGTTCTACCATTATTGGATATGTCATGTCCGACCAAAAAAATCTATGGGTCAACTTGGGGACCCCATGGAGCCACTTTGGATGGAAAATAACACTAATATCTTTTTATTTAATGTTAAAGTAAAAATGTCAAAAACATGAGTTGTTTTACTAAAACAACATTTAAATGGCGTTATACAAGTCTGATTTTTGACTATAAATATTAATTAGAAATATAAAAAGATTTCCTACATCATGATATTTTTTTTATAATTTTTAGACAGTATATAAATTAAATTATGTATGGCACCAGGATGATGCAGCGATTGCCTCATTATTTAACAATTTAAATAAAATGAAAAGATAATGTAAACTCTAAGACCTACACTTGTAAAAAACCTATTTTATGGGTATATTTAAAACCCTTATCACCTTATACTCTAATTATATCAATGTGGGACCTTTTAAACCTGAAAACCATTTTAAAATAAAGTAACATTTCTTTATTTTCCAAGAGTGCCCCTCCTCTCCTCTTATAAAAGGCCCCCATCTCTACCACATTACCCACACTTCCAAAGCCGTTGTCTCGCCCAAACCCTGCCAATTTTGTCTCTACACATCCCTCTATAAATCTTATAAGGCTCATGTTGGGTAGAAGTCTTCCCAAGGAAGCCTTTCATCTCAAATCTATGAGAGTTACCCGATTTTAAGGTAATGTCTTCACTTGTGTCCTTTTGTTTTTTTTTTCTTCTCCAACCCCCTAAACTCTTTTTATTAATTTATTTTGTAACCACTATAGTATATTAAATATAATAGGATGTTGTTATAAGAATATTTCGAGCTACACTTACACACACCTACATCTAATGGTTAATGAACGTACTGCTTCCGTGGATGGCGAATTTCTGCCTCACGAAATGATGATTGTTCAATATTCTTCTGAAACCTTCAAAGGTGTCCATTAAGATGTCACTATATTTATATATGATATATTAAATTTTATGTCTTCCTTAAGATTATGTATTTTTCATTAATGGGACACCTTCATGGCTTCCATTATGGGTATACACGATATCTTCATTTTAGGAAGTGCGGACTACCGCCACCTCAAAATGATTTGATTCGTTAATGCCATATGTGGGATGTATAAAGGATGGATTTAAAGTTATTATATATGATGGTATACATGAATTATAATATACCTTTATATAATTATTCTTTCATTCCATTAAAGTATGAGATAGAATTGAATGTAACGTTCATGCGTACGTACAGCTTACCGTCTACACGAACGATGCATTTCATTTTCTTATCCTTAAATGTAATGTACTATTATAAGTACATATATATAATCGATATATATGATGTATGTTACATCTAAATGATGAATATAATTCTGGAATTATAATATATGTATCTCTCATTTAGTTTTAATTCCATTAATATGACAAAGAAATGAAAGTAGCGTTAATGCGTACGTACGACTTACCGTCTCCATGAACGGTGCATTTAATTTCTTACCTATAAATGATTATATAATATTATAAATACATGTATATTCTGGATATATATGATATATATGATATCCAAATCATGAATATCATTCTGGATATAATGAACCTTTGACCACACGAACAACATGTAATTGTAAGAAATTCACTTTTGACTCAAGTACCAAATATCAACAAATGACCGTTATCAACTTAAATGACTACATAATGTTCATAACATTGTATTAAGTGATATAAAATGAATAATTAACTTGAAAAAGGATCTTAATCAAGTATAAATTAACTGAAGTTTATTATTCAGGACGTTAAATAATGATCGAGTCAAGTCGGACCCGAGGTACGGGACGTCGTCTCAATCTCCTTTCATTGAGGCATATTTTTGTTTTATACACCACATTATTTAATAAGGTGTATAAACCCCTTTGAAATTTATTTTCATTCAAAAGTAATCTTTTTATAAAAATCATTTTACTAAACGACAAAAGGGAATGTTTTTGTCGTACGTATGCGGCGACAACGACTTCTCTGCCGCCGTGAGTATTATTTGGTCTTTGGCTTACTCAACAAGCTGTAAAGTTTCTAAAATGAAATAAATACAGTATAATCTTGTATGTATTTTGGTATTGAAAATGGTTTTTATAATGGATTTGTTATGTCAATATATTTATGTGATATATTGTGATCAAAGTGTGGAAATGTTTTCCTTCCATTAATTTTGTTTTATGTTTTATGATTTTATATTGATACATGGACATTTGACGGGTGGTTACGTGATAAACCATATGACGGATGGTGCCCTGAATACCAGGACAGGTTGTTACGTTATAACCTCCAATGCATTGGGTATGGAAGTCGGCCATATGGCTATTCCATTATGTGATATGTGTTGAAGTTGACCGCATGGTTATTCCATTTAAGTATGTTTATGTCCAAAGATACCTTTATATGTTATTTGATCTTTATATGGGTTTTATGGTAATATTTTGGTTACAAAAGGGTAAGTAATGATCTTTTATTTAGTGAAGAGTTTTTACTACTTCATAAATGTGAAAGGTATTACTTCGATAATGTATACATGGTTTACTTGTTGTTTTGGTAAACTAATAGTTTTCATTCTTTATATATCCCTTAATAAATTTTTTATGCTCACCCCAAGTTTTTTTGAAATGTTTTTCATAGGTCTTATTGTGGAATAAGGTCAAGGATGGGATCAAGGGAATGTCATGCTATATAAAACATGGAACTAGACATATTTCTTTTTAAGATTTTATTTATTCTATGGAAACATAGTAGAAGTGCCTACTTTGTAATATTTTGAGATGTAATAGTTATGTTCTAATTCTCTAAAACTCTAAACCTGAAAATATCCTCAATGTGAATTATTCATTTAATTCAATATTATGTATGGTTTAAGGTCGGGGCCTTATAGTTGGTATCAGAGGTCGGTTTAGACTAATTTAGGAGTTAGAAAATAGTTAAATTATAAGTTAATTTATGGTATGACTGAAATGATATCGCATTTGAAGATTACCATGTTGCTTCACCTAAGATATTTCTGTATTCAGAATGGTTTTCCGCAGAGGAAACAAAGCAACTATATTGGGACGACATCGGGAGGAAGGAAACCTTCCAAATCAGCAACCCGAGATGGTCGGAATCGGAACTGAACAGTTTGTTGCAGTGATGACACAGTTGACTTAGGCTATAAATGGTGGTGGTACCCATTCATGGGATCAGTCAGATCAACCGCAGAGGAACATGTCAGTGGTGGAACATTTCATGAGGCAACATCCCCCGTCATTCAAATGATCATCTGACCCTGTGCAAGATGAATGGTGGATTAAAGCACTGGAGAAGATTTTTGATGTCATGGGGTGTTAAGAACATCAAAAGGTTAGTCTTGCTGTTTACCGTTTTAAAGGTGAAGCTGATCAGTGGTGGTTGATGGTGAAAAATATCAGGGATAGTGATGAGATTGATTATCTTCACTAGGACTAATTCAAAGGTATGTTTCTTGAGAAATATTTTCCTAAGGTGGTTCGACTTAGTATGGAAAAAAAGTTCCTAGAATTGAGGCCGGAGGATGACTGAGTGGCTGATTATGAAGAAAAGTTCACTCGATTGGCAAGGTATGCTCCAAACATCATATGAGATCTTGATAATAAAATAAACAGTCTTTACTCAGGGTTAAATCCAAAGTATCGAATGGATTTAGCTTATCGTGAGTTCAAAAGTTAATAAAATATTGCTCGATGTGCGGAGATGGTGGAAATTGAATTTTCTGATGATCAGGTGTTCTTTGACAAACAACTGAATAAGAGGTCCAGTTGGAAGGCAAAGGGGAAGAATTATTCAAAGAAGCAAGGAGGTAAGAAAACCAAATATCCATACTGTGAGAAGTGTGGTAAAATGCATTCCGGAGAATGTTTATCCAAGCCTGGAAAGTGCTTTCGGTGTGGTAATTGTGGTCATATTTCTCAAAACTGTAAGGAAGATGACCAAGCAGGCAAAGAAAATCCAGTGGTAAGATCTTTTAAGTGTAATGAAATTCTTCATTATGAAAATGAGTGTCTAACGAAGAACTCAACTGGGGGATAGCATCCAGACTACAAGCAGAAAGGGGTGGTGAAATCCTTTGCAACTACTTCAGCAGATATTGGGCCATCAAATGATGTAGTGTCAGGTACACTGTTTGTTTGTTCAGATTATTCCAATGTGTTGTTTGATTCAGGGTCTACACATTCTTTCATTTATGAGAAGTTTTCTAGTAAATTGAATATTCTATCTCAAGATATGAATCCTGAACTTATGGTAAAAACACCCGGAGGGAATGTTGAGACAAAAAGGAATTATAAGAACCTTCCTACCCTTGTGTGCGGAATAAATCTACCCGCAAACCTTATTGTTTTTCCTTTAGTAGAGTTTGATGTCATTTCGGGCATGGATTGTCTTTCTGTTTATCATGCTAAGATTGACTATAGAGCTAAAATGGTTTCTTTTCAGAAATATTTTCAGTTTGTGTACAAGAATGAACCCTTGATTTTGATAACATATCAGGATGTTGAGAAACTAGTAAAAGATGGAAATGAATGTTACCTTGAACATATTCTTGAAAATAATGGAACTGTTTAGATTAATGATGTGCCAGTGGTAAATCAGTATTTTTATGTTTTCCCGTTGAGTTTCCTGCCATTATTCATGATCGGAAAGTTGAATATACTTTTGACTTAGTTCCTGATTCTAAGCCAATTTCAAAACCCCCTTATCGAATGGCTCAAGTTGTACATTTAGAGTTAAAGAAGCAATTGCATGATTTATTAGATAAAAGTTTCATTCGACCTAGCACATCACCATTGGGTGCTCCTGTCTTGTTTGTTAAAAAGAAAGATGGCTCAATGATACATTGCATTGATTATAGATCCTTGAATAATATCAATGTTAAGAAAAAGTATCCTTTGCCTCATATCGATGATTTGTTTGATCAGCTCTAGGGAGCGTAGTATTTTTTGAAGATTGACTTGAGGACGGGGTACCATCAGTTGAAAGTTAAAGAAGAAGACGTTCCGAAGACTGTGTTCCATACTAGATATGTCCATTATGAATTTGTAGTTATGCCTTTTGGGTTAACCAATGAACCTGATGTATTCATGGACCTTATGAATATAATTTTACATGAGTTTTTGGATAAGTTATTGGTTGTTTTCATCGATGATATTTTGGTGTTTTCTAAAAGTAAAGTGGAACATGAAAGTCATTTAAGGGTTATCTTGCAAACCTTAAAAGAAAAAAAACTGTATGGAATATTCAGAAAGTGTGAGTTTTGGTTACAAAAAATTTCATTCCTGGGTCACATTGTTTCAAAAAATGGCATAACTGTTGATCCTGCTAAAACTAAAGTTGTTGAAGAATGGCCAAGACCCACAAATGTAACCGAGATCCGTAGATTCCATGGGTTGGCAGGATACAACCGAAGGTTTGTTGAAATTTTTTCACTAATATCTAGTCCAATGACTAAGCTAACTCGGAAGGGTGTTATGTTTATCTGGACAAATGAATGTGATTATTGTTTTCAGGAGTTGAAAATAAGATTGGTGAATGATCCAGATTTGGAACTTCCTCCCAGGAATGGTGAGTTTTTTATCTATAGTGATGCTTCGTTGAAGGGAATTAGTTGTGTCCTTATGAAGAATCATCAGGTAATTGGATATGCTTCACGTTAGTTGAAAACTAATGAGGTAAATTACCCTACACATGACTTGGAATTAGCTGATGTTGTTTTTTCTCTAAATATTTGGAGGCATCATTTTTATGGAGTAAAATGTGAAATATATACTGATCACAAAAGTTTGAAGTATATATTCACTCTAAAAGAATTGAACATGAGGTAGAGGAGATGGATGGAATTAATCAAGGATTATGAATTTATAATTCATTACCATCCGGGAAAAGAAAATAAAGTGGTCGATGCTTTGAGTCGAAAAAGTAATGCTTCATTAACCATGCTACGTTTGGAACGAGATCCTTTGGTTTTTGATTTGATGAACATTGGAATAGAAGTTGTTGGTGCAGGATGTTCTTATGTTTTGTTTCAGGTATCAGTGAGATCATCCCTATCAGATAGAATTATGCAAGCATAGAGGGAAGACAGTGAGTTGTAGAAAAAGGTAGATCTGGTTCAGAGGGGTAAGTTTCCTGAATTCAACATTGATAATGATTGTGTTTTGAGGTTTGGGAAGAGATTATGTGTCCCTGGTGATTCACAGTTGAAGAATGAGTTGTTATGTGAGGCTCATAGTTCCCTATTTTCAGTTCACCCGAGTAGTACTAAGATGTACAGAGATCTGCAATAGTATTACTGGTGGGATGGAATGAAAAGAGATATTGCTGATTTTACTGTGAAGTGTTTGACTTGTCAGCAGGTTAAAGCAGAACGGAAGTTACCGAAAGGGATGCTTCAGCCTTTACCAGTGCCATATTGGAAATTGGAAAATATATCCATGGACTTTTTTGTGGGATCACTGAGGACATATTGAGGTAATAATGCAATCAGGGTTATTGTTGATCAATTGACTAAATCTGCTCATTTCCTTCCTATTTGAGATACTTTCTCTCTAGATCAACTTTCTCGATTGTATCTTAAAGAGATATTCAGGTTACATGGATTTCCACTCTATACTGTGTCCTATCATGATCCCAAGTTCACTTATAACTTTTTGAAAGGCCTTCAGAGGTCGTTGGGTACTGAATTAAATTATAGTACATCTTTTCATCCGCAATCAGATGGGCAGTCAGAACGAACAATTCAGACCATGGAGGATATGCTATGAGCTTGCTCGATGGATTATCAGGGATGTTGGGACCAACATCTTTATTTTTTTGAGTTTTCATTCAATAACAGTTTTCATTCCAGTATACAGATGGCACCATTCGAGGCATTATATGGTAAACGGTGTCAAACTCCAGCTTTTTGAGATGAAGTAGGTGAAAGGAAGCTGATGGGACCAGAATTGATAGAAGACGTGGTAGAAAAAGTTTAGTTGATTCAAAAACACATGAGAACAGCTCAGAGGAGGCAAAAGAGTTAAGGGGAAAACAGGAGGAATGATCTCTCTTTTAAGGTAGGTTATCATGTTTTTCTCAAAGTCTCACCAGGGAAAAGTGTGATGTGATTTCGTAAGAAATGAATGCTAAGTCCAAGGTTCATTGGACCAAATGAAATTCTCTATAGAGTTGGATCAGTTGCATATAGAGTGGCATGACCTCCGAGTATATCTCAGGTACACAATGTTTTTCATGTTTCGATGTTGAGAAAGTATATGCCAGATCTGTCTCATGTTTTGAGTCCAGAGGTAGTTCAGCTGGAAGAGAACCTATCTTATGAAGAATAGACGGTCCAGATTCTTGACCACAGTGAGAAAGTGTTACGGAATAAGGGGATACACCAGGTAAAGGTTTTTTGAAAAAACTATATGGTTGAAGAGGCAACGTGGGAATCTGAAAATGCTATGAGAGAAAAATACCCCCACTTATTTTGATAAGTGAATAAAATTGCGAGGACGCAATTCCCAAAAGGGGGGGTGGATGTAACATCCCGGGTAAATAAAGCATAAAATATTTTCATATTTATTAAAATTTACGTATTAGATATTAATTTTACTCTAAAGGGGTTGCTATGTTCGATAACGTACCCGATACACAACAATGATTTTAATTGAAATATTACATTGCACACAAGTAATAAAATAATATTATTTTAAATGGTAGTTAACACATAGTCGTTGTATTAGCGGGAATGGATTGAAATAACTAATATATGATTATATATGTTTTTTAAATTTTTTATAATAAAAGGTAAAGGCTTAAAATACGGAAATAATTCAATTTGATGCATTTATACCCTAATTTTCACTAAAGGTTCACTTATCGCCTTTTGATGGAGAATCATCATTAAATATAGTTTTGATCACTCTTATACATTCTATTTGAGCAAATATAACTTTTTTTAGAATCGGGACATCATAATATACTTTGTGTAAATTTTTGGTATTATTCCGATAAAGTTCATTTTTTTAATGAATAGTGAAAAATGTTGTATTTTAATTCAAAACCACTTTTTAATATAATTTATTTATATGATTAGATTATAGTTTGAATTGGTTTTCATGTGAAATTAGAATATATTTTTACAATTTAATCCAACAGTGGTCGTTGGAATTAATTTCACTTTAAAATCGGACTTTAACTAGTGTCAATCTTTTGATACTTATTGTTTCATAAAAACACGCTATTTTCTCTAACAACAGGAATTAATTATTAAATTAATTAATGAAACATATATGTTTTTAATTTTGTAAAATATACATCATTTTTGAATTTGGAATATCAAATATAGCTTAGGGTGAATTTTTGGTATTTTTCTGAAAAACATAAATTTTTGATGAATAGTGAAACCACTAAGTGGTACTTAAAAAACTGATTTTTCGTTTAAATGAAATTTTACCACCTTTGGGTTTTGAATTTAAAAAATCATACATAAATGGTTTTCATTAAGAAATAAAATGTGTTTGAATGGGATTAAAATAATTTTTTTGGTGAATAGTAACTTTTAAGTTTTTAATCGCGATTAGAGGTAATTAATATAGTTTAAGGTAAAAATAATGTTTTAATAATATGTAATGACTTAGACACGTGTATTAACCTTATTGGATATGTCATTTCAAACCAATAATATCCATGGGTAAACTTGGTGACCCCATGGAGCCACTTGGGACGAAAAATAACATTAATATCTTGTTATTTAATGTTAAAGTAAAAATGTCACAAACATGAGTTTTTTTACTAAAACAATTTTTAAATGGGGTTATACAAGTCAGATATTGACTATAAATATTCATTATAAATATAAAAATATTTCCTACATCATGATATTTTTTTATAATTTTTAAAAATTAAATAAATTAAATTAGTTATGGCAACATGATGATGCATCGATTACCTCATTATTTAACGATTTAAACAAAATGAAAAGATAATGTAAAATCTATGAAATAAACCTGTAAAAAGCATATTGGATGTGTATATTTCGAACCCTTATCACCTTATCCTCTAATTATATCAATGTTGGACCTTTTAAATCCGAAACTCATTTTAAAATAAAGTAACATTTCTTTACTTTCCAAGAGTGCCCCTCCTCTACTCTTATAAAAGGACCCCACCTCTACCACCATACCCACAGTTCCAAAGACTTTGGGTCAGCCAAACCCTGACCATTTTGTCTCTCCACATCCCTCTCTAACTCTTAGAAGCCTAACATTGGGCAGAAGTCTTCCGAAGGAAGCCTTTCAACTCAAATCTAAGAGAGTTACCCGATTTTAAGGCAATCTCTTCACTTGGGTCCTTTTGTTTTATTTTTCTTCTCCAACCCAGTAACTCTTTTTATTAATTTCTTTTGTAACAATTATAGTATCTTAAATATACGAGGATTTTTTTATAAGAAGATTTTTACCTACACTTACACACACCTACATCAAATGGTTAAAGAATATACTGTTTCTGTGGATGGGGAATTTCTACCCCACGAAACGATGATTGTTCACTATTCTTCCAACACCATAAAAGGTGGCCATTAAGATGTCACTATATTTATATATGATATGTAATATGTTTATTTATTCCTTAAGCTTCTGTATTTTTCATTTATGGCACACCTTCATGGCTTCCATTATGGGTATACGCGATATCTTCATTTTAGGAAGTGCGGACTACCGCCCCCTCAAAGAGATTTGATTCGTTTAATGTCATATGTGGGATGTATAAAGGATAAATTTAAAGTTATTATATATGATGTTATACTGGAATTATAATATACCTTTATATCATTATTATTTCTTTACATTAAAGTATGAGATCGAAATGAAAGTAGCGTTCATGCATACATACGACTTACCATCTCCATGAATGGTGCATTTCATTTCTTATCCCCAAATGTAATGTACTATTATAGGTACATATATATAATGGATATATATGATTTATGTTACATCTAAATGATCAATATAATTCTTTAATTAAAATATACATAGCTCTCATTTATTTTTAATTCCATTAACATGACAAAGAAATGAAAGTAGCGTTAATGCTTACGTACAGCTTACCGTCTCCATGAACGGTGCATTTCATTTCTTACCACTAAATGATTATGTAATATTATAAATACATGTATATTCTGGATATATATGATATATATGATATCCAAATCATGAATATCATTCCAGATATAATAAACCGTTTACCACATGAACAACATGTAACTATAAGAAGTTCGCTTTTGACTGAAGTACCAAATATCGACAAACGACCGTTATCAACTTAAATGACTACATAATGTTCATAACATGGTAATAATTTATTTAAAAGGAATAATGAACTTGAAAAAGGTTCATAATCAAGTATAAATTAACCCAAGTTTATTATTCAGGACGTTAAAAAACGATCGAGTCAAGTCGGACCCGAGAAAAGGGACTTCGTCTCAATCTCCTTACATTGAGGCATATTTTTGTTTTATACACCACTTTCGTTAATACGGTGTATAAACCCCTTTGACATTTACGGTTATTCAAAAGGAATCTTTTTATACGATGTGTTTTACTAAACGAAAAAATGGAATGTTTTTGTCGTACGTATGCGGCGACAATGACTTCTCCGCCGCTGTGAGTATTATTTGGTCATTGGCTTCCTCAACAAGCCGTAATGTTTTTATAATGAAATAAATACCATATACTCTTTTATGTATTTTGGTATTGAAAATGGTTTTTATAATAGATTCGTTATGTCAATATATTTATGTGATATATTGTGATCAAAGTGTGGAAATGTTTTCGTTCCATTATATTTGTTTTATGTTTTATGATTTTATATTGGTACTTGGACATTTGACGGGTGGTTACCTGATAAACCATATGACGGGTGGTGTCGTGAATACCAGGACAGGTGGTTACATTATAACCTACAATGCATTGGGTATGGAAGTGGGCCGTATGGCTATTCCATTAAGTGATATGTCTAGAAGTCGACCATAAGGTTATTCCATTTATGTAGGTTTTTGTCACAAGTTACCTTTATATGTTTTGTGATCTTTATATGGGTTTTATGGTAATAATTTGGAAACAAAAGTGTAAGTAATGATCTTTTATTCTGTGATGAGTTTTTACTACTTCATAAAGGTGAAAAGTATTACATTGATAATGTATACATAGTTTACTTGTTGTTTTGATAAACAAATAGTTTTCATTCTTTGTGTACCCTTACTGAGCTTTTTATGCTCACCCAAGTTTTTTTTTGAAATGTTTTTCGTAGGACTTAATGTGGAATAGGGTCAAGGATGGGATCAAGTGAAATTCATGCTATATAAAACATGTAACTAGACATGTTTCTTTTTAATATTTTTTGTATTCTATGGAAACATAGTATAAGTTTCTACTTTGTAATCTTTTGAGATGTAATAGTTATGTTCTAATTTTCTAAAACTCTAAACCTGAAAAGATCCTCAATGTCAATTATTCACTTAATTCATTATTATTTAAGGTTTATGGTCAGGGTCTTATAAGTAGGGTAGTAAAATCCATATTAGTCAGGCTCGAACCCAAGGTAGAGGGATAGATATGCATCGTACAGTACAATATAATCCTTGTGCTGGTGAGGCTAGACCATATACTATTTGAGATATGATTATTGTACCTTTTTACACTAACTAATGACCTATTTTAAATAGGTACAACAAAATCATTTATATATGTTCTGTTCATAGTTGTATTGGCCTTAGACATGAAGCAGTTGTGTGGGGTTAAAGAAATTAATAACCCATTGGGTGTGTGAGTGGGGGATATGAAATATTGTAATGGTTATTCTTTAGAGTTTATTGGTTAACATTTAAAATGAAACCTATTTTTACATGAGTTGTTAGGATTTCACAAAATCTTGGGTATGGAATGGCTAGTGTTATATCAAGGCCACCTTAATTTTAACCATTGTAGGTTTACATTCACATATTTGACATAGAAACTTATTTAGTTCAAAGTGAGTGGGATGTTTGTGTGAGACAAATAGGGCCTATTTTCTATCTGTTAGGTGAACTAACGGCCCATGTGGAAGGTTGTATAGAATATGACGAATAAGTAAAGAAACATGATTTTCATCCTTTTGTGGAGTGGTTTCAAGGTTATTTTCATGAATATTTCCTGGGACTACCACCCAATATGGATTTGGAATTCGGGATTGAGTATATTTTAGGGATAGAACTAGTTTCAATTACTCCTTATCAAATGGCATAGATAGAATTGCAGGAACATAAGGATCAGGTGGAAGAGTTCCACCAAATGGGGTTTATCTATCATAGTGCATCTCAATGGGGATCTCACATGTCATTTTACAAGATGTGTGATAGGTTATTGAGGTTATGTGAAGATTATAGAAGGATTTATTAGATGATTGTTACAAACTGGTACCTGTATATGATAATTGATTAAACATTTGACCAAATTACTGGTGCCTCAGTGTTTTTGATGATTGACCTATGATTAGGATACCATCAATTTTGGTTGATTCATTAGGACATACCGAAGAAATCATTCCATAGAAGGTACATGTGTTATGTATTTTTGGTTATTCCAGTTGGAATGGCCAATGCACGAATTACATTCATGAATATAATGAACCAAATATTTCAATCATTTTTAGATCATTTAGTGGTTGTTTTGGTTGGTGAAATTATTTTGTACACATGATCACATTATTATAATTCCAAACATATTTACATAGTCATGTGTATAAGAAGCGATCATAAGATTTATTCTATGATATCATAATTTAATATTGTGGATTGATTGTTTTAATATCATTTCACATAGAATTTTCATGTTTGGTGTGTTGGTGGATCAAGGGATGGTGTTTGCTGTGGTATCGTGGGAGAATCGGAATAATGTTTCTAATGTTTGTATTTTTCAAGGTTTGGTTGGTTAATACTAATGGTTCCATAAGTATTAAACATATTTGGACCCACCACTCTATGGATTAACAAAAAATGGGTTTAGATTTTAGTTTTTGGAAGCATGTGAGAGTGGTTTTCAAGAGCTAATGAAGCTACCACTAAGAAAACCTATTTTGATTTTACCCATACTTGGTAAAAGATACAAATTGTTATTCCCTGAATATGGTGTTGGAATTATTGAACTATTGATGCAGTATGATATGGTTGTAACAAAATAATCAAGGAATTTGAGTACATAAGAATGAAATTACACTACCGATGGAAGTGATCAAGATGTTGTGGTTTATGCTATAATGTGTTGGAATCATTATTAATTGTGATATTGATTCACTGTGTTTTCTATTAATAAAACTCTAACTTATATCATTTATTAGGGTTATTTTAACGTTTGTAACAAAGGTTTGTTGAGTACCAAATATACATAATTTTCAAGAAGGTTATCACACTAGGAAAAAACGAATCGTTTTTTTGATTCTCGAATCTAGATGACTTATAATCTGGTTGTTCAAGAATCAAAAACTATTTAGAGAATTATGTATTTTTTTAATTAGATTCGCCTTGATGAGAATGATGGGCATTGAGAAATTAACTTTTCATCAATATTAGTTGTTCCCTGATTTTGAGCTGGGTCATGAATTGTGAGTTTGTGGATCCAGAGTATTTTACTGTCATGGATAACAATAAAGTTACAGAGTTACCTTCAAGCTGGGATGCTGGTGATGAAGGAATTGTTTATGTTTGGGGTTTTTTGGGGTAACATTAGGTTTTTGAGAAGATTTGATGCACGAGTTTCATGCCTCAATTTGGGATGCACATCCTTATATGAAAATTATGTATCATGATCTTCGTCACCAGTATTGGTGGTGGGGAATGATAAAAACATGGTGCATGTTTTGTGGAACAATGCCTAATATTTTAATATGTGATGTCCAAACATCAATGACCATGGGTTAATACAATCATTTCCCATTAATGAGATTAAGTGGAATTGAATAATGAGGGACTTCATAGTGCTTTTAATGAGGATTACACTATGGACTGAACTAGTCTAGGTGGTTGTGCATCGACTGACTAAAGTGGATCAGTTCATTCCGATTCAAGAGACATGCAAAATTGATTTTTTAGGAAAATTATATGTTTGAGAAATAGTCGGTTTTCAGGTGTTCCATGAACAATATCTTCAGATCATGATCCACAATTTACATTGTGATTCTAGAATGGGTAATAGAGGGTGATTGGTACTCATGTGTTTTTGAATATGGATTGTCCCACATAGTCTAAAAAACATTCATAGCATTCAATTCAAGTGTTGGAGGACATGTTGAGAGCTTCTGTCAGAGTTTATGGTGGTTTGTGGGAGAATAATTTATCACATGGTGTGTTTTCTTACAAAAATACTGGTAAACTATAATTCATATGGAACCTTTTGAGGACCTCTAGTGGAGATAGTGTAGATCTCTTTTTTGAGGGATATAAGGAAGGGATTCTGACCTTTTAGGATCAAACATCAAACAATATATGTCAGAAAAGGTTTAGCTGATTCAAAAATTCATGTCAATGGATCCATGTAGGTAGAAATAATATATAGATCGGTGTCATATAACTATTAATTTTAGGTTTGGAGATAATGTGTTTCTTTTGGTGAATACAATATTGGGTCATCATCGAGTTTAGAAGATATGAAATTATCACCCAGGTTAGCGAGGTCATTTGAAATTGTGGAGAGGGTTTGACTGATTTATTACTAATTGACTGTCACAATAAGGTATTGTGGGTTGAACAATTTTTTCCATTGTTCAAAACCCCAATAGTATCACCCTGATCCATCTCATGTAATCTGTCACGACCCATCCTCGGGGCCCATTCTAGGACTACCCCAAACTCACCTTCCATAGGCCAGGGGCTGGCGACTAGCACCAAAGGAGTAAATCCCGATAAATGGTAAGGTATTACCTTTATATAACTAAAGAAACACAATAGAGTACAAAAGCTATAGTAAACACTAAGTGAACTGAGTACAAAAGTAAGTGTTAAAAAGTAAATGGTCCAGAATACAAACCTCGTTGAAAGTACATTACAACTGAAAAGAATGTATAACAATAGTAAAGTATATCAGAAACCACTGAGTTGTCCTATGGCTATCCCACCATAAGGGTGGGTATATATGGTTTACTCAACTCATCACGTCCGACTGTCCTCTCTGTGTACGTCTCACCTATTAGTCAACCTCCGGGTACCGTCCCACTCCACAAGCCTCAACCAAGATCAGCACTGTCTGTCGTCTACAACCAACACAACGTAGTGTGGGAATAACGCATGCAGCGGTGAGTATACGATACTCAGTATGGACCTCAAGTCCCCTGAAGGTCTCCCAGAATCCACAAAGGATAAACCACTAAGGAAGGTTACAAAAAGGAAGTATCAACCAACTCTACATAGGTATCTTCCCATACTTATACATAAGTCATCATTTCTGGTTCGACTCCAACTCACGAACCCAAGTACATCCTAGTCCACACAGGAAAACACAACCCAATACACACAGGAATGAAAGTCAATCATATCGATGACAATGACTGAAATTCAAGACTCATCTCACAAAGGTATTCTACTCACGATGTTGGTTGGAGATGATAGATGTATCCACTCAATCAACTATGCATCCAAACCCACATAAGATCCAAGTATAGTAATCTTCGTTGAAGAACCCTTGATGGACCATGTACAGTCCTCATTGCGGTCGAACCCACTGAGGATCCATGTACAATTGTCCTCACTGTTGATCCCACGTAGGATCCAAGTAGAGTCATCATCATCGTCACAGTTGCAGCCAGCTCTAGGGTTCCAACACACATCACGCTCGATTTTTGGAGAGTCCACTCCTCATGAAGAAGATAGATATATCAACAGCCACGAAAACCATAGTTGATGTATCCCGTAGTTTTTTCCCCATGTCATAGGGTAAAAACCAAGAAAAATGTACCCAAGTCACAAAGAACAAGACTACCAAGCCATTTCCCTAAAGTACATGGCATGTATGTAAGCGATACACGCCGAGTCATCAGACATTGGGTATTCCCTGTGTGATACGGCCCATTTCATAGGGATACTCATGTAGATAAGTTAGTACAAAATGTGTAGTATGGTTACATGCGGTGTCCAAACCTCCAGGGTCTGTTCCATGTGAGCTGGCAATGCCTGGTCGTCCAGTGGAGTACTTGCTCGTGTACTCCACCTCGTGTAAATGTATTTCCGGAATACATGCCAAGTCATCACGAAGCCACTTCTGCCATGGTGAAGGTAGTACACGCCATTCGTCTTGGCCGTTTTGTTCTGCCCATGTTCGTGTATCTCCCAGATTACATGTCAAGTCATCACGATGTCGCTTCTTCCATTGTGAAGGTAGTACACGCCGTGCCTCTTGGCCGTGTGGTTCTACCAGTGTCCTTGTATCTCCCAGTTTTCACACTGATCCTCACAAAGCCGCCTCTACCTTTATATGATGAGAATACACGCCGTGATACTTGTCCGTGTATTTCTATCCATGTCGGTGCATTTTCCCTGAATACACTCCATGTCCATCAAAGTCTCCACTATCAAAAAATAAGTAGAGTGCATGCCGTGTTCTACTTTTCTAAAGTCTGAAATGGAAGCCACAGTATAATTGTACTACATGGTGTGTGATTATGGAGTACACGCCATGTATTCTCTAATTTTCCAGAAACGACGCCTTTGGCCACCCCCCCCCCCCCCCCCGAGGTGTACGTTCTTCGTTTTGATGATCTGTTTGTTACGAAACATCCGCTTCCAGGTCTCCCCGACTCTCTGAGGCCATTTTCAATTATTTCAGGCCTCCGATTGGCTCCGAAAACATGACTTGATTCACCTCTCAAAGAACTGTAGGAGAACACCATACAACAACAAGAACGACGGAGGAATCAAACCATGTTAGTTTTGTTGGGTTCCTTCCGCATTAGTCCGATATCAAGTGGTTTTATGAGAAACAACAACATAGAAGGTAAACCAACATTGCTCAATCAAAACACACCCCTACCTTGATAATCAATGTTGTTAGCCAACCACGTGTATGATGGAATCACGGGGTTCGGTTTCGAAGATGGCATTGGCATGCATCCAAGGAGGGGACGACGTCTCTCACAAGCTACAAAGAGATGAAGGAATGGAACATCCTCTGTCCTTGTGGGGACAACATTCATCATCAAAGTTTTGGAATTCTTTAACGAAGGATATGATGTTCTTCAAGATAATATATCTCTCTCCCCAAATTCCCTCACACAAAAAAAACTAACAAAATAAAATAAGTCCTCTCCTTATTTTATTATTTTTTCCATGAAATTCAAACATTATAATTCAAAACACTTAGCTAAATTAATTGGAGTGGTTTAATCAATTAATTTAGTGTGCGTTGTAATGAATTAAATTTGCAGGGTAGGAAGTTACCCAAATAAAGGGGTAGTTAGGGAGTTAGGGAATGCGAAGAGTTGGTGCTCATGTGGTCCCCACCTCACCTATATCCTCTCAAGGGTATTTAGTAAATAGTGGGTCCCACCCAAACTCCCACATCTATGATATAACCACTTAGAAAAAGAAATAAAATTTTAACACAATTTTATTTTACATTTCATATAATCCACATTTTTAAACAACTCCTCTCGAGAAGACGCATCTTCAATAAAGGTCCTCTTAAGCAATTACTGGCGATGTGGTTCCATCAGTGCCCTATGATTTCAAATATGAGTATTGGTTCAAAAGATAGAAAAACATGCTCGTTTGTTCACTGAACATACCCAAGCTAGACATCGAAAATTGATTTTGGCCACACCGGGCCTCATAATCAAGTGTCGTCAGATGTTGTGTACTCGTAAAATCCCAATGAATTTAAAAAAATATTCCAGAAATTTTCGGGTCTTTACATTACTCCCACCTCTGGGCTTTACGTACCCGTAAATCTACATCAGAAAATAGGAAAATAAATGGGGGTAATGGGCACACATCTAAGCCTCCTGCTCCCATGTGTTATCCTGGAGGTTCCCGTGATGCCAACGAATTCCCACCAGATGAATCGACCGTCCACATCAGACTCGCTCATGTCCATCCTTGAACTCCACCAGGACCTCCATAGAATTCACCCCATCATCGATATGCAGCTCCTCCTGATCAATGATATATGTTGGGTCAGGCACTTATCTCCTCAGCTGAGATACATGGTAGATGTCATGCACCCGGTGCAACTGAGGTGGAAGAGCCAGGCGATAAGCCACCTCGCCTATCCTATTGAGAACCTGGAATAGACCAGTTAAGTGTGGAGATAACTTGTTCCCCCTTCCCAATATCCATTATCCATGTCGAGGTGAGACCCATAAGAAAATGTGGTCTCCATCCTCGAACTCTTGTGGTCTCCGCCTCCTACCAGCATAGGACTTATGTCGGCTCTGTGCATTCCTCATCCGCTCCTGGATGATTTTCACCTTCTATATCATAGCCTAAACCATCTATTGTCCTACGAGTGCTGACTCCCTAGGGTTAGTCCAGCATAGAGGTGATCTGTAAGGTCGGTTGTACAATGCATTATATTGTGTCATGCCAATGGTGGAGTGGTAGATGTTGTTGTATGCAAACTCCACCAAAGGTAGGTGATCATCTCAGCTGCGACCAAAGTTGAGGAGACATGCACAGAGCATATCCTCAAGAGTCTGAATGGTCCTCTCCGTCTGTCCATCCATCTGAGGGATAAAGGGGGTTCTCATGTGTAGTTGCATCCCAAATGCCTCTTGTAACCCCTTCCAATGCCCAGAAGTAAAGCGAGCATCTCGATCGGAGATGATATACAATGGAACACAATAAAGTTGTATGATCTCTTGAACGTAGAGGTGTCCCAAGTTATCCACTAATCCCTTCTCACTGATAAGTAGGAAGTGGTCCAACATGGTGAGTCGGTCGACAATCACACAGATGGAGTTGTTTCCTCTGGAAGTACATGGAAGTCCCGTCACGAAATCCATAGATATCCCATCCCAATTCCACTCCGGGACCTCCACGGGTTGTACCAAGCATGCAGGTACCTGGTGTTCCACCCTCACCTGCTGGTAGGTGAGGCATCGTGAAACGAACTCTACCACAGCCTTCTTCAAACCCAGCCACCAGTGATGTCGTCTGAGGTCCTGGTGCATCTTCGCTACTCCAGGATGTACCGTTAGAGGGGAAGTGTGAAACTACCTTAGAACCTCCTCTTGTAATGCATCCGGAACCATGGTACGTCCCCTGAAAAGAATGATGTTCCCTCCACCTATAGAAAATCCATCTGGCTCCTGCCCTGTGAAAAACTAAGCACGTCGCGTCTCACAGTCAACGTACCCACGTTGTGCCTCTCTGACCCGATGAAGTAGTGGAGGAGTGACTATGAGTGACTGTAGAAAGTATTCCCCATATATATCCACAAAGAATATCCACTACGTGTCTAGCTACTCCATCGCCTCTCCAAGTAGCTGAATGCCCGACCTCCTGCTGAGAGCATCAGCTACTACGTTCCTCTTCCCAGGAGTATAGACTATCTCAAAGTCATACTCCTAGAGGAACTCGAGCCATCGCCACTATCACAGGTTCTGGTCCTTCTGTGAGAATATGTACCTAAGACTATGGTGGTCAGAATAGACTGTAATGTGCTCGCCCATCAGATATTGACGCCACATCGCCATGGAGAAGACCAATGCTTCTAACTCTCATTAATGCCTAGCGTAGTTCTGCTTGTGCAGACTCAACTTTTGTGATCCTTATGAAATAATTGCCCGTTCTTACATCAGGACACTCCTGAGTTGGGTCCATGACGCATCTCAGTAAACTGCATATCGTACGCCCTCCTCTGGTAGCCTCAAGATGGGTGCACTGGTCAATCTCTGTCTCAGCTCATAGAAGCTCTACGGACATCTATTTGACCACACGAAGGGTTTCCTAGTTTTCTTCAATGCTTAAAGTGGTGTTGCAACTCTGGAGAAGTTTGGCACAAATCATTGATAGTACCCAGCCAGACCTAGGAAACTCTGCACCTCCGTCATGCTCCTGGGTGGCTCCCAAGATAGCACTGCCTCGATCTTCGCAAGGTCCACCGCAACTACTGCCTCAGAGATGACGTGTCCCAAGAAGTGGACCTCTTAAATACCGAAATGACACTTTGAGTGCTTACGATAATGTTGGTGCTCTTGGAGTGTATCCAGTACAACCCACAAGTGCTAGGTGTGCACCTCCTCAGTAGTTTACTAAATCAATATGTCATCGATGAAGACTACGACAAATCTATTGAGGTAAGGCTGGATGATCCTATTCATGAGACTCATGAACACTTCTGGAGCATTGTTTACGCCAAAAGGAATATCCAAGATCTCATAGTGGCCACACCGACACCTGACGACCATCTTCTACAAATCCTCGTCTCGATCTCGAAGGTGATGATAGCCATACCTGAGGTATATATTTGAGAACTAGTGTGCTCCCTTGAGATGATCGAAGAGATCATCAATCCTCATAAGTGGATACTTGTTCTTCATGTTCACCTGGTTCAGGTGATGGTAGTCGACACACAGTCGCAAGCTCCCGTCTGCCTTCTTGGCGAACAAAATCGTGGAATCCCAGGGTGAAACACTGGGTGGGATGAACCCCTTACCCTTCAAGTCCTACATCTGTACCCACAGGTCACGAAGCTCTGCGGGAGCCGTCCAATATGCTTGAGTAGATATTGGGGTTATCCCGGGGTACATGACAATACAAAATTCTACCTCTCTGCGAGGAGTAGTACTGGAACATCGTCAAGAAAAAATTCGGCATACCGATTCACCACAATATGAAAAGTCGGACTCCACACATCAACCACTCTGAGGATGAGACTACCCAACTGATGGGTGATTGGATCCCCTCACATTTTTGTAAGTCCATCCTATGCTCCAAAGGATCCCTTATCACCGTAGAAGGTGTACCTTCTCCCATCTGTGTGGACACACCGCACTTTGCGCCTAATACAATCGACCTGAGCGTGGATTGTAGATAAACAATCTATGCCCATGATGACGTCGTAAGGCCTCGACGCCGCTACAAGAAGATCCCAGCCGAATCTATCACCTCCTAGAGTAATCTCACACTGCTGGCACTAGTGTATAATCGTCGAGTCTAATCTCGTAGGAGTCTCTAGCCATAAGGATAGATCCAACGACTCCATCGGAATCTCCGAGCTCTGAAAAAGGCATCAACAGTAAAAGATTCACACTCTCCTATGTCTATATGAACTGCAGTAAGGGTGGAGTAAATACAGATAGTACCTCAAATCATCTCAGGTGCGCCGTGGTTATATGCATCCACCGCCTAATGCTGAACCTACCTATGCCCGCCAACTCCCTGTGGTCGGGGTGGTCCTATTTGTGGTAGTGGTGGTAGAGCCCAGAAGCATCGTCCACCACCTACTACTCAGCCAACTCCTCTACCTCAACTGCCTGCTCCCTGCAGACTGCCACGGTAGATCCTCTGACTCTACCTGGGTGGTTCTTCAACCGTCTGCTTCTCCTCTACATGGCAGTTTGGGCAGTCACGAGCCATGTGGCACTACACGCCGCATGCATAGCATTGTCTGCCCCTCGTATGATTGGATCTGATGCATGTGCCTCATGCCTCCAAACCATTATCCTGAGGTATTCCACCTAATGGTCTGGTCCACTTCGACCTCTGCGACATATGTCTACTACCAGCTATAGATGACTCTATTCTGTGTCTCCCTACGGTAGGCCTCACTACTAGTCTAGGTTCATCAAGAAAGGTCACCGCAATAAGGGATCTCTCTAATACTCCTTCCTATTTTGGAATGCTTAGGGAGATCATCGAAGCCCTGATCTCATGGCTCAGTCCATGCTCTAAGGTCCATGCTCGGAAGAATGGGTCCCATACCATGTCCATGGAGTAGTGCGAGAGGTCGGTAAACCTCACTGAGTACTGGGCTACTGTCATGTCTCCATGACGTAGCTGTAGCAACTCCTGAATGTGCACCACACAGAGGGTGGTAAGAATGAACTATGAGCGGAAGATGCCCTCGAATTCCGTCTAAAGTAGACATGCCACACCGTGCACCAGGACCATCTGGATCCCCCATCTACCCATTTCTTCATGCAGGAGTCTCGCCGTAAGGATTGCAATGAGATCAGATGGTGTCCCTACTAATCTGAAGACTCGAACAATGGCCTCCAGCCAATCCTCGGCTGCCAGAGGGTCTGTCTCTCCATGGAACCTGGGCGGACTCAGACGATGAAACTCCTACAGTGCACATAGGCGTTGTGCACTCTCTCAGCTGCATGGGCTGGTGGCATCGGTGGCTCGGCGGGTAGAGGTACCGTCGGTGCCTCCGCTGTAACGGGGCCCTACATAGAGGCCTCGTCGCTTGGTGGGATGCCACCTCTCACAAAGCTCGTAACCCAAGCTGGCTTCCATCATGGGGCCATCCAAAAAAGAAACAGGTGTTCCACGGTTAATACAGTATACCTAGTGAGATGACACAAAGTAATCAAAACGAAAACAATTGAAACACACATGAAATCGATGTTTTCATGCACTGAGTCGGAAATCAGAAGTCAGGGTCCTTGTGTATGGATACGTCAACCACCACACCAACATTGGACTCCCTGGACTGATAACCAAACTCAATACCCTCAACATTATTGCTTCACATGGAAAAAATTATCTGAGTCCTGAGTTATGCGATAGAACATACTCCTCTGATACCAATTAGTCACAACACATCCTCGGGGCCCATGCCGTGACTACCCCAAGCCTACCTTCCCTAGGCCAGGGGCTGGCTATTAGCACCAAAGGCATAAATCCTGATAAATGGGAAGTAATTACCTTTATATAATTATGGAAACAAAATAGAGTTCGCAAGATATAATAAAAACTAGGTAAAGTGAGTACATAAAGTAAGTTCTGAAATGTAAATGGGCCAGAATACAAACCCAACTGAAAGTACAATACAACTGAAAAGAAAGTACAATAACAGTAAATTAAATCAGAAACCACTGATTCTTCCTCCGACAATCCCACCTGAAGAGTGGGTACATATAATCTCCTCATCTCCTTGGGTCTGGTCGTCTGGTCCATGTACATCTCGCCTATTAGTCCACCTCCATGTATAGTCCCGCTCCACAAGCCTCAACCACGATCAACGTTGTCCGCCGTCTCCACCCAACACAATGTAGTTCGAGTATAGCCCATGCATGGGTGTATATACGATAATCAGTAGGGACCCTGAGACCCTCAATTGTCTCCCAGAATCCACAATGGATAAACCACTAAGGAAGGATACAAACATGTAGCATCAACCAACTCTACTTAGTTATATGCCCATACATATACCTATATCATCATTTGAGGTTCAGCTCCAACTCAGGAGTCCATGTACAACCCAATCCACACAGGAAAACACAACCCAATACACACAAGAAAGCAATTCAATCCTGTAAATGATAATAATTGAAAGTCAAGACTCATATCATACAGGTATTCTAATCATGAAGAGGGTTAGAGATGATATATGTAGCCTCTGAATAATCTCCCTTGCCAAACCCACATAATATCTAATTACAGAAATCTTCGCTGCTGAACCCACATTGCATCCAAGTACAGTAACCCTCGCTGCCGAACCCACGTAGGATCATTGTACAGTCGTCATTTCTACCAAATCCATAGAGGATCCATGTATAGTCTTCTCACTGCCGAATCTATATAGGATCCATGTAATGTCTTCATCGTCATCGCAGTCACAACAAAATCTAGGGTTCCCGCACACAACACGTTCTATTTTCGGAGAGTCTGCTCCTCATGACAATGATCTATATATCAACTATCATGAAGACAAGAGTTTATGTATCCCATAGTTCCATCCCACATCATAGGGGGAAAACCATGACAAACATAACCAAGTCACGGAGAACAAGACAACCAAGCCATTTCCCTAAAGTACATGGCATGTAGGTAAGCGATACAAACCGTGTCCTCAGACACAGGGTACTGCCCGTGTGATACGGCCCGTGTCGTAGGGCTAGTCGGGTGGATAAGTAAGTACGCAACATTTAGTATGGTTACAAGTCGTGTCCAAATATCTAGGGTCGGTTCCATGTGTGATGGCCATGCCTGGCTGTGGGGTGGAGTACATTCCAGTGTACTCAACCCCGTGTCTGTGCATTTTAGGAATACATGACGAGTCATCCCAAAGATACTTCTGCCATGGTGAAGGTAGTACACATCATGCCTCTTGGCCGGGTGGTTCTGCCAGTGTCCATGTATCTCCCAGTTTACATTGCGAGTCATCATGAAGCTGCTTCTGCCATGGTGAAGGTTGTACACATTGTGCCTCTTGGCCATGCGGTTCTACCCATGTCTTTTTATCTTCCATATTACACACCGAGCCTCACGAAGCCGCCTCTGCCTTTCTATGAAGAGAATACATGTTGTGTTACTTAACCGTGTATTATTATTTGTGTCCGTTTATATTCCATGAATACGCACCATGTCCATCTATGACTCCTCTGTACTGAATGGAGAGTACACGTCATGTGTCTAGATCACACGTCGTGTAATAATTTTCTAACGTCTGAAACGGAAGCCACAGTATGCATGTACTACAAGGCGTGTGGTTATGGAGTACACACCATGTTTTCTGGGATTTTCCAAAAATGACACCATTGGCCAGCACGACCCCCCGAGGTGTCCGTTCTTCGTTCCTATGATCTTTTTCTTATGAAAATTCCTCTTTTAGGTTTCCCTGATGCTCTGAGGAATTCTTCGATGTTTTCATGCCTCTGATCGGCTCCAAAAACATGACTTCATTCACCGCTAAATGAATGGTAGGAGAACACCATACAACAACAAGAACAGCAGAAGAATCAGACCATGTTAGTTTGGTCCGGGTCTTTCCGCATTAGTCCGAAATAAGATGGTTTTATGATAAAAAACAACATTGACGATAGACCAGAATTTCTCAATCAAAACACACCCCTACCTCGATAATCTATGTCGTTAGCTGGCGACGCAGAAGATGGCGTCGCGGGGTGAGGTTTCGAAGACAACATTGGCATTCATCCCATGAGGGGAGAGAGTCTCGCACTAGCTATGGAGAGAAAATGGAATGGCATGTCGTCTCTCCTTGTGGTTACATCATTCATCGTCGAAGTCTTGGCTTTCATCAATGAAGGAGATGAAGTTATTCAATATAATATATCTCTCCACCCAAATTCACTCACACCACAAAACTAACCAAATAAAATAAGGCCTCTCTTATTTTATTATTTTTTCCATGCAATTCAAACATCAAAATTCAAAACACTTAGCTAAATTAATTGAATAGGTTTAATCAATTAATTTAGTGTGTGTTGTAATGAATTAATGTTGGAGGGTTGGGAGTTTCCAAAATAAAGGGGATGTTAGGGAGTTAGGGAATGAGAATAGTTGGGGCTAAAGTAGGCCCCACCTCACCTTTATCCTCTCAAGGGTAGTTAGAAACTAGTGGTTCCCACCCCAACTACCACACCTAGTATATATCAACTTAGAAAAAGAAAGGAAATTGTAAGAAAATTTTATTTTACTTTTTATTTAATCCACATTTTTAAAAAACTCCTCTCAAGTAGTCCCATCTTCAGTAAGGGTCTTATTAATCAATTATCGGCACCACAGTTCCATCGGTGCCCTCATATTTTAAATCTGAGAACCGGTTCAAAAGATAGAAAAACCCGCCCGTTCATTCACTGAACGTACCCGAGCTAAACTTCATTAATTTATTCCAGGCACAGCGGGCCTCAGAATCAAGTGCCGGCAGAAACTGCATACTTGTAAATTCCAAAGGAATTTACAGAAAAAATATCCTTGAAATTTACGGGTCCTGACATAATCTATGATGATGATTTTTTTCTCGATGTTGATGTGACCATTGAGGATAATCCAGTTTTTATTGTTTTTTGTAGTGAGAGGGACTATCGATGGAATATTGTTCTTGTTGTTTAAGTACAATGATTACATCAAAAGTTCAAGAAGGGACACATGAGCTAGATTCATATATGTGATCCCAGCAGCCCGATTAATTTTCTTTATAAAATCAATATTTCTCTGGAAGAGTGTCTTGATGATGAGTCATTATAAGGTTGGTAGGTAGTAATATATCAATTTCGATATAGGTATGCCCCTATTTAACTATTGGTTTCATTCTACAATTTTTTTAATGATGTAGTTATCAGGAGTCTGTTGGGTTTTGGAAGTGTCCTAAGGGTTCATTACATGATGAAAGAGAATGGTCGGGCCAACCTGTGTATGACACACAACTGGCGAAGAATTTACCAAACAATGCAGCATGCCTAGGTAACTGTGCGACCCATCATCCCATGTATAGTGGAATGAACACAATTTTCACTAGCTTTAGAAAAATGTTGTGAATTCCAAGGTAATTGTCTGACCCACCTTCACATATATATTGTAATTCACACAATTTGGAAAATTGTAAGGGTAAACAAGGTTCCCCTTTAAAATTTATAAAAAATATAATAATTCCACAATAGGATATTAATCCCTCATTATATTACTCATCCAATTCATTATTTATGATCACTAGTGATGAAAAATATATAAATAGGGTTTCCATGTGTGATTGGATTTTAATGAAATATGATGTTTTGAGATCCATGGAATGCTGATCGAGGCTCCGGGTATATCTATTCCCCCACATTATTCCCTTTTGTGTTTATGGATTTTATCCCTCTCTTATATTTATCAAAATATCTAAAACCCCTCTTTTGGGTCAGATCAAGTAATTGAATTTGATGATTGTTTGAATCGGGATCTATGGATTCTTTTGTGAGTGTTTCATCAACGGATTCCTGGAAGGTGGCCTACAAGCATTATCCAATTGTTTTGTTGTAGATGTGTGCATATCCAACATTGTTTATTGCCTCTTATTATCTTGATTTTGAACACCTTCATAATTGTTGGAATAATAGACGTTTAAATGATGAATGTAAACTATCATGGATCCCATGGGACGTGACGGGGATTATTTTACACATTTTAGGGCTCCCATGGGGTGCGAAAATATTTTTTGGCACCTAGAAATTAACCAAGGGCCATGTAATTGTGTGAAAATTTAGAAACATTATGGGGTATATGGATATTATTAATGGCATGTAAAATTAGAAATATGTTTAATGGTTTGATATAATGTATTTATTGAATATTTATAGTGATATGGGCCTTGGAATAGGAACTGGCCTAATCTGGTTGTGTGAGATTAATGGAAAAAATGTAATTGCTTGTTGAAAAATGGTAATTACCATGTGGATTTTTGTCGATAAATACCATTATTATTATTGGTAGTGTTTGGTTGTTATATGGTTGTGTGTGATGAATGGGTGAATAAGAAAGTTCTCTAGGGTTGGTGGTGGGATAACAGAATGAGGGGTCTCTCATGGGTATGGTTGGACTGATGCTTTAATGCCACCCAAGAATGAATCTGTTGAGGAGTCATTTTGATGATCTATTCCACAAGGGTTATATTTGTCGAAATTACCTCAACCAAGGCATTTTGGAAATATAAGATTGTTGATTGTGATATGTGTTGTCCATAGGGTGTTGGGGAAATTGACATGTATTCGTTATTTATTGAGTTGTTAGTCATGAATAGTCCATTGAACATATGATGAAAGTGTATAATTTAATGAAGATAATAATAATAATGAAATTGGAAACAATGATGTGACTCATTAATGTGATCCTTGTAATATAATGTCTCATGAAACCTATTTTATTGAATTTTTAATTATTCATTGTTAAATTATTTATGAGTTAGAATATATTTTTTATTAACACTATTGGAGGTGGCCTATGAATTTTTACTCCCACCTTTATTGGTCTACCAATATGTACTTGAATATATTTCATGGTTGAATGTGTGGAAAAATGAAAGGGCCTCATGGTTGGGGAGAAATTATGATTAGGATTTTTAGAGATATGTTTCTAGAATTGGATTGCATACAATGTTGGGAAATTATCTGTTTCAATTTATTTTGGGTTTGTTCGGATGGAAATGTATAATGGAATGGAATATTTTCTATGGGCTTTGAGTTGTACATAGATTAAGAGATTTTATTATATAAATATCCAATTATTAACTTGTGTTATATTTTATATTTTATATTTTACTGCAATGCCTTACTCTGTAAAAGAGGATATAGTCTCCACATGTTAGTTTTAAACTCTCAAAGCATGTGGGAAAACAATGGTGTTTTGTAAGGCATGCTGGAGGCTACTCAGGGCACCAGTTTATTGGCACCTTGGTTAGGGACGTTATAGATATCCCTAGTCAAACATAATATCATAACATCAAACATTAGTAATTATAATTACTACATCATATAACCCAGAAAAAGGTTTGATCAATTGATATAACTTATGTCACAACTTCTCTATTATAAGAAAAACAATTATAGATTCTATATGTATACCGAATATGATTGATAAATAACAATAAAAGGGTAATTAATATTACCATAATGTTTCTTATCCAAATCATATAAAAAATATAATATTTTTACATGTATAGAAAATTTAGAATCTAATATAAATGTCTTAGATCTTTAGTGACACAGTAATCAATGTTCATTTTATTAAACCATCACTAATTACTCAAGGGTGGTTTAGTTAGCATAGAGATAAAATAATTCATAATTTTTACCACAAATATCAAAAATACAATTATATAATCATGGTAGTAAGATTCCACATATCTTAAAATGATATAAAGACACAAAATATGTATTCAATAATATGGATTTCATATATCACACAGTTTTATTACAATTTAAAAAACATTTAATTTTATTTTTTATTTTCTCAAAAATCATTTAAATCACATCAATACCCAGCCTTTCTATAATAAATCTATGATTCCCGAAATATTAAATTAATCATTAATCTCATTAAATGTAAAGTTTCATGACAGTACATCATTTCATAAACCACATTCAAATTATATCCTTTCATTTATAATATCATAAAATAGAGAAATTGTTTAATACATATCTTTAGAATCCCAGAAACATTTATAAATAACATTTTATTTTTTAACGCGACATTTTCTTTTGAATAAAAATAGATATTAGAAAATCAGTATATTGTAAATTTTCCCAGATCACATTTTAGTCATGAAAAAACACTACGTAAATAAAAAAAAATTATTTTCATTTTTAAAAAAATTATAAATAAGGAATATATATCCTATTTCAGTTAATTATGTAAAGTATAATATGTAAATGAAAAAACCTAATGTATTACATTGTTTCCATTAATTACCGAAATTATTAAAATTTACAGAATAACAAAAAAATCAATACACATTAATATTCAAAGTGAAATGTGATGAAAATTATTTTCTTTTCTATGAATATTTACAAATGAACATATTTTTTTGAAAAGAAGAGGATCTGATGAATGGGGACAGTGAAAAATAGAATTATTAATGATATTTTACATTCATCATATTGTTTTTTACATATTTAGTCATTAATGAATGATATGTTACAAATAATAACGTTTCTGTTAGAATATTCATCAATTGGTTATTTTCATATGAGTATTGGTATCTGCATTAGGATGAAAGTCATTATATAATGTCACATGTATATCATAATGAGTTAAATTATTTTATATAGATAGAGTGTAAATTACATATAATTCATTTTTTTGATGTGAAGAAACAGCGTATCATCATGTTATTATAGTGTGATTTACAAGATTATAAGTTGTTTGAGATTACTATTTCCTACTACATTATGATTTATGAGAATAAAAAAATTGATAAATTTTGAAAATACATAATCATAATGTTTAAGTTTTATCTCTTAAAGGATTAGTATTTAATATAATTAAATTAAACTACTATTTACCCAAATTAGAGTTGGATGAGAAATTTCATGTGAATTCATCCATGTTTCTTTATGATAAATGAGTGAAATGATATAAAAGTATCTCAGCAATGAATATGATTATATATATATATATATATATGATAAAATGTGAATGGTTATCCAAACATTTATGTTTTAAAATTGAACTATTACTGGAGGTAATTTTCAATGCATGATAATGTTTTCCATTATTTATGATATTTAATGACTCAATAATGTATTAATCATATTTTATTATGATGATTAAAAGTGTGAATTTGTTATAAATGATTGAATTATTCATGGTTGATTATTGATGTTCATAGATGATTTCTAATGGATAAATATTATACAAAGAGTCTTAGAGATTTTTGGATTTTTTTGGAGGATTTTTGTAATCTAATATAGAAGAATATGTTAATAAATTTGTGTAATGAAGATAATATATAGTCAAATTAAAATTAATCAAGAAGTAATGAATATCTTCTTGTAGAAAACATATTTTATTTAATTCTATATATGAATATCTGTAATTAAAAAGATTAATATATTTACAACTCTATGTATCCAAATTCCATGTATGAGTAATCAAATATATCCATTCATTTGATAATAAAAAGATAATTTCGATGCTTGTTTTATTTGATTTTGAAAAATGATGATGTAAAAATGAAAAAGTAAAATGAGTTTTTTTCTATGTATTTATAATTAAACATTTGGTTTCTATTGAATCATATGAATAATTTATATTAAACATGATATTAAATGGAATTTTTTGTATAACTTTATCATATTAATTGGTTCATTGATGCTAGATAACATTAACAATGATACATAATTGATATTTTCAAAGGTTATCAGATATAATTGAGATTGTAATCAATTTTTTTGCGGATTTTAATAATTATTTATATGGACACTAAGTTGGATTATATAGTTGATAAATATAGGGATTTTGAATAACATATTAATTTTCTTATTTTGAAGAATAAATGTTATATACTTATATGTAAATTTTATTTCAAGTTAAAAACAAGATATATAATGTTACAAATTTTTATTTGATTATACATATTCATGTGTGAAAACTGATTATTATGATGTTAAAGAGTTTATAAAATATGTTAAAATAATAATACGGAACAAGGGATGATTATAATATTGTTTAATTCAAATTAATATCTACTTGAATATACTCTATTGAAGGACTCGAGGAATATTACATCATATAAGAAGTACAACGGTGGATGAATAAGTTTGAAATGTGTATTTACCTGAAGAAACATATTTTTTTATTATTTAAATGTTATGTAATTGTGATTTACCATTACTCTTGGTGAATACATTCAAGTAAAAAATTGTATCACATAATGAGAGGTAATGAACGTTATATTGATTGGTGTGAATATTAAAACCCATTAATGAATTTTAATTCTCTGTTATTATATTCCCACAATAAATGTCTTAATGTATGTTTTTAAAATGGATTATATATACTAAATACATCTAATACACATATCCTCTACTAGGGAACACTACTATTCAATGTATTCTTATAAATACTTATCCATATTTTTTATCTATGGATTGAATTTATTTATATGTTTAGATAAATATTCCCTAGTTTAATTAAATGATAACATATAAATTGATTGGAAATTTTGTTCCAAAAATAAGATTTGACAGAGAATTCAGACATAGGGAAAATCTATTTATCACACCATCAAATTCAATTCTATCAAGATAAGGAAATGGAAAAAATAGTTAACAAAGATTTAATTTCATGATAAGATAATACTTGGGTTTTGAAGATATTATTGAAGAGATATTGTGATAATGGTATGAAAATGTAATATTAGGTTAATGTGAGAATAAAACCTCAATATTAATGTGACATGATTTAAATAATTGATGGAAATGATGAATTTATTTCATGTTACACAATCACAAACCAAAAACAAATAAATTATATAAATTTATAATATTGATGAGAATACTATTTAAATTTGACCACATTTTGTAATAATGAAAGGATTGAAATCATAATAATGAAATTATATTTATTTCTAAAAAACTAATTTAGTATCATTTTATCCAAAAAATATATCTTATAGGAAATGCTTTTCTTGATATTTTTAGGTTATAAGGCTATTTTTAAGAAAAATAATATTAGAAACATTATGATCCAATATAAATATATATAGTGGTTATAATAGATTTTTCTATATTTGGTTCTCCAATTGGATATAAATTAAAGGATTATTTTGATAAAAAATCATGAGTCGATTAAAAAAATTATGAATTATTATATAAAATTATTGATGTGATTTTATTTAAAAACCATCAATGGTTTTTCAATTATTATTAAATTATTTTATGATATATAAGTTTTACATCATGTGGGAAACGTTTTAGGTTGATTTAATTTTAAATAAATTAAAAAATTAAAAATATATAAATATTCTATTTAAATATAATATTAGATTCATTATATGTAGTTTGATATATGAGGCGCGGTTATGGTGAGGATTTATAGATCAGAATAAATGTGGATTATTCACGTGTTTTTGACGACACATGACTGATAAAGATAATGATAAAATAGACGACATTTTGTGTCTTCAAAATTGGTTGTGTGGGAATGGTTTTTGTTTGTATAATACAGAATTTTTATTGGATATTTATTCTTTTGTAAAATTTATACGATTATAATTCTACATTGGCCAAAAAAATTGACAGAGTTTATAAAAAAATCCATCAGTATTATTATTTATTTACGAAAGTTGTAGAAAAATAAAAATACATGCATTAAAATAAGTAATACTATTTATTGAGTGGAATATATCTTTAATGGATATAGTTTTCATGAATTTAAATCTCATGATATGTTTTGAAAATATTGTTAAACAAATATTATTTATAAACAATGTGAATAAAATACAATAACATGAATGGTTCAAAGGGAATGTTATATTATATTAATAACATAATAGGAAATTCATCAAAAAATTAATTTAAATCGAATGTCAAAAAACAAATTTGATAATATAGGTTGACATGTTGATTATATTCAATGAGTAAGATAAAAATATAAATATAGTCCATAATTATAAGGATATTTATGTCTAAAAATTAAAATGAGTAATAATTATGTGTGTTTGAACAACCATAAAAATATTGAAATATTTTTTTATTGGGAACTAATTGTTTATATTTTTAAATCACTAATAAGAAAAATGAAACCACTTTTTTACTAAATAAATGTTGTTTTTCTTCTTTTCATTGAATGTATGGTGATTTTTTAATGAATAACTAGTTTAATGATCATGAAAACTAAGTATAACACAAACATGATCATAGTTGATTAATATATTATGGTTGTTAACGAATAAAAGGTTTATGATATGAACATTTGATTTATTTTTTTAGGGGATAAATAATATAGAATGTAGGGAAATACTATCTTGATTATTTATAATAATCACATTTTCACATTGTTTTATTTAGGAATCATTTTTCATTTTTATTTGGGAAATTATATAGATCTACAACCTGAAAAGGTATATGATAATATGAGATACATGGATATTGAGTATAATATCCAATAATTAGTCTATTACTCTAATATTAAACATAATATATAAATAACGAGAACACAGATTATGTTAAATCATTACTCAAATACAATATTAGTTTATTCATATATTATTAAAATAATTCTGAAATATTAAAAAATGTATTTTGAATATAAATCATGTATGATGTATTGGAATAAAATAGAACGTGGATAATTGCAGTGAATACATGATCACTAAATATAATTGAAATAGTTGTGATATATCATATTTTTCTGAAATATTTATTAATCAAAATATGAATGTTATTCTATAAATTATCTTGTTATACTTATATTATTCATAAATTAATTATTATCATATTATGTTGTGGTGTTGCAACTTTTTTGAACTCATTTAAAAAATTACATGCTCACTATAATTATTTTATATTTCCAGATATTGTTTGAGTACAATTATGAATTATATATTGTTTTGCTATTACAAAATCATTTATTTATATTGTAATTATTTAGATTATTTAAGGGATATTCAGATTTCTAAATTTATTAGTGATTACTATTTGAAATTCTATATAAATATTTAAACCGATGCACTTTAATATATTCAAAAATTGTCATTTTATTTGACTCTCATAGAGAATGAATAACATTCTAAATTCCAAGACATTGTGATTGAAGGGAAAGTTGTATTTTTTTTGAGTTGTGATTATAATAAAACCAAGTTTGATTTGGAAATGATGAGGTTTCATGATTTTATAGTTTGACGTTAGAATGATGACTATAGGGATTATTTAAATTTTAAATTATATATGAATGTTAATTATTTTGTATTTATCAAATTATGATTAATAGAATAATTTTTTGTAATATTAATATGATTATATTTTTATGATGTTGTTGAGGATTAATTAAAATACTGAAATGTGTTCTTATATGTTGTTAGCATACATTATAGTTATAATGATATTATATTTAAATTTTAATATTTTTATTGAAGAGTTTATATACATTTCGATATTGATGAAAATGATTTGATGAGGTTTAGACTAGTTTTTAGAGTATAGTGGTTTTGATTTATAGGGTCTAGAGTTTTTTAATGATTCATTTTAGTAATAAATATTTTATACAATTTACATATTGTTAATTACTAAATCATTCTGTTATTTTAAAAAAAATTATAGATATTTTTATTATATTTTAGAATAAATCTAGAGTGTTCATTTTTAATATAATATCAATATTTTTATTTCATATTTTAGTATGATTTATTTCATATACATTAACTTAATAAAACATAGAATATTTAGTGTTCTAGTGTCTATGGGGCATAAGAACATTACATAACAACATAAAATTTGATGTACACTTCTTTAATGAAACATCCTTTTCATGACCACGCCATTCCTTAGTACATATTAGTGAATAAGATAACTTGATGATATATATAAGAAAATGGTGAGCTATAGAGCTCATTATGGGAATAAAATGGAAGAAATTTTGGAAGAAATTAAATGTTAGTCAACAGGCATATCCTTGGAGTGAAAAAGAAACAAATTTTTAAAGTCATGACAGAGCATGATATTCATAAAATGGAAATGTGGAAACAATATACAACATGAAATTAGTATTGGCCAAGGATCATGGAACTTCAATTATCATGATTAAACCCCCATTTCACATTAATTTTCATTATTCAAACCATATTTTAAATGGCTTACCTTGTCAATAAATATTACAAAATTCATTGGAAGGCTATGAAGTCACACAATTCATAATCATTTGGTTTTCATGTTTACCTATTCCACATTTATCATAAAATGTGGAATCATTGAAATTCTTTAGTTATTCTATAATAATTGAATTTTCAATACAAACATGTAATTATCCAATCAATATGTTCATGAGAATACCCATGAATACTCTTTATAGAGAAATGGGTATGGTAATCACTACACGATGATTTTGGCATGTAAATCATGGGGCAATTTTGGAAGCATAATAACATCAAATAAATATTCATAAAACGGGTTGATGAGGGAAAACATGGTCTATCATAATTTATACATCAAATGGACGGTAATTGGTTCATGTTAAATAACATTCCAATATCTGAAATGTAATTTAGATTCATAATATATAATAAATTCTTAAATGGAAATGTGAAGAGGGAAATACCTTGTAGAATTTCTGGATAGTTCGGGTTGGGTATGTGTCCAAATGAGGTGGAATAAATGATACCTCAATAACATAATATAAAATATATAGTAGGTAATTTATTATAAATTATTGAGTAAATTACAAATTGAAATTATAAATACTAATATCATAAAAGGGACTTGAATAGAAATATATGGAGAATGGTGAGGATCCATTATTTGGATGTGTGATCACAAAGTCATGGGGGAAGCTTCTTGGTTTCTTAGGGGAGACTTGAGAGTACTCTAGGGAGTAGGTGGGAGAGGGTGGAGGATCTTCAAAGAGTTGGAGTGAAGAGAAATTGGAGATAGTTTGGGTTTATATAGTAATGGATGACGATGTCATTATTATAATTGTTTTTGGACACTACAAAAAAAAATTTGGAACCACAAAACAACCCATAGTTTTTTTTCTCTGGTTAATAGAAAAGTTGAGTTCCATAAATTATCATATAAGGTCTTGGGTTGAAGATATTATAATATTTTCCTAGATTATATGGAGGTGAATCATACATTAAATTAAATGATTTTAAATACATCACAAATTTTATATGACATGGAGAATTAATTAAGGAATTATAAAATAATTATATTAAACCTAAAATTAGATTATTTTAATAGAAACACATATAATTTTTTAAAATACATTCTTAAGTAATTTAATAAATTACTATTAGGTCATAAGGATTTCATAAAATATATTGTATATTTATAAAATATTTAATTATTACCAAAAAAACTAAATGTCCCAAAAAATTATAAATAATTAGGAATTTGATAAATTATCCATCTGTATTCAAAATAAAACTCATTTAATCTAAATAATTTTCTAAATATGTAAATTATTACTTTTAATAAAAATTTATATAGTTATTGAAATGTGACGTGTTAAAAAAAGATTTCAAACTGTAATAAAAATTACATTTGACTTCATAATAAAAATACAAAAAAAATATATTTAATAATAAATATTAAATAATAATATTTTATTAAAATATTAATTATTCCAAAAATCCATCACGTCATAAAAATATGTTTATTAACTGAATTTGAATATTAGTTAAAATTAATAATTGAGATTAAAAAATTATTTACAAAGAAACCATAATAGGATTAATGTATATTCAGTATTCCATTCAAAAATAATGCACATAATCATAATGTTATTTTCTTTTTACATATCTTATTATTACACTAGCATAAAATATAAGAGTTAGGTTTCCCATAGTGGGGCTTTCAGGGGGCCTTTTAGTGAACATAATTTGGGATGTGATCTCAAAGAGCTTGAACATCATGTATAAATAGTTTCTCTCATGAATAAGTTTTTGGATAATGGAATTGGATTTGTTTTGGGAAAAGGAAAGAAATGCTATATCCCCTTTGTGTTATAATAAATGGGAATCATAGTGCATTCTTCTATTGGTGGAGTACATCACATCCTTTTTTGGGTCCTAAATATATGTTAAGACCCTATATTGATAGTAGTTATGTTATCACTGTTCATCTACTTTATTACCATGGTTATCGATAAAAGGAAATCATTTCAATATAGTTGGATATAATAAAACAAAATGGGTGCATATGTTTTATTTATCTTAACTTCATGAAAAATAAAGGATATTTTATTCATAAATTTTTGGGTTGTTACATCGATCCCCCATTAGAAATTTAACCCTAAAAAAATTCATTTAGCACACTAAAATAGATTAGGGTAACTATGTTTCAACACATCTTCGGTTTCCCATGTCGCTTCCTAAAACTTGTGGTTTATCGACAAGACTTTGACGAGGTTAAATGTATTATATTATATAAATTTTTATATATGATCTATGATATTCAATGGCTTATCATCATAAGAGAGGTCATTATTCAATGGTAACACCTCCGGATTGAGTATATTTGATTGGTCAAGAATGTACATCATTAAGAGTGATAAATAGAGTAAAATAGTGACATGATACATGTTTAGTGGGAGTGCTAGTTGACACGTCGATCCACAAATATGATCACAGATATCAAAATACATGATGTACATTGGACTAAGATGTCCATTCTTCTAAAATCAAATAACTATATTAAGTTGAAATATGTTTCAGAATAACACGTCTCAAACTTCAAACATTAGAACTCATTGAAAATTGTCGTAATTGATCTTTTATTGACTCTGGTAAGCATCAATATGCATCTAGATGATCTTAACCTTCTCTTCATTTTGTTCGACCATTTCTGGACCTAGAAGTTTTCATTCCCCTACATTATCCCAACATTTTGATTTTCATCACATCTTCCCTTAATGGGATTCATATGCATCTATTTGGATTCTTTAGTGTATACTATTGTTCTATGAGATCTATATCAAAGGAAGATGTTGGTCCATCTACTTTTTATGTCCATTGAGAAAGCTATCAATATGTTCCCAAGTGTATAGATAGTCAACATAGATTAACCATCAGTTTTAGGGTGACTGGATATTCTAATTATCAACTAAGTATTTTATATCATAATGGAGACTATTCCAAAACTTATAGGTAAATGAAGGATGTCGATCAGATAACATATATAGTGGTACTTCATACAACCTCATTGAAACTCATATGTATATCTGGGAATGTTGATCAAATGAGAAATATAATTAAATTGAAATTAAATCATTAGCCTTTATATGGTGATCAACTACAACCCAGATTGCATTGATTCTATTTGGATGTCATCAGATGTCCGTTGACAATGTTCATATTGATGTTCTCCCATTTCTATGTTGGTATCGTTAATGGTTGCACCATCCCCTTAATCATGTGCTTCTCAACAATCATTTTTTGAAATATTATGCACATTTCAATATATTTAGGAATTTTTTCTTCATGTTATCCCATAAATAGTGCTTCTATAGATCATGATACATCATAATGTTTTATGGTTCAATGTCGAAATTCAAATTGTTATCATCTTTCAATAGTTCTGTCTTTGATTCTAGATTTGAAGGAACATATAGTCATGACCCAGATATCCCATTTCCTTAATCAGAAACATTGAACTCTGATTATTTCCATTTTATTATTGTTTCCACTTTGTTCTAAATTCCTATATAATCTTTTTTAGAATCTTTTAACATTTCGAAAAGTTTTTGTTGATAAATCACTTATTAATGGATTGATGATGTTCCTTTCATTATTATTCCCATTTCAATCATTATCAAATAAATGATTATTGTATCCTTTTCAATTCAAATTACTAATAGAATTATTGGGTTCTTTGTACATGGAGTGTCTACCACCTTGTTTGAATTGCAGGGGTGGTAATGGAATGAGATTTCATAATCCTTGATGAGATCTAATGGCCTTCATTGGTGCTTATTCATCTCTTTCTGTGTGAATAAATATTTGAGAATATTTCGATACAAATATATTTCAATCTTCACCCCAATGATATAATGATACCAAATATTCAACTCATTGATCACATGATCCATTCCCTGTTCATGTGAGGTAGAGTTTTTCTCTTCAGTTATCATTTTCCTTAATGCTTAGTAAATGATTTTGTCATTATGCATCACCACACAACACATTCTATTCATTGTATCATCACTGATCATTATGAAAATATACACAGTTGTGGTTAGTGTGAACATAGTTGTTGTGACAAGACACTTATTCAACTCCATGAATCATTCTTATCATTTATAATTCAAAGGGAAAATTACTCCCTTCGGAGTTATCATAGTAAAAGGGTTTGTAAATCCTGAGAAATTTCCCATAAATCACCGATAATGTGTAATTAACCCAAGGAAGCTATATATATCTGTCAATGATGTTCACCTAAACCATCCCTCAATTGTTTTTTTAGGATCCAAATATAACCCATTTCTTGTAATGTTATTCCCGATGAATGAGACTTCCATCAACCAGAACACATAGTTGATGTAATTTTCATAGAAATTCGCCTTGTTCAATTTTTCTACCACCCATCATTGATTATCCTTGTGCTCCTACATGGGATTATAGTTTATTGGAATATCTTTTTTAAAGACTACCAAATTTTTTTGAGATAATACCTAAACTCACAATTTATAATTTATATGAATGTTTTTGGAGAATTATATAGTATTAATGGAATCAATATGAACTCATAATTCTTGTAAGTCGTACGAAAAGAAGTCTTGTGGATATTTTCCATTTTCAGATTAACATGGTATTATCATGACCATAGATACACAAAGGAGACGTATTATACTCCACATAGCTTAATGAATAACTCATAATTTTTTGAAAATTGATACTTGTTCTTTATTCATATTTTATTTAGTTCAATATAATCAATGAAAAGGCATATTAACATATTATTATCTTTGATGGATAGGACTGGTGTACCTCTTTGAAATACACATGGGAGTATAAACCCTTTATACCGATTCTCTATTAGTTGTTTATTCATCTCCTCTAGAACCATAAAAATTGTTCTATATGGATTTGATGATATTGGAAACACCCTAGGTTTAAGATTAATCAATATGTCAACATATCTTATAGGAGAAAGACTAGGAAATTCCTCTGAAAACAGATCAGTGAATTCCCTCATAGTTGGAATGTCTTCATGTATGGTTATATTATTAGACTCAATCATCTGAGAATGATACACATGCTCCCATGGTAGTAATTTCTATTTATAGATGATGGTTCCATAGAATATTATTCCTTCTCCTTCCACTTGTTTAGAATTTATGATCAATTCACTATATGGAGAGTGATTTCCCTCATGTAGAAATTTATGATGACACTATATAGGTAAATACAATCCATAATAATTATTTTACCATGTTCCACCATTGAGAGTAGGATGAGGTTCATTGGGAAATTCAATCCACAAATTGTTACAGGGGAGGAGTTATATTCATACAGTGAAATAGTTTCCCTATTTTCCATTTTAACAGAAATCTATAATTCATGGATTTTTGTTGTTGTTTGGATTATTTATTAATCATTTTTGAAGTATAAAAATATATAAAAACATGATAAAAATGTATGTTTTCCATTATTGAATGAATAACCAGCATATATAACATCACATAGTTGTCAGGATTCACATCAACAATAGATATGGACAATGATCTCCCATTATTCATTGTAGGTTATCAGTTACCACCAGCTGCCCTTTGTTTAGGGAACTGGTTTGCAATGTTCCCTGGTTGTTTGCAGTTTTAGAACTAATCAATGTGTTAATATTAAATCTGATTATTTTATTTCTCTATTGCATTATGGGTTTTTTCTTATTGGAAATTGTTATCCTTGTGACCTTCTACTCCAAACCTATATCATTTACATGATCAATATATATAATTTTTGTGTTTCTTTTTTCAACAATTTGGACAAGCATGGTGTTGTAATTTCACAGCACTGTTGAATTTATCATTCAGTATGATAGAATTAATGTCCATTTTCCTCTTCTTATCCCCATGTTAACACTAATATTTTCTTGATCCCTATCTCGACATTGAGGTCACATATAATAATTTTTTTATAGATAACAATTTCTGGGAATTTCAAGGATTTTAACATTCAAGGATTTATCCCACCAAATAAGTGTTCAACATTGCATTTGGGGGGTGACATTGAAACCATAGTCATAACATGAAATTATGTATAATTTTTCATCATATGCACCAATGGATTCTTCTTTTTTATCTTGAGGGAAAGGAATTAGCCTTCCATATAAAGGTAGAGGGTATGTGGAAAATATTTATAAACAAACATTTTTTCAATATGTATTCATTCCTTTTTCTCTATATATGTCTCAAGAGTTGTACTAATGATATATTTCCATCATTGATTAGAATCACCATATATTTTATGAGAATCTATAAGAACCATCACTTATTTGTAGCTTTTATGGATGTAGATGATCATGTCAATGTAGTTGATGAATAATTTGGTGATTGAGTGACCACATGATCAATTAAAAGTATGATTTAATCGACTCATTAAGCTCTTGATTGATTCTTGATCATTATATGTGGGGGGGTGACGTTCCTCTTAACCTAGAATTAAATTGAAAACCCCAGTTAACTGAGAGAGTGTCATGATAATTTTTATGATTCCTTCTTCCATAAGATTGGGAATCTCATTAGAGATGTAATCACATTTAATATTGCATCGTTTGTTATCACGATTTCCTTTATTTACAGTCATTCGTATGAATAAAAGGAAATTTATGGTTGACTATATTAATGATTTAAATACATAATGGGATATCTAATGACAAAGAAGGGATAACATATAAAAAACATTATTTCCTTACCATATAAATTTCTACACGTCAATATATGTTATTCCTTATATACATCATATTTTTTATTCATGTTGGGTTTTTTGGAAAACATAATAATGGTTCTTAATATTATTATGAATTTACTTATAAATATTCCCTGAAAATTTTGAACCAAGTGAGAATAATGGCTCGTTGTCATGAACTAAATCCCATTCGAGTCCTGATCAAAACATTATTTTTAGGGTTTTACTTGAAGATACCTCAATTCTAGAGCCACATCTACCTGTTAGTATCTACTCAAGGTTATATTTTCAGTATAAACCACTTGAATCATAGTCACAAAATTTTTGGGATTCTAATTTTATAAAAATTATTATCCATAAGAATTTCACAAGAGTTTTTTCATCCTAATTCCAAAAATAAATAACCTTATCCACTAATACCATCTATAACAACCCTATTTTTATTTCATATTCTAACATGATTTATAGAATAGAAATTCATTTAATAAATCCTATAAGATTTTGTGGTCTTGTTTTATTAGGACATAAGAATTTTAATAACATATTAAAACATTAAATACAAATACTTATTGAAATCTTCTTTGACATGAAAACAAAATACCTTCTTACACAACATTTCATGGGAGAACCTGAGGACATACATATGGAAAAGGGGAACTTTAATGGCCATTACTAAAATAAATCTTTAATAAGAAGGAAAAAAATAAATTTTATTCAATAAGAATATCAATGGCTCAAAAAATAATCATGAACATAAAGGCATGATATATCATGAGATTCATAACATGAAAATGTGGAAACAACAAACAACAAGACATTTTCATGTGGTATGGCTCATTGAACATCGATTATCATGACTGAACACTCTTTGCACCTGAATTATCATGATTAAAAGCTCATTTAACAGGGTGTGTCATGATAAAACAAATTAACCATTGCATTGTAGTGAAATACGGGTGCACCCTTCAAATGAATTTCATTTTAATGTATTGTTAGCACATATAAATCATATATCCTGGAATTTTTCAACTTCATATGTTATTACACATTTAAGGTATGTGTAATAAATACATGAATGTCCCAAATAAATATGTATATGAGTATAAATGAGAATAACCTTGGTAGAGAAATCGGCATGGTATTCACTACACAATTATTTTGGCATGGAAAATCATGGGGTATTTTTTTCAGCAAAAAGATGTCAAAGAGATATTTATAAAATGTGTTGATGACAGAGAATGACATCTATCATAATTTATAAATGAAATTGGAATATATTATGATTATGTAACAGAACATTTCCAAATATGAAATGGAATGTAGATGCATGATATAATTTAAATTCTTGAATTGAAATGAGATGTTAGATATACCTTACAAATTATTGTCACTGTATCATATTAGTTAATGGACCATATGAGGTGTAATAAATCACCCCCATTCACATTACATAATATTTATTGTATATAAATGATAATAAAAGGATGAAAAAACGACCAATTGAAATTAAAATGACTAATTTCAAACATAGAACTTGAATTGAATGGAAAAGAGAATTGTGAGGATCCATTACTTGGATGTCTTTTACTAAAGGCTTGAAGAAGTATTTGCAGGATCTTGGGGGAGCCATGGAATTCTCTAAGGGGTATGGGGAATAAGTTGTATTATATTCAAAGATATTGAGTTTTGAGATATTGGAGCATGGGTGGGATTATATAAGAATGGATGGAGATTTCATTATTATTTAGGTTTTGGACCCTACATAATATAATTTTCAAAACCCAAAACCATACCATGTTTTTTCCATAAAATACTAGAAAACAAGAGTTTTATAGATTATTTTATAAAGATAAGGTCTGATTATAATAAACATATTTTTATTTCTTATGTGTGGTTGAGTCACACATTCAATGAAATGATTTTTAAATCATAAAATGTCTAATATGTCATACAGATTTCAATAAGTCATTATAAATTAAATAAAATAAACCTAAAATGATATTATATTAATGGGAAACATATATTTCAGTGAATATGCCTTTATAAAATTTTTACATCAATATTGGGTTATTATGATTACATAATAAATATTATTTGTTTTTATGGTATTTAATTTTTACCCAAAAACTTTACTTTCTAAGAATATTATGAAGATTCAATCATTGGATTCACTAAGAGTCTGAATTACAAAAACATTATTCATTTTATATAATATTTTTTATAAATATTAAAATATCTTATTTTGACATATAAACTGAAATTTATTTAAAAATTATGTGTTTTGAAAAAAACTGCTTTTAAACCATAATAAAACATACATTTGACTTCCTACAAAGTATATGATAATTTTTATTTAATAAAATGAATTTAATAATAATAATTTATTGGTATATTATTTAATTAAAAAATAAATTATCTCATAAAAATATATTCTTTTATCAAATTTCAATATTAAAATAAAATAGTATAAGTTAATTACAAATCATTTACAATGTAACAATAATAGTGTAAATGTATATTACCTTTCCTATTCAAAAATAATGAACATAATGATAATACTATGGTCTTAGTACATATCCAGTTCATACATTATCATACACCCTTAGAGTTTGGATTCTGAAAATGGGGATTCCAAGGGTCTATTTGGTAAAAATTGGTTTGGTCTGTGATCTTGACGATCTTAAACATATCCAGTAAACAGGTTTTCTTGTGCTTAATTTGTTGGATATATGATTGGGATTGGTCTTATGAAAATTCCAGAAATGTTACCTCCCTCAAAAGACCCAAAAAATTGGCTTCATAGGGTATGATCCATGAGGTTGAGGAAATCACTTCATTTTTGTGTGGGAAATGGGTTATTTAAAAATCTATATTCAAACTAGTCAGGTGATCACAATTTGACTAATATATTATCAACTGTTATGATTTATAATGGTCATTTAAATCCAATTAGATATAAAAAAATTAGTGTATGTGTATTCTATAACTATACGACATTAAAATAATGGGAACATTATTCATAAATGTTCGGGCTGTTAAATTTTATAATATAAATACACCACAGTCATGAAGGATACAAATGATTAATATATATTTTTGGTATGGGAAACACTATAAAAATTCTATTATGTTAGTTTTTTGTGTTAGAGATAAAAAATGTTATTGCAAAAGAGTATTACAAATTTTTTTAAAATTTGTGTATGTGTACTCGATGGGTAAAATATATATATATTGGTATTATATATTTTATGTAAAATTGGCTAGTTGATTCAAGGTTCATGAAATGTGAATCTTAATATTGTGTATTTATTTACTGAATAGTGATAACATTTAAAAATGATATATATAATTTATTGTTCTAGAACATGTTTTTTATTGATATAATTATCTAAGATGATTTAGTAAGGATTTAAATATTTGTTTTCATTGGGATTTTTCAAGGATCCATGAATTGAAATAGATGGTACTCTTCTATATACATTTTGTCATCTTAAATATAGAATGTGGGATATAAGATGTGGTTTTGGACCTTGGATGAGTTGTTTGATTTTATAGAATCATATAACCACATACCATTGATGTATTATATAATTAGAATATCAAAACATCATTTTTATGTGCTTCTAATTTGTATATAACTATATGAAGACCACATAAAATAATTTTTACATATTTTTTATTTTCATGGAATTTGAATATGGATACAAAATAGATTCATGATGTCTTTTTTTTGTAGGAATTAAACAATTAGATTATTTACAAGAGATTTTTAATATTATTTATAGTCAAATTAACCTCCTCATACTGTATATAGTAGGACTATTGAGTTTAATAATATTAATATATCATCCTATTATTTTCTGCATTTTTTTCAGAAGGTAGATGAAAAAAAAATTGATAATGCGAAGGGATCACAAATATTCAATGGGAAAAATTTCATCATTTTAAAATAAATATGATCACATATATAATTGAAATTTCTAGTTATAGATCCAGATGTATTTCATGGAATGATATTTTATAATTCTATTAATATGATATGATGATTATGAAATGCTTAATAATGACGTAGAGTATAAAATTAAATAATAATGACATATGTATAATCATGTTTATAAAATGGTGATTTCATTTTGCAAAACAATATGTAGCTGTGATAATAATTCAAAATTATTTTTGGTTCATATAAATGTTAATAGACCAATACTACCATTTTTTTTGAATTTGATGTTATGATTAAAAGAAGAATCGAATTCCAAATGTTTATATATTTTCTCATCCATAATAATAAATTTTTTTAAAATATATATAGTAGGACATTTGGTAAAATATATAAATATTATGAAAAAAGTAATCATATGGTCCCAAAAAATATAAAAAATATATTTTTTAGGAATTCAAGGAACAAATCATGGAGATTTATTATAAGGCCCCGACATAAAACCTTACATAATCTTGAGTTATTACAAGATTACACATTAAGGATCTTTTCGGGTTTAGAGTTTTAGAGAATTAGATCATAAAATTTGCATTACATTCCACATATAAACAAAGTGGTTACGTAAAGATAGTATTCTTCTTTCCCATCAATGGAAACATATTTAAAATAAAACATTGATTCTTTCTTAACACTTCCTTGACACTATCATCATATCATGTACCTTTCCCTTGACCTGTGAAAAAAATTTCAAAAAAACATGGGATGAGCATAAAAAGCTCAGTAAGGGATATAAAAATACGGAAAGGAAACATGGGTACATATATACATAAGAATGAAATCATACTTTACCCATTAAACATAAGCACTTTAACATACCTCATCAAATCATGAATAAATCATAGAAATCTTAATACATAAAGGTAACTTGAGGTATTCATAACATTCTTACGTAGGGAGTAACCCTCTTGGTTACGTTTGGAATACCCATTACAATATATTCCCTAAATATCTTTGGAGAAACTTTAACATTTCACTCCTTTGCTTTACCCAATGCATTGGAGAGCTATATCGGGCTCACCCACCCTTAGTCTATCACGGAACCACCCGTCTTCATAATAATGCCTAAGACCCTCAACATAATCGTATCACATAAAACATCCATAAAGGAAACATAACATTTCCACCTTTCAATAACAAGATATCAATACAACACATTGATATAAAAACATTATGAAAACAATTTTCAATATCAAAATAAAACAAAATTAAAACATGGAATTTATTTTTCTTTTTTTAAAAAAAGGTATGGCTTGTAGAGGAAGCTGAAACTCAAATAATGGTCACGGCGGCGGAGAAGTCGTTGTCGCCGCATACGTACGACAAAAACATTCCGTTTTGTCATTCAGTAAATGCATTGTATAAAAAATATTCTTTTTGAATAAATGTAAAAGTCAAAGAGGTTTATACACCGTATAAAAGAAGGTTGTGTATAAAACAAAATATGCCTCAATGAAAGAAGATTGAGACGAAGTCCCATTCCTCGGGTCCGACATGGCTCGGTCATTCTTTAATCTCCTGAATAATAAACTTGATTTAATTTATACATGTTTAAGAACCTTTTTCAAGTTCAATATTCCTTTTATATCACTTATATCCATGTCATGAACACTATGTAATTATTTAAGTTAAAATGGTCGTTTTAACGATCATTGGTACTTGAGTCAAAAATAATCCCATTATAATTACAATTTGTTCATGTACCCATTATATCCAGAATGGAATTCATGATGTAGATATCATATATGTCATATATATCCAGTACATGAATGCATTTATAATATTACAAAATCATTTAGAGGTAAGAAATGAAATGCACTGTTCATGGAGACGGTAAGCCATTCGTACGCATTAACGCTACTTTCATTTCTATTTCGTATTTTATAGAATGGAATCATAATTATATAATGGTATATTATAATTCCAGTATAATATCATATATAATATCATAGTTCCATCTTTTATATGTCCCACATATGGTATTTAAAAAATCAAATCACTTTGAGGGGGCGGTAGTCCGCACTTCCTTAAATAAAGATATCGCGTTTACCCATAATGGAAACCATAAAGGTATGACCAAAATGAAAAATACAGAAGCTTAAGGAAAACATAAACATATTATATATCATATAGAAATATAGTGACATCTTAATGTCCACCTTTGAAGGTGTTAAAATAATGTTGAACAAGCATCGTTTCGGGAGTCAAAAATTAACCATCTACGGAAACAGTATGTCCTTTAACCATTAGATGTAGGTGTGTGTATGTGTAGCTCGAATAATTCTTATAACAACATCCTAGTATATTTTAGATACTGGAGTTGTTTAAAATAAATGAATAACAAGATTTTAGGGGGTTGGAGAAGAAAAATAAAACAAAAGGACTCAAGTGAAGACATTACCTTAAAATCGGGTAACTCCCTTTGGTTTGAGATCAAAGGCTTCTTTGGGAAGAATTCTGCCAAATTTGAGGTTTATATGAGTAATAGAGGGAAGTGGAGAGACAAAATGGTCAGGGGTTGGCCGAGACAAAGGCTTTGGGAGTGTGGGTAAGGAGGTAGAGGTGGGGACATTTTATAAGAGGAGAGGAGGGGCACTCTTGGAAAGTGATGAAGTGTTACATTATTTTAGAATGCATTTCGGATATTAATGGTCCCACATTGATGTGTTTCGAGGATAAGGTGATAAGGGTTCTAAATCCACTCATCCAATAAGTTTTGGACATGTTTAGGTCATATATTTTACATTATCATTTCATTTTATTTAAATCCTTTATTAATGAGGTAATCGCCGCATCATCATCATGTCATAAATAATTTAATTTATTTGAAGTCTAAAAATTATAAAAAAAATACCATGATTTAGGAAATCTCTTTATATTTCCAAATAATATTTATAATAAAAAATATGACTTGTATAACCCCATGTGAAAATTGTTTTAGTAAAATATTTCTTGTTTGTGTCATTTTTACTTTAACATTAAATAAAAAGTTATTTATGTAATTTCCCAACCAAGGTGGCTCCATGGGGTCCCCAAGTTGACCCATGGATTTTCTTAGTCGGCCATGACACATCCAATGAGTGTAAGACATGTGTCAAGCTCATATCATATTATTAAATCATTATTTTTACCTTAAACTACACTAATTACCACTAATCGCGATTAAGAACTTAAAAGTAACTATTCACCAAAAAATTATTTTAATATCATTGAACCAAATTTTAATTATTAATGAAAACCATGTATTTTGGATTTTTGAAAATCAAATCACAGAAGTGGCAAAGGTTCATTTAAATGAAAATTCAGTTTCTTTAACTACCACTTAGTTGTTTCATTATTCATCAAAAATTGATGTTTTTCAGAAAGATACCAAAACATCACCCTAAGCCATATATGATATTCCGAATTCAAAAATGATGTCTATTTTACAAAATTCAAAACATGTAATATGAATTAATTAATTTAATAAATAATTACCGTTGTCATGACAAATAGCGTGTGTTTTTTAAAAAATAAGTATCAAAAGATTGACAATAGTTTAAGTCCAATTTCAAAGTGAAATTGATTCCAATGACCACCATTGGATAAAATGGTAAAAATATATTCTAATTTCACTTCAGAAACAATTATAAATATAATATAGTCATTTAAATAAATTTGATTATCAAGAGGTTTTGAATTAAAATACAACATTTTTCACTATTCATAAAAAATTGAACTTTATCGGAAAATTACCAAAAATTCACACAATGTAAATTTTGATGTACCAATCATAAATAATAAGTTAATTTTGACAAACAAAGCTTATAAAATTGTCAAAAGATAGATTTAAAAAAGGTTTTCCATCAAAAGGCAGTAAAACAATCTTTTAAGAATATTAGTGTATTCCGTGCATAAGATTGTATTTATTTTCATTTTAAGCCTCTAAAACACTATCTTAATCATTAATATACATAGATAAAAATACCTATTATTCATTACTTACTTGGGATGTTACATCCTTCCCCCCTTTAGAAAATTATGTCCTCGTAATTTATTTACTTATCGAATAAATGGGGTTACTTATCCCTCATTGCATTTTCAGATTCCCATGTTCCCTATTTCATCATGTGGTTTTTCCAAAAAAACATTTACCTGATTAATCACCTTATTCCGTAACACATGATCCATGTGGTCAAGAATCTCGACCGGTTTTTCCTCATAAGATAGGTTCTCCTCCAGCTGAACTACCTCTAGACTCAAAACATGAGATGGATCTGGCATATACTTTCTCAACATCGAAACATGAAAAACATTGTGTACCTGAGATAATGTCGGAGGTAAAGCCACTCGGTAAGCATCAGATCCAACTATCTCCAGAATATTATATGGTCCGATGAACCTTGGACTCAGCTTTCCTTTCTTACAAAATCGCATCACACTTTTCCATGGTGATACTTTGAGAAAAACATGATCACCTACCTCAAAAGTTAGATCCTTCCTCCTGTTGTCTGCATAACTCTTCTGCCTACTCTGAGATATTCTCATGTGTTTTTGAATCAGCTGATCTTTTTCTTCCATCTCTTCTACCAATTCTGGTCCCATGAACATCCTTTCACCCACTTCATCCTAGAAAGCTGGATTTCGACACTACTTCCCATATAATTCCTCAAATGGTGCCATCTGTATACTGTAATGAAAATTATTATTATATGCAAATTCAACCAAAGAAATATGTTGGTCCCAACTTCCCTGATAATCCATCGAGCAAGAACGTAGTGTATCCTCCAATGTCTGAATTGTTCGTTCTGATTGCCCATCTGATTGAGGATGAAAAGCTGTACTAATATTTAATTCAGTACCCAACGACTTCCGAAAGCCTTTCCAAAATTTAGAAGTGAACCTGGGATCACGATCAGATACAGTGGAGAGAGGAACTCCATGTAACATAACTATCTCTTTAAGATACAAATGGGAAAGTTGATCTAGGGAAAAACTATCTCGTATAGCAAGGAAATGAGGAGATTTAGTCAAGCGATCAACAATGACCCAGATTGCATTATTAACTCAATATGTCTTCAGTAATCACACAACAAAGTCCATGGATATATTCTCCCATTTCCACTCTGGAGATGGTAAAAGATGAAGCATCCCATTCGGTAACTGCCGCTCTGCTTTAAACTGTTGACATGTCAAATACTTCACAGTAAAATCAGTAGTATCCCTTTTCATTCCATCCCACCAGAAATACTCCCGCAGATCTCTTTACATCTTAGTAGTGCCAGGATGAACTGAAAACGGAGAAATATGAGCTTCACATAACAACTCTCTCTTCAACTGTGAATCACAAGGCACACACAATCTCTTCCCAAATCTCAAAATACAATCACTATCAATTTTTAATTCAGGCAACTTACCTTTCTGAACCAGCTCTACATTTTTCTGCAACTCACTGTCTTGCTTCTGTGCTTGCTTGATTCTGTCTGATAGAGAAAATTTCACTGATACCTGAAATAAAACAGAAGAACATCATGCACCAAAATCTTCTATGCCAAATTTCATCAAATCCTTAACCAATGGATCACGTTCCAAACGCAACATTGTTAATGAAGCATTAATTTTTCGACTCAAAGCATCAGCCACTTTATTTTCTTTTCCCGGATGGTAATGAATCGTACAATAATAATCCTTGAATAATTCTAGCCATCTTCTCTATCTCATGTTTAACTCATTATGAGTGAATATATGCTTTAAGCTTTTGTGATCAGTATATATTTCACTCTTCACTCCATACAAATTATGCCTCAAATTTTTTAAAGCGAAAACAACATCAGCTAATTCCAAATCATGTGTAGGGTAATTTACCTCATGAGTTTTCAACTGTCGTAAAGCATAAGCAATTACCTGATCATTCTGCATTAGGACGCAACCAAGTCCTTTCAATGAAGCATCACTGTAGATAACAAACTCACCATTCCTGGAAGGTAGTGCCAAAACTGGAGCTTTCACTAATCTTCTTTTCAATTCCTGTAAACAATCATCACATTCTATTGTACAGATAAAAATAACACCCTTCCAAGTTACCTTAGTCATTGGACTAGATAACCATGAAAAATTTCTAACAAACCTTCAGTAATAGCCTGCCAAACCAAGGAAGCTACGAATCTCAGTTACATTTGTGGGTCTTGGCTAGTCTTCTACAACATTTGTTTTTGTAGGATCAACAGTTATCCCATCTTTAGAAACAATGTGACCAAGGAATGAAATTTGTTGCAACCAAAACTCACACTTGCTGAATTTTCCATATAGTTTATTTTCTTTTAAGGTTTGCAAGATAACCGTTAAATGTCTTTTATGTTCCTCTTTACTTTTAGAAAACACCAAAATATCATCAATGAAAACCACAACAAACTTATCCATGAACTCATGGAAAATTCTATTCATTAAGTCCATGAATACAATAGGTGCATTGGTTATCCCAAAAGGCATTACTACAAATTCATAATGGCCATATCTTTTATGAAACGCAGTATTCGGAATGTCTGCTTCCATTACCTTCAGCTGATGGTACCCCGATCTCAAGTCATTCTTTGAAAAATATTGAGCTCCCTAGAGGTGATCAAACAAATCATCGATATGAGGCAAAGGATATTTGTTCTTTACAGTGATGTTATTCAAGGCTCTATAATCAATGAAAAATCTCATTGAACCATTTTTCTTTTTAACAAATAAAACAGGAGCACCCCATGTTGACGTGCTAGGTCGAATGAAACCTTTCTCTAATAAATCTTGCAATTTCTCCTTCAACTCAAAAAGTTCAATTTGAGCCATTCGATAAGGGGGTTTTGAAATTGGCTTAGCATCAGGAACTAAGTCAACAGTAAATTCAACTTCCCGGTCTGGTATTATTCCAGGAAACTCATCGGGAAAAACATCAGGATACTCATTTACCACTGGCACATCATTAATCTGAATAGTTACTTTATTTTCAACGATGTGTGCAAGGTAACATTCATTTCCATCATTTACATTTTCTCGGCCTCTTGATATGTTATCAACAGTAAGGGTTTATTCTTGTACACAAACTGAATGTCTTTCTGAAAAGAAACTTCTTTAGCTCTACAGTCAATCTTAGCATGGTAAATAGAGATTCCATCCATACCCAGGATAACATAAAACTCTACTAGAGGTTGAACAATAAGGTTCGAAAGTAGGTTCTTTCCATAGATAACGATAGGAAGATTCTTATAAATTTTTTTGGCCTCAACATTTCCCTTAGGTGTTTTTACCAAAATTTTAGGAGTCATTTCTTGAGATGGTATTCCCATTTTACTAGAAAAGTTTTCAGAGATGAAAGAATGTGTAGACCCCAAATCTAAAAACACACTGGCATAATATGAAAAAAAACAAAGTACCTGATACAACTTTATTTGACGGCCCAACATCTTCTGAAGTAGTTGCAAAGGAATTCACCACCCCTTTCTGCTTGTAGTCTAACTACTTGCCATCACTCAAGCTCTATGACGGACACTCGTTTGCATAGTGACCCATCTCATTGCACATATAACATTTCACTAACTGTAAATAAAATTTGGTCTTACCTTCACCTAGATCCTTTTCAGTGCAATCACGAGCCTTATGTCCCATCTTACCACATCGGTAGCACTTTCCATAATTCAGAAGACATTCCCTAGCATGCCTTTTGCCACATTTATCACAAACTGGAAAGTTAGTTTTCTTACCACCAGACTTTTTTGAAGAATTATTACCTTTCTCCTGCCACCTCGGTCTCTTCTTCTGTTGGTTGTTATAGAACACTTGATCATCGTCAAACTCCATTTCCACCATCTCAGCACATCGAACAATATTTTCATAACTTTTAAACCCATGAGAAGCTAATTCCCTTCGATATTGTGGCATTAATTCTGAGTAAAAACGATTGATTTTACTATCTAGGTCTTGGATAAAATTTGGGGCATACCTTGCCAATCGAGTGAACCTTTCTTCATAGGAAGCCACTGAGTCTTCATCTTGCCTCAATTCCAAGAATTGATTTTCCATCCTATGTCGAACTGCCTTAGGAAAATACTTCTCAAGAATCATACCTTTGAATTCATCCTACTCAAGAGCATCAATCTCATCGGTGTCCCTGATATTTTTAACCATAGACCACCACTGATCTGCCTCACCCTCCAAATGGTAAATAGCAAGACTAACCTTTTGATTGTCTAAACACCCCATGACATAGAAAATCTTCTCTAGTGCTTTAATCCACCCTTCAGGTATCACATGGTCAGATGATCCTCTAAATGATGGGGGATGTTGCCTCATGAAATGTTCCACCACTGACATGTTCCTCTGCGGTTGATCTGGCTGATCTCGTGCATGGATACCACCACCATTTATCGCTTGAGTCAACTGCGCCATTACTGCAACAAACTGTTCAGTTCCAATTCTCACCATCGCAGGATGCTGATTCTGAAGGTTATTTCCTTCTGTATGCCTTCCTAGCACTGCTTCCATGTTTCCTCTACGGAAAACCATTTTGAACAAACATGTCTTAGATAAAGAAACATGGTAATATTCAAATGCTATATCACTTCAAATTGACCATAAAAAAAATATTTTTGGATATTCATTTAATAGAATTCTAACACCTAAAGTTATCTAAACCTACCTCTGATAACAACTATAAGGCCTCGGCCTTAAACCTTACATAATCTTTAGTTATTACAAGATTACACATTGAGGATCTTTTCGGGTTTAGAGTTTTAGAGAATTAGATCATAAAAACTTGCATTACATTCCACATATAGTCAAAGTTGTTACATAAAGATATTATTATTCTTTCCGATCAATGGAAACATATTTAAAATAAAACATGGATTCTTTCTTGACACTTCCTTAACACTATCATCATATCATGTACCTTTCCCTTGACCTGTGAAAAACATTTCAAAAAAACTTGGGATGAGCATAAAAAGCTCAGTAAGGGATATAAAAATACGGAAAGGAAACATGGGTACATATATAAAAAAGAATGAAATTATACTTTACCCATAAAACATAAGCACTTTAACATACCTCATTAAATCATGAATAAATCATAGAAATCATAAGACAAAAAGGTAACTTGAGGCATTCATAACATTCTTACGTAGGGAGTAACCTTCTTGGTTACGTTTGGAATACCCATCACAATATATTCCATAAATCTCTTCAGAGAAACCTTAACGTTTCACTCCTTCGTGTTACACAATACATTGAAGTGATATATCGGGCTCACCCGCCCTTAGTCTATCACGGAACCACCTGTCTTCCTAATAATGCCCATGAACCTCAACATAATCGTATCATATAAAACATGCATAAAGGAAACATAACATTTCCACATTTAAATCACAAGATATAAATACAACACATTGACATAAAAACATTATCAAAACAATTTTCAATACCAAAATAAAATAAAAATAAAACATGGTATTTTTTTTAAAGGTATGGCTTGTAGAGGGAGCCGAAACTCAAATAATGGTCACGGCGGCGGAGAAGTCGTTGTCGCCGCATACGTACAAGACAAACATTCGATTTTGTCGTTTATTAAATTCTTCGTATAAAAAAGATTCCTTTTGAATAAAAGTAAAAGAAAAAGGGGTTTATACACCATATAAAAGAAGGTTGTGTATAAAAAAAATATGCCTCAATGAAAGGAGATTGAGACGAAGTCCCAAACCTTGGGTCTGACTTGAATCGGTCGTTCTTTAATCTCCTGAATAATAAACATGAGTTAATTTCTACTTGTTTAAGAACCTTTTTCATGTTCATTATTCATTTTATATCACTTATTACCATGTCATTAACACTATGTAATTATTTTAGTTAATAACGGTCGTTTTAACGATCATTGGTACTTGAGTCAAAAATAATCCCTTTATAATTAAAAGTTTTCCATGTACCCATTATATCCAGAATGGTATTCATGATGTAGATATCATATATGTCATATATATCCAGTACATTCATGCATTTAATATATTACATAATCATTTAGAGGTCTGAAATGAAATGCACCGTTCATGGAGACGGTAAGTCGTACGTACGCATGAATACTAATTTCATTTCTATTTCATATTTTATAGAATAGAATCATAATGATATAAAGGTATATTATAATTCCATTATAACATCATATATAATATCATAGTTACTTCTTTTATACATCCCACATATTGTATTTATCGAATCAAATCACTTTGAGGGGGTGGTAGTCCGCACTTCCTTAAATGAAGATACCACGTTTTCCCATAATGGAAACCATAATGGTATGCCCAAAATGAAAAATACAGAAGCTTAAGGAAAACATAAACATATTATATATCATATATAAATATTGTGACATCTTAATTTCCACCTTTGAAGGTGTTAAAAGAATGTTGAACAATCATCGTTTCGAGAGGCATAAATTCACCATCCACAGAAACAGTATGTCCTTTAACCATTATATGTAGGTGTGTGTATGTGTAGCTCGAATCCTTCTTATAAAAACATCCTAGTATATTGAAGATATTGGAGTTTTTACAAAATAAATGAATAAAAAGAGTTTAGGGGGTTGGAGAAGCAAAATAAAACAAAAGGACTCAAGTGAAGACATTACCTTAAAATTGGGTAACTCCCATTGGTTTGAGCTCAAAGGCTTCCTTGGGAAGACTTCTGCCCAAATTGAGGATTCAAGGAGTAAGAGAGGAAAGTGTACAGACAAAATGGGAGAGGAGGGGCACTCTTGGAAAGTAAAGAAATGTTACATTATTTTAGAATTAATTTCTGATATTAATTGTCCCACATTGATGTGTTTCGAGGATAATGTGATAAGGGTTCTAAATACACTCATCCAATAGGTTTTGGACATGTGTAGGCCATACATTTTACATTATCATTTCATTTTATTTAATTTTTTTATTAATGAGGTAATCGCTGCATCATCATGATGTCATAAATAATTTAATTTATATAAAGTCTAAAAATTATAAAAGAAATACTATGATGTAGGAAATCTTTTTATCTTTCCAATTACTCTTTATAATCAAAAATCTGACTTTTATAACTCCATGTAACAATTGTTTTAGTAAAATATCTCTTGTTTGTGTCATTTTTACTTTAATATTAAATAAAAAGTTATTTATGACATTTCCCAATCAAAGTGGCTCCATGGGGGCCCCATGTTGACCCATGGATTGTCTTGGTCGGCCATGACACATCCAATTAGGGTAGGACATGTTTCAAGCTCATATCATATTTTTAAAACATTATTTTTACCTTAAACTACACTAATTACCACTAATCGTGAATAAGAATTGAAAAGTTACTATTCACCAAAAAATTATTTTAATCTCATTGAACCACATTTTACTTCATAATGACAATCATGTATGTCGGATTTTTGAAAATCATATCACAGAAGTGGCAATGTTTCATTTAAACGAAAAATCAGTTTCTTTAACTAGCACTTAGTGGTTTCACTATTCATAAAAAATTGATGTTTTTCAGAAAGATACCAAAACATCACCCTAATCTATATTTGATATTCCGAATTCAAAAATGATGTTTATTTTAAAAAATTCAAAACATGTAAGTTTCATTAATAATTTAATAACTAATTCCCGCTGTCATGACAAATAGCGTGTTTTTATGAAACAATATGTATCAAAAGATTGACACTAGTTTAAGTCCAATTTCAATGTGAAATTGATTCCAATGACCGCCATTGGATAAAATGGTAAAAATATATTCTAATTTCGATTCAAAACCAATTCAAAATATAATCTAATCATATAAATAAATTATATTATAAAGAGGTTTTGAATTAAAATACAACCTTTTTCACTATTCATTAAAAAATGAACTTTATCGGAAAAATACCAAAAATTCACACAAAATAAATTTTGATGTCCCAATCATAAATAATAAGTTTATTTTGAAAAACCTAGCTTATAAAATTGTCAAAATATAGATTTAAAAAGGGTTTTCCTTCAAAAGGTAGTAAAACAATCTTTGAAGAATATTATTGTATTCCATGCATAAGATTGTATTTATTTTCATTTTAAGCCTCTAAAACACAATCTTAATCATTAATAGACATAGATAAAAATATCTATTATTAATTACTTAATTGGGATGGTGCATTTATCGTACAATGAGTTACATAATAATCAATTTCTACACGAAACGATGTATACGGTGAATATATATTTTGAAATATTATTTTAAGAAATATAATTCACTTTAATAAAGATGAAATCATTTAAAGTTGCTAAAATATATAAATATTTTAGTGATGAATTATTATTTTGTGTTTAATGAATATTAAAATGTGTTTAATGAATATATGATGGTAATTTTCCATTAGATTTCATTCATTATAAAATAGTTGGGAATTATGCTTGAAAAAGTCCACTGAATATTGGCGAAGAGGATATGGAGTTTGAATCATCACCATATATATATATATATTGTTTCTTCCTAAAAAATTAAATTTTAGAACATAATAATGAAATAATATTTAGAGAAAGGTATTTTTTAGAAATAATGAATAGAATTCAGAGGATGGTATACTCAATGAAATATATACTGAGTTCTTCTCTATTCGGGATGAAATAATGATGAAATTTGTGGAAAAATAAGAGTTATCAGTTGAATAATATGGTAAACAAGAAAAATTAGTTATAATAATCATAATATTTGAATTTTATCATAGAGATCATGATTTTATGATAATAAAGAACAGATAATAGAATGGGATTTAAAATTATATTTTATGTTATATTGATTATCATGACGAATATGTTGATTGTTTTGAAATGGTAGTGAATTAATATGAGATAAGTCTTCTGTAATATAATAAATATTTTTGATAAATATTTATGGTTTAATAATATACTATTATCATTGACAATCATAATATATTTAATAAATATTAAAATTAAAAATTCAATACACTTTATAATGAAGATGTATTTATGAATAAATGATTTAATAAGATATTAAAATTTCTAGTTAATAAAGAATATTGATATTGTGATATTATTATCGGATGTAGGTAATAAAAGGGTATATCATTGATAAAAAAAATTAATATGTATGTCATCATAGAACATTGCGAATTATTAATTTTATTTCTTATGATGGTGGTCATTAAAAATAGAAGGATATCATAAAATTATTCATGGGGTATCATGTAGAAGATCCCAAAAATTATTCAACCTCAATAGGGGATTGAAAATTTTACATATAATCATGATATCACAACTATGAAGGGTTTAAAAATATAAATAATTAGAAAAAATTAAACGTATTTTAAACTAATATCAAACATTAATAGTACCCAATATAGATGATGAAAAAAATGTTATTTTAAATGAATAATATGAAATGTGGTCAAAAACTTTAAAACAACCAAGTCACACTATGATATAAAATTGAATATAATATTACTGTAAAATATATCATGATAAAATACATAATGAGAAATAGATGATAAAAAAATAATATATATTATAATTAGTACCCAAATGAATAAATAAAAAACTCTACATGAACCCAACTTCACCATATTACCTCTAAATATGATACACTTCATGAGAAACCCAAACCAATAAGTACACATAAAGGAATTTCATGATTGAAATATTTAATATCCTTAATTTTTTATAAATCATAAGAAAAATACATATTAGTTATACTATTATTACCTTATAAATAAATAATTAAATTTAAAATCCTTTAATCCATGTTTCTAAAAATCAATGAGGAATAAATCATTCAATTTGGTTCAATATATGTAACATCACATACACTATATATTCAGTGATGGTGGTTAAATTAAATTACACATTTAGAATAATAGGCTTCCAATATGATTGAATAGATTAATAGACAGAGAAGATGTGATACATATATATAGTACATTTGAAAACATAATAAACAACCTGAACATTTTTTGATGAAATTATATTCCCTTCGATAGTATCCTTCAATATTACACAAAATCCACCATTATGATCACTGTGGGAAATAAATAACAGATTTGTGTGATAAGATGCTCAGTAAGGTGTATAATACTCTTTAATCTAACATAACATACACATGTAATAACAGATACAAGACGAATACATGAAATTATTGAATAAATAATATATTAAATAATTGAGAATTCTAAATATATAAATATTAATAAAACCTAGATAAGAATAATTATTGATCAAATAAAGGAAAAATTAATAGTTTAAGATATATAATAATATTATCAAGGACTTCTTCCGAGACACACATTCTATAATTCAACGATGTATAATACATACCTCGTCAGGTTTTTTGGCGGCCCATTTATTCCTTAAGGGGATATATTATTGGGGGGCCCACCATTTATTTAGTATAAGACATTGTCCATAAAATAACTCTAAAACATTCATACATATCCTTTTGGAATATATTTATGAATAAATCTTTTTTATTACTATAATGGTAAATTAAAATATAATATACTTCCCAATTTAATAAAATTATTGGTATGTCTATATGAAAATACCTTAATAAACATTGAATCTATTGGGATTCATTAATGTAATAGGTAGTATATTTATCATAGATTCATTGGGGTGATTGTATCGTTAATGTGATGCATAGTCCATGGATGATAATAATTTTTTTCAATAGTTTTTATTATTATGAAACTAATTTAATATTATGAATCATCCCCATGATTTTTTGTAATGAGAATCTGAATATTTCAACAACATTCACCTCAGATTGTCTCTCTATGTGTTTAATCTAATGAACAATTTTCATGAATCCCTATGATGATTGGATTAATTCTAAACAAACACCATGATGTGTAAATACCATCTAGATGAGACTGTGATATGGTTGCATCAACATTCTAGTATCCCAACACAGATATATTTTCTAGTGAACTAAACACACTATTACATTACAAAATCATAGGATGAATTTTTTCAACTTGGAAATGTGATCTCATGAACAAAATGAACAATAGAGATAGAGAGAGATAATAATATTTGTATGAAAAAATCATAAATACAATGACTAATATGGAAAAAATGTTTTATATGTTATTGTATGTATAAAACAACAAAATAGGTGTTGATTATATTAAGAAACCCAATGAAAAAAAATTAAAATTCAAAAACACAACTTTTGGTTTGGCTTAATATTTAATAATAAAAATCTTAAATATGTAGATTTAATATGATAATAAAATTAAATGAAAAATTTTATATCATTATATTCAATATCATGTTGTTATTACATACAATGTAGAATGAAAATTTGGTGCACATTAAAAAATATTTCTCAATGAGATAAATTTGAGGGTAAAACCCATTTTTCTTGTCAATAAATCGCTGAACATACATAAAACTCAAATATAAATAAATAATATATCTTAATCACAGTATTTATAAATGTAATAATATTTATTTAATATCATTTTTGAGAAATATTCATTATTTGTTAGACTGTTTCAAATTATCCACATTGATATTTATTGTTTTGATTATTTGTACTAGTTTCATAATAGCAATGTTTATATTATTATTTTTGAAATTAAATTATTATTATGTTAGTATATTTTACATTAAAAATTATTTAAAGTAATTTTTATGTTTTAAATTTTGTTTTATGGTTTATTAAAACACATCATTAAATTAGAAGACGATAATAAACATGTTTTAGAGTCATTTTAGAACAAAGGGTGTTTCATTACGTTATGAAATATATATTAATATGTTGTATATAATACGTAATAAATATTTATATATACGGTTTTTCATATTATATTAATAAATATTTTTTCAAATTCACCCCTTCTATAAATTCATCGTGTTGACCATATAGGTGGTTAATCTAACCAATAAATTCATATAACATGAAGCAATTAACAATAATGATGTGGATTCATTGAAATATAATTACATTATAATAATAATAATATTACATAGTTTGAAATATTGATATATACCTTAATTTTAGGTATCTATAATACAAATTTTTGAAAATTAAAATCTCAACGGATTGGAATAAGTGATTACCCTCGTAGCATAATTATTGTAATCGATTAATTAAACATAAAACATTTTTTAATAAAATCGTCAATATATTACAAAACTTTTAATACCAAAACCCACATTAAATTAGAATAATCATATTTCTTCATTAATGCATTCATTGAAATCATAATATTAATTTAATGAATAAAAAATCAGGTTACACAATGGTGGCGGTAGTCCACCCAGTGCATGAAAAACAATATTGTTTTAATTAATTGATGATTTGTAGTAATAAATAACAACAATGACCTCTATAGTAATATTTTTGTGTGAAACTGATAATAATAATAATAGTATTTGTTTAATTATATGTTTTAAAGAATATAATTATGAATAAAAAATTAAGGTGACAATAAAGACATTGGTGAATTGAATTTTCCTTGGATGCCTCCATGGAAATTGGGTACTTATGATATGTAATTGTGACCATCATTAATAGAAATAAGAAGGGGATTATATTAAGATAAAAATACAAGATATTTAGGGAGAAATATGAATGATAACTAAGTCTTGTGGTGGTGAATATGTTACCCTTTTAAAAGTGATTATCAGGGGAAGTTGGTCTAGACACATTGAATTTAAATAATTGTTTTTTAATATTTAAGGGTGAAGGGGTGAGAGAAATTATAAATAGAATAGAGGGTGAATATGTTGGATAGAACACAGAAAATCTTTTTAGAATCAAGTTTGTAACATATTTTGGCCTTCCACATATTAAAGGATCTATTATCATTTTTACTTATTACTTAGGTAACAGTTTTTTAGCCATAGTAGTTAATTTTAATGGAAGAAATTAAAATTGTTGTTTTTATATAATTTTTACATTTTTTCATATTTTAATTAAAATTTACCAAAAATATTTTTTCATATTTTAATAGTCTATTTTCAAATATAAAAAAAATAACAAAAATAATAGTGTTTTTTATACAGAATGTTTTAATGTTTTAAATTTATATTTGTGTTAATTACTCATAGATAAGGATTATAAAAAGACAAATTTAAATATTTTAAAAAATAACCGATATTTGCGTTTTACGAAAATAAAAATGTTATTATTCATATAAAAATACATAACAATAATTAATGATAGAAATCCATTTTATATTAAACTAAAAAAATCATTATTTATAAAAATGGTTTCTATTGGTTTTGTAGTTTCAATGATGATGTCAAAGTGAAAATTATTATTAATATAATTAAAATTTTATTACATAAAAGGATTTAAAAATATCTAGGTCATTATTAAATAAAAATAAAATTAAAATATTACATGTTTCATGGAAGCTGCATATTTTGACTGAAAATCAACTTTTTTTTTGAAAAAACCTAAAAATTCATAAGATGTTAATTATGACATTATGTGTACAGAAATGATGTTATTTTACTTAAATTTAATATGTAATTTTATGTAATTAAATAATTTTCCTGAATAGTGTCTTTTTCTTGGGTGCACTATTTTATAGTTTATGATATATAGTTTGTGAGATATGGTAGAGTCTTACGAATTATATTATCCCCCATTAAATAAAAACTACCATAAAATTTGGTTATAAATAATGTATTAAAATAATGTGGATATAACTTCTATATAGCTTATTTAGGATCCAAGGATGCCTCTTATTATTATTTATTTCTCTAAAAGTCAATAACAACAAATATTTTTTTATTCATAAATACATACCCTCAAATATTAGAAATACTGATAGGATCCTCATTATATGAAAATTCTGGATCATACTCTATTGACATATATGTGACAAAATCATTTGAATATGTTATATATTACATAATTACTAAAACATGGTAGAAAATGTGTACTTCTTAAAGGCAAGTAGGCATATCAGACTAGTGAGACATACCACTGAATATTTCATATATTTTAAAAGAACCAATGTATCTAGAGCTTACTATCTATATATTGACAAATATTTCAACACCATTCAATGGAGAAACCATCAATACTTCTAGATACCAAACATGAAAACATAGTTCATTATTTTATCTTATCTTCATATATCTTTAATCTTATATTGGACGGATTAATGTTATCATGAATAGTACCAACTTTAATAGTTTTCCCCTCAATAAGATTTGAGCTATGAAAATTCAATATTATAACTTATTCCAAATAGGTTGTGGTTGGTAAGTTATTCCTATTAAATTCTTTATATAGTGACATTAGTATGATCAAATTAAATATATTTTTGAATGAAAATTAAACTAAATTTTAAAAAATACCCCAAAAACCATTCATGTTATGATATATTGATCTATTCCAATAAAAATGTATAGATATTTAATTAAAAAATTATATCAGTTTGTGGTTTATTTGTAGAACTTTACTTTAACTTACTATGTAGAATAATTCAAGGAAAATTCAATGATTTTTATTTATATTGTGGTCTATGTACCAATGCAATTAATAATGGATCCCCTTTACTCCTTAAAATTTTACTTATATAAATATGGGAATGGTATTCAAGAGTTATAACCTCACTAAGTGGTCTTAAATGAGAACACATTTTATGGAAATCAATAATCCCCCAAATAACATCACTAATTTTAACAATATTTTATGGTCTAGTGAGAAAATCCATTAACATTTTCCCACATTGATATAATTATTTTAAAGGGATTAATGACTCACATGGTATGTTTTATGTTAGTCTTCACAATTTTTAATACAAATAATTTGGGACACAATGTCCAAAATTTTCTACTACATACCATCTGACTAATAATTTACCCCAAAAAACAAATATTTCATTGTGCTACAAGGGTTTACAGTGATAATTGATATATGTTTCTTATCTAATATTTCCCTCCCTAATTCATGTATTGATGTATCATGTTATATCATAAAATATTTCAGTACTACAACTGTATATATTAATTTTATTACTTTAACTTCATTCACAACATTAGTTTTTCATTGTCTATTCTCATCATCATTTTGGGACATCTCCACTATTATTCAAACGGATATATTAGAAACTAATTGAAATATTAATTATGAATCTCTTTTCAATGAAAGCATCATATTAATTTTCATTAGATCTCTATATATATGTGATTTATTAATACAATTCATAGGCATAACTTCCTTATCTATCCTACTAAACACAACAGACACCCTATCTTTTCTCCAAGGGGGTATTTTATCATGAATTCACAGTTGTTGGGTGTTACCAACAATATTATCTATATCTGGTTAATCTCATTATTAGAGAAGATATAATTTAAAAACTTATTTATTGTATATATATCATATCATTGAACGTAGAGGTAGTGCCTCTATATTTTCAATCAAATGATTATAGGTTCTATCTCAATATAATGACTTCTACATTTCAATTAATTTATATTCAATTACCGTAATGAATAGTAAAATACAGTATCATCAATAAAAAGGAAACATGTGATTCCAATTTTATATTAATAAATATAAATTTGAAATCCGCCCCTAACTGATGATAGTGTTAAAAAAAGAAAATTAACCTATGTAATCATACGCTCATCAAAACTGGCCTCACATTCTCTTGGCCATGTAAATTTCAATCATTTATTTGTTAACAATGTGAATAGGATAGGAAATCATGTGAAATCCTGGAATATCATATTAATGTATATTTTCTATAACACCAAGAGGTTTTATGAGATATATTTTATTTTTATGCATTATATTATACGCACCAGAAAAGGAATCATTCACCACACAAAAAAATGTCTTGGAATTCATTACACATAAGAGAAACCTTCCTCAATAGCTTGCGTTGTACACAATACCGAGATTCACTAAAAATGATATGTTATTAAAATACTATACAAATTAGCATTTAAGAATAATAATAACAACTTTTTAAATTTTATAAATTTTATCGTTCCAAAAGTAATTCATTTTTGGATTTGTAATCTCTAAAATAGTTTAGGGTGAATTTTTGGAATTTTTCTGGAAACTTGTAATTTTATATAAATAATGAAAAACACTGAGTTATAGATGAAAACAGAATATTTATTTAAATAGTTATTTATCTTCTTTAGATTTATTTTAGGTCAAAATAGATACATAATACCTATATATGTTCAATCTAATTCATTGGAGTCATTTTATTATAAAATTTAGATATATAATAATTTTATTGAACATTTCATCGTCTTTTACCCACCTCCTTGGAGAATTTACAAATTAGAATAAAAAATAATTTTACCACTTCTATTAGTGGAATATCAAAAATTCTAGAGACACGGTTAATATCAAAGAGTAAAATTTGGTTCAATAAGATAAAAATAATTTTTGGTGAATAATATCTTTTTACTTTTATTTACCACAATTAAAATTAAATAGGGAAATTATTGGAAAAAATGATATTATTATTTCCCAAAAACTTTTCCTCATTCTATTGGATGAGTGTAATTCTACAAAAAATTACCTTAGAAATAAAATATTACCCTTTAGGTCCAATTGGATTAGATTAGGACATTTATTATTTTTTTATTTATTGAAGAGTTAAAATAGTTAAAATCAAAGTTTAATAACTAAAACATTTTTAATATAGGGTTATATATAAGATAAATTATATTATAAATTTTAATTAAGAAGATAAAATTATTTCATACATAATGGTAGTTTATTTATAATTTTAATACTTCAAAAAATTTAATTTATGTTTGATACAATGATGATGATGTAATTACCTTATTAATGAAATGTTAACATAATCGTTATTATAAATAAAACAATAAATGTAATATGATAAATTCAATGAATTTAACTAATTTTATAGTTTAATATAACATATTAGGGTTGGTTAGACGAATTTTTTCGATGTAATAATGCTTTTATGAATTTAGAAAAAACAAAATACCAAATAGTGTCAAAATTGACATAAAACTGTTTTTAAAAAGAAATATTAAATTATTAATTGATATTCTGTTCCTAAAAATCTATGGATCGGCCAAAAGACTTATATAATAATATATATGACATTAATGAACCAATTGGGGTTCTATTGATATTTTATAGTATGTTTATTAACTATATAGTTGATGAATACAGGAAGACACTGTAAAAGTTAAATTATTTAACATAGAGTTATATCTAAATGATATGGTTAAAATGGAATCGAAATCATGTATAAAACATATTGGTTGAGCATATATTGACCCATACTTACCCTAGACTCGAAATAAGGAACATTGGAGCCATTATAAACCGAATGTAAATTTATTATAAAATAATATTTTTTGTTTTTTCTATAGTGCCCCTCACCCCTCTTATAAAAGGGAAGTCATCATTCTCTCTAATTCACACCTCCAAAGCCATTTGGATCGGCCAAAACCAGCCTAAATACCCTCTTAACAGTCTTTATTTAATACCAGAGGCCTTATATTAGTCATGAAGCCATCTTATTGATCTCTTTTGATCAAATAAAAAGAAAGAACCCGAGGAAGAGTTAAATATCTCACCACCTATTTCATGATCCATTATTCGTCCACATCCTCCTTCTTTGTTGTTTCCATTATAAAATAATAAATCCAGTATCTTCTATATACTGTGATGTTATTATAAAATTTACAACCATATTAGTTATTTTATACATCCTATGAATGAAATAGTCAACACATGTGCGTATGTACGGCTTACCGTCTCCACGTCGTGGTGTAGTTTTTTATTCAAACATTTCATCATATGGATGGGTAGGATAATGAGTAAAAATGATATAAATAATTAATGTAACATTATTATGATTCTGTATATATGATATACCATTCAATTATATACGATTTTAATATAAAAAGAATGATACCATCGCTCGTGTGTACCTAAGGCCTACCGTCTCCATGATGTGATGTGACTCGTTCTACATGATAATCATTGAATAATTATTATATAAATTAATTTAATGTATAATTATGATATATATTACAATATTAACATTCTATAAATGAGTTATCTGTAACCATAAAATAGGAATAAGAATTTATTTGACAAAACAAACATAAGAACATAATGCAATGAACACCCGAATAACAAGTAGAAATGAAATATTACTAATAAGAAGATAAGAATATGACCATATATGATATCATAACAATTAATATGATTCTGTAATAAGTCTATGACATTATTTAAATAATTATATAGGTGTTTCAGATACATACGAAGTATATTGTACCTAAGGTAAGGGAAAATCTAACAATCTCATTTTTATCTGAGACTGTATATAGAGCAGAATTTACTATGGAATATTTATCGTCCACAACCTTCTTTCATAAATATGTAATATTATTTATATCCTCCTAAAATTTTTAAAATCCAATTTTACCTATTGGTGAATTTTTAGTAAATGATATGAAAGTAATCTTCTGTCGTTATTAATATGAGATAATTTTTGACTTTTCTGGCCAATGTACGAGAAGAATGTTTTTTAACATATATGACATGAATGGATTTTTCTGATTTCATAGAAAATTATTTCCATGAATCCTAATTTACATGTTATAAAGTTTATTTTTAATTAACTTCTTTTAAATTCTATGACATGTTAGGAAGGTAAAAATGTTTTTGAAGTAGAAAGGATATTTTCCTCAAGAATGAAGTTCAAGTGTTTTATCAAATTTATTTTCCTTCTAAGATAATATAGGGTTCTATTTATATCCAGATTTTTACATTGACTTGATTATGTTATGATATAATTATTTATATGATGTCCTTTAATATTACATGGTTTATGTTATGACGACCTGATGTTTAAAATCCCATTTTTATTACATGGGTTTTGATGTGATTTATGATTTATGGTTTTGTGGCACACAGATGAATGGTTTCTTTATGAGATGGGTGGGACCTATATCTCCCACCAATTCATTGGGTAATGATTTATATATCATGAGATAGACATGGTAGGAATGACAGGTTAATCTGGTTCAGTGATACATGCCATGAACGAGGAGTGAAATCAGTTCAGAAATGGACTTTTTCCACTAAGATAGTCTTGGCAATGATTATTGACTAACATGAAATGATTTTATATGATTATGTGTGTATGCCACAATGTTTCATGTTTTCTGTTATGATTATTGGGATCACATTTCACTACTATGATTTATCCCATGTTATGATATTATGATCTCTATAGTATGTTATGATTTTATAAATGTTATGTTCTTATGAATATGATATGATTGATATTTTCATTTTTTACCCTTACTAAGCATTTGAGCTCACCCTTTTGTATGTTTTCATTTCCCCAGGTCATAAAAAAGGTATAAATTATGATATTCCAAAAGAGACTCTAGATAAGATAAAAAAAATGAGAGATAATGTAGATGCTTTATGAACCAGTTGTTCATGTTTCCCAGTTTCTAAAGACACTATACCTAGACAGTCCTATCATGGTTATGTTGTATGATTTAATAAGTATTAATTAATTCTGAAGTAATAAAAATGTGTGTAATTTATGGGTCATTATAGTCGGTATCAGAGGAAAGGTATAGTCAACCTTTGAAACTAGGATGTGAAATCCTTAGTAAGAACACTTAGGATATGTCTAAACATAGAACTCAATATTATTGTTTTAGAAATAGCAATTAATAACCTATGATAAGACCTAATGTGTGAATTATTATTCGTGATTATGTGGTTTTCCTACTATGATTAGTGTTTATCACACTATTCAAATTGGTTTTAGTCAATGGCTGGAACCCGAATGAACCATGTTAATACTGAATGCGAAGGTCAATGAAATTATTGTCCCCTAGAGCAACCTGACATTAAGGGAGATGGAATGAAAAATCTTGTAGCCATGCTCACACAACATTCTCAAGATGTGAATTATGCAGGACTTCTAAATGAGCAAATGAAGGAACAACATTCTGTTGAATCCTTAATGAGGCAGTGTCCACCCTCATTCAGCAGGTCTAATGATCTATTAGTGGCTGAACAATGGATCAGTACCACTAAAAAGATATTTTCAGTTCTTCAATTTTCTGAACATGATAAATTCTTCTTAGCAGTATATCGTTTTGAAGGTGAAGCTGATCAATGGTGGAATCTTCTCAAGAATATGAGGGAAAGAGACGAAATTGAGTCCATGGAATGTGATGATTTGAAAAAAATATTTTTCAATAAGTACATCCCTCGTATTCTTCAAAAAAAATATGGAGAAGTATTTTCTTGAACTAAATCAAAGAGATGATGAATCTATTGGTACCTACGAAGCATATTTTACAAGACACACAAGGTATGCTTCTATAATAATTATGCAGCCTTTGAGTAAGATCGATCAATTCATCGGTGGCATAAAATCATGTCTTTGATGGGTGTTAGCCATAAGGAACTTAAATATCTACAAGGAAATTGTTTGATGTGCTCTTAAGGATGAGATAGGGATTGGGGTAACCCACTAGTCATATGGGTTTGATAAGAAGAGGAAAATGGAATTTAATGGGAAATCTAGAGACCGCACATAAAAGTAGATGAGTGTTCCGTTATTCACAATGTGTGGAAATTATCATGGAGGAAATTGTCTTAGAGGGACAAGTAAATGTTTCAAATGTAGAAAATAAAGAAATTGGGCATTTGAATGCAGCAATTATGTGAAAAAGTTGTCTAGTGATGCGAAAAAAGAAAAGGATACACATAATGCACCTCCTACACTTGAATGTTACATGTGAAAGGAAATGAGGCATTATGGTAATCAATTCCGGAATCCAAGGTTTGTTTATGATGATAGATGTCAACAAACTCGTAAGGACAAAGACATAGGAAAGTCACATGCAATTTCAATTGGCGATGTGGAGTACGATAACGAAGTGGTGAAAGGTACACCTACCATCCACACTACTGTATAAAATGTTTTATTTGATTCTGGATCCAACCACTCTTTTATTTTTAATGAATTTTCCAAGGTTATCACTGTACTAAATATACAATCAGTTGTTGAGTTAGCTTTGACAACTCTTAATGGTACAATGGTTACATGAAAAGAATTTAATTCTTCTATAGTTGATATTTGTGGGAAAGTGCTTTCTTCAAATCTTGTGATCCTTCCTATAGTGGAATTTGATGTGATTCTTGGAATGGATTGGCTTTCCTTATATGGAGATCATATTGATTGATAATTAATGGAAGTCACATTTTATATTCCCAATCAATTTATGATCATCTATCGATGCAAGGATCAAAATAACATTCCAGTGGAAGTTTCGTCCATCTTATGTGTCTTCATTCCAATAAATGAAGGATATTTATCTCAAATGGTTCTAGATAAACTCAGGATGAAGAATATTCCCATTATAAGGGAGTTTTATGATGTCATTCCATAGGAATTCCTAGGACTTCCACTAATTCATGAATTTGAGTTTTCAATAGAACTCATACCGGGTGCTATGCCCATTTCAAAGACACCATATAGAATGGACCTAATTGAGTTGCAGGAATTGATGAAGAAACTACTAGAGAATCTTGATAAGAGATTCATACGCCCTAGTGCATCACAAAGGGGAGCACATGTTCTGTTTGTTAAGAAGAAATATGGATCTATGAGACTCTACATTGATTATCAAGAACGTAACAAGATCACTATCAAGAAAAAATATCATCTCCCACACATTGATAACATATTTGACCAACTACACAGAGCTCAATAATTTTCGAAGATTGATCATTTTTTAGGGTATCATCAATTAATGGTCAAAAGTGAGGATATATCAAAGATGGCTTTCCATACAAGGTATGGACCCTATGAATTTATAGTGCTTCCATTTGGTCTTACTAATGACCATGATTTCTTCATGGATCTATTTAATAGATTCTTTAGAGACTATATTGATCTGTTTTTGGTAGTCATTATAGACGATATTCTCTTTTATTGAAAGAGAAATAAAGATCATGAAGATCACCTGATATTTGTATTAACAGCCCTAAAAAGGAGACTCTTTATTCCAAACATACCATGTGTGAATTTTGGAATTAAAAGGATTCATTTTTGGGTCACATAATCTTAAATGATTGGATATCTATGGATCCAGTAATAATAGAGGAAATCAAAAGAAGGTTGACACCAACAACAGTAACTAATAACTGATGATTTCTTGGTTTGGATATATATTATCAACGTTTTGTGAAATATTTTTCATGATTTTCTATTCCACTAACCAGGTAGACTTGAAAATTATTTATTCTTTTTTAGATAGAGGAGCGTGGAGAGAATTTCAAGGAGTTAAAAAGAAGTTTATCCAGTGCACTTATGCTCACACTTCCTTGTAGTGGAGAAAGGTTTTTGATCTACAGTGATGCATCCGAGAAGTGATTGGGGTGTGTTCTCATGAAGAATGATATGGTGATATTATATGCCTCACGACAGTTTAAAATCGATCATAAAAATTACCCAACTCATTATTTGGAATTACCAGTTGTAATCTTTGCATTAAAGATTTGGAGGCATTATCTTAATGGTGAACGGTGTGATATTTATAATGATCATAAATGATTAAAGTATATTTTCACACTAAATGAGCTAAATATGGGACACGTAAGATGGTTGGAGTAGATTAAGGATTATGACTGCTCAATTTATTACCACCCTGGGAAAGAGAACAAGGTTGCAAACACATTAGTTCAATAATACCATGCTAGATTATCCATGATGGGGACCACAAGAGATCCAATATTTATGGAATAACAAAGGATGGATCATGGAATCATAATGGAAGGGGAATATCTTATCTTTCTCAAATGAATGTTCAACCATCTATTAATGTGAAGATTAAAGAGGCATAGAAAGAATATGTAGAGTTACAAAAAAGATGTGAAATGTTTCGGAAATCCACATTGATTGTGATGAGATAATAAGGTTCAGGAATCGGGTTTGTGTTCCGCCCATCCCAGAATTAATGAATGAAATATTGCTTGAAGTTCATAGTTCATCATTCTCTATTCACCCTGGACCCACGAATTTTTATAGAAAAGGGATGGAGTACTTCTTGTAAGATGGAATGAAAATATATTTTGCTGAATATATCTCGATGGTTGGTTTGTAGAAAGTTAAAGTTGAGAGACAAAAGTCTAAGGGGGATATTACAACCATTACCCATACCAGAATGGAAATGGGAAAACATCACTATAGAATTTGTCAACAGACTTCCTAAAACATCCAAAGGCAATAATTCTATCTAGGTTATAGTTGATCATCTTACAAAGTCGGCACACTTCATTGGTATTAGAGATGATTTCTCTCTTGATCATCTTTCAAGGATATATGTGAAGGAAGTGGTGATATTGCATGGTGTACTACTTTCCATTATATCTGATCGGGATCCGGGGATTACATCGAAGATTAGAAAAGTCTTTAGAATACTCTAATTTCAAATTTGAGATTCAACAGTTCTTATCATCCTCATACCGACTATCAGTATTAGAGGATAATTCCAACTCTACAAGACATGTTCAGTGCTTGCTCTATGGATTTTATTGGAGGTTGGGATCAACACCAAACTTTGGTGGAATATTCTTATAATAAAAACGTTCACTCCATTATTCATATGGATCCTTATGATGTTTTCTATGGAATGAAATACATAACTTTGACTTTCTGGGATGAAGTTGGGTAATGAAAGCTATTAAGACCTGATCATGTTGATGAGATGGCATAAAAGGTATGATCTATTCAACAACACATATGAGTAGCTCAGAGTTGACAAAAAATTTATCCTGACAACCGTAGAAAATACCTAGAGATTGAAGTAGGTGATAATGTGTTCATACAAATATCTCCTTGGAAGAGAGTAATGATATTTGGAAAAAAGTTAAAGCTGATTCTTAGGTATATTGGTCCTTTTGAGCTACTGGATCATGTTGGGAAGGTCGCTTACCGATTGACATTTCCAAAGAATCACTCTCAAGTTCATGAGGTGTTCCATGTATCTCTCCTGAGAAAGTACATACCTGATCCTTCACATGTACTACCCTCAAAAGGTGTACCACTAGAGGAAGATCGTTTTTATGAAGAAAAAACAATTGGGATTCTGGATCATAGCGAAAAAGTTCTACGAAACAAGACCACTAACTTGGTTAATGTTTTATATAGTAACCACCATTTATAAGAAGCTACATGGAAACTTGAGGATATGATGAGGGAGAGGTATCCTCATCTGTTTTGTTACGAAGTGATCAATTTCGAGGGAAAAATTCTTTTTATAGGGGGTAAAATGTAACACCCTGAGGTTTTATGAGAAATATTTTGTTTTTATGTATTATGTCATACGCAACACCAATAGCATCCTTCAATTCACACAAAACTATCTTGGCTTGCGTTGCATGCAAGAGCAACCTTCCTCAATAGTTTTATTTATTGGAAATATCGAGCTTCACTAAACAACGATATGTTATTAAAATATTTTATAAATTAGCCGTTATGAATAGTAATACCCACTATTTGAAATTTTGAAACATTTATCATTTAAAATGGACTTCATTTTTGGATTTGGAATATCAATATTAGCTTAGGGTGAATTTTTTATATTTTCTGAGAACTTTCAATTTTTGATGAATAGTGAAAAAACAGTGAGTTATAGTTTAAAACCGAATTTTTATTTAAATAAATATTTATTTTATTTACATTTATTTTAGTAAAAAATAGATACATAATAACTATATATGTTCAATGTAATTTATTGCAGTCATTTTATAATAATTTTAGAAATATAATAATATTATTGAACTTTTCACGACCTTTTACCCACCTCGTAGGAGAATTTGAAAATTTCTATAAAACAAAATTCTACCACTTCTGTGAATGGAATTTCAAAAATAATAGAGACACAGTTAATATCAAGGAGTAAAATTTGGATCAATAAGATAAAAATATTTTTTGGTGAATATTAACTTTTTTACTTTTATTTACCATAGTTAAAAGTAAATATGGTAATTAAGGGTAAAAATGATATTATTATTACCCTAACACATGTCCTAATTTTATTGGATAAATTTTAGATGACCAGAAGCAACCTTAGGAATAAAATATTACTTTTAGGTCTACTTGGATTAGATTAGGACATTTATTATTATTTTATTTAAAGAAGTGTTAAAATATTTATAATCAGTGTTTAATAACTAAAACATTTTTAATATAGGGTCATACATAAGATAAATTCTACTATAATAATTTATTAGAAAGATAAAAATATTTAATACATAGTAGTATTTAATTTATTATTTTTAGACATTAAATATTCTAATTTATTTATGACACAATTATGATGAAGTAATTACCTTATTAATAAAATATTAACATAATTGATATTATAAATAACCAAATAATAGTATTTTGAGACTTTTTATGAATTAATCTAATTTTATAGGTTAATATTACATATTATAGTTGGTTAAATTAATTTTTTTAATAAATAATTTTGTTATGAATTTATAAAAAACAATATACCAAATATTGTCAAAATTGACATAAAAGTGTTTTTAAAATTAATATTAATTTATCAATTGATATACTATTACTATAAATCAATGGATCGCCCAAAATACTTATATAATAATATATATGACATTAATTAACAAATAAAGGTTTTATTTTTATTTTACCGTATGTTTATTAACCATATAGTGTTAGAATACAAGAAGAAATGGTAAAAGTTAAATTATTTAACATAGAGTTAAATCTAAATGATAAGGTTAAAGTGGTAACCTATACTTTTATAAAACCTATTGTTTGAGAGTATTTATACACATCCCCACCCTATCCTAGAAATAAGTCACTTTGGGGACAACATAAACCGAATATGAATTTATTATAAAATAATATTTAATGTATTTACTACAGTTCCCCTCACCCCTCTTATGATAGGGCACTCACCCTTATCTCTAATTGACACATCCAATGCAATTTGGCTCAGCCAAAACAAGCCCAAATAACCTATTAACTTTCCTACCTTCATCCTAGATCCCTTCCTCTAGTATTAAAGTCATCATAAGGATCCCTTTTGGTCAAATAAAAAGGAAGAACCCCAGGAAGAGGTGAATATCTCACGGCCTATTTCAAGATCCTTTATTCTTCTACTTCCTCCATCTTTTTTGTTTCCATTCTAAAATAATAACTCCAATATTGTCTATATTCTATGATATTATTATAAATATTACATCCATATTAGTTATTTTATCCATCCTATGAATGTAAAAATCACCACTCGTGCGTACGTACGGCTTACCGTCTCCACGTCATGGGGTAGTTTGTTATTCAAACATTTCATAATTTGGATGGGTATGATAATGATTATAAATGATATAAATAATAAATAAAAATTTATTAATATTTTCTATATATGATATACCATACAATTATATACAATTTTAATATCAATAGAATGATATCATCGCTCGTGTGTACGTACAGACTACCATCTCCATAATGTGGTGAGACTAGTTCTACATGATCATCAGTGAATAATGATAATATAAATTCATTTAATGAATAAATATTATATATATTACACTAATAACGTTCTTAAAATGAGATATCTATAACATAAAAATATTAATAATAATTTATTTAACAAAACATGCATAAGAACATAAATCAATGAACATCCAAATAACAAGTAGCAATGAAATATTACTAATAAAAAGATAAGAATATGACCATATATTATATCATAACAATGAATATGATTCTATAATAAGTCAATGAAAATATTTTAATCATTATAAAGGATTTTTTGATACGTACGGAGCATATCAGACCTAAGGTAATGGAAATTCTCACAATCTATTTTTTATTTGAGATTGTTTGTACATAAAAATTTTCTAGGGCACATTTATCGTCCACATCCATGTTTCCTCAATATGTAATATTATTTATATCCTACTAAAATTGTGAAAATCAAATTTTAACTATTGGTGAAATTTTTGTAAAATATATTGAAGGATTATTTTGTAGTTTTCAATACGATATACTTTTTTGACTTTTTCGGCCAACATACGAGACGAATGTTTTTTTAACATATACGACATGAATGGATTTTTTTTGATTTTGTAGAAAATTATTTCCATGAAGCCTCCTTTACATGTTTTCAAGATTATTTTTAAATAACTTCATTAAATTTTTATGACATGTTAATAAAGGAAAAATGATTTTGAAGTAGATAGGATATTTTCCTCAAGAATGGAGTTCAACTGTTTTATCAAAATTATTTTCCATCTAAGATAATATAGGGTTCAGTTTCTATCCATATTTTTACATTGATTTGATTATGTTATGATGGAATAATTTTTTTGATGTCCTTTTATCTTATATGGTTTATGTTAAGATGGAATGATGTATAAGAATTCCATTTTTATTACATGGGTTATGTTGTTATATATGATTTATGATTATGTGGCACACATAAGAGTGGTTTCATTATGAGATCGGTGGGACAAATATCTCCCTCCAATGCATTGGTTAAATATTTATATATCATGATATATACATGGCTGGAATGGCACATTAATCTGGTTCAGAGATACATGACTTGAACGAGGAGTGAACTCAGCTCAGAAATGGACCTTCCCCACTATGAGAGTCTTGGAAATGAGTCTTGACTAATACGAAATGATTTTCTACGATTATGTGTGTATGACACAAAGTTTCATGTTTAATTTAATGATTATTGGGATTGCATTTCACTACTATGATTCATACCATGTTATTATATTATGATCTCTATTCTAGGTTAATATTTTTAATAAGTTATATTCTTATGAATATTATATTATTGATATTTCCTTTTTTTACCCTTACTGATCATTTGAGCTCACCCTTTTGTATGATTTCTTTTCCCCCGGTCAAGAATAAGGGTATTAAGAAGGATATTCCAAAAGGGACTCTAGATATGATGAAATAAATGGGAGACAATGTAGATGCGTTATGAACCAGTTGTTAATGTTTCCCAGTTTCTAAATACACTATACATATACGGTCGTATCATGGTTTTGTTATAAGTTGTAATAAGTATGCTTCAATTTTTATGTAATAACAATTTATGTAATTTATGGATCATTATATTGTAAACCCATGGAAAAATAGATATTTAAAATATATAAATTTTAAATCTGTTAGATAATTAGAATATTCTTTTAAGGGTAAATATATATTCTATCCATAGAGATGATGATGTAGCGAAGAAAAACATAAATGATTTAAAATTAAAAATTTATACAGTTCCCATTCAATCTATATATTTTGAGTCTCTATAATTGTTTTCAAATGACTATGATGTAATTCATAGATAATATAGAATAACAACATACCATCAATTAATACCACCAAAAATTTATCAAGATACTATTTGAGAACACATAATCACACACAAGTGTTTGACTAGTTAATTATTCATGAAAAACACTTATGGATTTTGGTACCATAGGTACATCATTTTCTCCCATGTATCTTCCAAATATCATGATTATAAATTTTCTTTATCTGCACCTATATATTCATTAATCAATGATTCAAGGGAGTACATGAACATGATTTGTATGAGGAGTTTTTTCCTTTAAATAAAACTTATTCTACATCACAATTGTGAATCATAATATAATTGTCATGGAAAAAAATTTACATGATAATTTAAAATATATTATATAAGAAGTGAAATTTAAAATTCAACCATATATATGATTAGAAATCTTTCAAATTAGGTATTCCCATGTATGATAATTAGATATTACTCATGTATCGTTACTTCAATAATAATCACACTTGGTGTCACAATTGATAACATATTTACTATTGTGATAGGAAAATATTTATTACTTTTTGAAATCATGAGTGATATAATGTGTTTGATGATCCAAAATCAAATAAAACATCTGAAAAATTTGAGGGTCAATGTATAGATCACCAAATCAATAGAATCATCAACATCATTTGTGGTAATTAAAAATCATGGCCTTACTCCATTGGCAATTTATGATGTTAAATCACTTGAAATATGTCAAATTTTTTTACATATTTTTTCCTCTTAGAATAATTATGGAATTCAAAACCAATATAATCTTACATTACCTCTAATTAGTGAAATTTATAGCAAAATTCTTTACACATATAAAAAATTATAATTACCACCCAACAATTCCCCTAGTTTTTCAACCCACAATTATCACATGATTGAAATCACGTACATCCATTCATCAAATTTTTTGATGTTTTATTTCCATAATAATAATCTATCCACTTTTTTCCATAATTTTTATTTAATACATAGATTATTGTGAACTCTATTATTATATTGTTGGAATAAGAGACTATATCATTATATGAAGTATATAAGTGACCAACACCCTTACATATCATGGAATTATATCATAAATAATATTTTCAATATTTTTTTCTAATCAATTTACATAGTCTAAAATATGTTTATATAACCATATAATGTTAATATTTTATTTTGAAAAAAATTTCTTCCACCTCCTATTTCAAATTTAGAAATTATTATTCAATTTTTACAATGTTATTAGAGTGAATGATTATTTCGTAGAATTCATACTTTACCATTTCTAATTCCATGAACATGATCTCTTATTTATCTTTATTATTTTTAATTTTTAATCTCCTTTGTTCTTTATCTCACATAAAATGGTAACCATTAATGATGATCATTGCCACTTTAATTCTTCTTAACATGTGTTTGATCTCCTATTGGGACATGATCAATTATTTTTCATCCAATTGATAAGTATTTCAATTTATTGTTGGATATTGTTTTCATTTTTAACCATAGAATATACATATACTATATATTAAATTATCAAGTCCCTTCGATATAGTGAGTATTATTTGAAGTTACCTTGTTTAACTTCCCCAATATGCATATGGACAAATTTTCATGAAAACCAACATTAAATTTTTAGAGTGTATATCCCTACATGTACTCTAGGTGTCGATATGATTCTCATTTCTCTAATAAGTCTAAATATTTATAAAATTTTATAGACATAATTATCTTAAGATATTTATTTGTTGTTTCATATAGTTTTTTCTATAAATATATATTATTTTTATAGAACATTTTCTATTTAATATTTCTTATCTAAAATTTTTCCATAAGGATCCCACTAAACGTTTTATAATACCATATGTAACAACAAATACTTTAGAAAAATAGAAAATATAATTATATTACATTAGTGTTACAAAATAATATATTGTATGCATTATAATACAAAATTTTATACTACCATCAATTGATTCATACATAAATTAAATTTCAAAATTTAATATACAACCTAGACCTATTGTGGGATCATATTTATCCTTTGTATAATATCACTCAAAAATAAAAATTTTCATAGAATATATTTCCTATTTTAAATTTAAAAAAATGGTGAGATTATATCAACACTAATTAGTAATATATAGTTGAGTATTACATTACATAAACATGGTATAAGTGATATGGAAATAATAAAAATTAATATATTACCACATAAACCCTAGAGAATTTAATATTCTCCATTAAAACGAAAACAATGTTTAAATTATTCATTGATATCAAAATGATGGAATGTATTATATTAGAAATAAAAACGTGTAGTCAAGGTTATGGTTGAAAAAATATATCCAATTTTGCGAATATAAATACCATCAAATAATGAATATTTTTCCGTGTTTTTTGTTGATTAATTGAAGGTATAATTAATTTTGATCCCCACCCATCACCTGATTATGTTCAATGCATTCACTAAAATAGTCTTCAAGACCCCTTATACAATTTATTAAGGCTAATATTTTTATAAAAATATATATAATAATATAATTTGGAATATAGAAATAATATAATTTCTTTTAAATAAAATAATCTCTATGTATTTTAGAACATCCCTAAATAAACAATAATGCTATATAAAATCAATAATGAAATATGTGGTGCCATTATCAAATAAATATTATTGTAAAGGTATCTCTAAATTGTTGTGTAATCCATGGAAAATAATAATTTGGTTCAATGGTATTCCAATATTGAAAATATGGAAATGGAAGATAAAATACTTCATCATGGTTCAATTAGATTATATTAATATTTATAAAATTATCCCCCAAGACTGTCTCGCCAATTTCTCACTCATTGGATAACTCATTGTGAATATAGGTGATTATTGGCTAAATTATAAATCAAAAATTTTCAGGTTAACTAAACCTATGTTCATCAACCCCACATGTGCATCCACATTTTCGTATCTTGATAGGGATTCAATTTCTATGAAGGTGTAGTCAGATTTACATTACCAACACATATTATAGTTATTCCATCATGGAAAATGTAACACTTGAATAATAAAATAATAATTGTGGGATAAAAGTATGTACATTAAAATCCATTAAATATCAACATTAATATGTTTTTTTATTTGGAGTTGTATTTAATAGTGAATATGAAATAGAGGTTATTAAATCATGATCCCCTGAGAATGAAAATTGAGAAGCAAAAACCCCACTAATGGATTCATTGGGAATTAAATCATAACATATTCGTTGATGGGTTTTTGACATGATCTCAAAATACCATGAATAAATTAATATCTTCATATAACCTATAAAATAATCAGTATATTAACTATATAAATTAAATGAGGTGCATAATACATAATACATATCAATGGGGGTAATTTTATATGGAAACCTATTTCGTCTTATCATGACTTCAACAGACGTGAATTAACAACCCTTATCACAAACACACACAGAGAGATATATTAATTAGTTATTTAAATACCAAATAAAATTGATTTTTTATTTAAATTCTTCATATATAGTCATTCTCCACATGATTTGTTCTGATATTTCAAATCAGGTATAGTAGTTTTTAATGTTTAATATAGTTTCCAAATATTGGTGTTCATATCAATTTGTCATCAAATGACCCTTACTAACGTGTCATTAAATTTACAACTATATATGATATATAATAATTTATGAGTATACAAATTCATTCCATTGAAGGCCCGATGACCATAAATTTTTATTTATTCATGATTAATTTCCCTTTCTTGTTGAGGGGGACCCTAATATGACATGATACCTAGTGGAACTAGGGCATTTACATGACCTGTAGGCCCAGCATAACAAGGACCAATATATGACTGGAAGGTACAAAGAGTTTTCTACCTTATAGATACACATAACTAGAGACTTCTTCATTGAAGATTCCTCATCTCCCCACAACACATGGTTGATGGAATATAATTTCCAAATGTAGGGTTTCACGGTGCTCGATACCGATTGTTGTTTTCACACCGTCTAATTCTTCATATCCAATTTTCTCTTCTAGTGGCTACTAATTATTATGATTCTGATTATTATTTCTCCACTACTGGATTCTTATCAATTTATATATGACCAAAATTCACTTGTGTCTCTAAATCAAACCATTCCAAGATGATAGTCCCTATTTCCTAAAGGCCTTTCTTATCCAAAAGGCCCTTTGGCATGAAGGCCCAAATTGGGTGAATAGTTCATTACCAATAGTTAATTCTATAGTGACTATTAAAATACTTCTCTAGTAACTCAATAAATCCCCCATTTCTTATATATGATTGAGGGTATATTGGATTCCAAATAAGAGCCTTTAACACTAAGTTATTGGCTTAATGACGTATGTTTCAAAATCCATTCATGAGTGTTTTACAACTTATCAGTAATGATAAAGTGATCACATTTTATTTATTTTTGAGGTAAAGAGGGTGATTCCATAATTAAAGAACTAGAAATTGATATAATATATACATTTCCAAAAAAAATATTTATAAATTGATATCATATCATAACCATAAATATGTATTCATAGGCATCCATGATATAAATGCATTGTTTTATTCAAGTAGGTAGTTAATCCAATCCAATCATGAGTATACCATTAATACATGGTTGATTATGTGGTGATTTTGTAGTATAACCATTATAAATTCTGAACAAAAATATTACATAGTTTTCAGGGAGATATATTATAAATTGATGAAATTAGAGGAAGATATATTGGAAATTAATGTCTTACATGCAATGAGTAATATATTATCTTATTAGATAACTACATTTTAATTGTTAAATTAAATTTAATCATTTATTGATAATAAGAATAATAGGGTGTCTATTTTTCTATAATTTAACATTGGACGTATAAAAAATATATATATTCTTTAATTCTGTCCATATATTTTAACAAATTATGATTTTTAAATATTTTGTTTCAAAAAAAATGTTCTATAGATTTCATTAAATGTAATCATTACTCTATAAAAGATGTTAAATAGTAAATCAGTATAATATTTCTATTTAATTGTAGGGTATGAATAGAAATTACAATAACACGAATAATATGATATTTTAATAAATTCATAAAAATTAAGTACCCTATAAAATGAAATATAATTTTATTATTCAAAAAAATCAAATAAAATTAATATAATTCATATTATGCATATATAAATTATAAATAATTTAAAAAATAAAATATTTAATTTTAGAAAAAATAATAATTATTGAAATCCACATGGTATTATATACATAAGATGAATTTATTGGATTCTAATATGAAATTTATTTTCCAGCCCATAGTTTAAAATAATTATTTTGCTAAAAAAATTTATTTATTATCACATTAATATCTCATTACATAATAATCATAATTATACAAGTATTTTGTATAATATTGTTTTGACAAAAAAACATATTTTTCAAAATATTTTTATTAGAATAGTAGGTTTTATATTAATATATTAAATTAATAAATATTAATTAATGATTTCAATGAAATATATAGATTATATACTAAATAATATATTTAAATATTTATTCTATTATTTGTATGTGGAACTGGATTTATATATGTTATGTTTGATTTTAATGATTAGTTTTTTAATATCAAAATTACAAATGGGTATTATGATTAATGAGAGTTAAATTAGACAACATAAATAAATTTCATCTATAAATATTTATTCCATATTTATAATCATCAAAATTATTATATGTAATTTTGTTACTGTATCCTTATAATATATTATAAATTGTACTATTTTGTAAGCATGGTTATGGATAAAACGAGTCTACCACAAGGGTGTTAAATCAATACATAAATGTAGTATATCCACCGACACTAATATAATTATTATTGGTTAAAAATATTTTGATTGTATCGTATTATTCATTCTTTTTCAGTCCATTTGAGTAACTTTTCAATTAAAGTTATATTTCATAATTTAAATATTTTATGATAATCATTATTAATCTATCCCCTCACTTTTACTATGACACATCTTTACCTCTATTATTCATACCATTTGATCCCTTTTTTTAGAAAAATAAAAATCTCAAATACACAAGATTCATTCCATTCATCCCAGAACATATGTTCATCTCCTATGAAAAATCCTCCAAAGAATATGAAATAACCCACTTGAGGAATAAAAGAAGATGTATTGATAATAACTAAGCTCTATAAATATTAGTTATTTTTAAACAAAGTAAAAATATATTGTGTCTATTAAAAAATGATTACTCAACGATGAAAAATATACTATGTTTATTTTTTTACTTTTTCACATCCTCATAGAAATTCTTCTCTATCAAATAGAACATGAAAAAATATCTCAGGAATTTGGTTGGGAATCTAGTTCCATGCAAAGAAACGAATCAATTTCAAAATTCATCAGACATTGTCAGTTATTTATTAGAGATTTAATACTTATGTATGATATTTAAATTTTAATATGTAATATATAAAGTATTATTAATATTATTCTTTGTTTAAACACATATATCAACAAATGTATATTTTACTCATAAGGGAATATGTACTACCATCTACACATAAGGATGTATTTTTCCATAAAATTTTTTGATTTAGTATTATAAATACATATATATTGAATATATTTGATATTTATATTTTTAATAAAATTCTAGATTCAAAGAAACCATGACCAATTTCCAAGGACCAAAATATCCAAACCAAAATGTAAATGAAAAATGAAGTTGTTAACACCATAAAAGAAGATTGAAATGAATTATTGTTAATTAATTTTTTATAATTTTTTAAATGAAAACCATGTATGGTATTATATGTATTATTAGTTTTCATATATATAATCATAGTATATATCGACATATTATAATGATGGTTATATCCCTTAAAAATCACGATGAACTTCGGAAAAGTGTTTCATCCAAATTTACCTTCATTGAGACATGTTTTAATGTTATAGACCAATTTTTAATATCAAAGGAGTATATACTACCAAATAACATATTTTTTCTTACACCATGACTTATTTCAAGGTCTTTATAGATCTACATGGGTTTCATTCCATCAATAAAATTCAATTAAAAAATTACTACTGTCATAATTTTGTGTTTAACTCTACATGTTCATGTTGAAGAAGTTTGATGTTGAGTACATATTTTTTTATATAAGGTTTATATGATGATGAATGTAAAGTATCTATCCATTATTCCAAATAACCATTGAATTTTCAATTAAAATTTCTTATTATTTATTTTGATGGTGATATTATTAGTATTTTATAATAGATAAAATGGTTTACAATTTCTTATTGTATTCATTAAAACATATGTAATGTAAAAAAATCATCTTCTTTTATAAGGTGTATATAACACCCATAAGGAATGTTTTAACATTAATATTAATATTTTCATGATAATTTTTTATTTGATTCTATTTCTCTCATCTAGGTCATAAATCAAAACATACCAATGAGGTACAAATTTTATATTTTAATCCTATTTTATAGAGGTAATAATGACTCTTAAATTTCTAATCATGAAATTATATAATATACCTCTATAAAATAATACCTATTTTTTGGGAGATTTAAATTTCTTATTTTTTATATTTTTTTGTCAATGTCTTGTTTTATGTACTCAATAGACCAAAATAATATATTTATTGACAATTGAACATGTTTTTCTATTTTATCGTGAATCATTTATTACATGTCCACTTTTTCTTTAAAAATTGTTTAATAATTTTTTCATTATTCTGTAATGATTTAATATATTAATTCAAATTATCTTTTTATATTCTATGAATTATATTATATTAATCCTACTTCAGTTTTTGGAAGATGACAGTTATCACTTTTTAATGACAATGAGAAAGTGATTTTCAATTAAAAATTCAAAAAAATAACAACGTTTTCATCTATCTGAATTATAATTTTATAATAATATTCCTTTATATGAATTTTTCATTATTTTCAAAGGAATTTTATCTTTTATATATATTTGGAATTGTATTATTTTAAATATGTTCTTTAAAAATTAAATGAGTAATTTCTTAATGGAATGTCCCAATGATATATTATTAGTATTCCCATATATAAGAAAATCCTCTGTTATTATTAGGATTTTCAGGAGACATTATTTAACGATAAAATATTTGAACATTCATTGGATTAATTTTTGTTTTTATTTTGTATTAATTGTGAAACATGATTCTATTTCACGTGTTTTAACATTATGATTATTTAATTATCATGTCATGACCCATTCTTTATGAATCCACAACTACCAAAAACATTCCTACATAGTCCATGGAGTAGAAAAAAAGTTTTGATAGGAATAAATAATATTAGAAGTCTTTTCGTAATATATATATATATATATATGAAAAATTACACAATATCATTATATATGTTCATCGAAATGATAATAACAATTTGAAATTTCAAAATATTAACCATTAAGGTAATAAAACATATTGGGTGTAAAAGTGTATGATAGTGTAAACTAATAAGAAAAATGGGAAAATAATATTTGAAGAATAATTATTCCCCACCCTATGATAACATTAAGTGTAAATGCAAATATATACCAGGTTAGAATATAAAAAATCATTCCACTGTACGTAGTCAATTGAACCTAGTATCCTTATAATTCTCATTAATCATCAATGAATTTTCCATAATCTTCATAAGAGACATCATGTGCATGAATATGCCTTATACTAGTGAGTATATAAATATGAAATAGGAATAAAGGAAATTTGAAGGGGGGTTAATAACAGATATTATAGGGGAAGACGATAGACATCTAAACCTAATTTTCGAGACTAAGGCCATCCAATAAAATTGACAAAAATATATATACATTGAATAATGATAATCCATAATGATAGAGAAAGGGGATCTCCATATTAAAACCCATATTAATAAAGAGTTCAATGTGATCCAAGGATACCTCAACAATTCTCATCTTCTTAGAATCTTCTTGATGATACATCAATATATAGACACACATTGCAACTATAACACACAATAGAGTGGCACATTATCTCTGTAGAATAACATTTCCATGGTAAAAAAAGAGGGTTCCATGAAGTATTAGATATCCCATACAATGGATACACATGATGGTGTCACATAGTATAATACTAGAGGAATAACTCCCCATATCAGTAGGATGGTTCCACAAAAGTATTCAATATAGGACACATAACTAGTCCAGATGGATGGTGTTACTATAAAATTCAATAGAGGAACCATACACAACACAATTTGATGGTTACACTATAATAGTCTAGTACCCATTTTCTCACTCCACTGGATGGTTCCATATAGATTGTAGGTAAAAGAACCATACCCTACCAATCTAGAGCGTTCCACACTCATAGTCGAACTCCAATACCCTAATTCTTTCATATGGTTACCCTTGACCGATATGTAGAGGATACATGCCTTTTCCGATCAATAGGGTACCACTATTAGAATAGATATATGAACTATACCATATACAATATAAGTTTTCTACTATATATATATTTACAGGATCCATAACCTATCATAGTAGGGAGTTATACTATAGTTTATTCCTGGCTCCTTCCTGGTCAATTCTATCATCAAGGGTCACATAAATAAACATCACACTTGTAATGTCTCATTTCATTTATCAATATCTATGTTGGAATCAACCATCACATTATATGATGGAAAAAAAATAAATATAGGCTACTCATAGGTGAATATTTGATTCCAAATTATAGAGATATGATTGGATGAAATTTCATAGAATGGAATGTAGTAGAACATAGTATGTTAGGGGACCCACAGAGAGTGTGGAATAAAAAATATACATGTCCTAGTACCTAAAGGTAAATTGATCAATGGTCATGTAACACTACATGATATTCCTCTAAAAACAATGCTCATACCATCAATCTTATATATTTTTATATAATATTTTGTGTTTCTGTGTAATATAGTATATGGCATGGCCTCCAGCATGGGGTCCTTCCTACGTGCTTCTACACAAAGCCTATCTACCGAGGGTGTGTCACATGAAATGTGACCCAATCACATAACATGTAATATGAAATAAAATTCAAAAATATAATTCCACAACTAAAGGCATACTGATGGGTTGTGTTCATCACATAACTCATAGTGTAGTTCAATTTTTAAGAAAAATAATTATCAACATAAGACAATCTTGACATTCCACATATGCATCAATAGAATCATTTGTCATAAAACAAAATAAAGGAGAACACGTCAAACCATTGTATGGGACTCTTTATTGAAAATGGATTTTTAAGAAATTGATTGAAGTTCGTACAACTCATTCATCACCCGAGTCATGCCAAATCAAGAATTATATCCCACACATGTTATGTAATCATTTAATTTTCAAAAGTATATTCAATACATCACCGATTCTCCAAAACAATATTTTAATGAATAGCCACCATGATTCTGAGGGACCAATCAGAATTTTTCCTTCCTGATAATGTTTAACCAAGACCCCATAATCCGATCAATTATGAATGAAAATAATGATTTGGAAAAATGCACAATAAAAATCATAAATATTATTTTTCCATGTGTTCTTCTATAACAAATACCAATTTGGAATCTTCTGTTGAAGAAAACTAAATAATAAATTAAATTCATTACACAATCATTTGAAATGGAATGGAATTGATTTAGATTAATGAAATAGTATGATAATAGTTTAATTGATTTGGGAAGAATTGAAAAATTAATAATTCATACCTTGAATTGGATCATTCATCAAGGTTGAATAAAATTTCAAATGATGACTATGTGTATTTATGTTCAGTACTCCACAACTCGTCGAGATTTGGAGATTCTTTATCATCTGATTTTTATTTCCATTGAGGGTTGAAAAAATAATCCTCTTAATGGTTCTAGGGGTACACTACTAGCTGCCATGATCCTCTATAACGAGGGACATTAAAAGGGTTTTAAATTGGGTAAAATAAATCAATTTATTAATGTATTGAATTTATTAACCCACTTAACATATTACCAATGGTCATTATATCGAAACAACCTACACTGATCTATTTTAGGTAATGTATAGTGAAAAAATCACATTATGGATTAAAACGTTGTATTACATTCTATTTTAGATTATATTTATAACTTATCCCATTTTCCAAATAAAATTTTGTACTCATAATTTAAAATAAATTTATATTTTTTACAATTAATTTTTTTTTTGAAATTGATCCTCAAAATTAGATGTTATATCAGCATATTTTGTTGGAATGATTTGTAGATATACTCTAAATTATTACAAGAAAAGAAAATGTCTCTAAATTTGTGATCTTATGGAACAAAAATATATTTTTTATACATGTGACTAGTGGGACAAGATCATTATATATTCCCAATGCGATAGGAAAAAATGGATATCCCTTGTAATAATAAAAAACTATAATGGGGAGAGAACCTAGAACTATTAGGGACATTGTGAAACCAGATATTCATGGCAGAGAACCTTGATTAAAGAATTTATGGAATAAGGGGTGAACCCAATAAACTATTATTCTATTTTCATTAACACTTACTACATAAATTAATATATATTTTTATGTGAAATAAAAAAAACATATTTCTTAATATTATTATATTTTTCTCATGTCCAATGATTCATTAATTATGATTTTGCTGATATATGTATTATGTATATTGATTTATAGATCATTATTATAGTTTTAATTGTTATGATATATATTGATGGGTATGATTTTATTATTTTATTATCATATTTTCATATCATTGTTCATTTTATAGTATCATATATTATTATTTATTAATAAAACATATGATTACCAATAATGATAATATAAGATCACCCATTAATATGTTATTCTTCCCCACATTATAAATAAATGTTTTATGAATGTTATTATTATGAAGGGTTTTTGATGTGTATAAATAAATAGTAAACTACATTGATATTCTAAATACCAAATATTTATATAAAAATATATCTAATGGAAGCAAAACTCTGTTATTCAGAGGCATGTAATATTTTGAAATATACTTAATATTCACCTAATATAATGTATCATTTTTTGTATTAAATTCAAGTTGTGGTATATTTGGATTCAAGGGAAGGATTTTATATCATTTGGAAACATGGATGATGGAAAATGCGTGATAATTTTTATGAAAAGATGATGCTCTAGAGAACATTTTCTATTATGGTAATGAAAGGATGTTAGTTTCTATGAACAAATACATCCCAATCTGGATGCTAATAGTGGATTTGGTATTGGAACATATGCATATAGTTATGATGACCATGAAGAGAATTTGTAATGCATAATATGACTGTAACTAGGTTGAATGTTGAATTTTCCCCTAATGTACTCATGTTTTTACACTCTTGGGGGATTTATTATGGTTTACATCCATTTTCATTAATTATGTTTTATTACGAATTTGGATATATAATTATCATTAATGACCTAGATTAAATATAATGAATCATAGGTATAAAATAAGGAATTATGGTTTACAGATCCTATAAATTATTTATCGTGATTATATTATTAACCATTCTTATTTATCACACTTAACATTAGATTTATATAAATGGTTAGAACTATGAGTAATCATTATAACACATAATGGGATTGATGATGCAACGATTTACATAATGAGAAAAGAAATGACATGATAGATAGGATGTAAAAAAATTTCATTATTCCCAATAAATTATCCCACTATATGATTAATAATAAAATCATAGATTTATAACCTAATGATTTTAAAATATCTATATGTTCGATAACATATACAACACACAACACCTACAATCCCCACAATATTATTATTTCAAATATGAGTGTTATAACCTAGCTAGTAGGTTGTATAATATTAATTATATTAATATAATTATGATATATATATTTATATATGTATGTGTCAATGTAATAACTAAAAATCATTGATAAATTTATATGATGTATTTACTCAATTCTTTTAGTAACGATATTTTATTCTCTAAAAATACGTTTTATTCAAAAATAAATATTATTCATTATTGTGGGAATATATTATAATTAGTTTATGATGATCATATAAATTTAATTCTATAAAAATAATATAAATTATTGAAAATTATTATTAAAATTATATGCATGTGAATTATTTGGATTTTTCTAAAATGAATTATTCTACACTAAATATTTAATAATGAAGTTTTTTATAAATTTTTTTCAACCATATGATAAGATCCATTTTATAATGTGTTAAAAAAAATATATATTATATTTAAAATAATATATTTATATTTTTTTTTATAATTTTTATTTGTGATTTTTCTATAAAAATTGCACTTAAAAATGCATTTTTATGAAAAATAGTATTTCATTGTGTTATTTAAATTTAATTTTAAATTAACAATTTCCATATATATTTGATAAATTTTGGATAATAGATTATAAATTTTATTTAAAGAGTTTTATATATAATAAATAAGACCATCTTATTATTCGTCAATATGAATTGCATCCTTCTTAATTTTTGTTACCATAAAAAAAGGTAAATTAATATATTAATGTTAAAAATAAAATTATAGGGATTATAAAATGACCCTAAATAATTATATAACATTATTTTCAGATAACATTGAATAAATATTAATCCATTATTCTATAATATTTTATTTAATTCCAATTTTATTGAGATTATTACCAATATAATATTTTATAGCATGAATAGTAAAACATATCACACTATAATTTTTGATAAAAAATAATATTTTAAAAATACGGTTACCTAGAGAATAAATGTATCTATAAAAGTTAATCATAAATATAAAATATTTATATTCATAATGGAAATATATTAGTATTTTTTACTAAATAAATAATGATCTTCAATGCTTACACAATATTGTCATAATAATAATTCTGTAAATGGAATTATAAAATAAATAATATTTAAAATAGTAAAAGTAAAATAATATGATATTGTCACAACCCATCCTCAGGTCCTGCATCGTGACTACCCTAAGCTCGCCTTCCATAGGCCAGTGGCTTCAGACTAGCACCAAAGGCGTAATTCCCAAAAACTAAGAAGGCATTGCCATTATAACTAGAAACAAACACAACTAGAGTACAAGCGAAAGAAAACACTAAGTGAAAATTGTATAACAAGAGTACTAAAAGTAAAGGTGCCAGAATAAAAGCCGAAATGTAAAGTAAAAATACAACTGAAAGCATGTAAAACTAAAAATCTACAATAGCTGGAAGGTGAATGCTGCTCATGGATAATCCTCCGGGGTTCCAACATGAAGGGTAGGTGCATATATCCTCCTCATTTATCCACATCCGTCCATCCCATTCGGGCACCGTCTCATCGTGAGGTCCACCTCCGGGTATCGTCCAATCTTCGTACACTCCACCTCAGTCAGTGATGTCCATCGTCTGCATCCAACACAACAAGGTGCGGGCATAACCAGTGTAGTGGTACGTATAACAATACTCAGCAGGGACCCTGAGACCCTCAAGGTCTTACAAAAATCCAAGAAGGATAAAACACAATGTATGATTTCAATGAATAACCATTAAATTTCTATATTCCCAAACATATACCTATGTTATCAAGTAACACATCTCAATCATGAGTAAAACAAAAAGCTCATTCACTCAGCTCAAACCAGGATTTTATTCATGATGTCGGAAACAAAGATGCATGAGAAATCCTCTTATGTCGGGAAAAATAGTCCTATAGGGACTCTGAGGTGCTACACACTAACCATAGACTGCTAAGGTATTCTTCCCGTCGAGTACCGTGAGTATGCCGCCTCACACAGTAGCGCTCCTCACCATGGATCTACCGCATTACATAGTACAACTCCCCCTGATAGCATACAGTGGTACTCCTTCTGTCAAGTACCACGGGTCTACCACCAAACAAAATAGTGCACCTTCTCCATTGTTCTGCCACCTCACACAGTAGTGCTCCCCACTGGTCTAGTCAAGTCACTCTGAAACGAATCAGACAAACAATCATCATGTCTGATCCAGCTACTAGATCTCTGTACTCCGTATGCTCGTCTCTGGGAGGATCATCTCCATGAGCAACTGGTTGATAATCGAAGTGTCATGAATTCCCAAAAAGATATATCTCAAAGGACCGCCATGATATAGGGGTGTCAATACAACAGACGACGCGTCAATCGGACACTCGGTATGTGAGTTATTGGCTTTTCTATTCCAGGAACCCAATTGGTTTTTAATTTAAAACCAACCCAACCATACTCCAACTACGTGCGAACCACAAGTGGATTATTCCAAAAGAACCTTCCCATCAAAAGGATACCATCTTAGTTGATGTCACGTCAATCAGACGTTCAGTCCTTATGTTATAAGCGTTTATACTTTGAGGGCCCAGTTGGTTTTAGGTTCAAAACAACCCAGTCATACCCAACATTCTCTAAAACATTGATTTTAAATTAAATAAATGACTGTCTCGATCCTAGTAATCCTACACAACTGATGGTGCATCGATCGATGGTCCATAACTCATGTTATGAGAGATTTACCGAAAATGGTCTGAAGAGGGGGGTCTGGGCCCGGTCCATCCCGACCCACCCCACCATGGGTCGGCACGAACCAGGGCCACCCGACCCGGGACTGGGTCCGGTCCGGTATGGTGCAACCCTACCCAGAGGCTGAGGCTTGACCCCCACAAGGGTGACCCGGCCCGCACACAAGCGGCCCGGCCTGCGCGCATGTTGTCCAACCCAGTGTTCGACCGCAGCAGTCTTCCTCTGGCGGTGCACTGGGGTGCCACTCTCTCCAGGTGGACGGCCTGTGTTAGCCGCCACCTCAGGTACCCAGAAATGCCACAATTTTCGGCGGGCCTCAGAGTCGTTCTAGTGGTCCGTTTTGCCTCTCGTATGTTCCTATGGTCCTCTCGGGTATTTCTCTACACTGTGACGACCTCAAATTGTAATTTCCCATCCGTTCACCCATCGCCCAACAAATTGCACATCGCTAACATGTTGGCGGTGTGTCAATACTTGTTTGTTAGCGCATACCCACCGCGCTAGTGGTTCAAACAATCACCCAACAAATAGACACCCATTCTTGAGGGTATAAATAACATATATAAAATTATACAATATCCACCTACCTTGTAATAAGGTTCGCGATAGTTGGGAGTCAGGGAAGACGACATCGTGGGGAGACGACATCAACTCGTTGACATCGGGGAAGAAGAAGCTGAGGATGCCATGTCATTGTTTTTCATTCGAAGTGGCGCATTCTCCTTTGGCATAGTCGAAGGTCGAAGGAGAAAATCTTCGTTATTTAGTGTTTCTTCGTTTGAACGACGATGTTCTTCAATGAAAGAGGAACTCTCTTCTTCTATTTCTCAAGACCTCTCCCCAAAATCCTCCCAACACAACGAATGCCCCCAAACTAAAAAAATATCAATGGCTTTTATATTATTCAGACATGTATTTTAAAAATCAAACTCTTCTAACTAATTAATTTGAAGTGTTCAATACATTAATTAAGTTGTGTTGGAAAAAATTAAATGGAGTGGGGTAGGTGAAGAGATCACTTCATTAAGGGAGAGGTGTCAAATTAATTAAAAGGTGGGTGTTAATGGGGCGTTAAGGGATGTTGAAAGGTTAAGGGTTCATGTGGGCCCTACCTCACCTTATCCTCCCATGGGAGGTTATGTGGGTGTGGTCCCCACCTATAACTTTACCTTGTAGAATATAACTACCATATATAAATAAAATTTTGTATAATAATTTTATTTATTATATTTTTAATCCCAAAAAATTATCTCTCAACTCGGATAAAACGCAACTGCGGTAAAGTTCCCCTTATGCAAATACCGGTGTTGTGAGTTCATTGGTGTCCTCATATTTCAATTCTGAGCCCCATCTCAAATGATTGAAAAATCCTGTAGGTACGTTTGTTGAACATACCTAAACAAAACTTTAGAAATTGATTCTAGGCACACCGGTCCTCAGAATCATGTACCTTCAAAAACCGCAGACTCGTAAAATTCCAATGTATTTAAGAAAAACTTTTCCATGAAATTTCTAGTTCATTAAATTAATACCACATAAGGGCTTTACATCCCCGTAAAGCAATAACACACACTAGGGAAATAAATTGGGGTACTAATCTCGCATATGAACCTTCCACTCCCAAGTACTCAGGTGGAGGTTCCTGTGCTTCCAGCAAATGTGCCCTAAATGAATCGACCGTACACGTAGGACCTTCTCCTTTAGATCCTTAATCTCCCCCAGGATCTCTGTAAATTCCACCATGTCATCGATGTCCTGCTCTCCATGGTCGATGATGTGGGACGGGTCGTGCACGTATCTCCGATGTTGAGATATTTGGAATACGTCATGAACTCGGTGCAACTAAGGTGGAAGGGCTATGTTGTAATCCACCTCACCTACTATCTAGGGGACCTGGAAATGTCCAATGAATCTTGGAGATAACTTGCTGCCCCGACCAAATATCTGTAGACCTCGTTGAGGTGAGACTTGTAAGAAAATGTGGATTCCATCCTCGAACTTCAATGGTCTCTGTCTCCTATCATTATAGGACTTATATCTTCTCTGTGTTGTCTTCATCCACTACTTGATGATCTGCACATTTTTCTTCGTAGCCTGAACCATCTCCGGTCCTTCAAGTGTTAACTCCACAGGGTTAGTCCAGCACAGATGTGATCTGCATGGTCGGTTATACAATTCCTTGTATGGTGTCATCCCGATGGTGGAGTGGTATCTATTTTTGTATGCAAATTCCACCAATTCTAAATGAATCTCCAAGCTGTGACCTAAGTTAAGGACACATGCACGGATCATGTCCATGAGAGTATGAATGTTCCTCTCTGTCTGGCTATCCGTCTAAGGATGGAAGGCAGTGCTCAGACATAGTTGCGTCCCAAAAGCATCTTGTAACCCCTTCTACAGCCACGATGTAAAACAAGAATCACGATCAGAAACGATAGACGATGGAACCCCATGAAGCCGTACGATTTCATGAATGTAGAGGTTTCCCAAGCTCTCAACGGAGCCCTTCTCTTTGATCGTTAATAAGTGGGCTGACCTACTGAGTCGGTCTATGATCACCCAGATAGAGTCGAGTCCTATGGATGTATGTGGAAGCCCTGTCACGAAATCCAATGATATCCCATCCCAATTCCACTATGGGACCTCTAAGGGTTGTACCAAGCCTGCTGGTACCTGTTTCTTTGCATTCACATGTTGAAAAGTCATGCATCGAGAGTCAAACTCTGCTACTGCCTTCTGCATACCTGGCCACCAGTGATGTCGTCTGAGGTCCCGATACATCATCACCACTCCTGGATGTACCACTAGATGGGAAGTATGGAACTCCCTCATCACCTCCATCAGCTGAGAGCATCATCTACTACGTTCGCCTTCTTAGGAGTATAGAGTATCTCTAAGTCATCGTTCTAGAGAAACTCGAGAAAACGTCACCGTCTCTGGTCCTTGTCCTTCTACGAGAAGACACACCTCAGACTTTTGATATTAGAGTAAATCGTAAACCATTAGCTCAACAAACTACGGGTGTGACTAGACATTTTAAAGATCTCGACTACACCCTTTTTCCCATACACCCTATAAGAGCTGCAAAGATTTTTCCTCTGCCAAAAAGTGAAATCTGGTCTTATCCCCTGGATGAACCACGTTCTTTGCAAAATATATTCAATCCTAACATTAATGGTGCTAATTCATGCCATGGACAACATTGTAAAGCCACAAAACTACTACTAAGACATCCTACCGTTACAGTCGCCTCCCAGGGATGAGTCACATTGTCGGCATCGGTGTGTGGTCACTGGGTCTCCTCCATTGGGAATCTTGAGCATGAAGGTCAAGTCAACAGTTTTAACCGTATCCTCTTAGTATTAATCACACAAAAATCCATCAAAGAAAACGTCACAAGGACATTTTTCATTCATTACTGCAGCTCAATGTTCAAAGACACAAATCATCCACAAACAACGACATCAACAAAGCTAGAAGCATCATAAACATATGAATCCATGACAATATCTAGTCCCACATTTGTCCTCTTGCTGCTTGAGAAGATCCCCAGCAACATCCTCCTGCTACCAGTGGACCTCCATGGTCGAACCTCTGCCTCTACCTTGAAGGTCCTTCTACTGCATGCTTCTCATTTAAAGGACGTGTCGGGCAGTTTTGAGCCATGTAACCCTGCCCGCCACAAGCATATCACTTATTACTCCTCGTATAGCTGGCACTACTTTGTGTGCCTCACACAACCAAACCATTATCCTGAGGTCGCCCACTTGTTGGCCTGGTCCGCTGGTTTTTCCCGCTCTAGGGGCCCCATTGGTTTTTAAGCAAAAACCAACCCGATCGTACTCCAACTACATCTGAACCTCAAGTTGAGTATTCCAAAAGAACTGTCTCCTAAAAAGGAAACCAATACAGTTCACCGAATATCAATCGGACGTCCGGTCCATATGTTATAACTGTTTACGTTCCGGGGGCCCGATTGGTTCCGTGTTTCCAACCAACCCAACCATACACAAACATCGCCAAAAACATGAGTGTAATATTCCAAAACGACCGTCTCGTTTAGATAAATATTACACAGCTGATTGTGCAACGATCAAGGGTCTATATCTCACGTTATAGGTGATTTATCAAAATTGGTCTGAAGAGGGGGGTTTGGGCCCCGTCCGACCCAGCGGGTAAGGCCCAGCCCGCGTGAGGGAATCCCAGCTAGCGCGGAAGGTGGCCCGGACCGCACACAAGAGGCCTGACACATGTGCAAGAGTTCCGGCCTAGTGGTCGGCTGCGGCTCGACCAGGCTGCCTGAGCATTGGGGGGGGGGGGGGTTGGTGGGTGTGTGGCCCCCCAGTCTTCATAACGGCGGTGCCAGGCTGCAGCCGCCTGGCCTCCCCAGAACCTGCGTGGCGTGGGTTCTGCTCCCCCACCACTGCATCTGGGTCTGTGGGTGGAATGCCGACAGTGGCGCGCTAGGGTGCCACTGTAGTAGCGACCCAAGCCGCCGTGATTTTCTGAGGGCCACCGGAGTTGTTCAAGTGGACCATTTTGCCTCCAGTCTGCTCCTACGGTCCTCTCGGGTATTTTTCTACACTGCGAAAGCCTCAAATCAATGTTTCTCTTCTGTTCATTCTTCTCCCAACTAATATCACATAAAAAACAAGTCATAGGTGGGTCCGAACTTGTTTGTTTTCCCGCACCCACCACGTTAGTGTTTCAAACAATCACCCAACAAATGAATGACCATGCTCGAGAGAATAAATCACAAATAAAAAATTATACAGTATAAAATATGACAACTGGGCCCCAATGATAGCATAACCACCCCACCATAACATGGTCATTAGGTCCTAGCCCCCATGGTACCACCATTTTCCCCAACCCAATGGTCCACCCACATACCTAAATGGGTTACTTGAATAATGGAAGTCCACACAGGCCAACACATGTCCTATCCAGTGTGCTTTGTCCACACACACACACACCCTAGGAAAATTCCCAGAGGGTCCCCCATCCTGATCACAACTCTAGGAAAAGCACGCCTAACTACAAAGTTCTATTCAGACAGGCTCCCAAAAAATAATTTGTACCTTGTTGACATGAGTCATGTCATTTATTCATTTAACCCCTTATCATTTGGGGTTGTTACAATCACCCAACCCCCTTTAGAGCACAACATCATCATTGTGGGCCCTACATCTCAACCCATGTAGTGAACCACACTTAAATATGGGTACCACGTCTGATACCAAATGTGACCACTAGGCCCCAATGACAACACAACCACCCCACCTTACCATGGTCGTCGATTCCTAGACCACCAGGTACCAGTAGTTTCCCCGTAGACATGTGCTACCTACCCAAGGGTCCACCCACATTCCTGAACGGGTCATTTGAATAATTACAGTCCCCATAGGCCAACACTTTCCATTTCCACTGTGCTTTTTCTTCACTCACACACACCTTGGGAAACGTTTCAGAAAGTCACACATCCTGATCACTGCTCCATGCAAATAACACTTAACTATGTAATTCTAATCAGACAGGATCATGAAAAGGAAGGTGCATCTGATTGACATGACTCGTATCAGTTAGTGATTTAACCATTTATCATTTGGGGGTGTTACAGAGATAATTAATGTGTTCCTAGAATTTTATTGAGGGAAATGATAATTTGGGATTCTAATAAAATATTTTTTTCTAATTATACGGTTTTTATCGATATTATTATTCATAATGTAATGATTAGCTCTCAAAATTCTCAGTATTGATATTTTATAATAAATAATAATTTATTAAAGGATATGAATTAAATTTAAAAACTAATATCATCCAAATGAATGGAAATCGTTTAATTAAATATACCACGATCCACATATGGGTGTTGATTCATATTATATTAAAGTATATGACAAAAGAATCTATTAGCTTTTAATAGTATGATATTTTTGAAAATGGTTATGAACTAGATAAAAATAAATGATATGAGTAAAACTATATCCAAATCATTGCTGAATATTAATATATGAAATTATTTTAAATTATATTTTCAAAATAATAAAAATAATTATATTTTCATAAATCTGAAAAAGTTAAATAATTTAATTTAATTTCATATTGTCCTAAATTCAAAGAATGCCCCTCCCATGAACTATAATGAGAACCCCTTCCATCTCTTATTTTTGTAACATTTTGGAATATATTTCAACCAATAAATAACTATTAATCTTATAAACATTCTAATAAATGTTATAAAGGTTATTTTTCATATATAATATAAATAAAATATCCCATATGAAAATATCTAAGGAGATTCCTTTGAAGATGAGGTAATAGACTTTACTGTCACATTCAAGTATATTCCTTATTACATTCCTATTCTTGTTTTGTAACCAAAATAAAATAATAGAAAAATTATTATAAATACAACTGATTTTTATAATATTAAATGTACTCCGATTTTTCTCTCTTTTCCAGTCAATGAAAAGTGAAAACATCACTTATTCCATGGTTTAGAATACCGCCTCTACATAGTTATATAATTCAATTTTCATTAAAAGAATTTATGAATAAGAAATCGGTTGGGATTAGATTTTTATATAAATTATTTATAACATCAACACATATAAAATTATAATATCATATCTATATTATTACCATCCTCTCCAGTTTGAAACAACAATGTCACTCATGCATACTTGCGCACTACGACCTTACTAAAGCGATGTGATTCATTTTTCAATTATTTCATACATGGATTGTTATAAGGTTTTGTTAAATTGATATTATATATATATATGTATTATTTAATAAATCTTCAATAATGATTAATTATTAATTACCTTTTTTAGTTCAATACATCATTAAGATAAAATATTTTTAATGTGTATGTAAGGGCTACTATATCCATGACCGATTTAATTAATTTTATAAAAATATCATTTATGTTATATTAAAAATATGTATGACGTGAATATAACCGATATTTATATAATTATTAATAAATTTGGGTTTATTTATCTTTTATCAATGTACAAGGACAAATCTATCAATCCAAATCATATATCAAACTCATAATATTTACCACCCAAAAATATAGAATTTAAAAATTAATTAATAATGTATGACTGTAAAATATTGTATTTAAATCATAAATGGTATGAAATATATACTATTATGATTCTGGAATAGATGTATAATATATATATATATATATATATTAAAATTGATCTTTGAAAACATAAAAAGGATGCCAGACCTGAGGTAATGTTATCTCTTATCACTTATACATTAGTGAGTCATATGCCATATTCACAACATATTTCCATTGGTTGGTTTATATATATCCCCACGAATATATTATTTTATATATTTAACCATATACATGATATGTAATATTTAATTTTTTATTTTTTCTTCCATATGTTTTAATATTCAAAAAGTACCTAGGTGTTAAGAGGTTACTAGAAAAGCTCACTCATAGGATTTCCCTCAGAGCATTTGTTAAAATAAAAGAAATAGATAGTAAACAAGTACCACAAGCCAAAAAATACAATTAAATATCATAAAAACCATAACCTTTATCACATTCTAGTAAAAATATTCCTCTCTAGTAACTTATTTCCATTCCGATATTTCATAATTCCTGAGTACCATTGAATAGTTACTTCTCAGATTCATACACTACATGAAAATAAACTCTCTGTTTCTAAAAAAATTACTTCTAGACAAAAGATTTGGAATATAGGAGCAGTCCTTCCTGGACCGTGATCATGGTGGAGTAGTCGTGACTAACTAATTCATGATCATCATCATCCTCCCACTCTGAACTATTTCAATATATGAAGCTCTGATCAATCCACCATCATTCTATTATTAATTATCAGATTAATCTACCAATTTTCTAGTGATATTCACCTCATGTTTTCAATCATTACCTCCTTGTCCCTTATAAAATTGACTAATAGTGTAAATTATTTATAGAGATTTTGGATGTTCATAAAACTCATGATCATCTAGTATCTTCTGGTGTATAACCCTTTTTTTGATCCATCCCCCCGAGATGTAAGCCCATGATTTATACTAATACCTTCATTCCATGGAGTACCATCATCCACATTCTCATGCTCAGATTCATATAAATGATTTCCAATAGAAATTGAGATAACCACCCATCCATTACACAAAGGACTACCTTTTATCCCACCAGACGCTTCTGAAACCCCCATGGGACCACCATAACAACCTACAACACCCATTGTTTACTCAACCATAGGCTCTGACCCCTTGCACTCAACCTCATCCTTGTTTCTGGTAACCAATGGCATAGAAACCTACGACTAGGTGTACATTGTAACCACATTGATGCTGGATGGACCTCTAATGTTTCCAGTACAATAGATATCCTTGGAAGAAGAATATTTCACCCCATCCCCCAATTTCAGATCATAAAAAAGCTGACTAAACCTACACAAACTGTTAGATTAGTGGGTGAATATGAGAAATCTCCAGAATTCTATGCAACCCAGTTCCCCAAAATAGAAGCATTTCAAGAACAAGAACCAACAACATAAAATAGCCTCCAACCAATGGACATACTTAACCAATCCCTCAGATCATACATCTTCTTATTCATATCTTCATATTGGCATTTAGAGGCCATATTCCCCATTCGACAGGAGGTTGAGCAAGATTAAACACAACATTCCATGATGATGGCATGCTTCAATCATAATTCTTCAACGATTATAATCCAGATTCAATCGACTGAAGGGATTGCATCATCCATATAACCACAATTGTGAGGGTTGATCAAATATAACATAGTTAATGTTAGTACATCAAAAAAATGAAATTGAACCACCATATTACCAATCATATGGATAATTTCAGGATTTTTAATATATAGAGGTAGAAGAGGGATACATACTCATTACATAATGGTGGATGGATCGTGAATGATACAGATATCAAAAGAACAAAAAATAGGAAGAACATTCATTTGATTCATCAATGGGGGATACTGGACCATGCCTGAACCAAATTAGCTTCTGAAGAAAACCATATCATAAATTGGAAATTGTCATAAAAGCTGACAATTGTGCAGTCTTGAAGATGAAATAATTGAATTAATTAGCTGAGGGATTTCGATTGTTAAAATTGTCCAACTGTGTCAAGTCTATATGACTCGATGATTCGTAGAAATTTGACATTGAGATCGATAACTAAGGGTCACCAAGATGGATATCAGGAGCTTTCTATCCAAAAAAAAAATCATCAGGAACTCCTGGAGAAAACTAGTGTTTGAGAAGCGGATGATGGGTTTCTGCAATATTAGAGGTAGCAAGATCAGTTCCTCTACCCATGTCCCCCCTCCAGGATGGGGGGGGGGGATCAGTCTCGATCATCACCTTGGGTTCCATCACCGAGGGCCATCATCAATGAGATCCTTAAAAAAATTTAAAACATGTTGTTAGGTAACAAGGTATTGGGGTGGCCTTCCCAAATGTGCAATGAATGTCCCCAAAAATTCCCAAGGTGGCCAACACTTGGGCTTTGCCTTCTTCCCAATTAGGTAGACAGTCCCATTAGAGGTTAGTTCGTATATAGTTCATGTTTAATTATTCTGTAATGATTTAATATATTAATTCAAATTATCTTTTTATATTCTATGAATTATATTATATTAATCCTACTTCAGTTTTTGGAAGATGATAGTTATCACTTTTTAATGACAATGAGAAAGTGATTTTCAATTAAAAATTCAAAAAAATAACAACCTTTTCATCTATCTGAATTATAATATTATAATAATATTTATTTATATGAATTTTTCATTATTTTCAAAGGAATTTTATCTTTTATATATATTTGGAATTGTATTATTTTAAATATGTTCTTTAAAAATTAAATGAGTAATTTCTTAATGGATTGTCCCAATGATATATTATTAGTATTCCCATATATAAGAAAATCCTCTGTTATTATTAGGATTTTCAGGAGACATTATTTAACGATAAAATATTTGAACATTCATTGGATTAATTTTAGTTTTTATTTTGTATTAATTGTGAAACATGATTCTATTTCACGTGTTTTAACATTATGATTATTTAATTATCATGTCATGACCCATTCTTTATGAATCCACAACTACCAAAAACATTCCTACATAGTCCATGGAGTAGAAAAAAAGTTTTGACAGGAATAAATAATATGAGAAGTACTTTCGTAATATATATATATATATATATATGAAAAATTACACAATATCATTATATATGTTCATCGAAATGATAATAACAATTTGAAATTTCAAAATATTAACCATTAAGGTAATAAAACATATTGGGTGTAAAAGTGTATGATAGTGTAAACTAATAAGAAAAATGGGAAAATAATATTTGAAGAATAATTATTCCCCACCCTATGATAACATGAAGTGTAAATGCAAATATATACCAGGTTAGAATATAAAAAATCATTCCACTGTACATAGTCAATTGAACCTAGTATCCTTATAATTCTCTTTAATCATCAATGACTTTTCCATAATCTTCATAAGAGACATCATGTGCATGAATATGCCTTATACTAGTGAGTATATAAATATGAAATAGGAATAAAGGAAATTTGAAGGGGGGTTAATAACAGATATTATAGGGGATGACGATAGACATCTAAACCTAATTTTCGAGACTAAGGCCATCCAATAAAATTGAAAAAAAATATATACTTTGAATAATGATAATCCCTAATGATAGAGAAAGGGGATCTCCATATTAAAACCCATATTAATAAAGAGTCAATGTGATCCAAGGATACCTAAACAATTCTCATCTTCTTAGAATCTTCTTGATGATACATCAATATATAGACACACATTGCAACTATAACGCACAATAGAGTGGCACATTATCTCTGTAGAATAACATTTCCATGGTAAAAAAAGAGGGTTACATGAAGTATTAGATATCCCGTACAATGGATACACATGATGGTGTCACATAGTATAATACTAGAGGAATAACTCCCCATATCAGTAGGATGGTTCCACAAAAGTATTCAATATAGGACACATTACTAGCCCAGCTGGATGGTGTTACTATAAAATTCAATAGAGGAACCATACACAACACAATTAGATGGTTACACTATAATAGTCTAGTACCCATTGTCTCACTCCACTGGATGGTTCCATATAGATTGTAGGTAACAGAACCATACCCTACCAATCTAGAGCATTCCACACTCATAGTCGAACTCCAATACCCTAATTCTTTCATATGGTTACCCTTGACCGATATGTAGTGGATACATGCCTTTTCCGATCAATAGGGTACCACTATTAGAATAGATATATGTACTATACCATATAAAATATAAGTTTTCTACTATATATATATTTACAGGATCCATAACCTATCATAGTAGGGAGTTATACTATAGTTTATTCCTGGCTCCTTCCTGGTCAATTCTATCATCAAGGGTCACATAAATAAACATCACACTTGTAATGTCTCATTTCATATTTCAATATCTATGTTGGAATCAACCATCACATTATATGATGGAACAAATAAATATAGGCTACTCATAGGTGAATATTTGATTCCAAATGATAGAGATATGATTGGATGAAAATTCATAGAATGGAATGTAGTAGAACATAGTATGTTAGGGGACCCACAGAGAGTGTGGAATAAAAAATATACATGTCCAAGTACCTAAAGGTAAATTGATCAATGGTCATGTAACACTACATGATATTCCTCTAAAAACCATGCTCATACCATCAATCTTATATATTTTTATATAATATTTGGTGTTTGTGTGTAATATAGTATATGGCATGGCCTCTAGCATGGGGTCCTTCCTACGTGCTTCTACACAAAGCCTATCTACCGAGGGTGTGTCACATGAAATGTGACCCAATCACATAACATGTAATATAAAATAAAATTCAAAAATTTAATTCCACAACTAAAGGCATACTGATGGGTTGTGTTCATCACATAACTCATAGTGTAGTTCAATTTTTAAGAAAAATAATTATCAACATAATACAATCTTGACATTCCACATATGCATCAATAGAATCATTTGTCATAAAACAAAATAAAGGAGAACACGTCAAACCATTGTATGGGACTCTTTATTGAAAATGGATTTTTAAGAAATTGATTGAAGTTCGTACAACTCATTCATCACCCGAGTCATGCCAAATCAAGAATTATATCCCACACATGTTATGTAATCATTTAATTTTCAAAAGTATATTCAATACATCCCCGATTCTCCAAAACAATATTTTCATGTATAGCCACCATGATTCTGAGGGTCCAATCAGTCTTTTTCCATCCTGATAATGTTTAACCAAGACCCCATAATCCGATCAATTATGAATGAAAATAATGATTTGAAAAAATGCACAATAAAAATCATAAATATTATTTTTCCATGTGTTCTTCTATAACAAATACCAATTGGGAATCTTCTGTTGAAGAAAACCAAATAATAAATTAAATTGATTACACAATCATTTGAAATGGAATGGAATTGATTTAGATTAATGAAATAGTATGATAATAGTTTAATTGATTTGGGAAGACTTGAAAATCAATAATTCTTACCTTGAATTGGATAATTCATCAAGGTTGAATAAAATTTCAAATGATGACTATGTGTATTTATGTTCAGTACTCCACAACTCATCGAGATTTGGAGATTCTTTATCATCTGATTTTTATTTCCATTGAGGGTTGAAAAAATAATCCTCTTAATGGTTCTAGGGGTACACTACTAGCCGCCATGATCCTCTATAACGAGGGAAATTAAAAGGGTTTTAAATTGGGTAAAATAAATCAATTTATTAATGTATTGAATTTATTTACCCACTTAACATATTACCAATGGTCATTATATCGAAACAACCTACACTGATCTATTTTAGGTAATGTATAGTGAAAAACTCACATTATGGATTAAAACGTTGTATTACATTCTATTTTAGATTATATTTATAACTTATCCCATTTTCCAAATAAAATTTTGTATTCATAATTTAAAATAAATTTATTTTTTTTACAATTATTTTTTTTTTTGAAATTGATCCTCAAAATTAGATGTTATATTAGCATATTTTGTTGGAATTATTTGTAGATATACTCCAAATTATTACAAGAAAAGACAATGTCTCTAAATTTGTGATCTTATGGAACAAAAATATATATTTTTATACATGTGACTAGTGGGACAAGATCATTATATATTCCCAATGCGATAGGAAAAAATGGATATCCCTTGTAATAATAAAAAACTATAATGGGGAGAGAACCTAGAACTATTAGGGACATTGTGAAACCAGATATTCATGGCAGAGAACCTTGATTAAAGAATTTATGGAATAATGGGGGAAAACCCAATAAACTATTATTTTATTTTAATTAACACTTACTACATAAATTAATATATATTTTTATGTGAAATAAAAAAAACATATTTCTTAATATTATTATATTTTTCCCATGTCCAATGATTCATTAATTATGATTTTGCTGATATATGTATTATGTATATTGATTTATAGATCATTATTATAGTTTTAATTATTATGATATATATTGATGGTTATGATTTTATTATTTTATTATCATATTTTCATATCATTGTTCGTTTTATAGTATCATATATTATTATATATTAATAAAACATATGATTACCAATAATGATAATATAAGATCACCCATTAATATGTTATTCTTCCCCACATTATAAATAAATGTTTTATGAATGTTATTATTATGAAGGGTTTTTGATGTGTATAAATAAATAGTAAACTATATTGATATTCTAAATACCAAATATTTATATAAAAATATATCTAATGGAAGAAAAACTCTGTTATTCAGAGGCATGTAATATTTTGAAATATACTTAATATTCACCTAATATAATGTATCATTTTTTGTATTAAATTCAAGTTGTGGTATATTTGGATTCAAGGGAAGGATTTTATATCATTTGGAAACATGGATGATGGAAAATGCGTGATAATTTTTATGAAAAGATGATGCTCTAGAGAACATTTTCTATTATGGTAATGAAAGGATGTTAGTTTCTATGAACAAATACATCCCAATCTGGATTTCAATAGTGGATTTGTTATTGGAACATATGCATATAGTTACGATGACCATGAAGAGAATTTGTAATGCATAATATGACTGTAACTAGGTTGAATGTTGAATGTTCCCCTAATGTACTCATGTTTTTACACTCTTGGGAGATTTATTATGGTTTACATCCATTTTCATTAATTATACTTTATTACGAATTTGGATATATAATTATCATTAATGACCTAGATTAAATATAATGAATCATAGGTATAAAATAACGAATTATGGTTTACAGATCCTATAAATTATTTATCGTGATTATATTATTAACCATTCTTATTTATCACACTTAACATTAGATTTATATAAATGGTTAGAACTATGAGAAATCATTATAACACATAATGGGATTGATGATGCAACGATTTACATAATGAGAAACGAAATGACATGATAGATAGAATGTAAAAAAATTTCATTATTCCCAATAAATTATCCCACTATATGATTAATAATAAAATCATAGATTTATAACCTAATGATTTTAAAATATCTATATGTTCGATAACATATACAACACACAACACCTACAATCCCCACAATATTATTATTTCAAATATGAGTGTTATAACCTAGCTAGTAGGTTGTATAATATTAATTATATTAATATAATTACGATATATATATATATATATATATGTATGTGTCAATGTAATAACTAAAAATCATTGATAAATATATATGATGTATTTACTCAATTCTTTTAGTAACGATATTTTATTCTCTAAAAATACGTTTTATTCAAAAATAAATTTTATTCATTATTGTGGGAATATATTATAATTAGTTTATGATGATCATATAAATTTAATTCTATAAAAATAATATAAATTATTGAAAATTATTATTAAAATTATATGCATGTGAATTTTTTTGATTTTTCTAAAATGAATTATTCTACACTAAATATTTAATAATGAAGTTTTTTATAAATTTTTTTCAACCATATGATAAGATCCATTTTATAATGTGTTAAAAAATATAATATATATTATATTTAAAATAATATATTTATTTTTATTTTTATAATTTTTATTTGTGATTTTTCTATCAAAATTGCACTTAAAAATGCATTTTTTATGGAAAATATTATTTCATTTTGTTATTTAAATTTAATTTTAAATTAACAATTTCCATATATATTTGATAAATTTTGGATAATAGATTATAAATTTTATTTAAAGAGTTTTATATATAATAAATATGACCATCTTATTATTCGTCAATATTAATTGCATCCTTCTTAATTTTTGTTACCATAAACAAAGGTAAATTAATATATTAATGTTAAAAATAAAATTATAGGGATTATAAAATGACCCTAAATAATTAAATAACATTATTTTCAGATAACATTGAATAAATATTAATCCATTATTCTATAATATTTTATTTAATTCCAATTTTATTGAGATTATTACCATTATAATATTTTATAGCATGAATAGTAAAACTTATCACACCATACTTTTTGATAAAAAATAATATTTTAAAAATAGGGTTAGCTAGAGAATAAATGTATCTATAAAAGTTAATCATAAATATAAAATATTTATATTCATAATGGAAATATATTAGTATTTTTAACTAAATAAATAATGATCTTCAATGCTTACACAATATTGTCATAATAATAATTCTGTAAATGGAATTATAAAATAAATAATATTTAAAATAGTAAAAGTAAAATAATATGATATTGTCACAACCCATCCTCAGGTCCTGCATCGTGACTACCCTAAGCCCGCCTTCCATAGGCCAGTGGTTTCAGACTAGCACCAAAGGCATAATTCCCAAAAACTAAGAAGGCATTGCCATTATAACTAGAAACAAACACAACTAGAGTACAAGCGAAAGAAAACACTAAGTGAAAATTGTATAACAAGAGTACTAAAAGTAAAGGTGCCAGAATAAAAGCTGAAATGTAAAGTAAAAATACAACTGAAAGCATGTAAAACTAAAAATGTACAATAGCTGGAAGGTGAATGCTGCCCATGGATAATCCTCCGGGGTTCCAACATGAAGGGTAGGTGCATATATCCTCCTCATTTATCCACATCCGTCCATCCCATTCGTGCACCGTCTCATCGTGAGGTCCACCTCCGGGTATCGTCCAATCTTCGTACACTCCACCTCAGTCAGTGCTGTCCATCGTCTGCATCCAACACAACAAGGTGTGGGCATAACCAGTGTAGTGGTAAGTATAACAATACTCAGAAGGGACCCTGAGACCCTCAAGGTCTTACAAAAATCCAATAAGGATAAAACACAATGTATGATTTCAATGAATAACCATTACATTTCTATATTCCCAAACATATACCTATGTTATCAAGTAACCCATCTCAATCATGAGTAAAACAAAAAGGTTATTCACTAAGCTCAATCCAGGATTTTATTCATGATGTCGGAAACAAAGATACTTGAGAAATCCTCTTATGTCGTGCACAATAGTCCTATAGGGACTCTGAGGTGCTACACACTAACCATAGACTGCTACGGTATTCATCCCGTCGATTACCGTGAGTATGCCGCCTCACACAGTATCGCTCCTCACCATGGATCTGCCGCATTACATAGTACAACTCCCCCTAATAGCATACAGTGGTACTCCTTCTGTCAAGTACCACGGGTCTACCACCTAACAAAATAGTGCACCTTCTCCATTGTTCTGCCACCTCACACAGTAGTGCTCCCCATTGGTCTAGTCAAGTCACTCTGAAATGAATCAGACAAACAATCGTCAGGTCTCATCCAGCTACTAGATCTCTGTACTCCGTATGCTCGTCTCTGGGAGGATCATCTTCATGAGCAACTGGTTGATAATCGAAGTGTCCTGAATTCCCAAAAAGATATATCTCAAAGGACCTGCATGATATAGGGGTGTCAATACAACAGACGACGCGTCAATCGGACACTCGGTATGTGAGTTATTGGCTTTTCTATTCCAGGAACCCAATTGGTTTTTAATTTAAAACCAACCCAACCATACTCCAACTACGTGCGAACCACAAGTGGATTATTCCAAAAGAACCTTCCCATCAAAAGGATACCATCTTAGTTTATGTCACGTCAAACAGACGTTCAGTCCTTATGTTATAAGCGTTTATACTTTGAGGGCCCAGTTGGTTTTAGGTTCAAAACAACCCAGTCATACCCAACATTCTCTAAAACCTTGATTTTAAATTAAATAAATGACTGTCTCGATCCTAGTAATCCTACACAACTGATGGTGCGTCGATCGATGGTCCATAACTCATGTTATGAGAGATTTACTGAAAATGGTCTGAAGAGGGGGGTCTGGGCCCGGTCCATCCCGACCCACCCCACCATGGTTCGGCACGAACCAGGGCCACCCGACCCGGGACTGGGTCCTGTCCGGTAGGGTGCAGCCCTACCCAGAGGCTGAGGCTTGACCCCCACAAGGGTGACCCGGCCCGTACACAAGCGGCCCGGCCCGCGCGCATGCTGTCCAACCCAGTGTCCGACCGCAGCAGTCTTCCTCTGGCGGTGCACTAGGGTTCCACTCTCTCCAGGTGGACGGCCTGTGTTACCCGCCACCTCAGGTACCCAGAAATGCCACAATTTTCGGCGGGCCCCAGAGTCGTTCTAGTGGTCCGTTTTGCCTCTCGTATGTTCCTATGGTCCTCTCGGGTATTTCTCTACACTGCGACGACCTCAAATTTTAATTTCCCATCCATTCACCCATCGCCCAACAAATCGCACATCGCTAACATGTTGGTGGTGTGTCAATACTTGTTTGTTAGCGCAAACCCACCGCGCTAGTGGTTCAAACAATCACCCAACAAATAGACACCCATTCTTGAGGGTATAAATAAGATATATAAAATTATACAATATCCACCTACCTTGTAATAAGGTTCGCGATAGTTGGGAGTCAGGGAAGACGACATCGTGGGGAGACAACATCAACTCGTTGACATCGGGGAAGAAGAAGCTGAGGATGCCATGTCATTTTTTTTCCTTCCAAGTGGCTCATTCTCCTTTGGCATAGTCGAAGGTCGAAGGAGACAATCTTCGTTATTTAGTGTTTCTTCGTTTGAACGACGATGTTCTTCAATGAAAGAGGAACTCTCTTCTTCTATTTCTCAAGAGCTCTCCCCAAAATCCTCCAAACACAACGAATTCCCCCAAACTAAAAAAATATAAATGGCTTTTATATTATTCAGACATGTATTTCAAAAATAAAACTCTTCTAACTAATTAATTTGAAGTGTTCAATACATTAATTAAGTTGTGTTGGAAAAAATTAAATGGAGTGGGGTAGGTGAAGAGATCACTTCATTAAGGGAGAGGTGTCAAATTAATTAAAAGGTGGGTGTTAATGGGGCGTTAAGGGATGTTGAAAGGTTAAGGGTTCATGTGGGCCCCACCTCACCTTATCCTCCCATGGGAGGTTATGTGGGTGTGGTCCCCACCTATAACTTTACCTTGTAGGATATAACTACCATATATAAATAAAATTGTGTATAATAATTTTATTTATTATATTTTTAATCCCAAAAAATTAACTCTCAACTCGGATAAAACGCAACTGTGGTAAAGTTCCCCTTATGCAAATACTGGTGTTGTGAGTTCATTGGTGTCCTCATATTTCAATTCTGAGCCCCATCTCAAATGATAGAAAAATCATGTAGGTACGTTTGTTGAACATACCTGAACAAAACTTTAGAAATTGATTCTAGGCACACCGGTCCTCAGAATCATGTACCTTCAAAAACCACAGACTCGTAAAATTCCAATGTATTTAAGAAAAAAATTTCCATGAAATTTCTAGTTCATTAAATTAATACCACCTAAGGGCTTTACATCCCCGTAAAGCAATAACACACACTAGGGAAATAAATTGGGGTACTAATCTCGCATATGAACCTTCCACCCCCAAGTACTCAGGTGGAGGTTCCTGTGCTTCCAGCAAATGTGCCCAAAATGAATCGACCGTACACGTATGACCTTCTCCTTTAGATCCTTAATCTCCCCTAGGATCTCTGTAAATTCCACCATGTCATCGATGTCCTGCTCTCCATGGTCGATGATGTGGGACGGGTCGTGCACGTATCTCCTATGTTGAGATATTTGGAATACGTCATACACTCGGTGCAACTAAGGTGGAAGGGCTATGTTGTAATCCACCTCACCTACTATCTAGGGGACCTGGAAATGTCCAATGAATCTTGGAGATAACTTGTTGCCCCGACAAAATATCTGTAGACCTCGTTGAGGTGAGACTTGTAAGAAAATGTGCTTTCCATCCTCGAACATCAATGGTCTCTGTCTCCTATCATTATAGGACTTATATCTTCTATGTGTTGTCTTCATCCACTACTTGATGATCTGCACATTTTTCTTCGTAGCCTGAACCATCTCCGGTCCTTCAAGTGTTAACTCCACAGGGTTAGTCCAGCACAGATGTGATCTGCATGGTCGGTTATACAATTCCTTGTATGGTGTCATCCCGATGGTGGAGTGGTAGCTATTTTTGTATGCAAATTCCACCAATTCTAAATGAATCTCCAAGCTGTGACCTATGTTAAGGACACATGCACAGATCATGTCCATGAGAGTATGAATGTTCCTCTCTATCTGGCCATCCGTCTAAGGATGGAAGGCAGTGCTCAGACATAGTTGAGTCCCAAAAGCATCTTGTAACCCCTTCTACAGCCACGATGTAAATCAAGCATCACGATCAGAAACGATAGATGATGGAACCCCATGAAGCCGTACGATTTCATGAATGTAGAGGTTTCCCAAGCTCTCAACGGAGCCCTGCTCTTTGATCGTTAATAAGTGGGCTGACTTGCTGAGTCGGTCTATGATCACCCAGATAGAGTCGTGTCCTATGGATGTATGTGGAAGCCCCGTCACGAAATCCAATGATATCCCATCCCAATTCCACTATGGGACCTCTAAGGGTTGTACCAAGCCTGCTGGTACCTGTTTCATTGCATTCACATGATGACAAGTCATGCATCGAGAGTCAAACTCCGCTACTGCCTTCTGCATACCTGGCCACCAGTGATGTCGTCTGAGGTCCCGATACATCATCACCACTCCTGGATGTACCACTAGATGGGAAGTATGGAACTCCCTCATCACCTCCATCAGCTGAGAGCATCATCTACTACGTTCACCTTCTTAGGAGTATAGAGTATCTCTAAGTCATCGTTCTAGAGGAACTCGAGAAAACGTCACCATCTCAGGTCCTGGTCCTTCTACGAGAAGACACACCTCAGACGTTTGATATTAGAGTAAATCGTAAACCATTAGCTCAACAAACTACGGGTGTGACTATACATTTGTAAAGAACTCAACTACACCCTATTTCCCATACACCCTACAAGAGCTGCAATGATTTTTCCTCTCCCAAAAAGTGAAATCTGGTCTTATCCCCTGGATGAACCACGTTCTTTGCAAAATATATTCAATCATAACATTAATGGTGCTAATTCATGCCATGGACAACATTGTAAATCCACAGAACTACTACTAAGACATCCTACCGTTACAGTCGCCTCCAAGGGATGAGTGACATTGTCGGCATCAGTGTGTGGTCACTGGGTCTCCTCCATTGGGAATCTTGAGCATGAAGGTCAAGTCAACTGTTTTAACCGTATCCTCTTAGTATTAATCACACAAAAATCCATCAAAGAAAACGTCACAAGGACATTTTTCATTCATTACTGCAGCTCAATGTTCAAAGACAGAAATCATCCACAAACAACGACATCAACAAAGCTAGAAGCATCATAAACATATGAATCCATGACAATATCTAGTCCCACTCTTGTCCTCTTGCTACTTGAGAAGATCCCAAGCATCATCCTCCTGCTACCAGTGGACCTCCATGGTCGAACCTCTGCCTCTGCCTTGAAGGTCCTTCTACTGCATGCTTCTCATTTAAAGGACGTGTCGGGCAGTTTTGAGCCATGTAACCCTACCAGCCGCAAGCATATCACTTATTACTCCTCATATAGCTGGCACTACATTGTGTGCCTCACACAACCAAACCACTATCCTGAGGTCGCCCACTTGTTGGCCTGGTCCACTTGTTTTTCCCGCTCTAGGGGCCCCATTGGTTTTTAAGAAAAAACCAACCCGACCGTACTCCAACTACATCTGAACCTCAAGTTGAGTATTCCAAAAGAACTGTCTCCTAAAAAGGAAACCAATATAGTTCACCGAACATCAATCGGACGTCTGGTCCATATGTTATAACTGTTTACGTTCCGGGGGCCCAATTGTTTCCGGGTTTCCAACCAACCCAACCATACACTAACATCGCCAAAAACATGAGTGTAATATACCGAAACGACTGTCTCATTCAGATAAATATTACGCAGCTGATTGTGCAACGATCAAGGGTCTATATCTCACGTTATGGGTGATTTATCAAAATTGGTCTAAAGAGGGGGGTTTGGGCCCCGTCCGACCCAGCGGGTAAGGCCCAGCCCGCCTGAGGGCATCCCAGCTAGCGCAGAAGGTGGCCCGGACCGCACACAAGAGGCCTGACACATGTGCAAGAGTTCCGGCCTAGTGGTCAGCTGCGGCTCGACCAGGCTGTCTGAGCATTGGGGGGGGGGGGGGGGGTTGGTGGGTGTGTGGCCCCCCAGTCTTCGTAACGGCGGCGCCAGGCTGCAGCCGCCTGGCCTCCCCAGAACCTGCGTGGCGTGGGTTCTGCTCCCCCACCACTGCATCTGGGTCTGTGGGTGGAATGCCGACTGTGGCGCGCTAGGGTGCCACTGTAGTAGCGACCCAAGCCGCCGTGATTTTCTGAGGGCCACCGGAGTTGTTCAAGTGGTCCATTTTGCCTCCAGTCTACTCCTACGGTCCTCTCGGGTATTTTTCTACACTGCGAAAGCCTCAAATCAATGTTTCTATTCTGTTCAACCATCTCCCAACTAATATCACATCAAAAACAAGTCATAGGTGGGTCCGAAATTGTTTCTTTTCTCGCACCCACCACGTTAGTGTTTCAAACAATCACCCAACAAATGAATGACCATGCTCGAGAGAATAAATCACAAATAAAAAATTATACATTATAAAATATGACAACTGGGCCCCAATGATAGCTTAACCACCCCACCATAACATGGTCATTAGGTCCTAGCCCCCATGGTTCCACCATTTTCCCCAACCCAATGGTCCACCCACATGCCTAAATGGGTTACTTGAATAATGGAAGTCCACACAGGCCAACACATGTCCTGTCCAGTGTGCTTTGTCCACACACACACACACCCTAGGAAAATTCCCAGAGGGTCCCCCATCATGATCACAACTCTAGGAAAAGCACGCCTAACTACAGAGTTCTATTCAGACAGGCTCCCGAAAAAGAATTTGCACCTTGTTGACATGAGTCATGTCATTTATTCATTTAACCCCTTATCATTTGGGGTTGTTACAATCACCCAACCCCCTTTAGAGCACAACATCATCATTGTGGGCCCTACATCTCAACCCATGTAGTGAACCACACTTAAATATGGGTACCACGTCTGATACCAAATGTGACCACTAGGCCCCAATGACAACACAACCACCCCACCTTACCATGGTCGTCGAGTCCTAGACCACCAGGTACCAGTAGTTTCCCCGCAGACTAGTGCTACCTACCCAAGGGTCCACCCACATTCCTGAACGGGTCATTTGAATAATTACAGTCCCCACAGGCCAACACTTTCCATTTCTAGTGTGCTTTGTCTTCACTCACACACACCGTGGGAAACGTTTCAGAAAGTCACACATCATGATCACCGCTCCATGCAAAGAACACTTAACTATGGAATTCTAATCAGACAGGCTCATGAAAAGGAAGGTGCATCTGATTGACATGACTCGTATCAGTTAGTGATTTAACCCTTTATCATTTGGGGGTGTTGCAGAGATAATTAATGTGTTCCTAGAATTTTATTGAGGGAAATGATAATTTGGGATTCAAATAAAATATTTTTTCTAATTATATGGTTTTTATAGATATTATTATTCATAATGTAATGATTAGCTCTAAAAATTCTCAGTATTGATATTTTATAATAAATAATATTTTATTAAAGGATATGAATTAAATTTAAATACTAATATCATCCAAATGAATGGAAATCGTTTAATTAAATATACCACGATCCACATATGGGTGTTGATTCATATTATATTAAAATATATGACAAAAGAAACTATTAGCTTTTAATAGTATGATATTTATGAAAATGGTTATGAACTAGTTAAAAATAAATGATATGAGTAAAACTATTTCCAAATCATTGCTGAATATTAATATATGAAATTATTTTAAATTATATTTTCAAAATAATAAAAATAATTATATTTCCATAAATCTGAAAAAGTTAAATAATTTATTTTAATTTCATATTGTCCTAAATTCAAAGAATGCCCCTCCCATGAACTATAATGAGAACCCCTTCTATCTCTTATTTTTGTAACATTTTGGAATATATTTCAACCAATAAATAACTATTAATCTTATAAACATTCTAATAAATGTTATAAAGGTTATTTTTCATATATAATATAAATAAAATATCCCATATGAAAATATCTAAGGAGATTCCTTTGAAGATGAGGTAATAGACTTTACTGTCGCATTCAAGTATATTCCTTATTACATTCCTATTCTTATTTTGTATCCAAAATAAAATAATAGAAAAATTATTATAAATACAACTGATTTTTATAATATTAAATGTACTCCGATTTTTCTCTCATTTCCAGTCAATGAAAAGTGAAAACATCACTCATTCCATGGTTTAGAATACCGCCTCTACATAGTTATATAATTCAATTTTCATTAAAAGAATTTATGAATAAGAAATCGGTTGGGATTAGATTTTTATATATATTATTTATAACATCAACACATATAAAATTATAATATCATATCTATATTATTATCATCCTCTCCAGTTTGAAACAACAATGTCACTCATGCATACTTGTGCACTACGACCTTACTAAAGCGATGTGATTCATTTTTCAATTATTTCATACATGGATTGTTATAAGGATTTGTTAAATTGATATTATATATATATGTATTATTTAATAAATCTTCAAAAATGATTAATTATTAATTACCTTTTTTAGTTCAATACATCATTAAGATAAAATATTTTTAATGTGTATGTAAGGGCTACTATATCCATGACTGATTTAATTAATTTTATAAAAATATCATTTATGTAATATTAAAAATATGTATGACGTGAATATAACCGATATTTATATAATTATTAATAAATTTGGGTTTATTTATCTTTTATCAATGTACAAGGACAAATCTATCAATCCAAATCATATATCAAACTCATAATATTTACCACCCAAAAATATAGAATTTAAAAATTAATTAATAATGTATGACTGTAAAATATTGTATTTAAATCATAAATGGTATGAAATATATACTATTATGATTCTGGAATAGATGTATAATATATATATATATATATATATATTAAAATTGATCTTTGAAAACATAAAAAGAATGCCAGACCTGAGGTAATGTTTTCTCTTATCACTTATACATTAGTGATTCATATGCCATATTCACAACATATTTCCATTGGTTGGTTTATATACATCCCCACGAATATATTATTTTTTATATTTAACCATATACATGATATGTAATATGTAATTTTTTATTTTTTCTTCCATATGTTTTAATATTCAAAAAGTACCTAGGTGTTAAGAGGTTACTAGAAAAGCTCACTCATAGGATTTCCCTCAGAGCATTTGTTAAAATAAAACAAACAGATAGTAAACAAGTACCACAAGCCAAAAAATACAATTAAATATCATAAAAACCATAAACTTCATCACATTCTACTAAAAATATTCCTCTATAGTAACTTATTTCCATTCCGATATTTCATAATGCTTGAGTACCATTGAATAGTTACTTCTCAGATTCATACGCTACATGAAAATAAACTCTCTGTTTCTAAAAAAAATTACTTCTAGAAAAAATATTTGGAATATAAGAGTAGTCCTTCCCGGACCGTGATCATGGTGGAGTAGTCGTGACTAACTAATTCATGATCATCATCATCCTCCCACTCTGAACTATTTCAATATATGAAGCACTGATCAATCCACCATCATTCTATTATTAATTATCAGATTAATCTACCAATTTTCTAGAGATATTCACCTCATGTTTTCAATCATTACCTCCTTGTCCCTTATAAAATTGACTAATAGTGTAAATTATTTCTAGAGATTTTGGATGTTCATAAAACTCATGATCATCTAGTATCTTCTGGTGTATAAACCTTTTTTTGATCCATCCTCCCGAGATGTAAGCCCATGATTTATACTGATACCTTCATTCCTTGGAGTACCATCATCCACATTCTCATGCTCAGATTCATATAAATGATTTCCAGTAGAAATTGAGATAACCACCCATCCATTACACAAAGGACTACCTTTTATCCCACCAGACGCTTCTGAAACCCCCATGGGACCACCATAACAATCTACAACACCCATTGTTTACTCAACCATAGGCTCTGACCCCTTGCACTCAACCTCATCCTTGTTTCTGGTAACCAATGGCATAGAAACCTACGACTAGGTGTACATTGTAACCACATTGATACCGGATGGACCTCTAATGTTTCCAGTACCATAGATATCCTTGGAAGAAGACTACTTCACCCCATCCCCCAATTTCAGATCATAAAAAAGCTGACTAAACCTACACAAACTGTTAGATTAGTGGGTGAATATGAGAAATCTCCAGAATTCTATGCAACCCAGTTCACCAAAATAGAAGCATTTCAAGAACAAGAACCTACAACAGAAAACAGCCTCTAACCAATGGACATACTTAACCAATCCCTCAGATCATACGTCTTATTATTCATATATTCATATTGGCATTTAGAGGCCATATTCCCCATTCGACAGCAGGTTGAGAAAGATTAAACACAACATTCCATGATGATGGCATGCTTCAATCATAATTCTTCAACGATTATAATCCAGATTCAATCGACTGAAGGGATTGCATCATCCATATAACCACAATTGTGAGGGTTAATCAAATGTAACATAGTTAATGTTTGTACATCAAAAAAATGAAATTGAACCACCATATTACCAATCATATGGATAATTTCAGGATTTTTAATATATAGACGTAGAAGAGGGATACATACTCATTCCATAATGGTGGATGGATCGTGAATGATACAGATATCAAAAGAACAAAAAATAGGAAGAACATTCATTTGATTCATCAATGGGGGATACTATTCCATGCCTGAACCAAATCACCTTCTAAAGAAAACCATATCATAAAGTGGAAATTGTCATAAAAGCTGACAATTGCGCAGTCTTGAAGATGAAATAATTGAATTAATTATCTGAGGGATTTCGATTGTTAAAATTGGCCAACTGTGTCAAGTCTATATGACTCGATGATTCGTAGAAATTTGACATTGAGATCGATAACTAAGGGTCACCAAGATGGATATCAGGAGCTTTCTATCCAAAAAAATCATCAGGAACTCCTGGAGAAAACTAGTGTTTGAGAAGCGGATGATGGGTTTCTGCAATATTAGAGGTAGCAAGATCAGTTCCTCTACCCATGTCCCCCTTCCAGGATGGGGGGGGGGGATCGGTATCGATCATCACCTTGGGTTCCATCACCGAGGGCCATCATCAATGATATCCTTAAAAAAATTTAAAACATGTTGTTGGGTAACAAGGTATTGGGGTGCCCTTCCCAAATGTGCACTAAATGTCCCCAAAAATTCCCAAGGTGGCCAACACTTGGGCTTTGTCTTCTTCCCAATTAGGTAGACAGTCCCATTAGAGGTTAGTTCGTATATAGTTCATGTTTAATTATGATGACTCAAACCCAGAACCTCGGGGATAGGATGACACTACCTTTAACTTACTCACCCATGCCCTACGGGCACCCAGTTGGTAAGGGATTATTTCACATTAATATCAATATTTTTATAATTTTATACTTTTATTAAATGAAGAATATTTTCCATCCAAATAAATATTTTAAATTAAATGATTTAATTTATATATTCAATAAATAAAATTATTTTAAATTTATATGTTACACATTATTGATTTTTTAAAATATAATTTGAAAATAATTTTTTTTTTCAGAACATTATACATTTTACATTTTTGGAAAAGTATTCATCAGAATATTATTTTAATATATATGGAATGAATTTTTTTTTCATATTTATTATTATTATTTTCATTAATATTCCTTTATTATTATTTTTATGACTAAATTTTTTCCCTTCATAATTGGAACGTTTTCTTAAAAAAAATAAGTGACTCAAGACATAAAATGTTTATTATAATCAATAATGTTATTTGTGGAATTCTAATGGTATATAATTTCATAAATGAAAAAATACCATTTTTATAATAATAATATATTATGGATATTCTATGATAATATCGTTCTAATTATTTCTCTTGATCGTTTATGATCTACTTGACTAAGGTTGTATTATTTTCATACAATTACACTAATTACATTGAATGATTTTTGATTATAATTATTATATCGGTAAATTATTAACATTTTATATTTGAGTTTCCACGTTATATTTTTGGATTATTAGGTTTTAACTCAATCAAGGAGTAAATACAACATAGTATGTTATTAGTGTGTCCTCCTACAGTATATCAGATAATTGGTATGTCTCATTATAACAACACACTTGGGTATTGGATGAGTTTATAACCATTTATATAATATGTCATAGATATAGGATTATTAGGTATCTTTATGATGTCCCTAATTATTCTATTCCCCCATTATTAGATTAATTATTGATATATAAGTAAGATATTGATTAGGTAGAAAATTTATGGATATGGTTTTTTAGATCATGTAATTATGGTATTATTTGGTTTACATTTATTTCCTTCCATATTATGCTCATGTTATTTTTTAAATGAAAAGTCATTATTTAGATACCCTTTTACATTGTTCATGAATTTTTATTCTTGATAGATTTTTCTACATTCTTACCCCAAATGAGCATCAATGCACACAACATGTTATGATTTCATTGGTTTCCATATTTTTTATAATGTGGATTTACCCCAACCTTTTTAATATATATATATATGAATATAAGAGTTAATAAAAAAATTATTGAATAAATAATATTAAATAATTACGTGATTTTTAGTATTGTTATTTTATTCTTGAGAAATACATTTTCTTCCAAAATTAATTTTATTTAGATTTCTGGGAAAATTTTATTTGTAATTTTAGAAATATGTAATTAAATTTTATGATGATGATAAATAATTACTTGATTTTTAGTATTTTTATTTCATTCACTACATTTCATAGATTAATTTAAAATAGAATTTTCGAATTAGATACTATAAATTTTGAAAAAAGTATTCCATATTTATATTCAGGATGTATAAATTTATTAATTAGGTCTCTTTTATTTAGGGTCATGATAAATTATATCATAGGTAATTTTGGTTACCATGCTAAAGGGTAAATTAGGTAATTATGGTAATAAATAAAATGATAATGGCTTTAAAATGTACCAAAAAAACATTTTTCTTTTATTTTATGCTTATATATCTCTCATAATCTACAAATATTTTGTTATATTTATTTTTATGACAAATTCTCTTGATATGATATTATTTATCAATTTTTTCATGACAATTCAAACATGTGAGTTACATATTTTAACAATTATAATATTTAAATAATGGAATTATCGAGAGGTTATGCTAAAATGTATATTTCATTTATAAATATAAATTATTTATCATCATCATATTAAATTATTATTAATATTTTGTGAAAATAATTATCAAAAAAATTTAAACATTGTTAAGGTAGTAATTTTTCAATTAAATGTTAAATATAATAATTTATTAAAAAATATTAAAATTAATATAATTTCAGATAACTAATGTAAATCATAGTGGTTTTAAAGAAAAATTATTTATAGGGACATAATAAAATTAGTTTTATATATTAATAGTGTATTTTTGTTATTATTAAAGCTAATGTAATGAATATCTAAAAAGTTTAAATTATCATTTTTTTACAATAATAATTATTTTATTAACTGTTATAAAATTATAGAAAATATTATATTTTTAAAATTAATTTTATCTGCTTCAATACATATTCCATTACCCATTTACGAGTCTTTTAAAATTTTATTGTAACATTATTGAACATTTTGAGGCAGAAAAAAATTAATTATAATGTAATCGTCAAAAGGGTAAACATGGTTTTAAAAAATACAAGGGTTAAAACATATAAAAAATGTATATATTTAATTGAATGAAAACATTTTGACTTATAATAATATAATATTTTTTTTTCAAAAATTAATTATCCATTTATAGAAGAGAAAATGTTTATATTAATTTTATATTTTATGAAATTTCAAAAACACATATCCTCACAATTATAAATTGGATCCACTTAATTTAACTATTTACTATATTTTCATCATATACATCATAGAAAACCAAAATATGACACATACAAGTATATGTGTGTGTGTGTGTGTTTGGTGTTCTTTTCCTTTTGAAATAGAAATCCTAGGACCCATTAGAAGAAATATAAAGGAAGACTACCGAAGAAGATGAAATCAACATTACCAACTCTTTCACATTTATATCATCCTATACATACTCTTAATATATTTTAGACATACTAAATTAATAATACCAGAAAAAAAATATAAAAGATTCTATGATAATAGGAAAAAAAATTCTTTTTATTTTCTATCATATGAGATGTGAAAATATCACTCATGTATACATACAACTTTCCATCACCACGTAGCGATTAAATTAATTTTTCCTTTCCATATTTCAGGATGGGAATTATAATGGTTTAAATGTTTATATATGATATATTGGAGATAATTATACATTTTAATGATAATGAAATATATTCCACTTATCCTTTCAAACCATTGGGGAATGTGAAATTAACTTGCCTGTATGTGTGGACTACCACCTCTTCAATGTGATGTAATTCATTTTAACATTATATTTTACATGAATAGTAATAATGATAGAATAAAACAATATGTATTATAAGTACGTATGATATAATAATAAATTTATAAATATTAATTATTATTCAATTTTCTTTCATCCCATCTATCAAAAAGTGGAAAAAACTATCCACATGTACATACGACCTGTTATCTCCATAAATGATATAATTCCTTTTATATATAAATATTTTATAGAATACATTCAATATGATTATAATAAATATATATGATAGATATATCAATATATATATTTTTATATTATATAATTTTAATAAATGTATCCAAACATAAATTCTTGAATAAAATAAAAAATGAAAAATAAAGTAGTTCTTATATGAAATAGTGTTTTTTATATGGAATTGACAATATACATATGATAAATATTATATATCGAAACATAAATGATAAGATATATAAATTCTTATTGTTATGAAATAGGTGTATTATAAATATATAATTATTATACAGGATGTTCGAACACTATGACCAAATATTTCCATTAGGTTTGGGTTTCTCCTATAACTATTACTTCTGTCAGACGTATTCCATATTTACTAATTATTTATATTGTGTGGTGTATATACATCCCCATTGATATATTATTACAAAATTACAATTATTTTAATGGATTATAATGTTTCATAGTAATTATTTCTTTCTTATAGTATATGATTCAAAACATACCGTTGTAGAAATGGTTTATTTCACTATCTCTTCAATATTCGATGTTGTTTATCATTATGTTATATTATGTAATGTTTTTATTAAATATAAATATTTTTAATAATATTTTATCCATAATATTTTCATAGCCTCATATGATTTTTTTTGTATTTTTTATGCTTTTTTGACATCATAAAAAGATGGTTGATATGATTTTTATTATAAGAAGGTAACATTCAACTCTTATTGAAAAAAGTGTGAGAGAAATGTTTATTACTTATATGACATTATATTATGTCCCTCATTAATTTCTAATATTTTATTTTAACATGGATTTACAATTATACCACTAAATTTTTAAATACATAATTTCCTTCATAAAAGTGTGTTTCAAAAAAGTATTTTCAAAATAATAAGTTATTTTTCATCATGAAAATTTTTGACGACTTTTTATGGTTTTTATTTTTTTAAGAGACAACAAAAATTAAATATTCTACACTTGGTTAATGTTATGATGATACCATTCTTCTTCTTATTATTGATGGTTCACAATCAGTTTTACTGATGATGTACTTTTATTTACAATTCACCAAACATGATTACATGGTTTAGGAATATGTTTTTAAAATGGGAAAATTATTGAATATTAATATTCTACTTTAAATAAAATAAATTTGTTGATTATGATTCAATAGTTTCATATATGGAATTAAATAGAGTTAATAAGTGATTGGGAATTCACTATTTCCCCTTGATGGATTAGCGGTTCTCATGAGACAAATATTATAGAGGATTGGATGACTTCATGACCATTTATCAAATAAATATTGGGATGAGGAATAAAAAATATCATTATAATGTCAAATATTATGAATATACCGATTTATGAGACTAGTTATTAATTTTACACGTGATTGTATTATTACTTATAATTTCATGGGTATAAGATTTATTATCTAATGATATTATCAAATTATTGATTTAAATTTATTTCTACAAAAAAAAATTATGATGTTAGTTTTTAAAATGAAATGTGATTCAGTTATTTATCATTATATATTGTTTATTAATATTTATTTATGATAGCTTCTGTTATACTCTTACCATTAACAATAATGTTATATAGTGGCTTTCCTATGTAACATTTTCCCATAAAATCAAATAAATATATTAAGAATTATATTATTGGTTATAATATAGAATGTAATTATTTAAATGAAGAACCCAAACTTTTATATTTATTATTAATAAATTTTATTTTAAATTCAAATATATGTTTTGTTTTCCAAGACTCCTAAATTATATAAACCGTTGGGATGTGATGGCTTGTATCTAGTGTCCATATAATAATGTTAACATAGACTATATGAAATTAGGGTCATGATATTTACAGTATAAGAGTTTATAAATGAACCAAGTTAGAGGAATGTGGAGTAAAATTATGATCATAGAGGAATAAATATTCCGCTTCCACTATGGGGATGATGTGGGATGAATAACCTCGGGTAAAGTATCAAAGTAATGTAAAGAGGTTCTCTGTGTGTTATGTTTGGGAATAAGACAAATAATTTTTGGATAATGTTTATGATTATAATGGAAGGAAATAAATTATATTCCATTGTACCATTTATAGTTCAATTTCATTTTTGTTGGAAATATTGGAGTTAACTGATCCAATGCCCAAATATAAGGGGTAAATATATATGATGGAATTGAATATAAAATTCCATACTTTTAATATGAACAATTACAGTTTTTATATATTGGGATTTTATCATTAATTTTCATTAATGTCTTGGTATGTATACTTTAGTTATGAGAATCATCAAATGTCTAATTATTATTGTATATTATTTTTTATTTATTGGTTTTAATAGAATCAATGAATGGAATTAATTTTCTAGAAAGATGATTTAGTGGTATGTTTATTTCTTTTAGAACATGATAATTTTTTTGGTAAACAATGATATGATCCCAAGGCTAAAATAATAATTTTTATTTATGGTAATGACCTGATTTATTTTGATATTGAAAATTTGATATTGATTTATGTAAAATGGATAAAAAGGGATTTACCATATATATCATGTTGTTTATTTAATTTTATAGATTTATAAAATACAGTATATACACTATGATTTAATATTTTTAATAATTAATTTTTTTTTTTGAAGCATGTAGTATTTATTTTGTTATTTATTTATACTAGTTTTATTAAAATGTTTTAGGATAATATATGGTCAAGGAATCCGAATGTTTTATTTATAACATAAATATCTACAAAATTAATTTTTACATATAACAAAATTTTGTGTATCTTGTGTGAAATTTTAAAAATTTTCATTATTTGATGTGGGTCCAACATATTTTGAATGATTCTTGTGGTTATCTATTTAAATAATGTTTTCTGTAGAACATTAAGGTTCATTGTTTAGGATTTAGAAATTAATTTATTATTTTAACACTTGATTATTAAATCATATTAGAAATCATTTTATAATAATATTTGATTTCATAAATAGCTTATGATACAAGGAATGTCCCCCAATTATTTTGTGGTTTTTAAGATCCATTATATGTTAATTTTAGTTATTCAGTCATGAAAATTTCATCATGGATATTAATTTTTGGGGATAATAGATAAAATATAAGTGTGTATTTATCAAATAATAAAAAATGAGGAAATATTTTTATTAAATAATATCAATTCAATTATTTAATTTTTTCTGAAAATTGATGGTAAAATATATCCTCATCTCTAGGAAAATGTATAATATAAATGTATAATATTTCATTTTTATGACTAATTATATTTAGTTGATGGTTGTTTTCTCCCGTCACTGATGTTGGATTTTTTTCCATGAAATTTATCATATCCATTTTACCAATAAATCTTTGATATTTTATGAAAATATTTTTACACTCCATTAGCATATATTTACATTCCATTATATTTTTTTATTTGGGTAATTAATTCAATGTTAAATTTGGTAAAATTATGTTTCAAACTTTTTATTTCCAAATGAATATTTATTTTTACATTGAAAAGTGTTGGTTTCAATGAGGGAATTTTCATATATTAAATCTTTGATTACTAAAATACTAATTATTATGGTGAAATATTTTTAAAGGGGGAGAAAAGAACACTCTGATATATTTGATGATACATTTTTTAAATAAAATGTTACTTTTTGATATAATTATTTTCACACAATGTTGAGTCTGTAAGAAAATATATATAATAAAGAAGAATGAGAAAGATATTAAATTGGATGGAGGTAATTGTAAAATCCAAAATAAGAAAATTATTTATAACATATTAAAATATGGAATTATTATATTAATAACGAATGAATAAGAACTAAATTTTTTATTAAATCATTTCATTCTTTAAAAATATGATTTCATAAATAAATTTATTTTTAAAGATTTTTTTCCATATGTAAACTTATTCAAATTTTTAATGAAATAATTTAATTCTAGAAATAATCTTGTTATTATTAAGTTTTATGAGTTATTTTTATTATTTAATGAAACAATTTATCTTATATTAAATAGTGCAAAATAACATTTCATGCAAAAAATATCAATTATTTTTAAATAAAATTACCATTGTGTTAATAATTTATCATAAAGTTATGTAATTAAAATATAATTATGTTTAATTTAATAATTCATAAATTTTTAGAAATTATAAGTGATACTTCTAAATGTTATTTTCGGTATGTATTTTACTCAAAAAATGGTTTTTATACACATAATAATTTTTTTTAAACAAAAAAACTAATTATCATATACAATTTAATAGTTTTAATGATATTTATTGATTATATATTCAATATGATATTTTATAATTCATTATACTTTTTACAAGGAATTTAATGTATTTGAATAATGTTTTTTAATAACTCGTTTTTTATAAAATTGATTTTTATTACATGTTTTTAAATGAATTTAAATTAAATTATAAAATTTTTTGAAATTGATTATGGTATAATAGATTAAATAATTAGGATCATATTTATTATTATAATCTATTATGGTGAAAATAATTCATAATCACTTTGAATGTTTAAATAGTATTTTTTTTACCACATCTAAGGACAAAATAGGTTTATTGTGAGGGGAGGGGTAAAAATGAGATAATAATATAATTTTCACCAAGGCATATTTTATTATTATAATTTGAATATTTATAGACTTATAATTTCATATAATCAAATATTTACCCAATCAATTCTATTTTCCTATGAATCTGACCTTTTATAATTTAATCCTTTTGAGAAATTTCATATACCCTTCTATTAAAACGATAATAATTTCATACTATACTACCATATTCATTATATACGAGACTTATTCCTCATAAAATATCTATTCCAAAACTATAAATTAATCCTTACATTCATCCAACAGCTTTTCGTCTTCTCTGAAGAACAATTCATTAAATTATTTGCAATAATCTAAATGTGGTCTGTAAAAGAATATGTATAGATTATAACCACAATACATCAAATTTTATATATTAATATACATCCAATAATAATTTTTTTTTCCATATAAAATATATTATATATTTTATCAAAAAATATTGAGATATTATTTTGATGTTGGAATTACCATCTACCATCAGTTCTAAATTAAATCGGAGATGAATGTGTCACTCATGCGTACATGGGAACTACTGAATAGACAAAGTGATTCAAATAATTTTACTCCACGATCATTTATGATAGTTTATTATGATATATAAAAATCATATGTATAATATTTTTTTTATCATTAGTATTTTTGAAATATTAAATAATATTTTCATTTGATTTGTCAAATTCATTGAAAATTTGATTCTTCCCACATATGTATGTATGGGATATTGTCTCAATATCACAATGTCATTAATTTTTCATCAAAAAAATATATAAATGGTTAAGACATTATATATAATTAATATATATATATTATATTTACAATATTATTAATGTTTTTAAGATGAAGAAATAATGATCAATGTGAATTGATCAAAATCGTCAAATTAAAACATACACAAAACACTAATTACATAACACATCAGATGAGACTAATGAAATATATTGGAAAAATAGGTATTAATATTTAATAAGTAAATGTTTAATGGTTTTATATGTTCAATTGTGGTTATTTTTTTTAATTATAATAAAAATAATTTTGTTCTGCATGATCTTAAATCAGTTATGAAGTAATATTTAATTGAGGTAAGGGTTTAGTCTCAATTTCAATTAATTGATAAATGATTTATTAATGCGCACAAATTTATTATATATAATTATTATATATTTGAAAAATAAATATTTCTTCATACACCATTATGTAATTCATTTGATTTAAAAAATGTATGATATTCATGATTCCATTGAGTTTTCATTAAAAGAAAACAAAATTCATGGGGGTTTAACGTCTCAATTTCTATTCTTTGTTACATTTCTGATGATATGAACCTATTTATGTTAATGAGGAGTATAAAATTATCATTTAAAATATTATATTATTTAACCATCATAAAAATATTATTTGAAGCTAAAATGTAAAATATTTCTTCCAAGGTGATTTTGATGGATGGTTTCCAAAGTCACATGAGATTAATGTCTCAAATTGTTTTCCTAGGGACAGAAGTTATTTTACACACCTATAATCATTTATGAGTAAATTCTTCCACCACATGTTTAATTTTTTATCATGAATATTTTTATGTTCATGATATTTATAGTATTATTTAATGTTATTTATTTCTTGGCGTTTATGATATTTATATTTCAAAATAGTGATGATTTTATGACATAATATAATTATATAATGATTGTTTTTTATATAATATGTGAAAGTTATTGGTTGTAATATATCTATAAAAAGTATTATTAAATTAAGTATCATATTTTAATTTATTTTTGTTTATCTTTATTATCACACTGTATTATCAATATGTACTCATGATACAAATAAAATATTTTGAGGAAAATTGGCCATAGTTTTCTCTACAGTAATGAATATTTCCATCTATCTATGAATGTTATTTAATATATTTTCCCAAAATTTTTAATATTCATAAAATAATTATGAAATTAAAATTTTCTAGTTTATTAAATTTATTAAAAAAAAATTATTGAATATCCTTGAAATTTTCTAGGGATGGTACATCTATGTTTTTTACATCAACATGAATAATTTTTTTGGTTTAACATACAATGCATATAAATATATATTCATTCCTGATAAACATTTTATTTAAAGTTAAATTTAACATTAATGGGTAATTTTAAAATAAAAATATATACTTAAAATATTATAATTTTTTACTATTTTTATATGATATTTCAAAATGATAATGGAATTTTTGTCCTGAAAAATCAAAGTGATATTTAAAATTCACCACCATTTAAAAAATTATATTTTGGGATTTATTATGATTTACTATAGATATAATCCCATATTATAATATATATTATTTATCTAGATTAATTATGATTATGATGAAATAATTTTCATAAAATGGATATCCTTTCAATGGGTTATGATATAATGATATACAAATTGTTTTATGATCCAATTAAACATGTATTCCTTTTTTTAATTATGTGTCAGATGGGAATTTAATTATATATCCCACTAGTGAATTCTGTAAATAGGGATATAACATGATATAATAATGGCTAGAATGGTCTGTGATCCAACTCTAGTAATGGATAATGTCAAATAATATATTCTTTGTAGTGAAACGTGACTAATGAAATTATGTAATGGGGAGTTAAAGATAGCCATGATTATAGAAATCGATGTGATCCTTGATTAATTTAATAATTTCCTTTTCATATGTGTTTCCAAATGACTTATATGTTATTTCGATGTCAGGTTTTCATGGATCATGAATAATTTTTTATGATTCTAAACTTTTATATATTATGTCATTAGATCGATAAATCATTATTTTGTAGTTCAGGATAAGGATGTATTGATTAGTCGGTATACTTTTTTAATAGATATAAAAAGTTCTTATACCCTTATTTTTATCTTATGCTCACCATTGATAATTTAATGATATTTATTTTGATTATACATACTGATACTTTTATCATAAAATATATATTTTTTACCTTCCCTATGTTATATAAAATGATTTTAAATTTTTCATCTCTAAGAAGGATTCTTGTTCTGAAAAACTGAATGGGTAATTATGAAGATCTTTTTTGATCCACTATATTATGTATCAGTGTTTTCAAAGACGCAGAACATTAGTCATCATAAAGAGTGTATTATTTTTTAGTGTATTTAATATTCTGGTAAAATTATATAATAATTATGAATTAAAATTAAGGGTCTATATATATCAACACTTCTAAAGAAACAAATAAATGAAAAACACATTAAATTGTGGTGGGAGTAGTATGAACAACACACAAAAATATTATTTTTCTTTATTGGATGGTTTTAATGAAAAATTAAATACAATGACACTAATATATTAAAATTATAATATATATGTGATAGTAATATAATTCTTCTATTGTATCTAGATTTAATTTGTATGATGATAATAATGTTAAAAACAGAATTGTTCATAATACTCATGTTACATTCTTGAAATTTAATTTCATAAATCCTATTAAATTAAAGTATTATGATATCTAATGTTGAATACAATGTTTTTATAGTGGGATAGTTTTTAATGGTTATTAATATTTTCTAAATTCAATGATTAATTATAACGAAATATGGATTATACGTGCTGAAGATGTTACCCATTTACATGTGAGGAGAAATAATGTTTTAGAAATATTAATGCAATTTCAACAATTAAGTTACAATAGTAATGCGTTGAGGAATTAAAAATGTATAAATGATGTATTTTGGTTTTTTGGTAAATAAATACTAAAAAACCAAATTTTGTAACATTTTTTCCCCTTATATAGAATTTCCACCACTGTATAAGTTATCTTACCAATTTTTACATATTTTAAGAAATAAAATAATTATATTTTATAATAAATTTTTTTAAAAAGATTTAAATAGAATTTATTATCTAGTATAAAATTTTTAATATAAGATTTTAAAAAATGTAATATAATTAAAATATCTACATTTATTTTTTTTATAAAATATAATTACATAAAAAACAAAAATCAAATATATGAGATGAAACTTTTTTATTCATTAAATTTATATATTCTCAAATGTCCTGATTGCAATATTTTTTTTATATGTAATCTTCCTTCTATGGGATGAAGGGGAACCTGTACATGACATGTTGGCCCAAGGAACAAGGCCTGACAAGACATGCAATATATGACCTGAAGTTTAAGAGGTATACCATACCCAATAAATTACTCGTAGGCCCAACCCACAAGAATTTTCCCTCCCCTAATTCTACATCATTGATATCCTAGCTCTCCACCTTGAAATGATGATTCTTTTAGAATTTCCCCATACAAATCTACAAGGTTCCTAGTCCCGATGGTGGTTTCCATACCCTCTAATTCTTCCAAACCAGTAAGTGCTACTTCTGGTGATTTCTATTCTTGTATCTTTGATCCTCGTTTGGGGAACACTCTATGTGATTTGGGTTACAACATGGTCTCAATTGTCCAAAGTCCCTATATCCTGATGGCCTTTGATGGCCTGAAGGTCCTTGAGACACATAGTCCCAAACCGGTGGCCTGAAGGCCCAAATTGGGTGAATAGTTCCGGGAGCTACAATACCAAACTGTTCCTTCAACAATAAGTTCTGTAGTACTGCTACATTACTCAAAAATTTCCCTCCACCTATTTTTGATCCTAACACTCTTGGATGCAAAGAAGGTTACCTTACCACTCAGGTACGAGCACATTGGCAATAAATTTATATACGGGGTAACATTATATCCTAAAATGGTTTTAATGACATAATAGAAATTATTATAAAAATGGAGATTATGATTCAATTCCCCTAAACAACCAATTATCCCTTGAAAAATAAAATATTCAATGAAAACCAAGAATTAAGTTATTTTGTTATATTAATATTACAACTAATTACTCCAATGTTATCGATAAATATTATATATTTAGGAAGTATGTTAAACCAAATAATATTATCTGTATAATTAATATATTATTACGAAAATGGTTTTATTAATTTTATTTACATTATTATTTAATGATAAATATGTTCAAATTATATGTTTTATGAATAAAATATTTTTCAACTACAAATAAAATATTCAATAAAAGACTCAAAAAATATAAAAAAAAGATAATATTGATAATTTGAATTCAAATTTGATTTTAGTTTTATCAATATTAATTAATAAATGTATTTATTTAAAAAAATATTCAGAAATAATGGTTCTATACTAGGAACATTTGGTGATAGTTCAAGATGTGATGTTTTCTAGCTAACATTATTGTCGCACAGGTTACAAATAAAATACATAAAAGCACTAAAAAATCCATTTCATTGCCATATAATTAAATTAATAGTCACACCAAACCCATGAATTCATATATTTTAATGAGTAAAATACATTTGAAAATAGAATTAATTTTTTAGAAACATGTCTAAATAATCACATTTCAACAATATAGTCGAAATGACCAATCATTTTTTAGAACCCATATTTTATATAAATATATTTATAAAAACTTTTATAAGAAACTATACCTCATTTAAGAATCTATATAAGAAAAGATATTAAATAAAATTGTTGTATTTATGCCAATGGAGAATAATAATGGATATAGATGTTATTTTAAAACCACATTGGTGAAAAAAAATCTATTAAATGTATCATAAACTATAAATGAATGTAACTAAAAGCATGAAATTTAATGAGAGCATAAATAGGTATACTAAGGTATTGTAAATAAAATAAATTGTACTATTTTGGTGTCTATAAATCAAAAATAACTAATCATAATTAATAATTATTGAAATCACAATAATTAATACTACTAGGATTGATAGAATGTTGAATTTGGGTTTATATCATATTAGTGGTAAGAGGTTTTAACACAGTAATAAAAATTTCCTGGTTCACTATTCATAGAGTTATTATCCTAGACTTCACTACCCAAGATCTAGTGTTCCAATTTTGAATAAATATTTTGGTGATTATAATATTGAATTAATCATATAGGTAAACAATAACATAAATAATCCCCTCAAATTTAATCCATGATCACGTATTTCTAAAATTTCCAATTCCCGCATTGTAATAAGATGCAAGTAATATGTATAATCATGGGAGTCAAATTGACATAGTAAAAAAATTATATCCATGAATTTAATACATATATGAGATATCAAATACTGAAATCAATTTAATGGTTTGGAAATGATACTTAATTCATTAAATAGTTTTTAAAATATGAATATTCATTTTTTAGAGACTATTAATTTCTCTATAAATTGAGATAAAAACTATTAGGAATAAAAATTAATATCCATGTCATCATAAAAACATTAACCTTATATAAATAAAAACCCAATCTTAATTTAAAACATCATCACTCATAAAAATGTCATAATATATAATTAGGATAAAAAAACATGAAGTCAAATTATTAAATCTAAATAAAATAAAATATTGAATAAATGGGTTCACTTTTTTTCAAAATAGGTGAGTTTTATTTTCTATTTCACATAAAAAATATTTTCATTATTTAAGATATTGTAAGAGTCCATTTGATTTTATTCATATGTTACAATCATAGAATAATTATATCTAATTAATAATTTTTTTAAAAAATAATTTTTTGTTTCGCACAACATTAGTTCTTTTAAAATACAATTTATAATACCAGAAAATTAACATGATTGAAATTAATAAATGTAAACCTCATGAATATTGTTAAATATGAAAAATAAACTCTGAGAAATTAACCATGTGACCATGGTTTATTTTTTTAATAAAATATTTCTGGAGTACCTATTTTAAAATAATATGAACACATCATATTCGATAAAAAATAATTCCAAATTTTCAAACTGATATATATGATAAATAGTTATAAATATTTACAAGATATATAATCCCCCAAACCAAAAGTTTCTCTTATGATCCATAAAGATGAGAAAAGGAAATAAACCACATAATGATGAAAAAATAATGAAATAGAAGAATATAATTTTTGTAAAGATCACGAAATAAAAGAATAATGGATAAAATACAAATATTTATGAATGATTGTGGGTCACACAGATCTAATTAATTTGTTTTCTGATTTAAATGAGAAAAACAGATAACAGTATTTTAAAATTATTCTTGGGTATATTAGGTATTTTGAAAAATATTAAACACAATGTAAATCACATCATTAGGACATATAATTTACAAAAATATACAACATCCATGAACCCTATATTTTTCTCAAAAGAAAACAATATTTTGATGGACACATATTTTAGAATAATTTTTTTTGCGAACAATGAAAAACAATCATAATTAGATTTTGTTTCTTATACATGGGTATCTTCATGGTATGTACTAACAGAGCACAAAAAATAAACCTCTCACTAAAAAATCATTAAATATATAATGTATGGGTATAAAACATAATGATGTATCAAAAAAATAATCATTAAATAAAATATCATGAATTTGGATATTAAATAATTGTTAAATGATTCCAAATAAAATATTTGTCCATAATAATTATCGATGTTATAGAAACATCCATGTTCAGTATGAAAAAACAATATGCTCATAATTAAAACTAAAAAAACCTAACCAAATAATGAATCATCTCTAAAATAAGATATATCTATAAATTCAAATGTAAAATAATTACAAAAAAAAAAGAACATGTAATACGTGGTATAATCAAAATGTAGTTTGATACTTATACCTCGTCTACCCATCATATAGGGATTTCAAAAATTCATGGGTTAATAAATGAAGAGGAAACTCTATGGGAGGATCTACGTGCATAATATGTTTCCAAATCAAATATGCTTTCCATGAACATAAAATTCATAATTCATATCAAAATTACTAAATAAGTCTTATTTATTTAAATGAGGAAACAATAATGGTCCTCCACTAAAACCAATTATTGTTTGGTAATTATCCATCATTGTTTACCATTTAAATTTATAAAAACCCCATTACCCTTTAATTTTAACAAGATATTGTACTAATTTTCAGGACAACACTCATTACTGATGGTATAAATAAAGTCCCATTTCATTAATTGATTTTTAAATTATTTTTTAATTATTGAATCTTAAAGGAGAAACCAAATAATAAATAAAAATTTGAAACCAAAAAATACTCTCAGTATAGTATTAAACAAAAAGTTGGGATCATATTTACCATTCCATAAGAATTCTGTGAATGGTTAATAATTACACAAAAAATACCCAATCCAATAGGGTCATGAAACTTTGGAAAATCACATGAAATTGACATACTAATCATCTTGGATCATTATGAGATGTATAATATATAATTAATGCACACACAAAATCTAAGGGTCCCCCATGAAAATTAATATACTATAGAGTGGATCACCTATCAAAAAAATTCCAAGGGGGTGTGTTATTATTAAATATGATGAAATTATGATAGGAAAATGAAATTAATAGTCTCACTTTAAATACATTGAAAACTATCATATTTTTTCTAATCAAATATTCAAATCCATAATTCAATATTTGAATTCCATATGACTATGCAAATAATATAATTCATTTATACTTATTTTGGAAAAATTTATCATAATAAATAAATAATTTTTTTCTATTTAAAAAAATATTTTTACGAAGATACCTTAATTATGACTATATTTATTTTAAAATAATATCAATTTTATTTAAAATAATTATATCATATTTTAAATAATTGAAATACTATATTAAAATTACCTTATTATTTCATAAATAATTCATTGATTTTTTTAGAAATATGAAAGTTCATGTTCATTTCAAATCATATTAATGAAATATATATTATAAATCTCAAATCATATTATTTATTATTTTTAAAAAATTAATTACAAAACATAAAAAAGTATAATAAAATAAAATAAATTATAACAAAAAAAATATTACTTTAATACATTGTAGGTAATAGTTATGTATAACATGAAGAAATCAAATGAAAATATTGCCAATTTTATTAAAAGGATTATTGATTGTGCATAAATGGATATAGGGTTTTGTCCATAATACACCAATCTTAAAATTTCTAGTTAAAAAAATACATTCCAATTATTAAAGGACCCACCTAGTTTTCTAGACAATGTGCCTATCAAGGCACATCTGTTCAATCATCGCTTTTCACCTTAAGACATTGAGAGTGTTTAAATCACCCAAACAACATAAACACAAGTCAAACTATTGTTATTCCTAAAAAAATAATCAATAAATTATTTTTAAACAAAAAATTCAAAAATCAAAATCCAACATCTCATGGAAATTCAAGGATGATTTGATATAATGACTAGAAAAATAGATTCCATAATTACTGATCAAATTTTCAAATCCATAACTCTTGTTTTTCAATATATTCAAACAAGTTATTATATTTTAGAAGACATAAGGAATTTTATGAACCACTGTTCTTCATTTTATATCAAAATATCCAATGTTATATAGACTCAATTTCAATACTGGAAATCCATAGATCCTAAGGGTATTCCTAATCCCTTTGAATTCTTAAATATTGCTATATTGTTAAAAAATTATACATGGAATTGATTTCCCCAATAAAATTAATGATATAAGATAATATAATTCTATATATAACATAGCATTACCCATCCATATATGGTATCTCCCTAAAGAAACAACATGATTATTTATAAATGATCATAATAAATGTAGTTATAATCATGAATAAGCATGTATCTTACATAATCATATAAAGGAATATATAATAAAACTTGATAATGGATCCCTATAAAAAGGGAGTGCAAAAAATAATGATATATAAATGATAAATGAAAAGATCTATTCCATATGAAATGTAATAAAACATTATAAGTCATCTAATGGTTCACATGAAACCACAATACACGTTTTAATCAAGAATGGCTAAATATCTAATGTCCGCCCAATGCAGGATCTCAAAAAACATGGTCCTAAACATTAAATGATGTTACATGAAGATGTGAACATTCATAAAGAAATCATTTGTACACTATACACATTATCATTAAATATTACATACATTTTTTTTGATTGAAAATGAATCCCATAAGGTAGATATTATATATATATAAACACAATGTAGTTTGTTTTTATTTTTTTAGATAATACATTTATGTACTAAATTAAAAATGAAGCACTATTTTTTAAATGCATTTTGATTATGTTTATCTCTTGGAATAAAACAATAATAAATCATGAAATATATTTAAAACTTCCAAAAAATATATAATAACATGAAATGATATTAAATCTAATGATTGAGAATATTTACAATAATATAAGAAATAGTAAATTCACAAAGCTAAAGGAATGTTATAAACAATATCTTTATTAATAAAATAATGCTTCTAAAATTTAATTAATTAAATGGGGTATCCCCAAAGAAACTATGTACATAGAGAATTATTTCATTTTACGATGTACTATGACAATTTTCAAACCATCATAAATAACTATGATTAATGGCCATGGAGAATAATCTATATTACAATAAGAAAAGGAAACCCTGGAAAGTGTAATATTAATATATATCATTCTAGTGTTTAGTGATATAATATAAAAACTATCTATGAAATAATATTATTAGATGTACTTCCCTATCTTTACCTATCCAAACTCATGTTGTCACTTCTTTATTAAATAACTTGATGATTACTATACAAATAATAACATAACATAACGAATACATGTATGAAACCCCTCACATCATCTCTAATAACTCCTTTATTAAAATTAGCAACCCATAATAAAATCACAATTATTAAAACAAGGATATGAGTATGATGCAATAAAAACAATCAACGGATTAAATAGCACACAATAAAAAAAATTCCATCATTTCTATTAACTCCACATTGTTGAATTAAATAATGAAATTAATTTAAATGTCTTCAAAATTTTATTTGAATCAATAAATCATTATTTAGAAATTACATTTATTTTTCAGATACAAATAATGTCTTTATTAATGAAAATATACTCTTTTATAACAAATGTAACCAAATCATATAACAAGAAAATTGAAATTTTACTGACAAAAAACAAAAACATAACATAAAAAATCATCACCCATTATGAGAATTAACCTTATAGCGAGGATCAAAAAGAAATAACCAAGGATAATAAAAGATTAGATACAATAAAATCTTTCTTATAAGGGTTTAATTTAATTTGGAAACATTGTGAAATATTTTTTATATTTAATATATTAAAAATATAAATATTTATATGATATATTATGATTTCTAGTGAAACTAATATTTTCATAGGGGAAACAATATATGAATTTTATCAAATAACAATACATTCCTACAAATATGGTGAAACATAATAAAAATGTATGAGATAATTAAAAACCAATGTCATGAGAAGAAATTCATCTATATTGAAATAAAGGAATATACAACAGATGACCTCAAAGTAATTATAAGAATAAATTAATGGAGATTAACTAATAAAATATGTTTTTTTATGTTTATGTAAACATCCATGTTTCCATCAACATTAAAAAATAAATATGTTATACTAAATTTATAATTCTAGATGAACTCTCAATATGTTCAAACTGATCTAATGATGTCAAAATCCATATCTAATATCAAACCCCATGAAAAAAATCTCATCCAGAAAGACCCCAAGAAAATGTTGAAATGGAAAAAAAGTTAATATTATAAAATAAAAAATGTACCCACACCATAAGTAACCACCCATAAATCAAAGATCAATGATGAAAATATATGAGATTCACTATAAGATAAACTATAAGGGATCTCATATTGCAGTCATAGTAGTTTGGGATGAATGTATGCAAGCGGGATTAAAATAAAGGATTGGTAGATTTGATATTTCCAAAATTTTCAAAACTAGGTAGCTTTCTAGTTAGACTATGTGTCTAAAGACATAGTATTTTTGTGTATAGTTCTCAATAAAAATATTTTTTTTGTATTTTTTGTTTTATAAGCCATATAAAATCATAAATTATCCAATAAAAAAAGTTATTAATATAATTATAACTATAACATATAATACATTGATTTTATGTACATAGACCGATGAAATATATTCAAAACATATATATTGTATCCAAAGTGTCAAAAATTATTAACACTAACACATTAATATAATTCAATAATTTTATCTAAATATATAATAAGATAAAAAAATTCATTGTAATGATTTATTTTGTTAAATTGGATCTTTTGGATTTTTTTAAATAATAATTTTATTTTATGTATAATATATTGAAAATATTATAAATAGTGTGAAATGATTAAAAGTAGTTAATATTTAAAATGATAATTTCATATGAGAAAATTTTGATTTCATTATCTATTATGATTCCACGTAAAATTAATAATGATATATTTTTAATAAATCTATATATGAAAATTTAAATTCATTTTTTGATTTATATTATCAATATAAACATAATATGAATGTTTTGTATTTTTATGAAAATAATTAATTTTATATGAGATGTAAAATATAACATTGTTTACAAATTAAATATCAATTAGAAATCTAACTTATGTTGGAATATAAAACATATACATTTTTAATTATATTTATTTATTGATTTAAATTACTATTTTTTCAAAAATACATTGTTTAATTTTGAAAACCGATATTTAGAATTTCACAAATAATATAATTTTTATTTTAGTAAATAATATTTTTTATTTTTATATATACTTTTTAAATTTGGAATTCGGTTAAGGTTTTCTTGTAAATAAAAATTACTATTATCTGTGGTAATTTTTTAAAAAAAACTCGTAATTACAACGATAATTATATTTTCAACCGAAATCATTTATTTGGATAAATAATACATTTAACCAAAATAATTTTTTGACATTAAATGATCTCTAATATTAATTATATTTATTGTCACATTTAAATATTTTTTTATGATTATGTTTTATATTTGAAATCACAATTTCTTAATTAAGAAAAAAATGGCTATTACATTTGATTCATAAAAAATTATTACCATATTTAAAATGTAGAAAAGATAGTAAATTTATGTTTTGGTAAAAGAAGATAAACCATTTGTAAATGAGATAAAACATTATAACAAACATCTTAAATTTTATATGAGGCCTAGATTATAGAAAAAAATATTTACTTAGATGACTATTGAAACATTTTAATGAAAACCCACACAATATTTACACAATGTTTGATAAACTTGATTAGTATCATTGAAAAATTAGGATCATACAACTCTCTTACATGATAAAACATAAACATGTATCTAAATATATCTGATATATTCATTTTAATGATCATGTTATCATAATCATGTGTTGTAACTTATGAATATACATCAAAGAAAGGGGAGATATAAAAGCCTACTGAGAGGAGGAATATGGGCCATGAAACAATATAACACGTTTTTTAATAATCATTATAATCATATAATAAAAATATAATAAAATTAATAATCATGACTGAATCCTTCTAAAAAGGAATGGAATGTGCAAATTCATAAAAATGGAACATCATGTCAGAGTAGTCGCATTCCTCAAATAATTGTTGACAATGTTGGATTCATGTTAATGAAACAGATATTTGAATCATCATAATGTTTCTATTTTGAACAAATAAATCATCAGTTTTATGAATAAAACACATTATCATAATAGAAACCTCAGATAACCCATTTCATTCTAGGGAAATATAATTATTTTCCCACCCTTTATTACATTATATTTATAAAATCATACATACCACATAGACCGTATGACAATTATAGTCATAAAATAACACATGGAATGAAGTAAGCTTAATAAAGATATTGTAATGAATATTTTAATGAATAATATATTTGGATAGCCAAGTGAAAATTTGAGATCAAATTATTGAAAAAATATAATTATTATTTGGATAAGAAAATATATTTTTTGACTTGAAAATTTTGTTTGGAAAAAAATATTTTTTAGAATATTTGTGTATTCATTTCAAATAACCGGAAACATGAATATATACCAAAAAGTATGAATAATTAAATGCAAATTATGGATAATTAAATGATTATATATACTGAAATTGATTTGAATAATTGTAAATAAAAAGGAAGGGAGTTCAGTTCGAGAAACCCCATGCATCAAATTGAACATTATTTCATCTCATGTTTTCTTCTTCTTTAATAATCATTACGTTTTAAAAGATATATTTCTGGAAGTTAATTGTTTTTATTTATTCACTTATATGCCCATTATTATAATTGGACTCTATTTTATAACACTCTCGGCAAATAAAATTGTTCATATGATATTTTAATAAAATTTACATGTTATATTCGATTTCTTTAATTTTGATAAATGTTGTTACACTAGAGTATAATTAATTCCATAATATTATAACACAAATAAATATATTCTTATATATTTTAGATAATTCATAATATCATTATACTGTGATGGTAAAATCATTGACATATAAATGTATCCATAATTGGTTATCATTCCTTTGGTAAGATATTATTTGGAGAGATGAAATTGGATGTTTGGAATTTATATATACTATTAATATGATAATGAAAATATTTAAAAATCATTAACAAAAGGATATATTAAATCATAATTAATATTATATTTTTTGGTTTTGAACAAAACATACATATTCGGTGGTGTAACAACTCTTGTGTGACAATAATACACCATTGATGCTTGGAGATGGATTTCACCATAATGTAACTCAACATTATAAGGTGATTTAAAGGGTGGATTTGGTAATACCATCGGATTTTGAAAATGGGGGAAAGCTAATTTTCCATGTGGAGGGATTGAAGGGATTTATTAAGATAAAATAATAAATTAAATATTATTTTAAATGTAAAATTTATAATATTTAATGTATAATAATATCAATCACATAAATATATAATAATTTTGTAATTTTTTAAATGTCTATATTAATAAAACTATCTGAATTTGTTATAAATTTATTTTTAAAAAATTTAAAATTGTTCTTTTAGGGGAACACTTGTGGCCTAATGTTTTTGAATAATTATTTTTTTAGATTGTAATTTATATTTATTTTATTTTAATGTCTAATTTAAGAAAATATCTTTATTATGGGTGAATAAAATTTTTTATAATTTATTAGGTCATTATTTCATTAAAAATGATGTAATTTAAGAGACACTAGTTATAAGATAATTGTATTTCTTCAATACACCAGAAAATTGATGTATTATAGAAAATACTAAAAACATAACCATTAAAAAACTTTGACATTATTATTTTAATAATGATATTAATTACATAAAAATATATTTATAAAATATTTAATACTATTTCATAATATATAAATTCTGATATTTCTCAAAATAATTTGATTTTTTTTGAACAAATGTACTCTATTTTAATATCTTTGGTCATTATGTTGTTTAATTTTAAAATTATATTTTTATATATACCCAAATTAATAATGAGAGATATTATTCATATCCTAATTTGTAATTTTAATCTAAAAATAATATTCCAATAGTTAAGTTACTATTTCTAATCGTAATGTTATTATTCCAAATGTTTATGTTACTATTCCCAGTGATCATGTTTCTATTAAAATGGTAACATTACTATTCCAACTATAACATTATTTTGTATAGTTACTACATTATTCATTAAGTTAATCTTCAATATAATTCATCTAAACAATATATATTTCTCTTTTAATAGATTTTGATTGGCTTACTAATATTTTTTTTTATTTTCTATCGTCTTGGTTCGAGGGGTGATTAAACCAGTTGATTTTGGTGATCATAATTTTCCCATTTTCCCAATTATATTTTATATAATTCTTCCAATTACAATGTTAAATGATTTCATTGGTTTCGTAAATGATTAATGAAACATTTTATATTAATGAAATAAATTTTTTATGGTTTCATTAAGTGTATAATATTATATCGTATATTAGAAAAATATCTCAAAAGAAAAATATCATATATATCCTTGGGTTTTTATATTCTTCTTGCTCTAGACATTTCATCCATATAATTTCAACACATATTCTTAGATGAGAAATGCTTACGGTTCTTTTATTTACTTTTTTACTCTGGTTTCCAAGTCAGCTTATCATAATTGTGTTTCCTCCACAACAAATTGACAAGGTATATTGACGTATTTCATTGTACAATACTTATATAGTCTAATATTTTTACAATTTTTTCATCATAATATAAGACATCACCCAGTTTTTCCACCACCAGATTCAGTATATGTGATGGGTACAGTATATACTTTTCGAGGATAAATACATTGAAAATTTTATGATCATAGTCCATATATTATTGATGTATTTGTTAATAGGCCACATATCCAATAAAACCAAGGATATTAAAGGGACCCATTTAAATAGGGATGAACTTCCCATCCATTTTAAAAAAATTTACTCTATTCCATAGTGATATTTGAAGGAAAATTATGTCTCTAACAAGTATCTCAAAGTCCCGTTGATTTTATGTTGAAAATGAATCATTTTCTGACATTTGAAGTGATGTTGTAGGGCTGTCAAATTTTTTCTAGGGAATTTATTAACCCAATTTTGATTCTTTGGGATATACTTTTACTACTTGAATATGTCGTTCAATGAATATTTTGTGAATGACCTCTAATTTTTTTACACTTAATATTCACTTATATTTGGTGTATTAATTTTTCACTCATTATTATGTAATTAATTTATCCTTAATCCAAAGATACCGTCTTTGTAAAGGACTTTGTCTCAATCTCCATTCATTGAGGCATATTTTTTTTATACACAAATTTCTTCCATACGGTGTATAAAACCCTTTGATTTTTACGTTTATTAAAAAGGAAACTTTTTTATAAGAAGCGTTTACTAAACGACAAAAGGGAATGTTTTTTTGGTCGGACATATGCGGCGACAATGACTTCTCCGCCGCTATGAACATTATATGATTTCCAGATTCCTCTACAAGCCATAACATTATTAAAAATGAAAAATAAATACCATGTATTAATTTTCATTTTTTTTGTATTGAAAATGGTTTTCATAATGTTTTTATTATATCAATGTGTTGTATTGATATCTTGTGATTGAAATGTGGAAATTTTATGTTTCCTTTATACATGTTTTATGTGATGCGATTATGTTATGGTTCATGGGAATTTTTATGAAGACGGGTGGTTATGTGATAAACTAAGGGCGGGTGAGCCCAATATAGCTCTCTAATGCATTGGGTAACGAGAAGGAGTAAAATGTTAAGGTTTCTTTGATGAGATTTATGGAATATACTGTGATGGGTATTCCAAATGTAACCAAGAGGGTTACTCCCTAAGTAAGAATGTTATGAATTCCTCAAGTTACCTTTATGACTTATGATTTCTATGTTTTATTTGTGATTTTTTGAGGTATGTTAATGATCTAATGTTTTATGAGTAAAGTATGATTTCATTGACTCTTATGTATACATGTACTCAAGTTTCCTTTCAATATTTTTATATCTTTAACTGAGCTTTTTATGCTCATCCCATGTTTTTGAAATGTATTACAAAGGAATTAAAGATGAATATGGTCAGGGATGGGATCAAGGAAAGACATGAAATCTAAAACATGGAAGTAGACATGTTTTTTAAGAGTTTTTTTTATGGAAACTTAGTAGAACTATCTACTTTGTAATATTTTGAGATGTATTAGTTATGTCCTAATTCTATAAAACTCTATGCCTAAAAAGATCCCCAATGTGTAATCTTGTAATAACTATAGATTAAGTATGGTTTAAGGGTAGGGCCTTATAGTTGGTATCAAAGGTCATTTTAGACAACTTTAGGGATTAGGATTTTTTGTTAGACACATGGTTAGTCCCTATATCTATTATTTCAGTTAAATTATTATTTTATAACTTTTTTCAGGTCTATTAATGAAAGTTACGAATGGAAGGATTAGGATCAAAATTGACATTTTTATCTCTTCCTGATGACATGCTTGTAATAATTATAGCAAAGTCATGTTCGGATGATTGTGAATCTTTTTCTAGCATACAACTCACTTGAAAGCAGTTGTTTTAGATATCAAACACATTCACTATACCTCGTTATAATTTTGGATCATGGGTTGTATTTAGACAAATACTATTTTCATAATATTCTATTATTTTCAATAAAGGTAAATATTATCATGGTATTTTCAAATATTTTACCTTATCATAAGAATTTGAAGCATATTCTGATTTTAAAAATGGTGCTGAGGAATGAGACACTTGAGCAACCAATTTATATTTGATTTTAAAATATAGTCTCTCAGCACATACATATGGTATTTTAAAAGGACCAATAATAGAAAGCTTCAATTCAAATTCGATCAGACTATTTTATAGAAATCATGTTTTAGAAGATGTTTTGAAAGTATATGTCATACCTGATTATTTTACAAAACTGTTTTTCTGTGAACACCCATATGACCCATGTAGTACAAGGTGTATTTGGATGGAAGAAGAAAATGATTTTAAAGGATACGTAAATCATTGTTGTAATGCAAGGGACTTCTACCTACATGAGCAAGATGATGATGAAACTAAGTGGACTCCATGATCAAGGTATGTTGTTATTCATTTTGGGAATCATTTTATTTTTTGGTGGTGAAATAAGACTTCATGAATTAAGATGTTGAGATCACAATGAATTTGGATGAAAATGAGAGGTATAAGGAAACTATTGAGGTTAAAACATTATAGGGTTAATTTTAGAGTTTTATAAAAAGGAAAACACACCGACCATGTGACAAACCGTCGCGTTGGATAAAGCTGCAGGAATCGAACCCACAACCAAAGTGCGACTAGTATTTATCGCCTACCACTAGACTACATGAAGTCCCTGGTTAGTTTGACTTATTATATTTAGTTAGATGATTTTATGAATCAAGAGTAAGTTGATTTTGGGTTATCTATGGAATTTATTATCCTATCATGGAGGATATGTGATTAGGTTAATTACTTTTCAGTATGAGATTTTAAGAGAAACAAATGTTATTCGGAGATAAATGTTAATTTGTACCTTGGGAGACTATGTGAATAAATATTTCAAATATGTGGGTTTCAATCTTAGTTGGGTTTACATTGAAGAATTTTATGGACAAATGTTTTATTGAATGGTCTTCATTAAACTTTGGGTTTTGTTTGACAAATTTTGGAGATTAGGATTAGTTTTTATTTTTTGTAAAAAATATCCTTTTTTGGTATTATCTAATCTCGTACTAAAAATTTTGGTATGGTTTTGGTTGAGATATAAAGACATGGGAAATATATAGTTCTTTTTTGTGGATTAGGTTATTCTCAATAAGTTGATTATAGTACTCTTAATGCGAACAAGTCATCATCAAAACTCATCTTTTGGAGAAAATATGGGTTTGATTAAGGAATATACTAAAAGTTGAAAGTATACGTGACAAGTAATTATGTTTCATTATGATTTAGTTAAGCACAAAAATAAATTCCTCATTGAATAGTAACTTAAAAAAATGATGTCAGTTAACTTTTCCTACAGGGGAATCTAATACCGTATAACCCATCACAAGTTTGTGATTTTCACGTGGTTAACATTCTCCTAGACATGTTTACTATCACTCTCCATAAGAACATGAACCTTTGTTTTTTTCCTACATATCCATATTTTCATACTTGGAATCCTAGTATGGGTTAAATCGAGTGACCTTTGTAATTATCTTTCGTTCTTTTAATGTGATTGTTTTACCGACTACTATTCCGATGTGAGACATTCAATGATTTTTCCAAGCCCATTTTTAAAATTGCGAGGACGCAATTCCCAAAAGGGGGGGAGGATGTAACACCCCAAGTAAATAAACAATATCAAATTTTTTTATTTGTGAATGAAATGATAATATTAATTTAATGGGAACGCAATGCTTGATGGCTTACCCAATACGCCACAATGAGTTCCTTTGAAATCTTACGTTGCACACAAATGATAAAATAATTTTATTTTAAATGGTAGTTAACACCTAACCGTTGTAATGACGGGAATGAAAAAATCAAACTACAAAATTATTATATATGTTTGTCAAATATTTTTACTTTTTACAATAAAAGTTAGAGGATTAAAAATGCGAATTAATCGAAATTTTGAGCGTAAACATTCTAATATTATTTAAAAGGTCAATTAACCACCTTTTTATGGAGAACCTTTTTTAAAAACACATATTGAAAATATTATGTGTTATATTTGACAAAATAAAATTCTTCTTTAGAATCGGAACATCCCAATTTACTTTGTGTAATTTTTTGGTATTTTTTCTGATAAAGTTCATTTTTTAATAAATAGTGAAAAATGTTGTATTTTAATTCATAACCGCTTTTTAATCTAATTTATTGAAATGATTAAATTGTCTAAGTAATTGGATTTAAAGTTAAATTAGATTATATTTTTATCATTTAAACCTATCGTGGTGATTGGAATTAATATCACTTTGAGATTGGACGTAAACGAGTGTCAATCATTTGATTGATATTGTTTCATAAAAACACATTATTTGATTTGACGGTGGGATTTAATTATAAAACTTTTTAATGCAACTTCTATGTTATGAATTTGGTAAAACAAACACCATTTTTGAATTCAAAATATCAAATATAGCATAGGGTGAATTTTTTGTATTTTTCTGAAAAACCTTAATTCTTGATGAATAGTGAAACCACAAAGTGGTAGTTACAAAAACTAATTTTTCGTTTAAATGGAACTTTACCACTTATGTGATTTGAATTTCAAAAATCCAATATAAATGATTTTAATTTTTATGTAAAATGTTGTTCAATGGGATGAAAATAATTTTTGATGAAAAGTAAATTTTACGTTTTATTAATCGCGATTAAGGGTAATTAGTGTGATTTAAGGTAAAAATGATATTATAATAAAATGAAAATATCTTGACACTTGTCTTAACCCTATTGAATGAGTCATGGCCGACCAAGACAACCCATGGGTCGATTTTCTGTACCCCATGTAGCCACTTGGGTATGATAATGACATTTATGCCTTTTCTTTATTGTAAAAACAAAAATGACACAAACATGTATTGTTTTACAAAAACAATTTTTACATGGGGTTATAAAAGTCAGATTTTTGACTATAAATATTAATTTCAAAGGTAAAAATATTTCCTAAATCATAGTATTTTTTTTATAATTTTTAGACATTAAATAAATTAAATTATTTATGAAACCATGATGATGTAGTGATTACCTCATTATTTAACGATTTAAATAAAATGAAAAGATCATGTAAAATCTAAGACCTACACTTGTCAAAAACCTATTGGATGGGTGGATTTCGAACTCTTATCACCTTATCCTCTAAATACATCAATGTGGGACCTTTATAATCCGAAAGTCATTTGAAAATAAAGTAACATTTTATGCTTTTCCAAGAGTGCCCCTCCTCTTCTTTTATAAAAGGTCCCCACCTCTACCTCCTTACCCACACCTCTCATACCATTGGTGTAACACACGAGAATTTTATGAGAAATATTTTGTTTTTATGGTATATAAATCATAAAAGTATTCTTTCACTACACAAAACACTAGCTTGGTTTTCTTTACACGCAACTGCGGCCTTCCTCGATAGCTTGTGTAGTACGCAATACTGAGTTTCACTAATCAACAATATACTATTAAAATATTATTAAAACTAGCATCTATGAATAGTAATAACCACTTTTTGATATTTTGTAAATTTTATTTTTCAAAATGGTCTTCATTTTTGGATTCGAAATATCGAAATTAGCTTAGGGTGAAATTTTGGTACTTTTCGGATAACTTTCATATTCTGATGAATAGTGAAAATTACTAAATTATAATTAAAAACAACTTTTTTAATCGAAATTATTAATAGTGATAAATTATTAATTTGAGTCGTTTTAAAGTATATTTAGAATATATTTTTACAATTTAATACAATGTTGTTCATTGGATGTAATTTCACATTTAAACTAGACATAAACAAGTGTCAATCATTTGATAATTATTATCTCTTAAAAACACGCTATTTGTTTTGACGACAATAATTAATTTTTAAATTATTTAATGTAACTGATATGTTTTGAATTTGGTAAAATAGACATCATTTTTTAATTCATAATATCAAATATATCTTAGGCCTAATTTTTGGTATTTTTCTGGACACTTTCATTTTTTGATGAATAGTGAAACCACTAAGTGGTAGTTTAAAAAAGTGATTTTTTCATAAAACAACATTTTACCGCTTCTGTGAGTGGAATTTTGAAAATCAGAGACACACGGTTAATTTCAAGGACTAAAATTTGGTTCAATGTGACGAAAATAATTTTTGGTGAATAGTAACTTTTTACTTTTTTTAACACGGTTAAAAGTAAAAAGGGTAATTAAGGGTAAAAATGATATTATTATTACCCTAAAACATGTCCTAATTCTATTAGACAAGTGTAATTTGACCCAAAACAACCTTAGAAATAACATATGTCCATTTAGGCCCACTTGGATTAGATTAGGACATTTATTATTAATTTATTTAAAGAAGGGTTAAAATAGTTAGAATCGAAGTTTAATAAATAAATAATTTTTAATATAGGGTTATACATAATATAAATTTAACTATAAATATTAATTAGAACGATAAAAAGATTTCCTACATAGTGGTATTTTATTTTTAATTTTTAGACTTAATATAATTAAATTTATTTATGACACAATGATGATACAATAATTATCTTATTAATGAAATATTGACATAATGGATGTCATAAATAACCAAATAAATGTAATTTGATACTTTTTATGATTAATAATAATTTTTTGTTTTAAAATGACATGTTAGTATTGATTTAATTAATTTTTTTTCGAACTAATCATTATGTTATGATTTTCACAAAAATCAATTACCAAATAGTGTCAAAATTGACATAAAATAGTTTTTAAAATAAATATTATACTATTAATTGTTATTATATTCTTAAAAATCTATGGTTCGGCCATGATACTTATATCACGATAGGAGTATCATTAATGGACCATTCAAGTGTTGCGTGTATGCATATAGTATGTTTATTAACTATATAATATAAAAATACAAAGTGACATGGTAAATGTCAATCTAATTAACTAAGAGTTAAAACTAAAAGATAAGGTTAATATAATGACCTAACTTGTCTAAATTATATTGGATGAGAGTAATGCGACCCATCCCCACCTTATCTTTGAAATATATCAATTTAGAGCTATTAGAAACCGAATTTGACTTTATAATAAAATAATATTTTTTGTTATTCCAAAGGTGCCCCTCTCCTCCCTTATAAAAGGGCACCTCCTCCCTCTCCTCCTCACACCAATTTGAGCCTTCAAGCTCTGCCAAACCCTGCCCATTTCACTTACCCACTTCCCTAGAAAAATTCTAGATGTCCTGGTCTTCTTCAAAGACCAATTTTAGTGCCCTAAAATGAGGTCTTTAAGAGGCGCTTCAAATATGAGGTAATGTCCGTTACCGATTCTTTTAAATCTATTTCTTCTTCTACTTCATCTTATTTAGTTGTTTCATTATTAAGTAATAAGATCAGTATCAATAATATACTGATATGTTAATATAAGTATTTAACAACCCTATTTCACCATCTATCCATCGTACAGAAAATGAAATCACCGCGCGTGCGTACGTACAGAATACCGTCTCCACGCCGTGGTGTAATCTATTTTCCACCACCACCTTACTTGGATGGGTATAATGGTGTAAATAATAACTATATATTATTAATGTAATGTGATATTGATTCTTAAATAGTATACATACACTCAATTACAATTTCACGATCATGGGAACGATATCATCCCTCATGCGTACGTACAGAATATCGTCTCCACGATGTGATGCGATTCGTTCTACATGATATTAATTGCATAATGATTATATAAATCAATTGAATGAATGAATATGATATATATTACACTAATACCATTCTGGAAATTAGGTATCTATAACCTAAAATGAAAAATAAGAATTTATTCGACAAAACACGTATAAGAAAAAAAAGTAACAAACACCCGAATAACAAGTAGTAATGAAATATTACTAATAAGAAGCTAGGAATATGACCATATATGATATCATAAAAATAACTATGATTCAGGAATAAGTCAATAACATTATTTAATTCATTATACAAGAAGTTCGGACACTTACGAAGCAAATCAGACCTAATGTAAGGAAAAATATCACAATCTCATTTTTGTCCGAGATTTGTTTAAACTTTGGTATTTACTAGGGTGTATTTTATCATCCACATCCATGTTTCCTCAATATGTAATATTATTTCCATCCACCTATAATTTTTTAAATCCAATTTTACCCATTGGTGAGTTTTTAGTAAAAGTTTTGAAATGAGTCTTTTGTCGTTTTTCGTACGAGGTACTTTTTGACTTTTCCGACAAAAGTACGAGAAGAATGTTTTTTTAACTTATACGGCATGAATGGATTTTTAATACATTATTTCCAAGAAGCTTCCTTTACATGTTTTCATGTTTATTTTTGATCAACTTCTTTTAGTTTAAAAATTTATATCATGTTAAGAAAGGAAAATTGTTTTGACGTAGAAAGGAAATTTTCCTCAAGAATGGAGTTCAAGTGTTTTATCAAAATTATTTTCCATCTAAGATAATATAGGGTTCAGTTTATCTCTCTATTATTAGATTGATTTTATTATAATGTGATGGAATTATTTTTATGAATTCCTTTATCTTATATGAATTGTTTTATGATGTCATGAGGTTTAAGAATCCCATTTTTTACATGGGTTATGCAATGATGTATGATTTATGATTTTGTGGCACACATAAGAATGGTATAATTTTGAGATGGGTGGGGCCTATATCTCCTTCCAAATCACTGGGTAAAGTTTATATATTTCATGAGATAGACATGGCTGGAACAACAGGTTATACCAGATCAGTGAAACCGGATTTAAAGGATGAATGAACTCGGTTCAGAAATATACTTTGTCCGCTAAGATAGTCTTGGCAATGAGTCTTGACTAATAAGAAATGATTCTCTATGATTATGTGTGTATTAAAAAAAGATTCATGTTTTATGTTATGATTATTGTGATTAAATTTCACTACCATGATTTATCCCATGTTATGAAATTATGATCTCTTTTGCAGGGTAAGATTTCCAAAATGTTATGTTCTTATGAATATGATGTGATTGATATTTCTTTTGTTTACCCTTATTGAGAATTTGATCTCATCATTTTGTATGTTTTCTTTTCCCCAGGTTAGGAAGAAGGATATTAAATAGGATATGCCAAAAAGGTACTCTAGATATGATGAAATTAATGGGAGACAACGTAGATGATTTATGAACTAGTTGTTTATGTTTCCCAGTTTCTAAATACACTATTCATATACGGTCCTTTCATGGTATTGTTATATGTTGTAATAAGTATGCTTTAATTATGATGTAATAACAATGTATGTAAAGTGTGGGTCGTTATAGTTGGTACCATAGGAAAGGTATAGTCATCCATTGGAAATTAGGATGTGAATGCTTTAGTAAGAAACCTAGGGATATGTCTAAGAATAAAACACAATCTTAGTGTTTTCAAAATGGCCATGAACAAACTATAATAAGACCATAAGTGTGAAATTTTATTCTTGATTATGTGGTTTTCGTATTATAATTAGTGTTGCTCAAACTATTCTTCTTGGTTTTATTCAATGGCTGGAACCCGAAGAAACCGTGTTATTACTGAATGAGACGGGCAATGCAATAATTGTCCTCCTGACCAACCAAATGTTATGGGAGCTGAAATGAAAAATCTTGTATCCATGCTCACACAACTTTATCAAGATATGAATCATAAAGGACTTCCAAATGAGCAAATGAAGGAGCAACATTCTGTCGAATCCTTCATGAGGCAGCGTCTACCTTCATTCAGCGGGTCTTCTGATACATTAGTGGCTGAAAATGGATCATTACCACTGAAAAGATATTTTCAGTTCTTCAATGTTCTGAACATGATAAATTCATCTTAGCAGTGTATCGTTTGGAAGGTGATGCTGATCAATTTTGGAATATTATTAAGAATACGAGGCAAAGGGATGCAATTGAGTCCATGGAATGAGACGAGTTCAAGAACTTATTTTTCAATAATTATTTCCCCCGTATTCTTCGAACAAAGATGGACAATGAGTTTCTTGAACTGAAGAAAAAGGATGATGAATCCGTTGGTACCTATGAAGCAAATTTTACAAGACTTTCAAGGTACACTTCGAGAAATATTATCCAACCTGAGAGTAATATCGATCGATTGTTTAGTAGCTAAAAATAAGTCTTCGAATGGTGTTATCCATAAGGGACTTCAATAGCTATGAGGAAATTGTTCGATGTGCTCTCAAGGATGATATGGAGATTTGTGTAACCCATCAGTCACATGGGTTTGATAAGAAGTGGAAAATGAAATTCAAAGGAAAATCTAAAGACCACACTGAAAAGAAGATGATTTTTCCCTTATGCTGAATGTGTGGAAAGAAACATGGAGAAAATTTTCTTAAGGGGACAAGAAAATGTAATAAGTGTGGAAAAGAAGGTCATCGGGCAATTGAATGTCGATATAATGGGAAGAAGATGTCTAATGATGCAATCAAAGAAAGGGATACACAGAATGAACCTACTACACTTCAAATTTTCAAGTTCAAGGAGATGGGGAATTATGGCAATCAATGCCCAAATCCAAGGGTTGATGATGATGGTCGACGTCAATAAACTCTTAAGGCTAAAGACAAAGGAAAGTCACATGCAATTTCTATCAGCGATGTGGACTATGATGACAATGTGGTGAAAGGTACACATACCATCCACTCTAAAGTAGAAAATGTTCTATTTGATTATGGATCCACCCACTCTTTTATTTTTGATGAATTTTCTAAGGGTATCACCATATTTCCTCAACAATTAGATGTTGAGTTGTCTGTTACAACTCTTAATGGAACTACAATTGCATCAAATGTTTATAATTATTCCCCAATTGAAGTTTGTGGGAAAGTGCATCCTGCAAATCTTGTGATCCTTCCTATATTGGAATATGATGTGATTCTTGGCATGGATTGGATTTTTTTATATGGATCTCATATCAATTGCCAAAGTAGGGAAGTCACATTCAATATTCTAGATCAATCTATGATCGTCTATCGATGCAAGTATGAACATAACCTTCCAGTGGAAATTTCTTCCATCTTATGGGTCTTTATTCGACTAAATTAAGGTTATTTATCTCAAATGGTTGGTGAGAAACTCATGATTAAGAATATTCCCCTTATACGAGAGTTTGATGATGTATTTCCGGAGGAATTTTCGGGTCTTCCACCAAATCGTGAAGTTGAATTTTTAATAGAACTCGTACCAGGTGCTTTACCTATTTCAAAGACACCTTATAGAATGGCCCCAATTGAGTTGAACGAATTGAAGAAGCAACTCCAAGAGAATCATTATAAAGGATTCATACGCCCTAGTGCATCACAGTGGGGAGCACCTGTTCTATTTTTTAAGAAGAAAGATGGATCAATGAGACTCAGCATTGATTATCGAGAACATAACAAGATCACTATCAAGAACAAATATCCTCTCCCACGCATTGATAACTTATTTGTCTAACTATGCGAAGCTCAATACATTTCCATGATTGATCTTTGTTCAGGGTATCATCAAGTAGGGGTCAAAACTGAGGATATACCAAAGACGACTTTCTATACAAGTTATGGACACTATGAATTTATACTGATGTCATTTGGTCTTACTAATGCCCCTACTATCTTCATGGATCTGATGAATAGAGTCTTCAAAGACTATCATGATCAGTTTGTGGTAGTCTTTATAGATGATATTCTTGTCTATTCAACGAGCAAGGAAGAACATAAAGATCACTTGAGAATTATATTGAAGACCCTGAGAAAGGAGAAGATTTATGCCAAATTTACCACGTGTGAATTTTGGATTCAAAAAGTTTCATTTTTTGGTCACATAATCTCAAAATAGGGGATATCTGTGGGTCCAGCAAAAATACAGGATATCGAAAGATGGTCGAGACCAACAATAGTAACTGAGATCCAAAGTTTTCTTGGTTTGGCTGGATATTATCGACGTTTTGTGATATATTTTTCACGATTATCTAATCCACTCACCAGGTTGACTTGGAAAGGAGTTAAGTTTGTTTGGACGGTGGAATGTGACGAGAATTTCAAGGAGTTGAAAAGAAGGTTATCCAGTGAACCTGTGCTCACACTACCCTGTAGTGGAGAATGGTTTGTGATCTACAGTGATGCATCCAAGAAGGGATTGGGTTTTGTTCTTATGCAAAATGATATGGTGATAGCTTATGCCTCACGATAGTTTAAAATACAGGAGGAAAATTACCCAACTCATGGTTTGGAGTTAGCTGCGGTAATCGTTGCATTAATGATTTAGAGGCATTATCTTTATGGAGAATGGTGTGAAATTTATACTGATCATAAAAGTTCGAAGTGTATTTTCACATAAAAGGAGATGAATATGAGCCAAAGAAGATGGTTAGAGATGATTAAGGATTACGACTTCTCAATTCATTACCACCCTGGGAAAGAAAACAAGGTGACAGATGCATTATGTGGACAAGAACATGCCAGTTCATCCATGATGAGGATTACAAAAGATCCAATATTTAGGCATTTTCAAAGGATGGATCTTGGAATTATAATGGAATGGGGGAAATCACATCATTCTCAAATTAATGTTCAACTATATATACATGTGAAGATTAAAGAGGCACAGAAAGAAGATGTAGACATACAAAAGAATGTGTGAAATGTTCCTGAATTCAACCTTGATTGTGATGGGATAATAATGTTCAAGAATCGGGTTTGTATTCCTCCCATCCCAGAATTAAAGAAGGATCTACTAGATGAGGCTCATAGTTCTTCATTCTCTATTCATTCGCGAAGAACGAAGATGTATAGGGATATGAAACAATACTTCTGGTGGGGTGGCATGAAAAGGGATTTTGCTGAATATGTCTCTCGATGCTCGGTTTGTCACCATGTTAATTCTGAGAGACAAAAGTCTAAGGGGATGTTACAACCATTACCCATACCTGAAAGGAAATGGGAAAACATCACTATGGACTTTTTCACCGGACTTCCTAAAACATACAAAGGAAATAATTCAATCTGGGTCATAGTTGATCGTCTTACAACTTCTGCACACTTCATTGCTATTAGAGAGGATTTCTCTCTAGATCAGCTTTCCAGGATATATGTAAATATAGTGGTAAGATTGCATGGAGTACCACTTTCTATTATATCTAATCGGGATCCGAGGATTACCTCAACGTTCTGGAGAAGTCTTCAGCATACTCTAGATACATAGTAGTGTTTCACCACTGCTTATCATCCTCAGACAGACGGTCAGTCTGAGAGGACAATTCAAACACTAGAAGATATGTTAAGTGAATGGTCTATAGATTTCAAAGGTGTTTGGGATCAACACCTATCGTTGGTGGAATTTTCTTATAATAATAGCTTTCACTCCAATATTCAGATGGCTCCTTATGAAGATCTCTATAGAAAGAAATGCAGGACTCCAACTTGCTGGGATGAAGTTGGGGAAAGAAAGCTATAAGGACCAGATCTTGTTGATGAGATGGAAGAAAAGGTCAGATCTATTCAGCAACACATAAGAGCATCTCAGAGTCGACAGAAAAGTTATACCGACAACCGAAGAAAATACCAAGAGTTTGAAGTGGGTGATAAAGTATTATTACAAATATCTCCTTGGAAGAGGGTCGTGAGATTTGGAAAGAAGGGGATGTTGATCCCAAGATATATCTGTCCTTTCGAAATACTAGATCGTGTTGGAAAGGTAGTTTACCGATTGGAGCTTCCACCGAATCTCTCTCAAGTTCACGATGTGTTCCATGTTTCTATCCTGAGAAAGTATATACCTGATCCTTCAAATGTACTCAACTCAGAAGTTGTACCGTTGGAGCAAGATCTTTTTTATGAAGAACAACCGATAGAGATTCTGGATCATAGCGAAAAAGTCCTACGAAACAAGACCACTCGTTTGGTGAAAGTTTTATAGAGGAACAACCAATTAGATGAATCTACATGGGAGCTTGAGGATATGATGATGGATAGGTATCCTCATCTGTTTGTTACAAGTGACGAATTTCAAGGGTGAAATTCATTTTAAGGGGGTAGAATGTAACACCCGAGACTTTTATGAGAAATATTTTGTTTTAATGTTATATAAATCATCAAAGGAATCTTTCACTACACAAAACACTAGATTGGCTTACATTACACGCAATCGCGGCCTTCCTCGATAGCTTGCGTCGTACACAATACTGAGTTTCACTAAACAATGATGTGCTATTAAAATATTATTAAAACTAGCCGTTATGAATAGTATTAACCACTTTTTGAAATTGTGTAAATATTATTTTTTAAAATAGACTTCATTTTTGGATTTGGAATATAGAAATTAGCTTAGGGTGAAATTTTGGTACTTTTCAGATAACTTTCATATTCTGATAAATAGTGAAAATTACTAAATTTTAATTAAAAACAACTTTTATAATCAAAATAATTAATAGTGATAAATTATTAATATGAGTTTTTTTGAATTATATTTAGAATATATTTTTACAATTTAATACAATGTTGTTCATTAGATGTAATTTCACATTTAAACTAGACATAAACAAGTGTCAATCTTTTGAAAGTTATTATCTCTTAAAAACACACTATTTGTTTTCATGACATGAATTAATTTTTTAATTAGTTAATGCAACTGATATGTTTTGAATTTGGTAAAATAGACATCATTTTTTAATTCATAATATCAAATAAATCTTAGGCCTAATTTTTGGTATTTTTCTGGACACTTTCATTTTTTGATGAACAGTGAAACCACTATGTGGTTGTTAAAAAAACTGAATTTTTCATAAAACATAATTTTACCGCATATGTGAGTGGAATTTAGAAAATCCTATAGGCACAGTTAATAGCAAGGAAAAAAATGTGGTTCGATGTGATGAAAATAAGTTTTGGTGAATAGTAACTGTTTACTTTTTTTACCATGGTTAAAAGTAAATAGGGTAATTAACGGTAAAAATGATATTATTATTACCATAACACATGTCCTAATTCTATTGGAAAAGTTTAATTCGACCCAAAACAACATTAAGAATAAAATATGACCATTTGGGCCCACATGGATTAGATTCGGACATTTATTATTAATTTATTTAAAGAAGGGTTAAAATAGTTAAAATAAAAGTTTAATAACTAATTTTTTTTTAAAATATAGGGTTATACATAAGATAAATTTGAATATAAATATTCATTAGAAATTTAAAACGATTTCCTACATAGTGGTATTTTATTTGTAATTTTTAACTTAAAATAATTTAATTTATTTTTGACACAATGATTATGCAGTAATTATCTTATTAATGAATTATTGACATAATTGATGTTATAAATACACAAATAAATGTAATTTGAGTATTTTTATGAATTCAAATACTCTTTTATGTTAATATTACATGTTAGTGTTGATTTAATTAATTTGTTTCGAACTATTCATTCTGTTATGAGTTTCACAAAAATTAATTACCAAATAGTGTCAAAATTGACATAAAATAGTTTTTAAAACAAATATAATATTTTTAATTGTAATAATATTCCTAAAAATATATGGTTTGGCCAAGATACATATATCATGATAGGTGTATAATTAATGGACCACTTTGGGGTCACTCATATGTATATTGTAAGTTTATTAACTAAATAATATAAAAATACAAAGTGACAAGGTAAATGTCAATCTAATTAAATAAGAGTTAAAACTAAAAGATAAGGTTAATATAATGACCTAAACATGTATAAATTCTATTGGATGATAGGATTTCTATCCAGCCCCACCTTAGCTTCAAAATATATCAATTTGGAGCTATTAAAATCTGAATTTGACTTTATAATGAAATAATATTTTTAGTTATTCCAAAGGTGCCCCTCTCCTCCCTTATAAAACGGAACCTCCTCCATCTCCTCCACACACCAATTTGAGCCTTCATGCTCAGCCAAACCTTACCCATTTCACTTCCCCACTTCCCTAGAAACAAACTATAGGTCCTGGTCTTCTTCAAAGACCAATATTTGTTCCCTAAAAGGAGGTCTCTAAGAGGCGCATCAAAGAAGAGGTAATGTTCGTTACCGATTCTTTTAACTCTATTTCTTCTTCTAATTATTATTCTTTAGTTGTTTCATTTTGAAGTAATAACATCAGTATCACTAATATACTAATATGTTATTATAGTTATGAAAAAAACCTATTTCACAATCTATCCATCCTACGGAAAACGAAATCACCGCGCCTGCGTACGTACGGAATACCGTCTCCACCCTGTGGTGTAATCTATTTTCCACCACCACCTTACTTGGATGGGTATAATGGTTTAAATAATAACTATATATTATTATTTTAAAGTGATATTGATTCTGAAATAGTATACATACACTTCATTACAATTTCATGATCATGGAAACGATATCATCGCTCGTGCGTACGTATGGAATACCGTCTCCACGATGTGATGCGACTCGTTCTACATGATCTTCATTTAATAATGAATATATAAATGAATTGAATGAATGAATATGATATATATTACACTAATACCATTCTGTAAATGATGTATCTTTAACATAAAAAGAAAAGTAAGAATTTATTTGACAAAACAGTCATAAGAACAAAAAGTAATAAACACCTGAATAACTAGTTGTAATGAAATATTACTAATAAGAAGCTAAGAATATGACCATATATGATATCATAAAAATAAGTATGACTTTGGAATAAGTCAATAACATTATTTAAGTCATTATAAAGGATTTTCAGACACTTACGAAGCAAATCAAACCTAAGGTAAGAGAAAATATCACAATCTCATTTTTATCTGAGATTGACTATACTTTGGTATTTACTAGGGTGTATTTTATCATCCACATCCTTGTTTCCTCAATATTTAATATTATTTAAATCAACCTACAATTGTTTAAATCCAATTTTACCCTTTGGTGAGTTTTTAGTAAAAGGTCTGAAAGGAATCTTTTGTCGTTTTTCGTATGAGGTACTTTTTGAATTTTCCGACAAAAGTACGAGAAGAATGTTTTTTTAACTTATTCGACATGAATGGATTTTTAAAACATTATTTTCAAGAATCTTCCTATAAAAGTTTTCAGGTTTATTTTTAATCAACTTATTTTAGTTTAAAATTGTATGAAATGTTAAGAATGGAAAATGATTTTCAAGTAGAAAGGATATTTTCCTCAAGAATGGAGTTCAAGTGTTTTATCAAAATTATATTCCATCTATGATAATATAGTGTTCTGTTTCTATCCCTTTTATTACATTGATTTGATTTTGATGTGATGAAATTATTTCTATGAATTCCTTTATCTAATATGAATTTTTTATGATGTCATGATGTTTTAGAATCCCATTTTTTTACATGGGTTATGCAATGATGTATGATTTATGATTTTGTGGTACACATAAGAATGGTATCATTATGAGATGGGTGGGACCTATATCTCCCTCCAATGCATTGGGTAAAGATTTTATATCTCATGAGATAGACATGGCTAGAATGGCAGGTTAAACCGGTTTAGTGAAATTGGACTGAAACGAGGAATGAACTCGGTTCAGAAATGGACTTTGTACACTAAGATAGTCTTGGAAATGAGTCTTGACTAATAAGAAATGATTCTCTATGATTATGTGTGTATGCCAGAAAGTTTTATGTCTTATGTTATGATTATTGTGATTACATTTCCCTACCATGATTTATCCCATGTTATGAAATTATGATCTCTTTTGCAGGGTAAGATTTCCAAACTGTTATGTTCTTATGAATTTGAAGTGATTGATATTTATTTTTTTTACCCTTACTGAGCATTTGAGCTCACCCTTTTGTATGTTTTCTTTTCCCCGGGTCAGGAAGCAGGATATTAAGTAGGATATTCCAAAAAGGGACTCTAGATATGAGGAAATAAATTGGAGACAATGTAGATGATTTATGAACTAGTTGTTTATGTTTCCCAGTTTCTAAAGACACTATACCTATATGGTCCTTTCATGGCTTTGTTATATATTGTAATAAGTATGATTGAATTATGATGTAATAACAATGTATGTTAAGTGTGGGTCGTTATAAGTGGCTCATCCATGATCTGATAATTTTGTCTCTCCACATCCCTATCCTTATCCGAGAATCATTACCTTAGGTAGGAAGCTCTTCAAGAAACCATTTTGGTTCAAACCAACGGGAGTTACCCGATTTTAAGTTAACGTCTTCACTTGTTCTCTTTTATTTTATTTTACTTCTCCAAACCCTAAACTATTTTTATTCATATCTTTTGTAAAAAAACCAGTAACTTCCATATATTGGGATGTTGTTATAAGAAGTTTAAGAGCTACACTTACACACACCTACATCTAATGGTTAAAGAATATACTATTTCTGTGGATGGTGAATTTCTGCCTCACGAAACGACGATTGTTCAATATTCTTTTAACACCTTCAAAGATGGCAATTAAGATGTAATTATATTTATATATGATATATAATATTTTTATGTTTTCCTTAATCTTCTGTATTTTTCATTTATGTCACACCTTTATGGTTTCTATTATGGGTAAACACGATATCTTCATTTTAGGAAGTGCGGACTACCGCCCCCTCAAAGTTATTTGTTTCGTTAATACCATATGTGGTACAAATAAATGATAGATTTAATGATATTATATATGATAACATACATGAATTATAATACTATTATGTATCATTATATTTTAATTCCATTAAATATGAAATAGAAATGTAAGTAGCATTCATGGGTACGTACGGCTTACCGCCTCCATGAACGGTGCATTTCATTTCTGTCCTCTAAATGTTATGTAATATTATAAATGCGTCTATATAATGGATATATATGATATATATGATATCTATATAATGAATATAATTCGGGATATAATGGATACTTTGCCGTATGAACAAACTTGTAATTATAAAGAGTTTATTTTTTAGTCAATTAACAATGATCCTTAAAATGACCGTTATTAACTTAAATAATTACAGAGTGTTCATGACATGTTAATAAGAGATATAAAAGGAATAATGAACATGAAAAAGGATATTAATCATGTATAAATTAAATCATGGTTATTATTCAAGAGATTAAGGAATGATCGAGTCAAGTCCGATACTAGGTAAGGGATCTTACCCCTATCTTTCTTTTTAAGTACGCTCTTTTATGTCACTTAATTTAAGATTCTCTTTGTTATGTTGGGGGATGTTATTTTATATTACTATTAATGTAATTTTTATGTTAATATGATAGGAGACCCTATTTTTTGTCCTCAATACATTTTGGAAGTTTTGATTGGCGCCGTTAGGCTACCGAAAGTTCGTAAGAGATCCAACCTCTCTCTTTCTTTTTAAGTACTCTCCTTTAGGTCACTTCTTTTAATCTTCTCTTTATTATGTTTGGGGAAGTTCTTTTATATTCCATTTTCTGTACATTTTATGTTAATATGTTAAGAGACCCTATGTGATCTCATCAATCCATTTTTTGATGTTTTAAGTGGCGTCGTTAGGCTTCCGAGTTTTCGTAAAGGATTTTTCATCTCACTTTTATTACCGTGAGATTTATGATACATTTGCCACCATTTCCTTTTAGTGTTATATTTACTGCCCATTATTCTAATATTTATGTAATATACTATTTTTTATGAGTATTTACATCAAGGTTGTATTGTCCTTCTTTCATGGGGTGTATGTTTTCGAAAGATACCCACGTCGGTAAGGGAACTTTTCACCCTCCTATTTTTGAAAGGCTTCTTTTGTTGGGTCTTTTAATTTACATATTGTAATATTTGGATATGTTATTCTATATCCTTATTGATTTAAATTTTAGGTCCAGCTGATGATATTCCCTTTTTATCTCTCATCAACACATTTCTTGGAGTTTTATGTGATGTCGTTGGGATGTCGAATTATTGCAAGGGAACTTATTAACCAAATTTTGATTCTTTGGGATAAACTTGTACTTCTTGAATATGTCGTTCTATGAATATGTGTGAATGACCTATGATTATTTTACATTTAATATCCACTTATATTTGGTGTATCTGTTTTTCACGCATAATAATGTAATTGATTTATCCTTAATCCAAGGATACCATCTTTGTAAGGGACTTCGTCTAAATCTCCATTTAGTGAGGAATATGTTGTTTTATACAAAAATTTCTTCTATACAGTGTATAAACCCCTTTGACTTTTACATTTATTCAAAAGGAATTTTTTTTGTATGAAGCATTTACTAAACGACCAAAGGGAATGTTTTTTTTGTCGTAAGTATGCGGCTTCAACGACTTCTCTGCCGCTGTGACCATTATTTGAGTTTCGACTTCCTCTACAAGCCATAATAGTTTTAAAATGAAAAATAAATACAATTTATAACTTTTAATTTTTTTGGTATTGAAAATGGTTTTCATAATGTCTTTATTATATCAATGTGTTGTTCTGATATCTTGTGATTAAAATGTGGAAATTTTATGTTTCTTTTATGCATGTTTTACGTGATACGATTATGTTATGGTTCGTGGGAATTGTTATGAAGATAGGTGGCTTCGTGAAAAAATATGTGAGGGTGAGCATGATATAGCTCTCCAATGCATTGGGTAACGCGAAGGAGTTAAACGTTGAGGTTTCTCTGAAGAGATTTAGGGAATATACTGTGATGGGTATTCCAAACGTAACCAGAAGGGTTACTCCATACGTAAGAATGTTATGAATGCCTCAAGTTACCTTTATGAATTATGATTTCTATGTTTTATTCACTATTTGATGAGGTATTTCAATGTGCTTATGTTTTATGATAAAAGTTTGATTTCATTGATTCTTATGTATACATGTACTCATGTTTCCTTTCTATATTTTTATATCCCTTACTGTGCTTTTTATGCTCATCCCAAGTTTTTGAAATGTTTTACACAGGACTTAAGGATGAATAAGGTCAATAATGGGATCTAGGAAATACATTCAATCTAAAACATGTAAGTAGACATGTTTCTTTTAAGAGTTTTTTTATTTATGGAAATTTAGTAGAGGTGTCTACTTTGTAATATTTTGAGATGTATTAGTTATGTCCTAATTCTCAAAATCTCTAAACCTGAAAAAAACCTCAATGTGTAATCTTTTAATAACTCATGATTAAGTAAGGTTTATGTTTGGGGCCTTATAACATCCACCCCATTCCATAATCTTCGGTGTCCTCCCTGAGACCCACATGCATAAACTGATGAATCTCGCCACTCTAGGCATCATCCGCTACAACAACCACAAGGCCTCCCTACCTCCACATATCAAAAGACCCCTCAAGGGTCCCATCACAACAGAAGATATCACAACACCCCTCCTGCGTCACAGCACAAGACATGCAGCAGGAAAAAAAACATTACAACAATTTGGGCTCTTGGGCCTTTAGCAAGGCATCTGGCCTTCTAACAACAAGCACAAACAATCACACCAAATGGGATTTTAGCCCTAATTCACGTCAAGAGGGTAACTTAAAACCATTCATTGAACTAAATCATGTTATTTAATCCATATTGAATTAATATATTCAATTATTTGGTTCCAACATCATGAACCAATTCATTAAGCTATCACCGAAAATTAAACATGATTACTATGCCAAATTTGATCAATATAATGTCACAACAAGAACAAGATATGATATCATGCCTCTTTATATTTAGCTAACCAATTATCAATGAATTCTATATTTATGTTCTTTATCAATTTCATCAAGAACCTCATGCTAACAAGTCAGGCACAAATATCACACTAATCTAGAAAATCAAGAGGAAAACTATCATCATGGTACAAACAAACAACATGCGATCAAACCTATTCTTTTATTCTGGTTCATGTATTTAATTAGTTCAATACTATTGTGATCCAAATGGATAAACCATGCTAACTCTACGATTTCTCATAAAAAATTAAAGAATCCCCAAATCCCCTACAATAACGGTTTTTACAGAAACCACAATGGTCGAAGAACGCCCAAGAAACCAGGACGATTCTCCATGAATCATCCTTAGGTCTCCTTTCCGAACACAACCATGAAAAAAGATCATCACAATCAATATCCACACACCTAGATCTACCCATAACATGTGTGGATCTAAGATCTGGAGAGAAGAGGGGGAGCATATCTTGGTAGATCTATGAAACGAAAAAAAAGGATCACGTACCTCGACAAACCGGGTTCAATTCGCGAAGAGAAGCCTCTGGATCACCTCATAAATGCTTGTGATAGGATCTTCCACATCAAAGGAAGTGTAATACTGATTAATAGACTCTTAGGGTGTTAAATTAGGTGATTAAAGTCAAAAAGAGTTAGATCCACAATTTTAGGATCTAACTTTATGTGCTCACACGGTTAGTCCGCACGATTTAACAAACCGTGCGCTAACTATGCGTTAGATTCTACTCTTACAATCACTCCTCACACGGTTAATCTGAACGGTTAGACAAACTGTGTTCTAACCATTAGTTGGCCACTTCCTCCAAGACCAACCTTGCACGGTTTGGCCGTATGGTCTAGGAAAACTGTGTGCCTCCCGTGCGAAGTCCATAACCCTTTTGATTTCATTAAAAGTACACCCAAATGCACCCCAAGCCACCTTGACCTTCCAGGACGTTTCTAACACCATATTTTCACAATGGAATGGACCGGAGCGGTCCATTCCATAACATCAGATACCTCTCAAAAAATTCTCATCCTCGAGAATCCAAAACCCATCTAAAGAGAAAACGAATGTGGGTCTGAACAACCACCCAACTAGATACATCTCAAAAGTGATCTAGCCACAAACTCAACAATGGGATCCATATCATAAACATGAAGGTTTAAAAACCACATTAGCTAAAATGACACATGAAAAGTGTTAAACATCAAACAACTCTGGGTACTGAGAATGTATCTGTGACTGACGTTCCCAAGTACTCTCTTCCATGGAACTGTGTCCCCACAAGACACAAAATAAGGGGATGGAACACCCGTTCCACACATTCTCCTTGCATTATTGGATCTCCACAGGTCACTCCTCAATGTTGTAATCATCAACAACTTTTATCTCTCCCCAATTAATGATTTGAGAGTAATTATGAAGATAACGACGGAGCTGTGATACATGGAAAACATCTAGTATCCCACTCATCTGAGTGGGAAGTTCCACTTGATACGCCAGAACTCCAACATGAGATAACAACTTGAAAATCCCAACAAATCAGGGTGATATATTACTTCCACGACCAATCCTTCGCTCCCCATGACGGGGAGTCACCTACAAAAACACATGATCCCCAACATTAAACACTAAGGGTCTCCTTCATTGATAGGCATATGACTTCTGGAGATCTTTCTCTACCTTCATACTCTCTCGAATCACCTGAACCATCTCTGTTTTATTCTACACTAGTTTCGGTCTGAGAATTGTTGACTCTTCGACCCCAGTCCAGCACAATAGAGAATGGAAAGGCCAGCCATACAAGGCTTCAAACGGCACCATACCGATGGTGGAGTGAAAACTATTATTTTAGGAAAACTCCACCAAGGGTATGTTCCTCATACATGAACCTCCAAAATAAATAATACAAGAGCACAACATGACTTCAAGAGTTTGGATGTTTCACTCCGTTAGACCATTCGTTTGTGGATGAAAAGCAGTGCTAAGGCATAGCTGAGAACCAAAAGCATGTTGGGGACCTCTCCACACCCTGGAGGTAAAACGAGGATCTCAAACAGAAATGATCATCCTAGGGACTCCATGAAGTCTCACCACATCCTTCAGATACATCATCGACAAAAATTCAACTGATCTTGACTCACTGATTTCTATAATGTGGGATGATTTAGTTAAACAATCCACTACCCCCCAAATAGCATCACATCCTCCCGGAGCTCGAGGTAAGCCAGTGACGATGTCCATTGAGATGTCCTCCCACTTCCATGGAGGAATCTCTAAGGGTTGGAGAAGACCACAAGGAACATAGTGTTCAGCCTTCACCTTCTAGAATACTAAACATCGAGACACAAACTACAAAATTGCATGCTTCATCCCTGGCCACCAATATAGGCTCCTCATGGATCGATACATATTTTTAACACTAGGATGCACTGCTAAATGAGAATCATTGATCTCTCTGAGGACCTTATCACACATCTCCAAGGGAACAAAAAAGCCTTTTATGATACAACACTCAATGTTGTTTATCCTCAGACAAAACATCAGGTTCCTCACTACAAAAAACTCAGTCTCTCTAGACCTCCATCTCAAGATCCCCCAATGAGGACTTTTCCACCATCAGCACCAGGAATAACTACATAGTCATCTAAAAAAGATAGCCTCTACCCCCACCATCTCCCATATCATGATGTAACGCTGAAAGTTCTTCCATTACTCTCCAGAAATCAACGAATTCATGAATAGAATCACTACATGACTGTCAGCTCAACGCATCATCCAACACATTCCTTTTTCCAGGTGTACACGATATTTCGAAGTCGTATTCCTGAAATAACTCCTTCCACTAACGCTATCCCATGCTCAAGTCACTCTGGTATAAGAAATACCTCAAACTCTTATGAACAGTGAAAATCACAAATAATTCACCACTGAGGTAGTGTATCCACAACATCAGAGAAAACACCACAACTGCTAACTCAACGTCATGAGTGGCATAGTTGCGTTCAAGGGGACACAACTGTCAAGACACATAAGAAATCACTGACCTCTACTGCATGAGAACACATCCTAGCCCCAGATGTGAAGAATCTCAGAAAACATCAAACTAAACCTCCATAGCTGGGAGATAATGAAATGGAGCACTTAATAACTTCTATTTTTGATACTCGAATGCTTCCTGACACAGATCAGTCCATATGAATGCATGATCCTTTCTAGTAAAAGATGTCTGATGAGTCGCAACTCGTGAGAAATAGGCTATGAACCTCCTGTAGTATCCCGTGAGGCAATGAAAACTTTGAACATCTCAAACTATCTTGGGAGCTACCTGACACACAACTACTTCTATCATATAAGGTTCCATAGATACTATTTTTTGCGACACAAAATTCCCCATGAACAGAATTCTAGTTCCCAAAACTGACACTATGACAACTTCAAAAATAGTTGATATCGACGAAGAACTCCCAAAAATAGATTGGATATGCTCTGCATGCTCCTCTTTAGGCATGGAGTACACATGGATTTCGTCGATGAAAACTACCACAAACATCTCAAGGAACTCACGGAAATCAGCATTCATCAAACCCTTTAATACATCTAGAGCATTCGTCACACCAAACGTCATTACAACGAACTCATAATGACCATGATGACAAAAGAAAGAAGTCTTATGTGTATCCTCATCCTTCACATGCATCTGATGATATCCTGAATGCAATTCGATCTTGGATAACCATCTTGTACCCTTCAGTTGATCGAATAAGTCATCAATCCATGGAAGAGGATATCGATTCTTTATTGTCACTTTATTTAAGCAACGATAATCGACACACAACCACAAACTGCTGTTGGCCTTGTTCACATACAGAACAGGTGCACCTCATGGTTACACACTGGGTCGATCAAAACCAAACTGAAACAGATCATAAATCTGTATACGTAACTCTCATAAATCATAAGGGGTCATCCTATATGGATACATAGATATAGGAGATTCTCCTAGCTATAACTCGATCCCAAACTCGTTCTCTCATCGAGTGGGTAAGGCTACATCCTCTTCTGGAAAAAAGTCGTGGTACTCCTCTATTACCCTAGGAAATTCCAACTACCGGACCTCTGAATAACTCAGCATCATCTCAGTAGCCATTGATTATAAGGATGGAACTTGCCTATTACCCATCTGAGGATCTCATTCACCAAAAAACACAAATTTCTTTCCATTCGCACCAATGATGATGAAATTATTCCTGAATCATTTCACGATATCCTACAACGAATAAAACCATTCCATGCCGAGGATGAAATTATATGGTCGTATTAATAAACATAGGAATTCTCCCCAAGAGTAGTGATTCCCCAACACAAGACCACAATCTCTGCATACTTCAAACAAGTCTTCTCGACCTACAACTGGCGTAGTAAATGCCAAGGGCACTGGAATCCTCTCTACCACAAGTCCCAAGGCATGGAAAATGGTAGGTGATATGAAGAAGTGTGTCACTACTGAATCGAACAAGGCATACACCATGGTACAAAAAAAGAAAAGGGTACCTCGAACAATATCTGGCTCATCTGGATATGGAAACGCTAGAGAATGAAGCTAACCACGACCTCCTCCACAACCTATCTGACCTTGATGATGACCAAACCATGGACGAGCTCTGATCTATGAGGACGAGGAGCATCCTGGGGCTGTCCTTTACCAGCCCCATCTACCCAATGCTGATCGAAAGCTGGTGCAACAGGCTGATGTTGCCTCGGCTGGAATAGCCTCAACAGAGGAACCTGGAATGTAGGGCCCGGTGCACGTTGGCCACCCGGAAAGGTCGGGCACTCCCACTACTGATGATTGTGACCACTATGAGAAAAACAAGAGCATGATCCCTTGGCATAAGCCTGAGAGTTTATACCTCTGGTGAAATGAGACGTGAAGGGATGGGACCTACCCCCAACTGAATGGAAACTCATCTTCCATGAAAACTGGGAACCCTGGACCATAGACTTGCTTAATGAGGAATCATGTTGATTCCCCTCTCGTGATGATCATGTCCTGGAAAAATAATTATTGACAACCTTTTCCCTCACAGGCACCTCAAGATATGTCTTCAACATAAATGGGGTGACCTGGCGCTGGATCTCTGGACGCAAAGCCTCCTTGAAATGCCTCACTCTGGACACCTCATCTGGTAACAAGTCTGAAGCATACCGTAAAGGGTTCCTGAAACAGATTCCAAACTCTTTAATAGTGGAGCTCCCCCGTCAAATGGTATGAAGCTCATGGCGACTGGACGCCTTTGCAGTCGAGGAATGCATCTCGATTCTGAACATATCTTGGAAATCCTCCCATGATATCGCTGACTCCTCGTGATCCCTGACGAATAAGAAACACCACTGAGTTGCTGCTCCACGTAGCATCGTCACAACTAAGAACACCTAGTTCTCCTTCTGAGCATGGATCGAACTGAATCCTATCTCGACCTCCTCCAACCAATCTCTAATGAATTCATCTGAAATGGAGACCTCATACTTCTGAAGACTCTGGCGCTGAAACTCTCAGAGTGTCTTCCTCCATGTCTTGTTGTCATCAACCTCTACCCTGTAGCATCCTACTGGAACCGACTTCTGGACATCTTCTACACAAACCTGATGAGGATGTCAACCTAGAGCCATACCTTCAAAATAACAAACACTTAGGGCACCTAAACCTGGAATATGGAAGACTAATCATTTATTAATTAATTTTTTTCTTTTAATCGTTTTAGTTTAGCCTATACCAAGTTATAAACACTCAAACAAAGGAAAAAATAATAATGATGCATGATCCTTTCCTAGGTCTCAACCCTACAAATAGTATCACCCGATTTAGTAGCCATTGCAAACATAAAAGACTATGCATCATATCATATGGGGCCCTAAATGCCTACGTATCATCCAATCTTTAGTGTTTACCTCACATGTTAATAATGAATGAGACAATTTTCCTACCAACCCATGTAACCTCACTTGTGCCTAACTCCAAACTCCATCCAATCATTCAACAAGACCTTTGATTCCACTCTATCATGACCCCCTCTCCACAAAGTGTACCCCTCCTAGGATGGTAATGTGAAAAGTGAGATAATGACCTCCGTTTCCTGCCTCTAGTAGGCCCTGGGTTGGTGACAAGCACCGAGGGTACAATAAGCACACAAATGGGAGGAATTACCCTCTAAGAGAAAACATGCAGAAGTGATAGATAAGATTGAAACCAACAAACTCCAACTCAGAACTGAAATATAAAATAAACCCAATTACATATATGAATTTCCATGAAAAAGTACAACAACTGAAGGGGAAAACTACAAGTACCCAAAGTAATGTAAAAATAGTAGTGACCAGAAGCCCGAACTGCTCCTACAACCACAAGTTAGTAGTAACTAGCCTAACCTCAAACCTACTCCAAGTGACCCGAAAATAGTTTATATATATTTAGGGTGAGTATAACTATATACTCCGTAGGATCCTCCCCGAAGACTCTCGTGAAAAAGTAAAGAGAGTATGCTAAGGCACAGTTAACAACAAGTGAAACTAACTCATCACCTAAATAGGTATACTAAGTTCCGAACCTCACCATGACTACTATCACCAAGTAACGCATAGAAGAATATAACATATAGTAAAGAATATCAAGGGTACCCCGCTACTACTTCCGCACTAATTTTTTTGACTTTTCCCCAACGACATGCGTCCTCTCCATCTCTCTCCAAATGCATGCCCGTATAAACATGGGCTATGCTCCACAATCAACACAACGTACACCCCAAATGCTTTCCCACAGACACCAGGGCAAAGCACCACACCATCCACATTACCAAAAGTAACCAGGTAGTTTCCGAGAGCCACCACAGCTCACATAACATGTATCATACGTCGGGTATTAAACCTCACTCCATTACACCCATACACCGAGTAAGGATCCTCAAGCCATCACAACCTATACACGTTACACCTATAGTAGTCCCTAGGATACTACATCCAGAATATATGTGTGTGAAAATTCCTAAATCCATTATAGGACACTACACACATATATGGGGAAAACTATCCATTATACCACGTGGCACTAGTATCTACCAAGAGAAGAGATTGATGTCAAAGGGGGTACTCATCCATTCATCCTCCCACTGGAATTTTGGGGAAAACACCCCCCAGGGCTCAGAATCCCCAAGGTGTCAGTTGCCCTTACTAATAGGGTGGAGTAGCGTATAGAAACACAATAATTATAGAATATATTATAACTCACAACCTCACTATGGGCATAACCTAGTCTTAGAAACAACTGTAGCTAACATCTCTCGGACTCCGGGATACATCTTCAAAAACTAGGTATCCTATAAGTACAAAATCATTTAAAGGGATTTATTAGATTACTTCCTTCCCTTTGTATCAATTCCAATGTACGTTAATTAATACTTTATACATTAATTAACTATGTACAATTTGTGCATTAAATTCCATTAACATCATAACAAAAATGCAATGTCCCTTCCCAATTTCACAACCTTAGCATTAAGTTCCAACAAACCCCAATTCCATGGGTTAACATAATTTATTCAAAAAATCATGACAGAATTACTTTCCATATTCCCAGGCATTCAATAAAAGAATCCTATGCTACTAAACACACGGGGGGTCAACACAGTGAGTAGATGTACTACCCGTCGAATCTTTTCTTCCTATAGCAATAGAATAGACCCATTCTCCCTTGAGAGGCTGATTAGGGAATGCATGTTCATACCCCACTTGCCTTTTCCTCCTACAGAAGAAGGGTAAGCAAGACCAGCTTCCTTGAGCAGCGGGGAAAAGTAAAGAAGATAACAAACCAAGAATCAACAAACATCCAACAATCACATCCATCACATTCCTTCATCTCCACTGTCCTCCTTGACACCGACATGCATAAAATGATGCATCCCGCCACTCTTGGCGTCATCCGCTACCACAACCACAAGGCCTCCCTTTTTACACATATCAGAAGACCCCTCCAGAGTCACTTCACAACACAAGATATCAGAACACCCCTCTAGGGTCACTGCACAACACAAGAACCAGGAAAACAAACATTACAACAATTTGGGATCTTGGCCCTTTAGCATGGCATCCAACCTTCAAACAACAAGCACCAACAATCACACCAAATGTGCTTTTAGCTCTAATTCACAAAAAGTGGGTAACTCTGAACAATTCATGGAACTCAATCAAGTTATTTAATTCATCTTTAATTAACAAATTCAATTCGTTGGTTCAAACACCATGAACCAATTCAGTATGCTACCACCGAATATTAAACTTGCTTACTATACCAAATTTGATCAATATCAAGTCACAACAAGAACATGCTTTGATTTCATGACTCTTTATATTTATCCGACCAATGATCATTAAATTCTGGCATTACGTTATTAATCAATTTCATCATGAACCCCATACTAACAAGCAAGGCACAAATATCACACTTATCTAGAAAATAAGGAGGAAAACATTTATCACTATACAAAGATATAACGTGCGAGCAAACCAATTATTTTAATCTGGTTCAAATATTTTATTAGGTTAATACCATTTTGATCCATATGGATAAATCATGTTAACTCTACTATTTCACATAAACAATTAATGAAACCGTGAATCCCCTACCTCAATGGTTTTGACGGAAACCACAATGGTCGAAGAAAGCCCATGAAACCGGGTCGATTCTCCACAAATCCTCTGTACGTCTCCTTTCCTAGAAAAACCAAGACCAATGAACATAAAAATCGGTATCCAAACACCTATATCTACACATAACTTGTGTAGATATACGATCCCAAGAGAAAAGGGGGAGTAGATCTAGTTAGATCTATGAAACTAAACAAAAGGATCACATACATTGAGAAACTGGCTTCAATTTTCAATGAGAAGTCTCTGTATCACCTCCAAAACAGTTGGGAGAGTTTCTTCCACCTCCAAGGAAGGGTAATCCCATGTTATAGCCAATTAGGGGGTTAAATGATGTGATAAATGGCAAAACTAGTTAGATCCACAATTTTTGGATTTAACATTAAGTGCCCTCATGGTTTAACAAACTGTGCACTAACCGTGCATTAGCTTCTTCCTCGAAAACCACTCCTCGCACGGTTAGTCCACACGGTTACACAAACCGTGTGCTAACCTTGCATTAGCCACTGCCTCCAAGACCATCCTTGTACGGTTTGGCCACATGGTTTAAGAAAATCTTACGCCTCCCGTGCGATGGCCATAACCCTTTAGATTTCATTAAAAGTCCACCCAAACGCACCCCAAGACACGTTGACCTTCCAGAACACCTCTAACACCATATTTTCATAATGGAATGGACTTGAGAGGTCCGCGACATTACATGAGGTCTTTTCATATGAATATATTATTTAGACTATTTTGATCGTAATTTGTATATCAATTCTCACCATAGATAGTGCTGCGAAATATTTGAATATAATATCATCACTAAAAAATACAGATTATGTGTTTGGTAGTTTTTCTCATGGATTATGAACTATCATTATCCATATGTATTGAATTTTTTAATCATCATGATTATAAAACCCATGCATTTCTTTAATGAATTATCATATATCACAAAAAATAAATTACATGAAGGAAGTGTTATTATATGTACAATGATTATCCTCTTCATGAGATCCTTTTATATTTCATTACATTTTTTACTTCATACATTATATACCCCTTTCCATTTAGATATATTTATCAAGATATATATAAATGATAAATTTATCATAAAACATCAGTAAATACCTTATAATCCATGAAATATATAAATATTTCTGACCCTGGTGAATCCTACCCATTCCTCAATTTCTATTGTAATAAATGGGTCACTAAAAATTCTTTATCATATTATCATGTTCCTCAAGAATGCATCTTTATATATCCATTATTCACCCTTTCATAACATATTATAAATTTCTTCCTTCATTAATTTCACCATTAAAATTAATAGTTGCTCATTATCTTCATCCTTACTCATAGAGTTGTCAATAATATTATCCATAAAAACAACAAATAGTTTGACAAGGTTGTCCCTAAACACAATAATTATAATTTATAAGAATACTTCATGGGAATTAAAAATATTGATGGGAATCACTATGAAAAATATTACTCATACCATGTATAGATACAACACCATAGAGATAAATCATATGTCGTTAAGAAGAGCATTAGCTTGAACAATTGTGATTCACTATGGTGTATGGAGCCTTAATACAAATTATCATGTAGTTTATTATTCAAATCATCCATCCTTAATTGGTCTATTCTATATGGTTATTTTGATATTGTTGTTTCTTTTATTATATGATATTTTGATAACTCTACCTCGTGATCTGAGGGAAGTTCATGACACTTATTGAGAAATAGATTTGTTTAATCCATAAAAATGGAATTTTCTCTAGGACGATTCATTAAATTTTCTAAAATATTTGGAGAAGATATGATTTTCGACATGGTATCAACAATTACACTATTGAGTTATTTTTTCATGTATAATAATGATCATAAATTCATATGTATTGGATAATGGGGACTCGGTATATGAAAATAGAATTCCATTTACCAAAAGTTGGTTTTTTCTCTATATAATTATATCTAATACATTACCATTATTGCATTGACTTCCTCCAGGGGAAAAATTTATAGATCAAATTGAATAATGTTACCACATAATCTAACCGGAGTAGAATCCAAAAATCTTGTTGAATTGATCTCAAACATAGAGTTTTAATATTTAACATTAATTCCCAGTACCAATGATTTCATTTTACATTTAATAATACTATACCTGATGTAATATAATGTTTAAAACTATAATTGAATAAAAATTTTCCCATTCATGAGTGAATTTTATGTGTCCTTTATATGTATAAATTCTAATTCATTACATCAGATGTATTGATGACCTATGATTTACCAAACTCTAGTGGGTTTATTGGTTTTTATTGTTTATTATCCTTAATATATTTGGTTTTGTATAGAGGAATTCTTTGTTCCCTTTCACTCTTATAGAACAACTAATTCATGGGTTTTTTGTTATACTGGGACTTAAATTACTCCACTTGGTTTGCATGATTATTTATATCTCTTCTATATTTATGATCTCATCGTCCTTCTACCCCATATGTAAATAATTTCATTTTTCAAATGTGGGAGGTCCATAAATGCTTCATGAATGTTTTTTGACATGTGGCTAGTTGTGTTGCCTTTTCTCCATTTTCATTTTTTTCACTAGCTTGAAACTATATTATTAACCTCGTATCACTATTACTATGGGAATATTCACTAATCATTATATATATATTAAGGGAACATCGTACCACTTCTATTTAACAACCATAGTCTAGAATAGCTATAGCCTTTTGAATGTGTTTTTTAAACCGTTAAATTATCTATATATTTTTTATTATTGTTGATTAAATTAAATAATACATATATTAATAGGATTTTAAGGATTTAATTGTTATTGGTAATAAATTATTCATTATTTTGTTCTAGGTTAATTAATTCTCTCTCCATCATTATTAGATTTTTAGTGAAATATTTGTTACAAAATATTTTTATGATTTCCTCCCACTCCATATATTCCATTTCATCAATCTTCATCTTCTTCATTATAAACTCCTGTCATATGTTGGATTCTAAATCTAAATTATTGAATACGAGGGTAATATTCTCATTCTTATAAAAATTGACCCTAGAAATGAACTTCCCTATTTAGTTAATACACTATTCTGGTGTAAGTGGATCAGATGATCAATTTATCATTAGTGCTCATTGATGAATAACAAAACTAATATAAATATTCTACTACTTGGGATAAGGAGGTTTTTCAAAATGGTTAAATTAATTTTTCATATACAAATATAGCTTGATATGCATTGTAATAAGGTTTTAAATTCCACCTCCAAAAGAATTAAGGATGTCCTTTAGAAAATCAATTCATTATTCCTAATGTAGAATGTTGGATTGGTTTCCCCTATTTCCAAAAATAATATACAATATAAATTATTTGAAAAAAAACAATGTCATCAAATAAAGAAAATTTAATTTATTATTTTGTAGAATAGATTATAAAGTCAAATCATTTTTGGATATCTATGTTTATCCTTTTTCTAAAACTATGTTTCATGGTTTATTTCCTATACATAGTTTTTTCATACAATTATTTACTAATTTTTTTCTATTCTTAATTTGAAAATTAAATAATAGAAATCTATATTGACAAGTATATATACCCTACATGTTCATAATATAAAAATACATCATTTTAATGGAAAACCATAAGAGTATTACATCCAAGGATCGAAAGAATTAGTATAGTGGGAATAATATCATAAATAACTATTACATAATAAATCAGAAATATTTATTTAAATCTTATTCATTTCCATAGAATTAAAATATTATCCTTAGTATATGTATTCACCTAAGGATATAAATCAATGAAAGGGGTAATTTAATTTGTTAGTTAGAGGTGGATTAAGGGTAATGAGTCGATATAACATGGGGTAATAAGAATCATCACATCATAATACCAAGAAAGATATTTGATAAATTCATGTTATTTGTAAATGATGAAAAATGAAATATCATGTCATTGTGGTCATATAAAATATGTAGTTATGAGTATTACTACAAGCAAGTTCACACAATATATATGTTCACAATGATAATATCATTATTGATATAAAATATAGATTCATTTCCTTGCATAATTCAAATTATCACATGATATAAATCAAGTTATCCAATGAATTGGAGGGATACAAAATTACAGGCCCACCCGCAACATCTTTATATATATACATAATCATTCATGCCACATAGAAAGTATAACGAATATTTTCACGAGATAAAAAATAAAAATGAATGAGTTTTAAAAGGATTTCATAAAGAATATATTTATGAATAATCCATGTGGATTTCTACATTATAATGGATGAAAAAATTTCAGAATAAAATATCAATTATCGTTGGATAAGAAATAACCAATTTAGAGATGCTTCTTTGTTCTCAAATAAAAATATCTTTTGGAAAATCATTTTATTTCAAATAATATAAAATTAAAATCATTTATTTTTCCAAATTAAATGGTAAAAACAATTAAATTCCATTTTATGGAATATTTATAGAATATACATACCAAAATTGATGTGAAATATAGAAATGAAATAGAGAGTATGGTTTGATAATCCACCAACCTTATTTCTTAGTTTATTTTTTCATTTTCCACCTCATAAATAATAAAATTAACATTATTAAAACATAATTAAAGAAACAAATTATTTTCATGTGTCCCACTTGTAATCTATTATAATGATCAGATTATATTTTATGACACGCTTTTTAAGATAAAAATGATTTATATATCATGTTTTCATTTAAGTCTCTAGTTTTTTAATATTTATATATTTTTTCTTGAAAGATATTTTATATGAATATAATTTATTACAAAAACATATATAACATGTAACTACAACTTTAAATATTATATATATGTGAAATTATATTTCCAATATAATGGTTATTTGTGTTGACATTACAAAGACCCATTAGGTGCTTAACCAACCATTGATGGGACAATTTTCCATAGCTCAAAAGGGGTGTTTTACATTTTAGTATATCATAAATATGACACTTAAATTAGTTATAAAAAATTAATTTAAATTTATATTTCCTCTATATTTATATTATAAAATATTTCAAAGGGAATTGAAAAAAATAAAGAGAAAAAATATAGGAGTTGATAGAAACATATATAATCCACATTGTATATTCTCATAAATATAACTAAATATCTTTTCTTTCTTATAGTTTGATAATTCATGAACATCCCTAGGACTTATTTGGGGAGTTAAAATAAGGATGTGGTATGAAATATTTCATTGTAATGTGAGTGATGATTTATTTTCTATAGGGAGGGGGAGGGGTTATTTATAATTGAGGAGAGGGTTATTTCAAGAATAAAATATACAAAATATATTATTTCTATGTAAAAACATGTAATAGTAAAATTTTAAAATATAAATAATATATAAATATCTTAAATTGATTTTATTACTCCAAAATCCATTATAATATTAATTAACTTATATTAACTAAAAGGGAATGTGAAAAAAAAAAAGAAAACATAATATTTTAACAGAACAGTTTTGACATTATTTTTTTTATAAAAAATTATGTTTTGTGTTTATGTTTATTTTATATTAGTGGATATTTTATAATATTAAATTCTTTTGTCCCAAATAAGGTGTAAATATAACGAAGTCTTTATTACATCATGAATGATGTCATTTATGATACACTGATTATGAGAATAACTTTTTTTATGATGCACATGAAAATTGAAGTATTTCATAAATTTTAAATCAACATTCATTCAAAATTTTAAATGTATTGACCTAAAAACTAATATCAATTTTTTCAAAATAAATTTCCATCGTAGTTAATATTTATTCTATAAATAAAAAATATGGGTTTTTCAAAATAAATTAAAATACAGTTTATAAAATGTCTAATTATTTTTATAGTTTTCCAATAATGTAATTTATTTGAAATTATAATATTTATATTCTATGAAATTAAGCATATAAAATATTATTTATATCAAAATATATTATTTTGTGGTAAAATTAGTACTCTAAAAATTAGGTCACTATTACCATTGGTCATGTTAAAATTCCAATTGGTGAGGTTAATAATACAGTAGTCACATTACTATTAAAATTTTCAAATTACATATTATAAATAAAATATCATTATCTCAATAAATATTTAATAAAATTCCTCCCATTGTAATATATTTTCATTTACTACTATATTTATTTTTTACGTGTTTTTTTTCATTTTACAGTACTTGCAGTGCGGGTGATGACGTTTTAAGATTGGGGTGATCCATATTTTACCATTATTGAATTTATATTTCATTTCTATAAAATTTAAATTTTTTTACTATAACTACATTCGTTACATATTAATGAAACAGTATTTATTAGTGGCATAATTTTTATATCCACATATTTATATATTAATATAAATTATATTATCACCCAAAAATATATCTAGAGAAAAACATCATTTTAAAACATTGGATTATAGATCAGAAATACATCATGTTTTTTATTTTTTACACTTAAATCCAATTCCTTTGAAAAATACGAATGTATTTAATATTATAAATTGACATTAAAAAATATATAATTACTATAACTTGTTATAGGGGCCTTAAACCTCATTTTTAAGTCCAATATAAAATATATTTAATTCATGATATGATTATATTAAAACATCCCCAAGAGGCCTCCGATAATTATTCCATCTCCTTGATCAACAAGTGAAATTAAAAATCATCCATTTTCAAGAGGTAATTCTGGAAGAGGATCAAATGTTATTTCTGAGTTCTAACCACATCATAACATTTTTCACCTTATATCTCTCCATAATATATTTTTTACATTATAATAAAATTATATATGTATTATTAAGGTACATAATATTTTTTATTTTAATATCATTCCATTATCAACCTATTGTACATTATCAGAAATATTTAGACATCATTCAATTATATATAAAAATTATCAAGTCGAGAAAAAATTAACCACTGAACAAGATAAGTTATAAAATGTAATTTAATGATAAATTTAACATTTATATCATCATTATGATGTTTTAAATATCATTCATTCATCACTTTCTGTCAATATGATGGGGAATAATGACCTAGTACATAAATACATGCGAGATACATCCTCTACGGAATAATGATATTAAAATTTCATCATCACTATATTTTGATGACTATATTAATGTATGTAAATAATTTTTATCATTAAAATGAAATAAATATCGTTTTTTAATTTTTTTCAAAAATTTATTGAATTATTAAAATACCATCAATTTTTATAAAATAATAATAAAACAAGATCATAATTGATTCTATCATCCTGAATCAATACTAAAATTATCAGGAAGATAAATTAGGTATTAATAATTATTTATATATAATCCATTCTGGAAAATTGATTATATAGGAATAATTGACAGAGTATCAGTGAATATGATCATACATTAACAATAAAAATGATTTTAAAAACAACTAGGGAAATACCCTTATACAATGATTAAATTAATATATTAACAACATAATACAATATAATGAATTGTTATAATTAGTTATTATAAATGTTAAATGTTGTGAATTCTATACTAATATAGGTCATCAATATGGTTATGGTTATGTTACACAAAGTTAATTTTTTTTTAAAATATTGTTTTAATGTTATAAGTGTTTCATAACTCTATATATTTTCATAATGTTATAATTCTTCATCATGAAATTAATTATTAAGTATTATACACTTTACAAAATTCCATTTTATTACAATAAATTCCACCTCTAATAAGGGGATCTGGATTTATACCATATCGATCCTATTTAGATTTATTCATATATAAAAAATAATATATTTTTAAAGGGGGTTTCCTATATCAACTTCTTTCCGTGGGTTATTATCACTCCACAGTGGAAATTGGTGTATAAGAAATTTTAATGCAGTCTATGTTGATGTTGTAAATATTTTTATCCAGATATTTGATAAAATTTAATTATATAATTTTTTTCAACAATAAATATTAGGTTGTTAATAGTATTTCTATTTCTCTCAAAATAATATCATTTCCCCATATATATATATAGTTCCAATCAAATATACTAGAAACATAGTTTTAAATAAAAGTGTCATATTTTTCTAGGGATAGTAAAAATCATTTTTATTAATTTTAAAATACAAAATTTATAACACTTCTTACGATGTGGGTTTCATTTTTTAATAAATATTGAAATAGTTTTCAAATCTCAGTCCTGAATTTTATCCGCCACTAAAAATTTTGTTTAAAAAAATAATTAATTATTATTTAGAGATATTGAAAAGTGATTTAATTTGAAGTAGTATTCATGATAACATTTGAAATAATTTATATTTTCAAATGTCTAGCATGAACTATTCTTTTAATGATTATTTTTAGAAATATTTCGTACAGAATATTTAATGAAATTTCAATTATTTTACTATTTATCTCAAAAGGAAATATCTCCATGGAATTTCATTTTCTTATTAATCACCCTAAAATTTTTTATCAAATCCTATTTTTGGGGGTTGATATTTTTGTTATAAAATATTCTAATTCTTCATGATAAATTTTGTGATTTCATTTTTTAGGTGTTAAAAAATCTATTTTATTTTCATTAGTTTTGTTGATATGACAAATCATTGATATCTTATTCTGACCATATAAAAAAACATATTGGTGGGGTGTTATATCAACATTGTTGAATTAGATATGGATTCTAATTTAATGAGACAATTAATTATTGAGATGCTTGGATTTTTTCCAACACTAAATTATTGAACATTCATTAATTTGGTGAAAATATTACAGGTGGGTATGGTTGGATTTTTAAAAATATAATGGGTTAAAATAAATGGAAATGTATTCAATAAGATACTTCCTTATGATTATGTTTGACATATAATTCCTTGTTTTTATTTGTTTCCTTGAAATGATACATGATTGTTCATTTGAGATTACCTAAAATTATATATATAATTATATCCTACACTTATTTGTCATCGATTTTTTATATAATATATCTCTAACATACTCATGATTAATTATAGTCTTATTATCACACACTTCGATGATATGTTGATGTGTTTTTCCCACACCAATCAGTTGATTTCACTTATATGTAATCATTCAACTCAAAAGGTAATAAAGATGAGAATAAGTTATGATAAATTTATTTTTGTGTCTATAATGATGCATTTGATGACTAATGTTCACATGGATTGAAAAATATGGTTCTTTTATAAAAATACCTGAATGAAACTAATCATTCTTTCCTTGAGATGATAAAAATATTTTTTAAATGAAATGAGTCAATTATAGAAAAAATATTAAAATAATTATATTATTATATTATGAGACAAAATTTTTTCATAGAGAAATGTTTATAAAATTTTAAAGATCATTTTATTTATTTTTGGGGAATATAAATAGAAATATTCATAGAAAACAATGATGAAAATAATATGCATATTATAACAATCAATTTTTCATGGAAATGTACTGATTTTAGGATTTAAAATGTATTGAAATATCTATATATTGGCCAAAAGAAGAAATTGATAATGTCATATATTTACATTAATTTATGATCCCTAAAAAGGATATTTTAGTGCCAACATAATATTCACATGGTTTATAACAAAGATGCCAAATTATAATATTGGTTTGAATCATATATGGGGTTTGATTTTGGGATTCACATTGTAACAACAAAGGTAATGACATGGTAAATAATTTTCATTTCTTATTAAATTTTATTAATTATATTTTCAATATTTATATTTATTAAAATAATATTTTAAGTATATTAATAAAATAACATTTTAATTTTAATCTAAATTTTTGTTTTATGAATTATATGGGTAATAAAAATACCTGACATTAAAATAATATAATGAAAATTTGTAATTTTTTTAATAAAATAAAAATATCTAAATTTTCCATTAGATAATATTTAAGAATTTGATTAAATGGTTTTTTAGTGACTGTTGAAAAATTCTAATTTATAATGACAAATATTTTCTATCAACTATGTTTTTTTAAATTCCAAGTATGCTAGAAATCCATCTATTTTACTATTTAGTGTACTCTCTCCATCCCGAGGTGATTCTTGGTTCAAATTAGGTGAATTATCTTTCTTCGGAGTTCCTAAGTTCAGTTTTCTATCTCCAAGGTAGTTGGGTTGATTCTCCAAGGTAGGTATTCATTATACATAATCATTTACATTATGTTATTGTAATTTTTAAAAATTTTATTTTTGGATATTTCAAACATGTTTTTATGTTCTAGTTTATTCAATATGGATATAATTTTTATCTCTCCCAATGGATAACCATTTTTGGTTGTGGTGCATCAGGAAGGTTCCAATACTTATGAGTCATTTTATCTTTTCCATTATCTATTTTTCTTATTGGATTTATTTACTTACATGGGAATCAATTCAATGACATTTGTTTTTGACAATTTCATGCCTTTGATGATGGAAGCATGTGTAGGCTTTTGTGGCCCATGATCGAGGATTGTTGTTTCATCTCTAGACCATGTTAAATTAACATTTATTACAGTGGTATTGATAAATTTTTTCGTAAAAAATATATAATAATTAATTTATTGTTTTTTTTTGTGAAAAAAGTGTTTGGTGAAGAAATATTGTTTCCCTTTGTTTTGGTAAAATAATATGTTATTTTTAAATAATTTTAATAAGGATTTGTAAAATTCATTTTAAATAATGTGTTTGATGAAATGATTTGAGAAATATAGAACACTGGTTTCAATGGGTACAAAGGTGGAAGATGTAGTATTAGAACATTTCTATTGATATTATCAAGGGGTTCACTCATGGGAAATTACTCCACTGTCTGGGATTTTTATACTATGGACTTTTTATAAATTATTTGAAGTTGACTTGTTAGGGTGTTGTATTAATCTCTAGATTCTATGTAATGTATAGATAGATTATGCACATTATTTATTATGTTTGGTTATGAGTGTTATAGCTATCCTGACTTGTATTGATCCTTGGTGTGAAGTTCCATGTCCTCTTATTTGGACTATATTAGATTTGATGTGATATTTGAAACATAATTTGATGTTATTTGATATATCTAACAGTCATTGATAATATTTCAGTAGGATGTTTTTGGAATTTTGTAATATGGGTAAATGTATTAGATTTCTTTTAATATAAAAACTGATCAACAGAATATCATGCCTTGTTTTCATTAAAGATGACAATTTTCTAATTATTATATAGAATCATGTTAGGGAACAGTTGGATGGGATCCTACTGAGCCTATTTAGATCTAACCATATGCAACCATTCATCAATGTATATGATCTAATATATAATTAAATTATGTATAATTAATGTATCCATAGTGAGGAATTAGGGTTCTTATCTACCGTGTGTGGGTAACTAGTGGGAAGGTGGTGGAAGACTACCCCTGATATCACATGGATTCACAATTTCACATTTTCTGTTTTTAATTTTTGGATGGAAAAAATATTTTTTCATTATTCAAAAAAAATTGAGTTATATCATTTCCTCAATCTATTGTTAGTAATGGAATATATTTCACTTATCTTATTATTCATTATTAATGTATATTGAATATATATGTTCAATTTTTCCTACATTCGTTTGGTAGAATTCATTTCATCTATTTTTTCATTTCTTTGGTGCTAGTACACTAAGTGTCGGAATTAGAAATTCCCTTTGGGGTTTCCATGGATTGGATAGGGTTGTAGTTTGATAGGTGATCATGGGATGGTTCATGAAATGAATTTTTTTTTGAAAATATAAAAATTAAACAAATATCCAAAAAATAATTTTTTAATTATATAATTTATCTACTTAAACAATTATCTAAAATTATTAAATTTTATTTTTTATTTTTTTTCTATTATTTATTTAATTTAATGTATATATATCATCATGAATAAATTAGTTATAATTGTATACTAATTATTCATTTCTAATGTATATATCAAAATTAACAAAATCAATTAAATAATTTTGACCAATATATAATACATTATGAATCAATTTTAGTAATGATGTTTATCAAATATCTATAATCAAATAAACCCTTTATTTATACCCATGAACTCATTAATCCAAACATGATTGATAAATTTCCTCTTTACAAATGATAACACGAAAATAAATTTTGCACTAAATTATCATATTTTTTGTGTGTTCTATAATCATAGTCAGATTAATATATTTTCTATTCAAAATGATAAAATTTTATACAAGACATAATGGATTTTAAAGATCATTTTTTGAATTTGATTTTAATATTAATGTAAATTTAATTTTATTGGATCAATGAGTATGAGGAGAAATTTTTTATAATTTGTTATTTATGTCTCATATTTAAATTGAAAATTTCCAGTTCTCCGTCATTGAAAATTAAATCACCTGATTAAATTCCTTCAAATATTTTCTAAATATTTTACCACACAAAATAGTCTTAAAAATTGAGGATAATTCATTCTTTAAATATTAATTTTCATATTTTTTATTTATATATAAATTTTAAATATATATTTCAATTTTTCATTAAATTATTATATATTAATATATTTCTTAAATTGGATAAATAAATAATTTTATATAATTTTTTTTAATTTAATGGAGTAGAGATATTTACATAATATTAGAAACAATCATCATACACTCCACTTCATATAATACATCAATATAATAAGGTTTTAAATAGACCCCCCAACAAATAGAATTAACTATAATCATACAGAAATTTAACAATTACGGTTGGGTAAGGAATTTTTCTTATGTTTTTTAGATCACCTATTTTTATGTCCTTGGAATATAAGTGAGATAGAAAAATATGATATGATGATATAATCTTAATGGATAATATATAAGTAAAATAATAATTTCATTCATGTAGAAAAAAATCATAAATAATGAAAATTTATTATAACAAATAATGTCATGTACTAATATAAATGACCCATCCTTTGAACCTCCACAAAAAGTAGTAAAATATTTCAATTAAAAAATATACTTATCAGGTTGGATAAATGATATGAAATTATAGAAAAATCATGGATATCAATTTCCATATTTATTCAAATGTAAAGTGAATGTTTTAAAATTTATTCTTATATTGAAAATGTTTAACCACAAAAATAATATGGAATATTGTATTTTAATTTCATTATATAAACATTCAAACAACTATGAATTTTTTACATTTTTAAATATTTTTTTTAAAACAAAGGAGTATGGATTCTGAATGAAGGGTGAAATAGATCTAGTGTTACAAGCCACATTTTTAGGCACATTGAGATGAGGTACTAAGTGGATTTTACATTAACACATGACATTAAAAACCCATCGGATGAAAATAAAAAATTCTACGACCATATATAAGGTAATGAGTTTGTAATGGGGTACCTGATTGAATTCATAATAATCCTAGTGATCTATAATGTCAAATTCCAACAATGTTTTTCTTTTAAATTTTCAAGTAAATTTTTACAGTAATATTTTATGTATACTCCACTATGATTCCATTCGATCTTTTTTACATCCCATGTGGTGTAATTCATAGATTTTTTCCTGGCATTATGTTTGACCTCAAAATTAATTTTTTTCACAGTAAATTACTAGAGGCATGAATAACATCCCACATAGGTTAATCACAATAAAACTACACCATTTTATTTAACAAAATAGACAATATATAATTTTACATTTTTCAAGTGTTTACTCTTATATGTATATGTTAGGTATTCATTGATATATTATATTAGGAATTTTCTATTTCATATGTATTCATTTATATTGGTCTACTAATTAATTTCTAGTAGGATTTGTAGTGGAATGAGATATTTCAATATCATGTTACAAAATAATGAGAAGCTATTATAATTTAATTTTTTATTTTCATATGGTGGATTAATTTATGTATCTTATAAAAAATCACTTTTGGACTCATGCGATTTTTTTGCAATGAAATAAAAAGTAGTTTTTTAATTAAATAAAATCCACTAGAAATAGGATGGTCCTTCGAGAATGTGTATAAATTTATTCAATGTGAAAAATATTTGGTCCATAGTTCTAAGAAGGGTTTAACATATGGGTCAATATCTATGAATAGGATATTAAATGACATTAAGAATGTGTTTTTAAACATATTGGTGAATATGGAGTACATAAGGGAAAAAATTTAGCATCATGGTGTGTCTAAATAATTTTAATTAAAAATAATCTTATGTGTTTGGGTAATGGGTTTACTAGAAATTCAATCATCCACTAAATTTAAAACCATATATAAAAGAAATATATATAAATCAAAACGAACCAAACTAGATGTGATCATTATAGTTGTATGACATTATGAGTATCCTAGGTTTACTATGATAGGTGACATTAACTGGTGAGATGATTGTTGATTATTTCAAATTTAAAAAAACTATTGTCCATTTACTGAATGATAGATTATCTATTTTCGGCCTTATGGTGATTAAAGAGGTAATATTTAGTTGTATTGAGTTTTTCCTAGAATTTTAGAGCTTTTAGTTGTGTATTATAGGATATCGAAGATGGAAGATATATTTACTTTCATCTATGGTCCAATATTCATGTGTTAGGTTGTAGGGAACATTTTATCTAACAATTTAATCCTTAGGTATAATATTAAGGATTTTTTTATATTATATTTTATTCTAATTCTAACATATTATATGACATGTAACAATGAATATGGAGGAACATATATGTATTTATTCCCATGGTGTCGGTATTATTATAGGTAGGATGGAAAATATACTTTTTGGTCAACCAAGGTATCGATATGACCATGGTTAGAGAAGAAAATATATATCATTATCACTATAAATGTCGATATCACTATGAAATCACATATCTTGATGAATCGTACAACATCTTGTTATAGTGAATAGGTGGCTTCAATATTTTTCCAACAAAATAATGAATCATTTCAATATGAAAAATGGACTAAAATAGAAGTTTTGATTAAAAATGTATAGGATTATTATTGGAATTGACATTATAGATCGATAAAGAAGGAAGGATAATGTTTCTTCATATCTTAGTAATGTTATGAGGACGTATATTGATAATTTATATGATGAGTACATTTATTTTTTATATGATATTATGAAATTAATATTATATAATAATTATTGAATATATTAGGAAGTTATTGTTTGATTGATATTTTTTTTTCTCATACCCATAATGTGAATAACTCAATTACTAAAAACATAATGTTTGAGTTAAAAATAAGGTAAATTCCCTAGAAATTGGGATATTATAAGATTATAAATCACGTAATAGAGATACAATATAGATTCAAGTATGAGGTCATTAATTATAATGTAACCTATATTTATTTATTTTTTTCATTCTATGTATATGATTGAATAATTGACAATTTTATTTCAATTTTTTATATTTAATAAATGAAAATGTTTTATTTTTTATTTATTAAATTGATATGATTATTTACTAGTTGATATCCATTGTCAATTATAATGTGTTCATTAATGTTAGGATTTATTTGTTTTTATTTATTCTAATATATTGAAATTTATTAATTATAGTTATATTTTATGCATGGTTAAGATTATACATCATTACTATATGGATGATTTTGGCATTTGAGGATGTCTTTATTAAGAGACATGGAACTATTAATGTGGTAAAATTTTCCAATTCAAGGATGTTATCGAAAAAATATATAAAATAATTTATCTTTAGATATTTTAAAATCTAGAATTTCGTTATAAATTATTTTTTACCTAAAAAAGATAATAATTAATTTATTCAGACTTTAATTTAGTTCCATTTTTTATATAGAAATAAATTTCTCATATAAAAAACACATTTAATATCGAAGAAGATAAAACTGATAATCAATTTTTCTCTACCACAACAAAAATATTTTGTATGTATATTATATAAAAGATGTATTGTAGAAATTTTACACTAAAAAGAATATGAAAACATGAAAATAAAAGTTAGGGAATGGTAATTCAAGAATGAATTATTTATATTGAAAAAAACTTAAAATTAATATAATATTTAATAAAAATACTATAATGAAAAAAAATTAGAAATACATTTTAATAAAAACCAAAAATCTAAAATAATAAAAATTATAACACCTATATATTATTATATTAATTACATTATGTAAATATCTTCATAAATAGTTTGGTATATATGAATCACCATAACAAGGTAAATAATAAAATATTAAAATGAATAGAAATTATTGAGAGAATAAAAATATACAATGTGAAATATAATTAATTATCACTCATCGGTAATTAATAAATGTTAAGGTAAAGAACAATTAATGTTTAAAGGGTCAATTTCAACTAGAACTATTTACAAATGAATTTAAATTTTATTATATAAAATAAAATGTTCCAAAATATTCTAATTTATTATTTATAAATTAATAATAATTATTGCAATAAAAATATAAAAAATATCTTAGCGTTAATTATTTGGAATTTCAAAAAATTGATTATATTTTGATAATAATAAAAAAATTAATTTTACAAATAATTTAAATTTTATTAAATAATAATGACATAAAAATGAAATTAATAAATATAAAACCATTTATAATTGGGAAAATATGTATTTAAGTAATAAAATAAAGCATTTATAAATGTTATGTTGACTTTATAGACATATTTTCCACATTTTAAATCCTAGGTGATGATTTTTTATAACCAAAGGACAATTTTTTACACTATAGAAATTTTGTGTCTATATGTATATATTAACATTTTTATTTGATTTAATATAAATAAACTTTGACTTTTTTCTGAAATATATAATTTCACATTATAAAAAATTGTTGATGTGATTTTGATGTAAAATTTTTTTTTTGGATAAAATGATATTGGATAAAAAATGTTCTTCATTATGTATTTATTAATTATATTAAATAAAAAATTAAAAGACACAAAAAAAATGAATCTCTTAAAATATTTGATATTTTGGGAATCAAAATTTTCAAATATTTAATAAGTTCTATTATGTGTTTTTGGGAAAATTATGTCCCATTATAAATGTTAGTCATCATTATGAGGTTTTAAGGGGATAAAATGTTAAATAACTAATTGATGAGGTGTTGAAAATCATTAAAAGATATCAATCAATTATTAAATAACTGTATTTATACACTATAATAGACTGCAATTTAATATACGAGGGTTTTGGTACCAATTTACATTGATAATGACATTTATATTATTTTATTTATAAGAGATTTTAGAAATGTCCACATTATCATTGATTAATTAACCCCTCCTTTCATCAGTAATCGACATAGAAAGAGACTATTTGATTGAAAAAGATATAAAAAATAACATAAAGATCATTATTATATCTCTATATTTTTTGTTATCACAAAAATAAAACATCATAAAGGCTTAAAGAGAGATCCAAAGGATGGTACTAAATAAAGAGTTAACCATCTTAAACCTGATTATTAATTTTTTATAATCATGGAATCTATTTCTAATATTATATAACAATATTATTATTATAAATATATTTGTATATTCACAGCTGCACAATGTGTTTTTAGTTCCCTTCAGTGCTATAAAAAACAAAATTTATAGTCATACAATCTTAACTAAAAATGTATTAGTTGGTATATCCATGTGTCGAACCCACATGTATAATCTCAATATTCTAAATTCTATAAGAAGTTGAAATTTCATTTTTTTTGTTGTGATAGAAAATAGAAATAAAAATATATGGATTGGGATTTAATTAAATATGGTAGGAATGTGAGGTTCGTCGATTTTCAAGGATGTGTGTTGGGGATTCAATTATGTATGGGTTTATTCAGGATCGATGTTAGAATTGGGTTAGCGAGGATCCTTGGTCTTGGAATCCCACCCTACTAAAATTATTTGACTACCTGAATAATCATCTAATATATTCAATCACAGATATATGTGATCTATAAGAAAGATTATATATAATTGACATATATTTCATTATGGTCAGCTGAATGATAATGAATTTAATTGATGAAAATAAAATACAACTACTTAATTCACTAAAAATTTTCATGCCATTTGAGAATAGAATAAGATTATAATTGATAAAAAATATTCAAAATAATAAAAAATATGAATAAAATAATGAAAATAATACCTCTGTAGAATTCCGCCTCCAAATCATATCACCCGACATTATGAGTCTCCTTGCTCATGGAAAATGAGAGCATCCTGGATTCCTAAGGATGAATGGGGACGACGTGGGACCTCAGATCATCGCTTTATCTTCTGGTGGACTTCCCTTGGTGATTCTTAGCGTTTTATTCCCCCGAGTGAGTTGGAATTTAGTCCAAGGCCGATATTTATATGATTTATTCCTTCGAAATCTATTTCCCGTTACAATTTTTTTTCAAAGCATCACCCCCTACAGGAAGTGTACATGGGGTAAACTACATGGACTTGTGGTAAACTATGTGTACCTTAGATCCACATTATCCTCCTATATATTGAATCTGTGAATATCCTATATGGTAGTTTGATTGTCGTCACATCGTGCATTGGTTGTACACGAAGTGTACATAATGTTCACACCATGTTCTATTTTTAGGACATGTTATTTGTGGCTCTTTCTCCCGTGGAATGGTCATGGAATTTACTTCTAGTAAACGACATGCAATGCTGTTTTTTTCAGTTTCTAGTTTTTTTCTCCCACAATATTACGGTTTCGCACCTATGCACTTCAATTTTTGTCCACTATTCCTTCTTTTTTCACAATTTTCATCATTTCCTTAAAAAAAAATTAAAACAAGAAAATAAATTTCAATGTTGGAAAGATAATATAAAAAGCTACAAAATTAGAAAATTAAACTAATCAAAAATATATTCATGAAATACATGTACAAAATCCCACCACATTTTTAGTCATCCTTTTCCTCAATGATGGATCCTCGTGATATTACAAATTACATCTACCATACCATGATTTAAATTAAATTTCAATAAAAATGATTGATCAAATTGAAAATTTAATTTCTGATCATCACATATAAAAACAGCATCAACACATCAATTATCAAATAAAAGCTTCATTCATATAATTTAGTTACCCCCTTATGAAATAACCATGTTTCATGATTCATCCATTTACATTTTTCAATTCATAATAAATATTCATTCCACTTTCAATTTACCAGTAATGATATTTTCATATCATCATCAAGGAAAAATTGTAAATAGCATCCAAAACATACCATAAAAACAAGTAACATACCAAAGGTTTGAATGGAATCTAACATCTCACCCATGTAAATAAATAATCACTATTAATCAAGGAGGATTCATCATTAAGGATCAAATGAGCCTATGGTTTCAAGTTAGGTATGTAAATGATGTAAAAATGATATATCAAAAAGGAGGTTGAACTTTGAAATAGTTTGCATCATAATAATAAAATACTCAATTAATGACTCTCTTTTCATATTTCTTATCAGCATTCCCCCAATAACTCAATGATGAATCATGATACATGTAAATGCGTTGAGATAATCATCCACTCTTGCTAATGTTTTCCTATTAAAATATTTTCTAATGTTATGCATATGAAAAATTTCACATCTATCACCTAACAACATATGTTCAAAAATCGTAAGTCCGAAAATAATGATTTTTAATCTTCCCAATACACAACATAATTTTTTTTGGATTTTTTTTATTTTTGTGTGTTTTTTATCTTCAATAAATTATAATTATAAAATAAAAAATAATGATTCATGGCCTCCTCTATTTCATAAAAGAGAATCCCACAACAGAATATCCATAATGATGTATATCCTAGTACACCAAAAATTTTCTCCCCCACAATTATTCATTTTAATATCATGAAAATCACATAGAGGAAGGTTGGAGTTGATAAAATAGGCTTGTGACATGGATCATTTCCTAACATGTTCATTGATGGATTATATGTGTTTGTAAAGGATTAATGTCATGTGGGTCTCATGATAATGGATTACAGAATGAATGCCTCAGTCATATTAAAAGTGATTTTTTACTATATTATCTTCAATAAGATGAAGTGATACTTATAAATGAATATATTCCCGAGTATCTCAAGAAATATGCATTAGTTATAATAGAAAAAATTAGTCTAGTTGGATGTATCAAAAAAGAGATGAATAGTTGGGTCAATCACTAATGGAAATGCATAATAACAATTAAATAAATTAATTAAATCATCAATAATTTAAAACATCGCCAAATCTAATAAAAACATCATTTATAATTATTAACATTCTCTTCAAATCATTATCTTTAAAATCATTATAGACTTGTTTATATTTAGTAATTATTTTCACCCTTTAATTCATTAAAATTTATTGACAATGAAATTTAAATACATGTCATGATAATTTTCCTTAAGTATTTCCATGTCACCTAGATCATTTTTGAAAAGACTAACTCATGTAAAAGTCATGAAATTATAGTTAAACCTCTATAATTATTAAAATAATGGTAATAAAACTGATAAATTCATAATTAAATTCCTTGCTCCACTTGTATTGAGGATTCACAAATTGGGTTATATAGGTTGTTCATACATCTTGTCATGATGCTTAATTTCCCTTGAGGTTGTTTATTTTTTCGGAAACTACTCCTCCACTACTGCATTAATATCTCTTTAAAAATAATAAACAAGTGAAAACACAGTCCATAATAATGAAAATCAATCATATTTGTGAATGTGTGATTTTTCCAAAAAAATTAACCATAAAATTTAACAAAAAACTCATGTTTCCTCTATAATTAACTTTTTTATAACATTATTGGCTTGTCCTTACATTCTTGTCTTAGGTGGGTGATGGTAGTAAAGTGTATACCAGATCTGAATCTAAAAAGTGTCGAAGGCCTTATTTTTCTTGGTAGATTGGTCTTCTCCATTTTTCTAAATCTTGCATTACTCTCCCAGTATTGAAATTAATTTATATCTCCAATGGCCCAATCTAGTATTTCATGGATCATCCAAAATATCCAAATGTCACTTTACTTATTTAAAAAACTTTCTATCCTTTTTTAAATTCCTATTGAATAAATATTCCTTTATAATGTTATATTTTTAAAACATTATTGTCTTTATTCAGAGTGTTCATAAAATATTCTTTACACTCTACATCTGGTATGTCATCTCTCCATCCATGGACATCATTTTCCTCAACTATAATCGGTTCAAATCTTGAAAAATAATTAATTGGATCGTCTAGATTTAGCATCGCTCAGTGGAAACTGAATTTTACCTCAGGTCCTCAAACATTTAAATTGTTATATATATTCTAAACATCTATTAGTGCACTTCCTCTAGCTAGGGACACACATCCCAACATTAATGAATTATTCTCTGCAATCATATCCATCCCAATATAATATTATGGGATAAATAACGCATCCACTTTGACAATGACATCTTCAAGCAACCCCCGAGGACGTCTTACTGTTGTATCATCAAGTTTTAGCATATGAATAGTTGGTTACATATCTATTATCACTAGTATTTTGAATGTTTCATATGACATTATATTTAAACTGGCACCAAAATCTCGTATTATACTACCAAACTCATAATAACATATGGAAAATGGATTGGAAAAAGTACTTGAATCCTTATGTTTCTTCACTAGAATTCATGATACTATTGGTGAACTTTCTCCTCCCAATGGAATGGTAGCTAATTCCCCAATCTTCTTCTTTTTCACCACCAACTCCATCATGAATTTCTCTTACACATTCATGTTTGAAACTACTTCAACGAATGGAATGTTGATGTGTATAATTTTGAACATCTCAAAAATAATTTTCATCTTCTCATGAATCTTTTACTTCATTTTAATATTTTGATATGGGAGTGGAGGTTGTTACAGTTGTTGTGCTTCTTCTTCCATATTTTCCTCAGCTTATTGTTCTGTTTCATAACATTCCTCATCAAGTGGTGGTGATTTTTTCCACCGAAATCTATTCCTATTACTAGTTTATTCATTCAAAATCTATGTAATAGAATATTCTCATAGGCATGAGGATTATGTTCTAAGAATTCTGTAAGCTCTCCTATCTGTCTTTCTATTAGTGTTTCACTAATTTAACTAACTTGTACATCCAGGTTCCTTTATTCTGATTTTTGGATTCATGAGTCATTTATCAGTTCTTTTATTGATGTATAATGATCTATTGAGTATTCTTTCACATATTAAAGTTAATCTCATGCGGTGATCATGAATGATGTAAGGGTATCCTCAAGTGAATGCACTTGAATTGTCAGTGTAGGCCCTTGTTGTTAAGGTAGATAACCGTGTTGTCCTGGCTAAAATACTTGACCGTGAATCTGATTCTTTTGTTTTAGTGGTTGTGATTATCATCCATGCAAATAATTTTGATTAATATATTCCATGTAATTTATATCTTCATAGTACATAATTTAGGGTTTTCGGTTGAACTTCATTACTCACATATTCCATGTCATTGTCTATATTTGATTAGACATCCACATATTTTCCACAATGTTAACTCCTTATACTCCCCATTTTTCTGTTTCCATTGAAAACTTTTACATAAAATCTCAACTAGTAGCTCGTAACTTTCATTCAGTGACATTCTCATTAGCGAACCTCGTATAAGAGTATCTACTCTAGACTAATTTCTTTATTGTAATCTGTGATAAAATTCACGAATTTAAAGCCACATCTCAATGACAAGATAAGGTCATGGTATTATACATCAATTGAATATATCCCAGGATCTATGTATTGATTAATTATTTAATTTCTCAAAATTTATAATAATTACCCACAAATACATAGACATTTGATGACGGGAAACACTTTATTATAAATTTCATTACCTAATCCACCTTGTTTGTAACTGAATTGGACATAGAAATTTTATCAACTCTTTTTATTTACAATTCATTGAAAATATGTACAAATGAAGCCTCACAACATTATTTTTGACATTCCAGAATTGGAACGTGTCACAACCCTCTATAGAACATCCTATGATGGCATTTGTTTCATCATGTTGTAGCCATAGGTATTACGGGGTAGTGCATAATCCTCTGTATGATGGAGAGCTACCTTTCGATGTGAAGGGTAACAACTAGAATATTCATAACACTTGGTATTAATTCCACAGTTGATGGTCTCGCATAGTTAATAAGCACGTGAACCCCTCGATTCAATTCTTGAAACCGTGGTCCAGCTATCTGGTCCATCTAACACTCTAATCCTTCAAGGAATATCTTCGTGTCATGGTTTTCTATCGTTTCCCATATTCTATTAATTTTATTTCTAGGTAGAGAGACTTCTACAACTGGGGGTGGAATTAACTCTATTCAATTATTTCATTACCTTGACTGGAATACTCATGAAATGGTTTATTTTATAATATTACATCGCAAGAAGACCTAGTATAACATATCGAATTAATGCAAAAAAGAAATAATAATTCATAATTAATTTTATCATAACTGAAAACATCCTTGGCAATAAAAAATGTTTTTGACAGCCATCCAGTGCGTAATTAGATCCCCATGGTTCTAGGAGAAAACCAAATTATTATACTAAAACAATCATAACCCAACAGGTAGTATTTGGTACGTCTGAGTGTTGAACCCATAAAAATGAACTGTATGTTCTAAATTATGTATGAAATTTAAATTGGATGTTTTTGGGTTTATGATGAAATGTTATGTAATTTAGGAGGGATTTGGGTTGAATTCAATAAAGATGTCATGTCGGGTTCAGTGATTTTCAGGGTCGTGTGTTTGGGTTTCAATTGAATTTGGTTTTATTCCGGTTTATTGTCAGAATTTGGTTCGTGAGGATCCTTGTACTTGGAATCCAACCCTACTCCTATGATTAGATGATTGAAATGGTCATTTACTAGATTCAATCACATAGATAGGTGATCCAAAACATTTAATAAACATAATCAACATAGGTTTCATATTATTCATATGAAATCTAAATCGATTATTCTATGAAAATAATAATTAACTCCTTAATAAAGAAGAAATTGTCAGGATGTTTTCAAAAATATGGTGATTGTAATTGATAAATGGTGTTTGAAAAAATCTAAAATATCAAAAAAGTAAATGAAAATAATCCATAACCTACACTCCCCCTAAAAATCACATCTCCAAACACTATGGGACTACTTTCCCATTGAGGACGTGATCAAATTCGATTCAAGAGGAACAATGGTAATGAAGAGGGACCTATGATCATCACTCAATCTTCTGGAGGCCATCCCTTAGTGCTTAATGGCATCATATTCCTCTGTGTGAGTTGGAATTGAGCCCAAGGCTAGTATTAATTGTATTTTTTCCTGGAAACCCACAACTTATCACATTAATTTAGTTATATATGTCACCCCCTACAGAACATATACCTAGGGTACCCGAAATATACCTCTGATCTTTATTTTCCTATGGCGTGTTGAATCTGCAAAAATCTGATTCGCTGATTTTGACTATTATCAGGTCTTTTATTTTTGGTACATGATGTGTAATTGAAGTCCACTTAATGTTCGGTCATCACGACCTATTCATTGTGGTTATGTTTCATTTGAAATATTCATTACATATACTTTTTCTACATGATGTGTAATGAATTTTTCATTAGTTTCTAGTTTTTTTCATTTTTAATATTCTAGTGTTGCACTACATCACAACATTTTTCATCCACATTTCATTAATTTTTAAAAAATTCATCATTTACATCCATAAAAGAAAAAAATGTAAATAAATTCAAATTTTTCAAATATCGTTCAATAATGTACTAATCAAAAAATAAAACTACTCAAAAATTATATACATGAAATACACATATCAAATCAACTGACACATTCATTTTTCCTTATCCTTGTAGATGGAACATGAACATACTCCGACTGATGTCTACCATAACATGTTTTAAATTGAATTTCAAGAAAAAATATTGATCAAATGTAAACATAAATTTCTGAGTATCCTATATAAAAATTTCATCAATGCATCATTTTTCAATGAAACACTTCATTCATGTATTTAAATTTTCGTTTATTGAAATTACAATATTTCATCATTCATCCATTTTAATTTATCAATTCATTTACAATATAAATTCCCCTTACAATCATCCTCTTATGAGTTTATCTTCTAATCATCAGGGTGAAAATGTAAATATAATTCAACACATACCTAAAATACATGTAACATACCATATAACTCAATTCATATTACATCTCCACTGCATAAAGATAAAATCTCATTTAAACATGTCGGCTGCCTCATTTTGGATCAAATTCCTATATGGCTTCATGGTAGATAGGTAAATTATGTAAAAATTAAATCCAAAAAATGAGGTTGAACTCTAAATTATTGTTCATGATAATCACAATCAACACAATTAATGTCTATCTTTTCAAATGTTATATATCCCTTCCCCCAAAAACATAAAATTTTCTCGTGATACATGTAAATACAATGAATTAATCAACCTCACTTTCCATTTTTTCTTTACAAATTTTGTTTAAATGTTATACTTTGAAAAAATCTCACATCCATCACCTTACAACATAAAATCTAAAATTGTTATTCTAGAAAAAAGTTATTTTTATTATCTAAATATTGTAAAATTATTTGTATTTCTGTGAGAGTTAAATATTAAAATACAATTAATGATTGCATGGAAACCTACATATCATAATATACATTCACATAATAGAATATACAAAATGGCTTATGTCTCAATACACCCAAAATATTTCTCCCACATACATATTTATTTAAATATCATTAAAATAGCATAGAGGAAGGTATGAATGGATAAAATAGGCTTGTAACAAGGCCCACTTCTTACAAAGGTCATTAATAAATTTTGTGGGCTTAAAAGGATTAAATAAAGGTTTGTCTCAAGATAAGGGCAAAAAAAATAGAATTCCACAGTCATAGTAAAAGTGATATTATATAGTCATAGATTAGGTAATATATATTGAATCTTCAAGAAGAATACATGACTATGTTTTTAAATAAATATACTATAGAAATAATGGAAAAAAATTAGTCATACTGGATGTCTGAATAATGATATTAATGGTCTAGTCAATTAATCATTGAAATGCATACTTATAAATAAATCGATTAAAACAAGCATTAAAAATTCAAAACATGGAAGAATACCAAAAAAATATCATTTAAATTTATTAACATTATCCTCAAATCATGGTTTGTAAAAAACTAATCAACATGTATATATCTACTTATTATTTTCTCCATTTTTATCATTCAAATTTGTGGAAAACAATTTTAAATACATGCACCAATAATTTTCCTAAAGTAGTTTTGAGTCTCTTAGTTAATTTGAGTAATGTATTACTCACAGGCAGGGCATGAAATTATAATTAAAGATCTAAAATAATTAAAATGAGGGGAATACATAAAAAAATTCACAATCGAGATGGTGATTCCACTAGCATTATAGATTAAAAAATAGGTTGTAAATGTTATTTTTTGCATCTCGTTAGGATGTATACTATCAATTCATGAAATGTTTTGTTACAACAACTTCTTCTTATGGGTTTTCTTTGATTATTCTATAAAACTAAAATTTCACATGTGACAACAATGTTCATAACAATGAAATTCAAAAATATTATGGAATGAGTGATTTTACCTAAAAAAATTAAACTAATAAAGACAAATAAAAGACTAAAGTTTCCTCATAGATGATATATTTTTTACCATTTTTTGCTCAGCCTTACCTCTTCACCTCAGGTGCGTGATGGTTGGAAATTTGTTACCTGATCAGGATCTACAAATTATAGATGATCTGATTCCTCCATGTATATTAGTCAGCTACCTTTTTATAAATCTATCTTTAGTCTCCCATTATTGAAAACCTTCTTAATGTCCATATGACCAATCTAGTTGTTAATGTCTCTTACTGATTATCATAATAGCACTTCACTTATTTCCCAAATATGCTCTCATTTATTTAATTCATCTAGAATGAATGGTTTTTTCTATTTTAAGATTCTTCCTCACATTATGGTCTATCTTTAGTGTGTTCTTACAACATTTATTACTCTCTAAAATATTGACATCATCTTTTCATACATGGAAAACATTTTAATCTTCATTTATTAGATAAGGTCATAAAAAAACAGTAATTGGTTCGTCTGGATTCTACATTACTCGGGGAAAATTGAATTTTACCTTTGATCCTCAAACTCTCAAACTCATCCCTCAATTCTAAAAATCAATTAGACCTTTTATTGTAGAAATAAACGATATTCCCATTATTATTGAATGCTTATCTTCATCAATATTAATTAGATGAAAATATTTTGGAAAAATTAACTCATCCACATTGACAATTACATCTTTAAGAATACCTCAATGATGCCATGCTATTGTATCAGAAATTTTCTTCATAACACTAGTTGGTTGCTTCATCAATATCCCAGTGCTTTTTAATGTTTCATATGAAATTATATTCACACTAGAACAAAATTACAAAACATACTTCCAAACACATTAGAATAAATGGTAACTAGAAATGAATAAATAGCTATATCCATTTGTTTCATCACTATAATGATTGATACTACTACTGCATATTCACTGTCCAGTATAATAGTAACAAATTCCACTAGCTTCTTCTACTTCGTCCCCAACTCCTTCATGAATTTTTCATAAAAAGGAATGTTTGCAATTGTTTCTGTGAATAAAATGTTGATATGTATCTTTTTGAACATATCTTAAAAAATTCCTTCTTCTCATAAATATTTAACTTCTTTTCCTTATATTGATATGGTAATAGAGGTTAGTACTGAGGAGGTGATTCCTCTTGGATATTTCCATCAGCATCTTGATTCATTTCATGATTATTTTTAACATTTTGTGGTTCTTTTTATAGTCAAAATTTTATTCCACTTACTTTTGTATTCATTCAACATCTATGTAATATTATTTTCAAATATGCACAAAGATGATATTCTGGGAATCATTCCATCTCTCCTCTATATCATTCTCACCGTGTTTCAAAAATCTGAAAAACTTGTACTTCCATGTTCCTTAATGATTATTTTTGGGTAATTAGGTTATTTATCTGTTATCCTATTGCATTACCATGATATCTTAATAATTCTATCATCTCTTTACGTACAACTCTGATTGGGGTCATGAATGATGCAACGGTTAGCTCCTGTGAATGGACCGAACTAGTTATTGTTGGCCCTTGAAGTAGAGGTTGATAACCATGTTGTCTTGGCTTAAATTTAAGACCATGATTCAGATTTTGTTTTTGTGGTTTTTGTGGCCTCTGTCCCTACCCATGATTTTTAAAATTATATTCAAAGTAATTCATATATTCACAATATATACTTTCGGGTTTTTTGTTATCCATTATCACATCCATTGTCATTATCATTATCTCAATTTGAGAATCCATCCATATATTGTACACCATGTTTACACCGTGTACTCATCTATCCACTAGTTTCCATTGAAAAAATTTACCTAAAATCTCATCTAGTATCTCATAACATTCATCTAGTGACTTTCCCATTTTAAGACATCCTTCACCAACCTATACTATAGAAATATTTTTTAATGACAGTATTTTATAAAATATTTGAATTGGAATACAAATATTTTTTACATTATTCGGGAAAATCCTTATCAAACCATTGAATATGACCGTCAATCTATACAATAATTCATCATTTAATTGATCAAAATTAAAAATACATACTTGTATATCCATAGTGTTTGATGGGAGGGAATCCTTGTTGAAAATTTCTTTACTAGATCCTCCTATGTGGTAATTGAATGCATGGGTAGACTTATGATTCACTCTTTTGCATTATCGTTCACTGAAAATAAGAATAAAAGAAACATCAAAACCTCATTTATGACATTCATGTTTTGAATCTTTTCACAAATCTCAATAAAAATTTCTATATGTGAATTTGCGTCTTCATATGGTAGCCCAACAAATTTCAATGAGTGTGTAATCATCTGAATTACTATGGGACTGATTTCAATGTGTTGGTAAGAAATTAGTGGTATCAATATTCTTGGTATTCCCCCTAGGTTTTAGGTTCTACAATAGTGTATTAGCCCTTGGCCCCCTGGATTTTTCCTTGAAACCATGGTCTAGTTTTCCGGTCCATCTTATGATCGGATACTTCAAGGTCAACTCCTTCTAACATGGTGTTCTATTGATTCCTATATTCCATTAATTTTCATTATTGTACGAGAGTCTTCTCTATATCAAGGATTAGTTCATGCTCTTAAATTTTTTATATCCTTCGAGTGGAGTACTCATGCAATGGGTTATTTCCGAAAACTACAGCATGATATGAACAATAATAAAATAAATAATTGCAATAAAAATTGTTATTTAGATTCCTAATTAATTTTTACATAATGAGAAATTTCTATCAAAACAATTCCAATTATTGATAGTTCACAGGGCTTCTTTAGTTCCCTATGGTAATATGAAAAAAAAAATATTTGTAAAATCTGACAATCATAACTCAATTTGATGTATTTGGTAAGTCTTACTATCAATCCCACAATGAAAATCATTATGTTCAAATTTAATTAACAAATCTAAAATATAATTATTTAGATTGTTGGAGAAAAGAGAAACATTACAGCATAGATTGGGATTGAATAGAATATGGGGAGCATGCAAGGTTTAGTGATTTTCAGGGTCATTTTCTAGGTATTCATTAGAGTATGGGTTTATTCATATTTACTGTTAGAATTGGGTCAGTGAGGATCCTAGGTCTTGGTATCCTCCATAATAATGTTATTGTACCTTTGGAATGGTCATATACTATATTCAATCATATATATAGTTGACCAAAAACCACGTTTAAACATAATCGAAAAAGATTTCTAAAAGTTCATATGAACTCGAAAGCAGTTAAATGATAAAACCAAAATAGAACACCATAATTAAAAATGAATGTTCTTGCGATTTGAAAAAAGTATGATATTAGAATTGATAAACAGATTTCACCACCATCCAAAATATTAATAAAATAATGAAAATAAACCCTATGAATCACTCACCATATAAATCACATCACCCTGCACTATGGGACTACTCTCTAATGGCGGAGGTGATTATATTTAATTCTTGAGGAAGAATAGTGACAATATCGGACCTCGGATCATCACTCCATCATTTTTAGCCTTCCCTCGTTGCTTAATGACATCCTCTACCTCTATGTGTGTTATAATACAGTAAAATGTCGTTATTAAAATGATTTATCAATCGATCCCCACATCTATTTGTATTTTTTGTCATCCCCTACACGAATTGTACCACGGTTAGACGACATGTACCTTTGATCTGCAATTTCCTATGGCATGTTGAATCTATGAAAATATCATACGATTATTTGAATATCATCACGTCGTGTATTGGAGGTACACGATGTGTACAAGAAGTTCATAGTGTGTTCCATCGTCATGAATTATTCTCTCTGGATATTCTTCATATGTAGTTGTCACGACGTTTTCTTTTCGTACACGACATGTAATTGGTTTTTTCAGATTCCATATTTGTTTCTATCTCAAATTCCCAGTCTCGTACAACATCGTGTCATTCATTATCCAATATTCATTCCTATTTTCACAAATTCATCATTTCCTAGAAAAACACACAAAACGGGTAAATGAATTCCCATATTTCGAATATAATTTAATAAAGTATAAAATCATCCAATTTAAATACTAAAAAATAAATTCATGAAATAGACATATCATTTATTTATCATAAATTTAATTATATTTATGAAAAAACCAACACATTTATTCATTCCATTCATTTTAAAATTACAATGTCATCCTTGCATATATGTGGGATACCACCTCCATGTATAATGTATTCCATTTTACATAACCGCTTAAAATGGAAGTTCAGAAAATATATTCAATAATAATGTATATGACAAATATTTTATAATTATTAATATTGAAATAAAACAAATTTTTTCCATCTTAATATCAATTAAATAATTATTTATTGTTATATGGGATTTATGAAGTTATAAGTGAATGGTATCTTATAATATAAATATAAAAATGGTTTATTTATATATAATACTTCATAATTTATTAAATATTGATATTTGCGAATCATTGACTACGTAAAAAAACTAGTGCATGATTTAATAATACCAAGATTATATCATTAAGACACATTTCAAATTAAGAATCTATTTAAATTATAGGTTGTATATTATATCTATTTAAATTATTCCTAATCCCCTCATTAATAATGTTTATTAATGTTCCATTTTATATTCCTCATTTCAAATTTTTATTATATGAAATTTATAAAACCCATATGGGATGGTTTGGTAGTCTCACATATTATCTATATTATTTATGTCACAATTTACTTTTAGGGGATTATATATTCTTAATATATAAATAGATTTATTTTTTTCTTAACAAATAATTATTATTTTTTATTTCATGTAAAATTTTAGATACCGTTATACAGTACTCAAAACCACCAAAATAATGATTATAAGAATAATTGTTCATATATCTCTTCTTCGGTTTGAAATTATTTTCCTTCAAATTAGTATTATTAATATATCATAATAAATTTTAATTTATAATCATAATGGATTTATTAAATAGAAATTTTATTAAATTAATTTTATTATTATACTTTTAAACAGAAATATTCATAAAATTTTAAATATAATACAAATTTTACATTAAAATATTAAAAAGAATCTCATTTATTTATTTTCCTAGAAAACTATTTTTCCATTATCAAGATCATTCATCAATATTTTTATGCAATAAATATTTTTTTATATTGTAATATCTATTGTCATTATTTTTTTATAAGTTATTTATTTATTTTTATAATATATTTTAAAATAGATTACAGTAAAAAAATTCTTGTTTAATTTCTATTGTATATAATATTACAAAATCAATATTTACTTTCAACATTCTATTATTGTAAATAATTTGAAAATATATTTATAATTTTAATCTTTCAAAATTCAAGAAAAATGTTTTGAAAGGGACTATTAAAATTATTTTGAAACATAAATAATATTTATGGGGAATTTTGTTTATTATTCTACTTACATTTTCTACTATATTTTATAAAATGAATATTATACTACAAAACCATCTCAACTGATGAATTGAAAGTGTACTTGGTACACTACTAATTTATGTTGCAATCCATAATCTGTTTATGATTATTCAAAGTTTTTTAAATTCAATGAAATTATATTCCATATCACATTATAATATTCTTTTGAAATTAGATTTTTGTTTTCCATGTTCTTTTACAGAAATGATACATTTAACATTATGTTATTATTGACTAAACTATATACGCCTTATTGTATATGGATTGAATAAATGAAAAATTTATATGAATGTGATTTGTAACACCAAATAATACAAAACTAATAACATTGTATTATAGAATATATTAAACAAAAAATAACAAGCATGAATAATACATAAAATATATTTAGTTAACTATAACCTCATTGATATCATACGGAACATGAGACATTGATTCTTAATAAACTGAAATATAGTATATATTTATTACAAAGTCATTAAATTTGGACGTTTTGAATAGTAATAAATAAATTTTGTAAATAATGTGGTTTACACATTTATAAAAAATCAATAGTTATATATTTACTATGGATAAAATGTGAATAATTCAAAAGAAAAATATATATAATCTGAATCTCTATATTTTCTAGAATATTCATTAGTAGGTATTTGGAAACATTATTTAAAACAAATAAACCTTTTATAGAAATTTTTTTGGAAAAAATTATCTTAAATTTTCAAATCTGAATATCAAAACTAGCTAAGGGAAAAAAATTAGTGGTTTTTTTGTAGATGATTCATTTTTTGATTATCACTGAAAAATATATTATTTAAATTTTAGTAATTCATTTATTTTAAACAATTTATTATGTTAAATCATTTTTTAAATATTTTTTTCACACATATCGATCCAATTATATAACAATTATTCCAGTTTTTTTAATTTCAATCATTTTCATTTAATGTTTTATATAAAAATATTGTATCATTTTGAAAATTTTCTCTTTTAAACCCCACATTCTCATCATGTCTTCAGGATTAAATTTAAATTATATTCATCCACATATGTGAATTGAAATTTGAGAATTGTAGTGACTATTTAGAATTAGAATTATCTATATTATGTAATGTTGTAAACATAATTCTTTTTGATAATTAATAGTGAAAATATTTTAAAAAATAACCACTTTTTTTTAAAGTTGGGGGCGAAGCCTCATTTTTATTATAAAATCAAAGCAAAGACCTCTTTTTAACTAGGTAGAAGGAAACCCATTACATAACCTGAAGGCCCAGTGGGCTTGTAGCCCATTACATAGTCTGTAGGCCCAAATTTTATGCCCAATTCACATTCTGTGAATAGTAACCTGCTGCTAGAGTACCTGCAGAGTACCGCCGCCGCTACAGTGCCCTGCCGCCGCTATAGTGCCCGCTGATGAACAGTGTCGCTACTGCTACAGTACTACTACAGTACTGCTACAGTACCCTGTGCCCCATCGGTTTTGAACCCCCATTTTCCATGTAGTATTACGAGGTGCTTACCACTAAGCCAAGTAAGTTAAATCTTGTAAAAATATTAATTTCTAGCCATAATTCTATATTTTCCTTTTAATATTGAATATAATTCTATTTTTTAACATTTTACAATTGAATGACTTCATTATTTTGGGTTTTTGGAGAAATTTTACTATAATTTCATAGAGATATCCCATTCCCCACATATAAAAATGTACTCACTACACTCACATCATCAAAAAACTAAATCATAATATCATTATAAAACTACGAAAAATTATAACCCAAAAGCCTTAGTCACATTCCAAATCATATGGAACTCATACAAATCCATCCTTATGGTCCATATGAGGATATCAAAATACAGTTTCTCTTAGAGAAGTTAATTACCATGATAATGATCAATAATTTTTTTTAACACCATAAATTATATATTCTAACATATATTATAAAAATACGTGTATAAAAACATTACTATATTACTATTTTGTTGATGGAATAATATTTTTTTAATCTACACTTGTAGATAATGAGTCATGAATTCATCGATCCTGTCTATGGCATACTACCACCCCTCAAATAAATGCAGTTCGAGTTCCATAGCATCCTCTGAAGGATGGATATAAAGATAGATTTAACATAGTCTTGTTAATTTTATGATATTTATATTTTTATTCAGATTCAATATCAAATATTCCTTTTTATGTTGCCTTCTATTTCAAATACGATAACATTTTTCTTGCGAAGAGAAAATTACTACCTCAAAAATTGATGTGATTTTTTTCATTACATATTTAAAATTTAATGTAAAAAGGTTAAAATTAATAAATATTATATATATATGAGTATATTTATTAGTCAATATTAATATATAACATACTACCTTATCCTTTCTCTCTTTGTTGTAATAATATCACCGCTAATGAATAGTTATGTAGGACCATCTCCATGAAGTGATGCGACTCTATTTCTGTGAAAAACAATTTAAGATATATATTAAATATTTATCTACTGAATAAATATGATATTTATAAGTATATTATCGTTATCTATATGAATAAATTATATCATATGTTCGGTAACCATAACATTCAATACAAATACCAGATCCGAATATATGATAATTCTAACTTGAAAAAAACTATGAAATATCATAAATAAATTGTAAAATGTAATAATGTAGTCATATATGATAATATAAATATAAATATTCTTCTATGTTAATTTTTTAACATTGAAAAAACCATTACATATAAGGTCAAATAATGTTAAACTGAATGGAAGTTTGATATATAGCACATCCTCTCAATTTTGCATTATTATGTATTATTATAATACAACGAATATAATATCTTTTATCCATACATACTACAAAATTTACAAGTAAAATATTCATACAATAAAAAATAATTGTATTTTGTGTAAGAATTTGAATAAATTAATCTAATGATATTTGTGATGAAAATTACTATAATTTAAATAATTTTATAACATGATTTCTTTTTATTTATTTTTATTAATGGTTTTTGGACATTGATATTCAAAAATTGAATATAAACTAACATTTAATTATATTATAATGTATTTTTTACTTTTTTATGTTGATTTAAAGATTATTTTTCTAATAGATTCATTTATTGAATCTCACCTAAACATTATGATCCCAGTAAGGATATATTCCACAAACTAATTTTCATTAAGATTTATTATTATTTAATTTAAGTTTAATGAAACTATTTCAATCTTTCATAATAATCCTATGTGATTTTATACAAATTATTTTATTCATTATATTTTCCTGTTGAAATACAAATTTTCTCTCTTGGTAATTCAAAATTATTGAGAATGTTTTATACGAATGCTTACATCATTTCATTATTCATCAACAAATCCAGGTTTATCCAAATCAATATAATCTAACAAAGATTTAATAAATAATTTTAAACACTCTCCAAATTAATTATAAAATATATTTTAAGCCATTTTTTCTTTTTAAAAATGTATTTAATGGAATGACTATGTAATTTTCAAAATAATTCATGTTTTTATCAAATAAGTGATATGATTTTTTTTTCAACATTTACATCATGAACAAAATATCCATTTTACCATAACATTTAATATTTTTAAACATTATTATATAGGTTTAAATGATTATTTTCAATGAAATTTTTTTTATTTTTTTAACCTTTATTTTAAAATTTGATTTTTAAAATAAAAATTGTATTTTCCTCAAAAAAATAGTTATCTATTTATTATATTTATTTTCAACAATCATAAAAACACTTAATTATTTCTATTATATGTTTATTATTTCTCCATTAATTATGTGTTATTTATCGTAATGATTTATGAACATTTTGACTAATTAATGTACTAAAATACACATTCCTAATTTATTTTTGTAGTTATTTACATTGTCATGAAATATTCATTTTATGTGATCAATTCAAATTAAATTATTAATAAATATTTATATTAATTATCACATATAAGTTATTTTATAAAATATTATATCATTTTTTCATATGATGTTATTCATTTGATATTCATTTTTTATCTTTGAATATAGTTGCAACACTATTATTTTTACTGAATGTGGATATATAATGGAAATTCTTATTTTATAGGAACTAAATTATTTATTTGATATATGATGATTATTTGGACAAACGGTTACATGTGTGGATTAATATTTTACATCCCTATTATGAATTGGTATGTCTCATGGGACAAATATGTACTATTGTATTCATTGTGTTTTTATTTATAATTTAAAAAGACTTCTAAAATGACTTAATGAAAGATATATAATTATTCTATAGTTCATTTAATCCAATAATTAAGAATAATATTCATTAAGAGTTTAGTTATAATTATGCATCATATTTTCACTATTATATTATCTTTGGATGCTTTTAACTCTAATTTTATTGATTAAATGGAAACTTTTTATGTTGTTTAAATTTCTATTTTAATTATTCATTAAACAAATATTTAAATATAATGAATTCTTAGTTATATATAATTTCATAAAGATTATTCTTTATTGATTCTTGACAGATTTACTTGTAAATAACCCTTGCATTCTATTTGAAGCCATAATATTTTTTCCATTTCCCAATGATCCATGAATAGAACTAAATTAAATATTCAAGGATATTCAATAGAGAATAATGTTAGTCTAGAAAAAAGATCGTGTTGCAATTTATTATTTTCACTAATAATGAATTTTTAGCATCCCGGTTCGAGAAGCAACCTAGAGGCACCCCATACCCAGTTTGTCATGTAGCCTCAAGCGCATTTTCTCGAATGCCAGAGGATTCTGACTAGTAGCCATGGCCTAGGGTGTGATAATGGGGAAACTATGCCCTCATTAGTAGAGTAACACAAAAGAAGTAAAAAAAAGCAATATCAGAAGTAGTAATTATAACATACATTAGTAAACATCGGAAGACGGAAAATATGAAACAATGGTTGTACATATATAAATGATTCATTATATATATATAATCCTAAGAAAATAGCTAAAAATATAATAATGATAAAATGCAAATAGTATTAAAACAAAGTACAAAAGAAAATAGGTAAAAAAACTCCATTGCATCGCAAGCCACAACATGGTCCCATGCTCTCTATATCCTTATCAATAATGTACCTGAAGTATAAGGGTGATTTACCTTATCTATGTCTACTGCAATATAAACTATTTTTTCCCAAGCGCATGACACAAACAAGGTGTGAGAAAAAATCCCCATAGGGAAACACCAAAAGATTTATTCCTAACAGTCAGTGAATATATAGTAGGAAATAAGAAAAAAATCTGTAAAAAAGGAACTACTCAATATTAAACAGTCCACATTTTCAATGCATTCAGTTTCATGTAACAAGAAACAGCTAATCAAAGTAGGTAAACCCAAATGGTAACCCGCTAGGATGTACTCACACCCTAACCCCTTAGGTTCAACCAAACATATACCTGCAACCCTCAAAAAAGTACACATAGTCTAACCCCTTTGGTTCATCTTAAGCATAGACTCTCTATGGAAGCACTCACCGTAAATTCCTCCTATTATCTCGTTTTGGTAACTAAAGGTGCTCTGGGGAAGTAAATACATCACATTTCCCCAATGTCCTACATTGAGGGAATACAAACATCATGATGAAGAACTTATGTCAATTCCCCATATGGTCAAACATCGTAACAACAAAATAGACACTATGGGGAAGCCCTTTGGTCCATTCGATGTATGTTTTACTACTCCAGGTTCTCATGACCATTTGTAAGTCAATAAGTACAGCAACACACATCGGCCAATGTAAACCTCAAAAATTACTTGGCTAATAGTCTACAACATAACATTATGTCAGAATACAAAATACACCATCCTACAGTACCATGAATGGTTATAGAAACAAGGAAGCCTAAAAGGATAAGTAGTACCAGAATTTCATAAAAAAAAATTCAGGGGAAAACACTTCAAAATCATAGCAATTCACGCTATTCATATTCAATCATCCTCTACTCATGCATACAAGCATGAAAGGAAAATAATTGGGCTAAAATAGTAAACACCCAATACCCCGTTCAAGGGTATTGGAAAAATTTTCAAATATAACTCAAATAAATACAATGGAAGGGCACACACAACCTACCTCGGTGTTACAGGATTGCTATACGTGAACCTCGAGGATTGAATGCCCAAGTACACTGTAAATATACAAAAAATTTCTAAAACTCTCAAACAATGATAACATGAGAATGAGAAGAAATCAGTAATCAATGATCTGGAAGAAGGAAGAGCTTACTGAGGCGATCTCAACGAAATCAATGGCGGTCAAATCAGAGATCGGATGCTCAATCAGGGCTCAGGGAAAAATCACAGTCTTACATGAGCCCTCAGTTGAACCAGACCATGAAGGAGACAATTTTATGCATCTAACGTGACCCAGGTTCTTTTAATAAAAATATAATTTACATGGTGTGTATGTTAGATGTACCCAACATGTACATGCCTTCAGTGGCCCATGTAGTAGGCAGACTCTAGGTCACCACACGGGGATGTGTGTATTTACGTGACACATACATCACCCGGTTACTGGAAGTAATCGAGTACATGGAATGTACATATAATGTATAGGGTGTGTACGTGAGAAATTTATAGAAAAATCCTATTTTCCGTAAAAACATCAGAACAAGGAAAACATACCTGAAGTGAATATCCAGGTTCATACAAAAATCCTCCAATAAAGAAATTCAACCCTGAATTTCCCTAGAAAGTTGTTGTCAAAGAAGAATCCTCAAAAATCTCCATCCATTATGATCTTACATCGGCCACCCTCTCTGAGGTCTTATCATGTACCCATATGTGTTTCCATATCACTGATACCCGAGGAACAAACCATCCTGGAAGAACCATCGTACTATGATCAACAATCTAGACCAGATGCTCCTCAAAAGAGGCTTCCACCTCTAACTCATCCTCTTTGGGTTGAAGAACATGAGATGAGTCTTATAAGTAATGTTGAAGGTGGGAAACATGAAAGATGTCATGCATAGCTTGATACATCTAAGGTAACTGCATCAGATAGGCAACCAGTCGAACTCTCTCCAAAACCTCAAACGACCTGATATACCTTGGCAAAAGCTTAACCTCTCTCCTAATCCTATTTTTCCATGTCCTCGGTGTGACACGCAATAAAAACTAATCCCCGACCTCGATCTCTAGAGGTCATTCTACTGATCTACATAAGACTTTTTTTGTTACTTTGCAGTAGTCTTCCTCTTTGAAATGAACCCTATATTCTCTATGGTCCCATTGACAATATGAGGTCCCAACATAGCTACATATCCTACCTCCAGTCAATATAATGGTGATCAGCATGGACTACTATAAAAAGCATTATATGGTTCCATCTAAATAGTTTCTTGAAATCTATTATTGTAGGAACACTCCAAAAGTGTTATGTGCATCTCCCAAGAACCTTCAAAATCTAGTATACATGCTCAAAGAATGTCCTCAAGAACCTAAATCATATGCTAAGTCTAGACATATGTCTGGTGATCGTATCCTATACTCAAATTTACCCATGTACTCAAATCCATCCAAAGAACTTAAAATACCTGAGTAGTTAAACGAGCATCCCTGTCTGAGAAAATGGAGTTTGGAACTCCATGTAGAAGTACAATCCCACTGATGTACAATAGTCTTAGCATATCAACACTAAAATTTTATTTGATCGGAAAGAAGTGAGAAACCTTTTTGAGTCTGTCAATGACAAACCTTACATTATCATTCCTTCGAGGCGACCTCAGCTACCCAGTCATGAAATCCATCGTGATATAATTTCACTTCCACTTGTAAATGGATAACTACTTAAAAAACATGTTGGTCGCTGATGCTCCACCATTAACTACTGATAGGTGGAACACCTTATGATGAATCTAGAAACATCCATCTTCTTGTATGCCCACAAATACTGGCGGTGTAGATCACGAAACAATATGGTGACACCATGAATAAATGCCCAAACTGAGGAATGAATGCCCCACATCAGCTCCTCGCATATGTCTGCAAACACCCATATGTGCCCCTGAAAGCGCAAGATCCCATGATCGACTATAGTACATTCTGGTATAGAGTCTTCACTTGACACACTCTCTCGTAGTACTAGTCCTTCATAATCATATATTTACCTCATTCTCACTCGATCAAAAAGAGTAGATGTAACAGCTATAGAAAAAAGAAACATCTACCACTATCTATCATGCACATCCAAATGCATCTTAGAGAACATAGCCATAAGTTATCACTCACTATTGGCCACCTGATTGGCTTTTATCTGATTCCTCATAGTCAACACATCAGCCACAATGTTTCCTTTCTCAGGCATGTTGGAAATCACAAAGTCAAAGGTCTGAAGGTACTCAACCCACCTTCACTCTCTCAAATTTAGATCACACATAGTGATGATATAATTAATACATTTGTGGATGATGAAAACCACAAAATGATCTCACATGAAGAGAGTGTCTCAAACAACATAAATAATGAAAAATATCATCTAGCTCTAGATCGTGCGCCGGGTAGTATCTCTCATGTGGCCACAACTACTAATGCCTATATGCAACTACTCCTTCTCCCTGCATGAGCACAACTCCCATCCAGATACCTAATGCATCACTATATACAATATTGATTTTCCCCATCATTGGAAATACTAGTATAGGTGCTGATGTTATCCTCTCTTTCATCTCTTGCAAGACTGAATCACAAAAAATTGACCCCAAGAACCTAGTTCCCTTCTTTGTCAGACCCGTTAGTGGAGGAGATAAATGTGAAAAGTCATTTTAGCAGTGTCTATAGTATCCTTCCACCCCTAGAAAACTTCATACCTCAAAGAAATTCCTCCACTTCTATAAAGAAACTATTACTCTCACATTCACTTTACTACTGGCACTCTTCTCTTTGAGATGACATGACCCATGAAGTGAATCTGATCCATCCAAAATAGGCATTTTGAGATCATGGAATATTATTGATGATCTCTTAGTGTAATCAGAATGAACTCAAGATGTCTGGCATGGTCGTGTCGAGTGTGAGAGTACACCAATATATCACCCACAAAGACTACCACGAATGAATAAATGATTGAAGGGAACAGTAGGTTTATCAGTTCCATGAAAACTATAGTCATGTTTGTGAGGATGAATGGAAAAAACACATATACGAATAGACCATACACGCTCTGGAAGTTTGTGAGTGGTATATCAGATGGTATAACGCACAACTGATTGTAACTGTACCTCTTGTCAATAATCAAGAACACCTGTGATTCTAGAAAATTCTCAACGAGATCATCAATCCACAGCATGAGATATTAGTTCTTGACTATCGACTGGTTCAATATCTGATAATACACACAATTTTTGAGGGTACCATCCGTTTTTATTGCTACCAGGACAGACGAATTGCAAGAAGTGGGACTATGTTGGATGAAAACATTTTCCTATAACTCCTCCAACATGTTCTTGAGCTCCTCCTACTAAGGTATACCCATCTTATAAGAAAGAATGGGCATTGATTCTGCTCCTCGCACAAGACCATTAGAAAATTCTACCGCACTTTCTAGAGGAAAACCTAAAAATTCCTTAAGAAAGACTTCCCTAAAATGATCCACCATTGGGGGAAATTTCATCTGTGATTCACCCTGGCCATCCAGCTGTTGAATAGTAATCAAGGCTATTACTAATCCTAACCCATGAATCTCAGGTCCCACATGACTAGCCTGGACAACCCATTATACCATAGGAAGAAACGATCCTCACTTTGGTGATGTGAAACTCACCCTATGGTGATTGAAATTGAAAACTTCTTGGAAGGGAAACAAATAGTCCATTCTGAGAATAACATCATAGCATGTCATCTCTAGGACCGAACAGTCCCATAAGAAGTGACACCCCCAACCTATTGAGGTCACTCCTTGAAATGTTTCACACTAGTTGTTCTTGTCCCCAATGGTGTGTCTAACATTAATATATCATCAGAAGAAATGATATAGCCCAAGTCGCTCCACAATATCAATATATATATATAAAGCTCGGGGAAGACCCTTTATTGAAAAGAGTACAACCTAAATCAGGGGAACCTAATATCGTACCTAGAACTATAGAGGGTCCAAGATCCTACTGTAGCTGGGTCTGCTCTACTACAAATGTATGGAATGTACCGTATCCCTGTGACCCTGCCTAACCACTTTGAGGTGACCCACCCCATTATCGCTGAATGCATGGTGACTGACTATAATGGCAATGACCTCCACCTAGACATGAATAGTCGTATGAACTACAGTTTCTAGAGTGGTGAGAAACTGGTGGTGCTTCTCCTATATGAGGATTCATTAAAGAACCCTTGTCACTATCTGTTTGTGAGAAAAACTGATAGAAGCACTGATGATGGTCCATATTGCCGTAAAATCGGCACTCTACTAGGTCACTTGGGCAATGGGGCCTTCTATGCCCACTCTTCCCGCATAGGTAACACATTACATGGATAACAAATGATATCTCTCACCTCCTCGGATCTACAGATGTAGAATCCATATGTCACATCCTATTGTCCGAAGTATGGATACAAACTCTAGATGTCAATCCACCAATGCTCACAATTCCAGAATCCCTCAGGTTTCACTATGTGAACGGTGCCTTGTTGACAATAGATATGAAAGAAGAGAATATGAGAAGTAAATCCTTCAAGTTCTCTAAAAATGGATAAACGACGTGTATAAATCCTATATGACGTGTTCCCTGAATCATTTCACATGGGCATGTACTGCTACCAGAGGTTGTTGTCTAACACCTCACACACACGACGTGGTGTCCCAACACATGGCGGGTACTTGAATACTCTTCCCATGCCCATGTTCTAATACTCATAAAATCCACACGGTTCTCCTAGAACATGACTACATTATTTTTTCATGGCAGACACATCATGTAATAGACGATCTTCACCGACTCGTGTTGTAATTCACACAGCCTGATACATGTCTCACACTACACGACATGTTTCAGAAGGACATGACAGGAACTAGGAATATTTTTCCAACCTGTGTTGTTCGTTACACAGCCGGATACTTGGGGTGACACTACAAGATGTGTTCCAGACAGACAGAATGTTTATTAGAAAAGACCCAACTAACTTCTGTTGTTAATGACACGTCCAGTTATAGGGTTCTACAACATGTTATGTACATCTGGTACATGATGTGTCCAACTAAAGATTCCAAACCCCATGTCCCTTCCCACACAGTCTGAGAAACAATTAGAGACTACACAACATGTATAAACGGTACATGACATGTACTTATGAAAAACTGTTTCTTCTCGAATATACGGACAGATGGCATGTATTCCACAATACATGTTGTGTATTCTGGGTTTTTCTTGATAATAAGCCTCTATAACTACTATGTATACCAGAAAACACTAAAACTAATATTGAAATTTCCAAATTCCAATCCATGAGGGCACATAACACCTCCAAAACCAAAGTTTGGTGTTCATTTAAACGAATACATACATAATCAATACCCTTTCAAATAAAAAATATTCTCTAAAGTTATCTCTCACAATGTCATGCATATCTAGAATTACATCTATCACAACAACATGAAATTGCTATTACACCCAAAATGGAATGGAAAGAATGCATGACATGTGATTTTTTATAATGTGACTATAAGATGTATGAGATGGAATAACCTTTTCACATTGGATTGAAACAGAAATAGAACCTCAATAAAATCAACAATAACAACACAAAACATGTGAATCACTAAAGGTGAAATGAAATCAAAAATAATAATTGAAAAATCAGAAAAATTGACATAACGTGGTAGATTGGCATTTCCATGTACAGGGGTTAGATACCCTTGGAAAAAACTAATTACCAAGTACCAATTCCATCAAATCCCTAGTTTTAGGCTCCAAATAGTAATTCAAGAATAAATGAATTCCCATAATACCAATTTGTATCATCCTGATTTAGGAAGCCACCCAGAGGAGCCCCATACCCGGTTGGTCACATGTACTCAAGCGCATTTCCCTGAATGCTACAGGTTGCTGACTTACAGTGGGGGTCATGGTTGTGATAGTGGGAAAACTATTCCATCGTTGGATGATTAATACAATAGAAGTAATGCTAATAGAAATAGCAGAAGACATAATAATAAAATACAATAGTAAACAACAAAATATTGAAAATAAGAAACAACTAGAGCACATATATAAATGATTCATTATATATATGTGTGTCTAAGAAAATAGCCAAACAAGTCCCAAAGCTGGAATAGAAACATTAATGAAAAAATTTACAATAGAAAATAGATAAAAAACTTCTCACCATCATAAGCCTCAGCTTAGTCCCATGCTCTCCAGAACCTTAATAATCAAGTACATGACGTAGAATGGTGCTTTCCATTATCTATTCCTGAAACAATATAATCTATTTGGGCCCAAACCATTATCAATATAGGGTGTGAGACTAAATCTCAGTAGGAAACCATTGAAATATATATGTATAATAGGTAATGAGTATATAGTAGGTAATAAAAAAAGGAAGTAGTAAAAATGGAATTACTCAGTAGTTAAAAATCCCAAGTTTCAATGCATTCAGTTTTATATAACAAGAAAAAACTAATCAAGGAAGGTAAACACAAATGGTAACCCTCTAGGAAGTACTCATAGCCTAAAATTTATTGTTCAACCAAACAAGTACATGAAACCCTATGGAATGTACACACAGTCTAACCCCTCTAGTTTAGCTTAAGCATAGACTCTACAAGGATATACTCAATGTCAATTCCTCTTATAGTGTTGTATTGGTATCTAAAGGTACTATGGGGAAGATCAATGGTCACATTACTCCTTTGACCAGCATTGTGGAACTATAATCATTCTGATGAAGCACTAACTTTAATTCTCCCTATGGTATCACATAACAATAGTAAAAATAAAAATTGGAGAATCCCTAATGTCCATTCTCTCTATGTTCGACTACACAATGTTATCCCAGCCCTGTGTTAGTCAACAAGTAATGAAAAAAGCATCAGCCATTGTAAACCTCAAGAACTACTTGTCTATATGTCTAAAACATAACAGAATTTTCGTATACAAAACATTCCATCCATCAATAATATGCATTCGAAATAAACCAAGAAAGCCTAACAGTCTATGTTGAACCAAAGAGTCATAAACAAACTTGAATTTGAAAATACATACAAAGCATAGAAATTAACCATATTCATATTCAATTAGCATCTAATCAAGCATACCATCATAGAATGACAATAATATGGCCAAAATAGTAAACATGAAATACCCTATTGAAGGGTATTGGAAATATTTCCACATATAAATAAAATACTATCAACGGAAAGGAAAAAAACAACTACCTCAGAGTTGTAGGATCGCTATACATGATCCTTGAGTCTTGAAACGCCCACAAACATTGTAGATCTACATATACGTCTAAACACTAAACCAAAGATAAAAAAATAGAAGGAATCAGGAAATGAATCTCTAGAATAATTAAGAGCTTACCGATGTGTTCTAAACGAAACAGACGATGATCGAATTAGAGATCAGATAATCAATTGGTGCTCAGGGAAAAATTTTTGTCATAAGGGTGATCTCTATCGAGCCAGACCTAGAAAGAGATGGTTCTGTCTGTCAGTCGTGACCTCAGTGGATTTAATGAAAAAAATTAATTTTGCGGTGTGTACTCGCCTCCATCGTTCCCCGCTTTTAGGGGGTCTCTTTGTCCCCACACACAGCTATGTGCATTTCCATGACATGACCTACACTCGACTACCTACAATAACTATGTACATGGAATTTACATAGAATGTATTCGGTGCACACTTATGAAATTTCTTGAAAACACTTCTTTTTCATCAAAAACACAAGAAAAAGGAAGACATAACTAAAAAAATTTCTAGGTTCTTACATAATGACTCATGTATTTAGCTATATTGGTAATATTAAAACATTATTATTTCATCTAGTGTGTGATTCTCAGTATATTATGCCAAATTAATAATGTTCTATTGATCTTTTGAATTCTTTATTGGGGGTCCCCATATATGGTATTTGATTATATTTAGTTCATAATGTGTGAAAATTAATTACAGAATCATGAATATGTGATCATAAATCTATGTTTAACATTGACTATATGTATAGAATAACATCATTATGTTTTGTTATGGATGTTATTGTGATATTTTTTCTTGAAATACAACCTTTTTCTAGATATTTAAATTTGATGATTATAATGATCTAATGCATGACATACATGGAAATTTAATTTAGTTTTTGAAAAAATTAATACATTATAAAAATAGATTATGAAATGACATATTATTTTAGCTTCTATAGAATCTTGGAAGGCATTATATAAAATGGTGAAAGAACATCATCATCCCCCGTAATAATCATCCCCTTTAATTTTTATATCGAAAACCATTCTTTATATCATCGGGAAAATAAAATGTAAAAAATCTGAGAACAAAATCATATTAAGGGTAAACAATGAGAACATCAAACAAAAAAACATATATATTTAAGAACATGAACATAAATTTTTAATATCAAATTCTTATGTAATGAAATAAATCATAGTAGTTTGTTAGGAATAAATCATAAAGGAACACAAAACATGAAAAAATAGAATTAGCATAAAACATGGAATTATTGAAACCACATAAGCATAAAAAATATCTATTTTATCTAAGTATCTTTTCCTAGATCATCATTGTTTAAAAAGTCCACTACTGAACCGATTTCGCTCCTCAGTAAACCCCTCTATTACTGAACGAGATTCGATAGCCATTATAGCCTTGTATTAATGAACCTGATTTACATTCCATTGCATACATGTCTATATCATTGTACGTTAATCAATAAACAATGAATTTAGGGTTATATAGGTCCCAAAAATTCACATTGTGAAACCATTCTTATGTGTTCCAGAAACAAAAAATTCAAACATCATATCATTACCTAAAAAATAAAATGGGGTTCATAAAAATAATACCATCATAACCCATATAAAACAAATAGATTTTATAAATATAATTCCATCATAAATACAATCAACCCATGGTAATAATATTGATATAAACCATACCATTTTTAATGAATTTCACCATTGACAGAAAATAATTTATTTAAAAAACATGAAATCAATAATTTTGGAAAATATCCTTTATTCATAACAGAGGATTTGAGTATAAAAATGACTTGATATATTCAAAGAAAAGAATTTATTTGATAATAATATTGAAATAATATATATTAATATTAATGAAAATAATTATTTATTAATATTTAATAATCTGTTCATTCTATATAAGTTAAAAATTCATTCTCCTCTTACTATTACATAAAATATCCCTAAATACGTCAGATCGAATAATGGAAAAATATTTCGATCAAACCATTTAATACAATATCACTAATAGGTATAATTGAGATAAAAATTATAGCTTATTACAATGGAATTAAATATTTATGAAACATGGTTGTGCATAATAAATATACCATATTAAATACTTATGAATAAACAATATCATATATTAAGAACATTATAAATTTTTAAATTACCTATATATAATAAATTGAATATTATGAATCATAAAATAAATAAAATTTTATGAATATTGAAATATCATAAACATTATAATAACAATCATAAAAACATATATGGGAATAATTAACACTACACATAAGAAATAGTATGTGTATAAGGCTTATGTCCCAATAATGTAAAAGTGGGGCAACAAAATCCCTTACCGAAGGTCTGATTTCATTTGATCATATCAAAAAAATGGTATAATATTTAAATAATTTCATTAACTTATTAAAAAAACAATTATATTTTTTATTTCATATGTGATCACATTATAACCATTTTAAAAATATATCTTTAATACACTTCATTTGGTGTTAAATTCATTATTTTCCCTTGAATTGTTTTTCATATAAGTCACAATTAATTTAAATTCGATATAGTTCTATAATTTATTGAATTATATTATGGTAATATATATAGTTTTATTCATTTTATACATATATATAATCATTCATGAATGATGGGGTGGAATATGAATCACATCGTGTTGTGGAGATGGTGGGTCGTCCATAGGCACGACAGATGATGTCATTCCCCTGAATTGTGAAATGGTATAAAATTGAATGGTGTATAATTTATTCCAAAATATATATCATGTTATCATAATAACATATATTATTTATTTACATCATTATATCCATCCATGTATGATGGTGTTGAAAAACATATTACACCACGATGTGGAGATGGTATGTCCTACATACTCACGCATGATGACTTTGTATTTCATAGCATGTTTAGAGGGTGGAATAATATTGTTCCATAAACATGATAAAATTTTAATATATATTTTATACAGTATATATTACCTAGTAATGGATGGAACAATAGAAGAGTAAGTATGAGAATACGTAATTGGTAATAATTGGTAGAGGAGATTACATCTTCTTCAACATTGAAAGTCTAAATCCACTGTTAATGTCACTCGAGATGGAAATTTGAGAAGAGAAGAACATATATAATTTAACTAGAGATGTTCAGAAGAAAAATGGAAAGAGAATTGATATTCTAGGATGCTCAAAATAATTTTAATTGTTAAGGAATGAGGGACCATTTTATAATTATTGTGAGGGACACTTTTGTAAACTCCGAAAATATAAATTTATAAAAAATATAACTATATACAATAACAACAAAAATGATATATTTAATGCTATTAAATGTGTTAAGGATTTAATATAATAACTTTAAATTTTTATACAATGATTTATTTCATTTTAAACGTCATAATTTCATTTTTTTCCAATAATTATTAAATTTTAATTTTAAATAAGCTAACAAAATATTCAATATTAAAATAGTGTAATTATATCACATTTGATAACAATTAGACAATAAATGATAAATATAATTAATTTTACAGTTAACTATATTTATTTTATTTTTTTGAATATCTTTTATAATTTATAACTAATTTAATGAAACCTATTTTTGACAAAATATCATTATTGTCAATTATGACACAATTCATTTAATGGATTTTTTGAAATATCTGGATAAAATGTTAACCTAAAAAAATATCATTTCAAAAAGGGGTCACATTCATTTATAACTTTTTTATTTTAATCAATATAAATAATATTAATTTGAATATTTTTAATAACATTAATTTGATATTTCCCTTATGAAATAATTACTATATTATTATTTTTAATTCTTTATTATAATTATTTTTTGGGAAAAAATTTAAAATAAAATAATATGATTACGATAATACTTTTTATTTAAGAGTAATATTTTTAGTCGAATATAAGTTATGTATAATCTATATATAAAAATTTTATATATTTAAAACATTAATGTGAAATCACTATAATCAATTTATATAAAATATAATAAATGTCACAATCATTTCCATATGGATCCCAATGAGCAACAACTCGACCCATAAAATATTATGGTCCAAATATTCTATACTAATAATATTTTTTAAGAATTATTGTCTTTCAATGGTTATTATTGTTTTTTTAAAATTTTAATTAATTTTTCATAATTTAAAATAAAATCAACATCTTTATATAAGTATTTATTGTCATTATTTAATTTATGAAACTTTAAAATAAATTACCATGACCTACATAAATTCATTATATTTATGTAGACTATTTATTATTTAATATATCTCTAATTTATCACTATATTAAAAAATTTCTACTTATAAGAGATAATAAGGATGCATGTTGTGACTTTATTTTTTTAATAATATATATCATTTTTATAAATAAAATATCATTAAATTAGTTAATTATGATAATTATTTCTTATGGGATGACTTATATTCATCTATTTGTTTTATTATATGGTTTAGGGTAATTTGATTGTCCTTATCATAATATGGGTTACCCTAATTTACTTAATTTATCTTTTGTAGTAGTAAATGAAAATTATCAAAGATAATATTCCTAAAATTCGTAAAAAGAAGATTAATTACATAAATTGAACTCAATTATTCAAAAGATATATTATTTTTTATAAGATAAATTATATAAGTTAAATTAATTAAATTATAATTATTCCTTTGTTTGGAATAAAAAAATTGTAAAAGTTCAATTATTATTAAAATATTTACATATTTGTACCTCCAAATTCAATGTAAAATTACTTACAATGAAATAAATTATATTTATTGATAAATAAATGTTATATTTATACTTTAAAACCATTAATGAATATAATTTAACCATAATAACTATTTTGAGGAAAATATTTTCTTTCAATTAAAAGTTGTGGAAGTTCTACTATTCATCAAAACTTTAAGGTTGTCAATAAACTATAAAAAATTATTATAATGTAAATTTATATATAAAACATCCAAATCACCTTTTATTTTTATTTAATATGATTTTTAGAATATTAGAAACTATATTTAAAATAGTTGCACCATCAAAAGGTGGAAAAACTGTATTTTTTTGGAAAAATACCTCTTTTATCAGAAAAATTGTAATTATTCTTTTATCATGTATAGAAAAAAAATATTTGGAATTATAAACAATTTATTAAATATATTAAAAATATATTTCATAAATAAAATCCATCAAGAGATATTTTATTATTTTATAAATCACTTATTTTCATTTATATAATTTTTCAAAAGAAAGTTAATAATGTTTACACCCACAATTATAAAGACTAGGTTATAAAGTAACAAATAATATTTATTTTTTCACTTATAAAAACTTGTTAATTAAATTAATTTTATCAAAAGATCATTAAATTTTTTATTACAAAAGATAATTATAGTGTTTCATATACTCCAAGATAAAAATGTGTTGTGTATTGGACATGATTATCATGCTGTAGTGCAAAACATTATATATGAATTAAATAAATAAGATACATAAAAAAAAATCGGTTATAAAATTATAACCCCCCCCCCCTTATATCAATTTTACCCTCTAAATATTTTTGGGTTTTAATAGACATACTACCTGAATTATTCTATTATAGAACCCAACATCTTATAACAGAATTCACAAACAACATCTCAAAAAATTAACTTTTTAAGCATAATGGTTTCCCAATGAATCTCCTCAATGGGGATACAGATAGATGAAAAAATGGGGATACAAAAATATAGATATGAATGAAATAATATAACCATAAAATTCTCATAGAAGTGGTATAGAAAATGGTTATGATAATGTTCAAAATAAGAAAACCATAAAACTCTAATGGTTTAAAGAGAAATAAGATTCAATGAATAAAAAGGGGCAAGAATAAAATTTTCTATTTTCATGATTATTTGGCTAAAATTGAAGAAAATGATGAGAAATAATTACATCCATTTAGTAAAATCTTTCCATTGATCATGCCTTTAAAAATTTCCACTTCATATCTTATTCAATGAAATGTAGTAGAAATTTTCATTCATGCAGTGTTATCAGAACCTATGATCCATAAATAAAATGATAGTTCATTACATCAATCTGCATCACAACAATATTTTATTACAAGTAATTAAATACTATTTATTCCACCAATGGTGAGAGGATACATTATTTTATAAAGCATCATTTTATGTATGACTTAATCTTCCAAAACATTTATAACCCTACAGCCCATATAAATGATTAAGATCCAAATTTTTTTATATAGGTTAACTATATTGAATTAAAATTTATCAACATATCTCATAAAGAGGTTCTATGTTTTTATATTCAATACTAGTGAATACCTTAATAATTTTTTATCATGACATATGGTAATAACTGGAATTACAGTTGAACCTTATGAAAAACGTGAATTCTATAAAAAATTATCTCTTTCAGCATACCAAAAATCATAGAAATTCACTATTCCCATGCGATCTTAAACATTGGCCTTATATCAATATGGAGGTCATTAATATTGTCAAAAATCTCATTATATATTTATCCCATAATTATTCTAATAGCATGTGTTTTCAAAAAATATTTTAATCATTTTTCATGGTTACTGGTACCATATACATATGGAAAACCCCAATGAAAAAATAAATAGATATTTAAATATTCAATAATACATTAAAATATTTTCTAAAACACAATTTTGGAATCCCATAAACAATAAATATTTTAACCACTTCATTGTCAAACTCAACATCTCCAAGAGTGATCACATGAGATTTTCATTTTTCTATGACCTTAAGAGGTTTTTATTGTTGATCAACATTGAATACCCTCATATTAGGGAACTGGTAATCTTAATGACCCATTTTTGTGCACTAGTCCAAATGACGTGTGGGTGATGCATTAACTATACTTTTTATCTATTTATATAATTAGCTACCTTTTCTCATTACAATGTCACTCAACTACCTGATGAGCATTTTTTACATAAATAAAAAAATTTCTAGTCCCTTTTAAGACAATATCTACAATGATTCATTCAAAACACTGAGAAAAAGTAAATAATAATCTTATTTTCCCCATTGTTTTTAGATTTTATTTTTAACTATGTCTTTGATTTCATATAAAAACCAAGATATTTATATGTAACACCAACTTCCACTAATACCTTGATAGAAAAAATAAAAATATATTTATATATACTAATGTATATTATAACTAATAACCTTCAAAGACATGGTTTTCATCCACGTAATAATTAATCAACTATGAATTAAGGTTGAATGATAAAGCCAAAATCATACCGTGAATGTCGTGTAATATTGTCCTCTAATGTATCAGTGGATTCATCATCATTTTTTATAAGATCATGGGACTCCTTTTCCATATTTTTTTGATGAATATGAGGAAGGAACTTTTTAAAAAATAATTTCTAATACTCATCTCATTCCATGGATTAAATTACATAATGTTGGCTTGTATTCTTAATTAGATTCAACCACTGGTCTGCTTCATCTTCTAAACAATAATAATCCTATAAGACATTTTCATTTTCCTAACAGTTAAGTATAGAAAATATCATTTCAGTGGTACTGCTACATTTTTAAAAAATAAGTTGATCAGAAGACCCATTGAATGATATTGGATGTTTCTTCATGAAGGGCTCAATAAAATGTTGTTCCCCCCACTAATCATTTGGATTCCTAAAATGATTTATATCTTTTGTAATTATAAATATTTTATTTTTCATTCTTTAGAAATAAAATATTGTTGTTCAAGAGGATAATCATTTCATTTTACACTGTATTGATCATTATCACGGTTCTTTTGGGTTTGATCCATTATCTATAATCAAAAAATCATAGTGTGGTAAAAAAATATAGTAAGAAAACAATATAATCATGGGTAATTATTTTCAATATCTAACGTCATAGATATAATCCTAGGTTATTAATGGTTGTTATTATAATTATAGCATTGTGACATATATTTTGACTTACCCTTAGGGACAACCATTTAAATATCAACAGAAATATCTATATGAATGTTAGTAAATTTCGCATCATAGTTTCTAAAGGTTAACTAAACATTTTCGCTGATAATAACTCTATCGACCCAAGGCATGACATTCATTGAAATTAATTTTTTTAGGAAAAATAAATTCATTGAAAAAAATAGATTTCAAAATATTGCAATGGTTTATTGTGTTTCGAAACATGGAACACAATCTTCTATCTTGGTAACAGATCATCAAATTCTCCCATAATGATCATATCATTTCTTTCTACCTAAAACCTTTCTTTATATCATGGGGAAATGAAAACATCAAAATGGTGGTATTCAATTCTCAATAAAGGGAAAAATGGATAAAATTTATCAAAATATAAAAATAATAATGTAAAAACATGAACATATATTATTAATATCAAAATAATAAATCATGAAATTAATTCTGGCAGTTCGTAAGGCATAAATCATAACAGAAAACAAATTATAATAAATTAGACCTCGTACAGAACATGGAATTATAGAAAACACATAATCATATAAAATAATTTATCACTTTCCAATGTATCATTTCCAAGACCATAAAAGAATAAAAATTCCTTGAATAATCATGTTCAGTCCTCGCTCTAGCCTAGTACTACTGAATTGGTTTTCCTTACCATTCCAACCCTGTACTACTGAACTAGATTTACTTTTTGTTCCTTCCATGTTAATCTCAATAGATATAAATATTTTCCTGATACATTGGAGGTCGATCTAGGACCAACCCATATCATAATAAAATCATTCGTATGTGTCCCGCAATTGAATAAGTCATTACTCAAAGCATTACTGCAAAAAGAAAATGGTTTTTTAAAGCATTACATCATACAACATATAAAACAATTGAATTTCGTAAATATAAATCCATAATAAATGAAATAAAATAATAATAGAAAAATTGATTAAAGAATAAACATATTTACATAATTTGATGTTAGGTGGATATTTTTTTAAAACACTTGATATTATTTATTATCAAAAATATCCTTTTTTCAAAAAAAATAATTATTATTTTCAAATTGAATGAAAATGAAATTTTTAAATAATTAGTTTTATAGTAAAAAATAAATTTTTTTGAGGAATTTACATGAAAATATGATGTTTTTATTATTTAAAAATCCATTCATTTCATATAATTTAAAAAAAAATATAATTCTTATAATTTTTTCAGAAAAGTAAAAAAGTACTTCATATCGAATAACATAAAAAATCATTTCATAAAGATTAATAAAAATTCATAAATGAATAAATATTAGTAGAATTTTTTTTATAAGAACATAAGAAATATTACTTATTTAGTAAACAATGATATAGATGATAAATATACCCTAGTAAATACATAATCATAAACCATCTCATATGATAATGTGATTGTGAAATTATTCCTTAAAAATTAATAATCATTTGAATTGTATGACTCATAAAATAGAATAAATTATATGAAAAAAATTAAATTAAAACAATATTAATAAGAATCATTAAAACACCCATGGGAAACATAAACCAAATATAATAATAAGTTGGTGTATAATGTATACGTCCAAAAAAATCTTTTACTAATGGTCCGATTTTGTTTTTTCATATTGAAAACTCATCTATAATAGTTTTAATGATTCCTTTACCTTATTAATGAACCACATTTAAATTTATGATTTCATTTATATCATATTATCACATATTAAACTATATTTCACTATTACACTTTTATTTTTGTTAATAACATTATTTTCTCTTGTGTGTTTTGTCATATAAGTCTCAATTCAGGTATATAGGATATAGTTCGAAAATTAAAAGGATTATATTATGGTAGTATAAATCATATTTATTCTTTATCATCATTTATATAATTGTTAATTGATGATGGGATGGATATGAATCGCATTTCATCTTGGAGATGGTAAGTCGTACAAACACACAAGGGACGAAATCATTCCTAGAATTTTGAATTATTATGGAAGTGAATGATATATAAAATGTTTCCAAAAAATATATAATGTGATAATAATAAAATATTCTTATTACTTCCAAAATTATAATCACATATGTGTGATGGTTGTGAAAAACATATTACACCACATCATGAAGATGATAAGCCATACGTATGGACACATGGTATTTTAATTTTTCCTAGGATGGATAGAAGATCGAATAATATTTTTTTATAACCAAGATAAGATCTTAGTAAATATATTATAATAGTTTTAATAATTAATAATGAATCCAATAAAGTAAAAGAATTTAGATGAATAAATAATTTGGATGAATCAGTCTTGGATGTTACATCTGCTTCAACGTGCTCCCTATAAATCTTTATATAAATTCCATACAGTTGTTATTTTGAGAAGGCTTGAACTAATAAATTGTAAAAAATAAAATTCAGAAGGAAAATGGATAGGTTATTTCCATTCTCTATGTCCAAATGTGATGTCATTAGGTAAGGGAGGTGGTTCCCATTTATAATTTAGATGAGAGATAGTTTTCTAAACCCCCAAAATATTAATTTATAATGAAATCAATACTCATCCAAAATCATAAAAAATATAAAATTATTTAATATTAGATGATATAATTTAGTAATATAATCATACGTAAAATCTTTTATATGTTTTTATTTTATTTTATACATTATCATTTTATTAAACCCTCAATTATTCTACATTAATTTTAACTTTGCAAAAAATTGTTCAATATTAAATTAGTGTAATTTTTAATCCATTGATGACAATTAGACTATGAAAACACATTATGTAAAATTTTATAGATTCCCAAATTATTTTATATTTTTGAAATTATTTTTTAAATATTAAATAATCAAGTAAAAATTTATTTTGACAAATTATCCATAATGTCAATTTTGATAATGTTAAATTAATGGTTTTTTAAATATTAAGATAGATGTTAAAATTAAACCATATATTTTATTATATATATAAATGGATAAATTATTCTATAATTTTTTTGTATATATTAATAATTCAAAATTATATTTATTTTAGTATTTTTAATAATAATAAATGTATATATTCATTAATAAAGTAATTAAAACATCTGTATTGAGTAATTGTTTAATATTATTATTTCATGGTGAAAAATAAAAATAAAATACTATGATAATTAAAAATATTATATATTTATGAAGAATAATTATATAAGATTATTTATTCTATATAATACTACATTATGAACATTATATTTATAAAAACATTACTGTGTCTACAGTATAATCACGTTAAATTAAATATTATAAGTGTCATAATCATTTCAATATAAATATAAATGAAATGAAGATCTATCCTTGGAGGATTTGTATCAATATATAATAAAACAATATGATTTCCTCAAGTTATTTTTCCATTCAATTGTAAATACCATTTTACTTAAAAAATTTTTATTGATTTTTAAACAATTAAATTATATCTCCACCATCAATTTATAAGAATTTAATGTAATTATTTAATTTCCAAAATATTATAAATAAATTTCCATGATTTAGACAGTTTAATTATGTTTTTTGATACAAGTAATGAGATATTTTAATCTCAAATAATTCACTATATTAATGTTATTCAAGTTATAAGAGACAATATGGTGGCATGTTGACTCTTTCTTCTATTTTGATAATATATATATTAATTTTTTGAACAAGATTACATTAAATTATTAAATTATGATAATTATTGTCTCATGGTCATGTTTTCTTCATCATATAGGATTTTGGAAGGTTTTAGTGTAAATTTTTTATCTATATCTTATTATACTTAACCCTAATTTACACGATTTAACAATACACATGGTAAATAAAAATTACCAAAGATACTATTTATTAAATTAAAAAATTAAATGGCCTATAATTACATATTTTGGACCCCAGTAATTGAAAATATAAAATTTATTATTCTAAATTTATAATACTGGAGTAGTAGTAATTAAATTAAACTATTCCCGTTGCGGGAATTAAATAGAGTTTGTAAAGTTTAAACCTTGAAAAAGAATTAAATAGTTTAACATCATAATAAAATTTTAATTTAATGTCAATTAACTAAATTATATTTAATTATAAAAAAATAATTTTATTTAAAAATTATAAGTATTTAGAAAAAAATTTGGCCATGAATATTTGTTTTGATGAAAAATGTTGTATTAAAAAATGTATTATATTTTAACTAATCATAAAATCAAGAATGTAATCAGAAAAATATCAAAAAATCATCCAATGTAAATTTTTATACCCTCAGTCTATAGAAAATTATTGTTTTGTTAAATAGAATATTTAAATTTGTTATAATACAGATTATAAATAGGTGAACCATTAATATTTGGTGGAACTTCATTTTTATGAAAAAAATATCTTTTATATAAAAAATTAAATATTATCATATATCATGTCGAGAATGCATATTATTTGAATAATAAATATTATAATTAAAATATTAAACATATAATTCATTAATAAAATCCATATATAATGAATTTTTTATTATATAAACTCACTTCTTTTCATTAGAATAGTATTTGAAAAGATAGTTGATGTTGTTCATACCCACCATTATAATGAGTATGTTCTAAGGTAACTTGATAATATTATTTGTTCACATATACTAATTATTTCATAAAATTAATTACCTTAATTGAACATGAAATTGTGTTTATCATAAGGAAATCATAGAATTTGGAATATTGTAAGCTAAATTGGTCATACGTATTGCGCAAGACTATCTTTGTTCACCATTTAATAGAAGATATCAATGAAATGAAAAAAAACTATATCTCCTAAAAATCATTGTGTGTTACAGTGTTGTTTTTCCAAATATTTACATAGGGGTAATAAAATCAATATTGGAAACTGTGGTTATACTAAATATTCAGTTTCTTCATGATAGTGGACATTACGATGAACATTTTTTCATAATGATGTGGAATAATTTATGAATAATTCAAATTTTCAATAAAAAAAATGATGATGGTTTTTGAATTCATGAAGAAAATAAATGAACTATGGAAAACCTATGGTCATAGATTTAAATGTACACTTTTTAAACAAATGGTATAATTCAATATATATTAAATTTTACTAAATAATTTAATGACTACAGAGGGAAAATGAAGAGTATGAAGGAAGTAAATAAAAATCATCATAAGGATCCATTTATTTTTAATTTTCATTATATTTGGAAACTCATGAAATTATATACATTAATTACGTATCCTAAATAAAATAACTTATAATATAGATAGAACTTTTTTATATAATATGGTTATGTATTTAGGTTTTAGGAATCGACAATTAAATTGTAGATGATTTTTACCAATAGATTTTTGATGATATGAATTATGAAACATATAATTTATTTTAATTTTATTTGAAGAATAAATGTCATCTTTATCATTAGATTTATGAATAGCACAGTTTTTTTGTATTTTATCATTGATAAAATGTTGATTTTCTTAAATACCCAGTTCTATGATTTATGTGATTGGAAACTACCCAGAATTTGGATATTTTAAGAGAAATTTATACAAACTATATGTCTTATTTGAAATGTTCCTTTAATGGTAATTCCATTACATGTTATAGGTGTATGATTATTTTTATTCATAACTATTTAAGTTAATTTGTTTATTAATGAATAAAATAATATTATACAAATAATATTTTTAGACTTTTTGAATATAAATATTGTATTCAAAAACATAGTAAAAATATTATTAAATTATTAATTAATTTTTTCATGTCCTTCATATATTTTTACATAAGTTTATAATAATATTATTGATATATATATATATATATATATATATGGAAAAGTGACCAACAACATAATGAGTAGACCCCCATCATAACCGCCATGGTTGTGGTGAATGAACCGATGATCGAAGGATGATATAGGATTAATTCCTACCAAATATATATGTTATATCCTAGGAAATATGTTATTATATAAAGGATTTGTAAAATAAATATTATTGATAAACTATTGATTCTACTAAAGAGGTTTACCAATTCATTTATATCTTCTAGATTAATTTTTTCATACTATATATGATATGGATAATAGTTAAATAAATATAGAAATACAAGTCACTATATTTTATATATTATAATTTGTTAAATATGATTTTTAGTTCATAAATTAAAAAATATACTTTTTGTATGTTCATATCATTGAATTGGTGATGAATTTGAATTTTATTAACAAAAAACCGTTATATGAAATATATATTATGATATATAAATTTTTCATTTATGTTGGATTAATTATACTATTAGATGGTAAAAAATTCATCATATCCATGAAAAGGATGTTGAAACAAAAAAATTTATCATATTATCTGTATACATGATGAATCATATAATATTTTATTTATTCATATATTTTTTGTTTCAATGTCATCAACAAACACTTGATCACTCAATTTTATGTGAACAATGACAACTCTAACTATCAAAAAATAATTCTAATTTGGTTGCATGTACATATATTTTCATTATACCTATTTTATTATACTGATAATCCTAGTTATGTGATATTCCACATGAAATTTTTATGTCATGTTCTCTCTTATTAAGATCATATTTGATCATCCCTTTTCTGATTGCGGTTTTACAATAACAATATTTCCATAGTGTTGAAACCTTTATAAATATTGTCATGTTTAATTTTTGTGGATGTAATTAATTTTTAATGATGATAATGTTACAAAACATTATTCAATAAAAATACAGTTTTAATCTATATAATATGTTACACACAATAGTAATCATATATAACGCAATACAAATATTTATTTTATGTTAATTTCACTGGTAGTTGGAAGACTACACAATATAGTGTCTAAATGATGTGCAATGTATAATTACTTTATAACATATCCATTATATTATGTTGTATTAATAGTAATAAAAAATTTATAAAAAATATAGGGATTACACATGTATAAATAAATTCATTTGTCTTATATTTATTAAGGATAAATTAATAATCATTTAAATGAAAATGTATCATTCTATGAAAATAATTATTTTTTTAGATGAATGTTTAGTCCTGATTTGTGAACATAATTTAAAAATAAGTTTTTTTTAAATTTACTTGATAAAAATAAATAAATTTTTGAGATCATAATATCAAGATTTTCGAATGGATTTGTTATTTGGATTTTTTTCAAAATGTTTCAATTTTTAATTAATTGTTAAATATAGTGAAAATTAATTGAAAACATGACTTTCATGGTAAATATTAAAAATTATACTATATTTTAATATGCTTTTTTCATTATATTAGTTTATTTAAATATGTTAAATTTTAATGAATTGTTAAATATATATAATTTTAATTAAAAATTTCCTTTTTATTTTAATTATTATAAAATAAATTATATTTTAATATATCACTATCATTAGATTATTTCATTTTTATTCAGGTTAATCAAATTTAGTAAAGATTTGACCAATTAATTTTAATAAACCATCATTCCCTTATGATTGGAATAAAACTATTATTCATGATGTTAAATGATATTCTACCAAAGGATACTATATTGTATAGTACATCATCTCAATTTCTATTAAAATAGGATTATTGTTGTTGTATGAACCTAATTAATTATATATGTTTTATGTAATTCACTGAGGAAAATTTAATATCATGGCCCAATAAAAATTAATTTCATTTCATGTTTCAATTATATTGATTATATCTAATAGAATTTTACTACAATATGAGATGGTGTTCAATTATTTGATATCCTAAGTACATTTAATTGGATCTATTACTTCTTAATAATATTTAATTATAGGATATTATGTGTATTATTACATTTAAAAAAAATATTTATACCAGTTTTATATGTTTTAATAATTGATATAAATAATATATATATTTTGGATTTCTCACATTAATGTTACGATCATTATATGTGTTTCTTTTTCAATCTCTTTCTAATTGAGATTTTTTATTATTAATTTTTAGTTAATGGAAATTTTTTTATAATTATATAATAAACCCATATAGTTTTCATCTCATATGGTTTCTCATCATAGTTATATTTAAAAATACAATCTACCACTATTTAATAATTCAAGCAATTTTGCAAAAATGTTTTACAAAATATGACATCATTTCCAACATTGGTCAGAAATACATTTTCTTCTAAATCCTAGTTTTTAATAAATGATTTCAATTATTTAATGAATAAATTATTAAGTATAATTTTACCCTTTTTTATTTTATTATGAAAGGATCCATACTTCTATTTTTATAACTAATCCCATCTTGATTTTACCAAAAAAAATTAAAATGAATCATTTCATTATCATGTATGAAATGAATGGAATTACAGAAATCGTGAACACTAAAATATTAAAAATATTAACTTATACGTTTCAGTGACTATAAACAAAAATATAGTTTCAAATATTTTGAACAATTAGTTTTTAAAGTTATTTTCTAAAATAAAATTTATGTTTTTCGCAAAAAATGTATTTAAAGACCACATTATGGTATTTTTATTCATCCATGACAATGAATATTATTATCATTTCAATGAGTATATATTGTATTAATTTTATACCCATTCATTTTATGGAATATTTTTTATCACATTAACAAATTAATTTGTTGACATCCAATTTCATTATTCATTTTTTAATCATTATCATTACATTGAAACATTCACCTAAAATGATCATTTGACATTATATTTACCCTACATATCTATATTACATTTCATAGATATGTTTATTTATTAAACAATGTATAATTTCTCTTATTGGGTTATATATTTAATGCTTCATTATTATCATTGAAAATATTTATAATTCTGGATTCATTTTTCTATATTGATACATGTTGATAACCCACAATGTTCATGAATAAAATAGTATATTATATATATGATAAACGATTTTGATCTAGAGTGATAGGTGGGCCAAAAATTATATAATATCTCGAGTCAGTAAGAGTTTATATGGATCCCAATAATGATGAACAACCTTCATTAAGAATGTTATAATTATTATCCATTATATTTTAACTTTGATATTATATATAGATTCTTTTCATTATCGTTTTAATGATAAAATGGAATGTTTTTATGTTATTTAAATTTCCTTTTTTTATTATTCATTATGGATTCATGATAGTATTAGATGTACTTAAACCCTTTATGATCACTTGAGATCATCCTTATTTTATTTGTTTTCTCCGGATTCCATGATGTGTAATATGTTTTATATGCAAAGATATGTTGGAGTGAATAATGTTAACCATGATAAAAAATGATGTTGTAATTTTTTTATTCTAGTGTAATGAAAGGATCATGTATTAACATGTTTTCATAGACTTTTAAATTATTCATTGGTTTGTGTTGAATAATATTTAATATTTTTTCCATTTTAATAATGAATAAACTAGCATTATCCATCTGGGGTTGGGTTGCATGCATTATTTCATTAACTAGTTAATTACTGTGGTTCAATAATATGGATTAAATAGGGTTAATTATTAATTGATAGGGAATATTATATATAGATGTCACTAACAATTCAATTCCCGAGGAAGTCATTAGAAATGTTTATATTAGTAACGAGGTAATTTTTATCCATGTGATACATCAGGTATGTTCTAATGAATCAAATAATGATGGGTTTTTTTCACTTTTAATTATAACCACTATGATGGATGATATTTTGGTTGATGCATTGATAGAATGAATAATATATTGGTAGATGTATTTGTCGTATTAAATTCACCGTTATTGTGGCTTATCTAATAATATTTAAGTGTCATGAAATATGTATTTCAACATTTTGAATACAGATATTTATGAAATTTATTCATTTAAAAAGTTGTGTTTTCTATGGATATATTTTATTCTCGTTTAATTTAATATATGGTTTATTTATTAATTATTTACTCTAATATATTACTATATTTTATCGCTCTTTAAAATATTCCCATGTATTCTCCTTCTGTTGATCATTTAATCTCACAAATATTATGTTAAATTTACCTAGGTATTATAAATGAATAATTTATATCATATATCTACAAGGAAATTATGTGTCGATAAATTATTAGGTGTTACTGATGATATATTATCATATAATTATTTTATAATGGGAAATATTTACATTGTATAAAAAAGAGATGGGATTATCAGATTAATTTGGTTTCCAAATTATCTAGAGATATATAAAAAAAATATTTTTAGTATGAAATTAAATTAAATTTAAATATATTTTGTTAAAATATGAATATTTAAAATTAATTACCTTGATTTCGTATCAATTCCATTAAATAAGGAATAAATTTTATTGCATAAGATCTAGGTGTAATATCTATGAGTATGCCTATCATATATAATAATAAACCATGAGTTATCTAAAAAAAGTTATTTTATTTACTATGTAATTATTATAAAATTACTAAACTATATATATTTTGATATAGATTGTTTTTTCCATAAATGTAATAGTTTTATATCTCTATTTATATTAATCATGAAAATAGTGTTAGCAATGAATTACTCAAGATCAAGGATATTAATGTTCCTCTTCCTATGGTGAAAATATAATAGAGTAAATAGGACTCATAAATGGTAGTTTTATACATTTATTGATCAAAATATATTAATTTATATCCCATTGGATATATTTATATATCAGAAATCCTATTATATTCAATATCAATAATGAATGATATGTATTTGTAGATTTTTATATTAGTAACATCACCATAATATTCAACATTATGAAATAAAATATATTCTCATTTATTCATCCAAACCCCCACATCGAATGTGGTATCTACTTTTTCATACTTATCTAGAGAATAAATTTTTTAACAAATTCATAAATAAAATTTTATAATTTATAATTATTTTTGAAAATTAATATATGTTAATATCCAAATTTATATATTTTTCCTATAATTCAACAACTAAAAAAAGTAATTTTTGTTGATATTATTCACTAATAAAAATATTTGTTGCATTAAGTATTGGGTTATATTTTAATAATTTTATAAACTATATTAAAACATTACAAAATCATAATGGAATAAATTATTCCTCTAACAAATGTTTTTATAGTTGTTACGGAATTTCCCTTATATGATCATGAAGGTTAGCTGAATCTTCATCCACTGGTTCTTTGTTCATATTTATGGTATCCTCTACACATGTATATTTTTGATCAATTAATATATCAAAAATTCACCATTTCCCAATTCATAATATTTTCAATATGATATGTGAGTTTTGTATTCTGTATAAAATTGTTATTATTTTTGTAGTGGCCCCAAATCATAATTGATGTCTAAAATTTTTCTATAATTTTGGTAAATTTTAAGGTGATGATAAATTTAAAATTATTAATATGTTTAATATATATATTTTTAGTTTCTTAATGGGTTTATATATTACAAGTTACATAGTTTTTTGTTCATATTATTTTTGATTAATGTTTATAAAAATGAATATATAGTGAGGGATTCCTTTATAATATTATTGTACATTATAGTTCTGTAATCGAATGAAAAGAATAATGATAAAAAAAATAGAAATAAATAATATAATTAGTAAATATAACATTTCATCTACTATATAAATTCAATATTAATGAGTAAGGATATATGAAATTTTTTTATTAAATTTTTTTATGTTAATATAGGCATAAAAAAGTGTAAAAATAGTTCTTCTCATAATTATAACTGTTAATCAATAAAATTTATTAATTATAATGTAATTTTTTATTCAATTCTAAAAAGTTGATAATGTAGTATTTATATAATGTTTTTAGTCACTAATAATGATTTTATGTGAAACATTATTAATTTATAGTGAAAATGAATATAAATTCTGCATAAGAGTATTAAAAAAGTAATTTCATCATTATGTTTCAAATAAATAAATATATTTTCCCTAAATAGTTAATTTTAATTGTTACATATGTTCAAAATAAATATAATAAAATAAATTCAATAATTAACTCTAAAAATTTCTATGCAAGCAACCATGATATACTCAATAGTCATAAATTTTTCTTGTTTAAAATTGGACTAAATATCCCAAAATAAAATTCCGTATTTATATATGTTTATATAATGTTTTGAAATACTAGAATGAAATAAATACCACAGTACTACAAAAAAAATTAGTAGAAAAATTTCCTCCCACATATAAAAATTATGTCTAGGATAGGTAATAAAGAATAAAATAATTTAAAAGAATAAATAAAGCGAAGAATAAATAATAAATAATCAATTGTCTACATATATAAATTCAAAAAATATTAACAAAATATATTTATTTAGATGTAATAAACAAGGATGATGAAAAATTATATATTAAATGAATTTTGTAACCCAACATTCAGTAAAAATATTATTTGCCAATTGGTGTATCTAGAGTAACAATATTATGGGTATAAAAACAATAAATATATAGAGTAATATAAAATATCCAAAAATTGATTTATTGATCAATAACATAACAAAAAAACTCATCTTCCTTGAAAATTTTCCAATTTTGATTATAAAGATCAATATATTTGGATCCCATTTAATTTTTACATTACTACAGTGGGAGTATAATAGTTTGTAGTTTTCTTTAGGTGATAGAGAAATGTTTAGGAATCCTTTATTTTCAGCTAATATTAAATAAGCATGTAATAAATTTAATTATTCATATCAACCAATCCCATAATCATTTATTACACACATTCATGCAACTTTCATATATTCCTCTTGTATTTTCTCATTAATTTGAGTTATATAACATGGTATAGAACATGTTTTCTCTATTCATATTCCTATTTCATGTGGGAAATATATTTAAGCACCATGTAATAAACTAATCTATATGACCATTTACTGGAACAATTATTTTCAAATTATATATAATGCCCCGGCCTTAAACCTTAATTAATTTTAAATTAAACGAGTAATTCACATTGAGGATCTTTTAAGGTTTAGAGTTTTAGAGAATTAGATCATAAAACTCGCATTACATTCCACATTTAAACAAATTGGTTACATAAAAGACAGTATTCCTTCTTCCCATCAACAGAAACATATTTAAAATAAAACATGGATTATTTCTTGGCAAATCCTTGACACTATCATCACATCATGTACCTTTCCCTTGACCTGTGAAAAACATTTCAAAAACATTGGATGAGTATAAAAATCTCAGTAAGGGTTATAAAAAAATATGGAAAGGAAACATGAGTTCATATATAGATAAGAATGAAATCATACTTTACCCGTAAAACATAGGCACTTTAACATACCTCATCAAACCATGAATAAATCATAGAAATCATAAAAAAAAAGGTATCATGGGGAATTCATAACATTATTACGTAGGGAGTAACCCTCTTGGTTACGTTTGGAATACCCATCACAGTATATTCCCTAAATCTCTTCAGAGAAACCACAACGTTTCACTCCTTCGCGTTACCCAATGCATTGGAGAGCTATATCGGGCTCACCCGGCCTTAGTTTATAACGGAACCACCTGTTTTTATAATAATTCCCAAGAACCATAACATAAATGTATCACCTAAAACATTCATAAATGAAATATAACATTTCCACATTTCAATGACAATATAACATTTTAGGATATTGAAATAATGAATCCCTTAAAAAACAATTTTCAAAACAATTTAAAACATTTAATAAAGATATTTTTGAATCAAAGTGTCCCATAACACCATGAATCTTTTATAATTTTAAACCATTAATATCCATATAAATAAATCCTTAAAACCATTTTGAAAACATGGATATTAATAAGAACAAATCATTAAAACATTTAAAGCGATATTTTGGTTAAAGGGTTTTTACCAAAATTAGAGACACTTGAATACAATAATTGAGGAATAACATTTAATCATAACTTTATAATATCATGAGAATAAATGGATCCATGATACAATATTCCAATGGAATGTATATACACCATATAAGAGTGAATTGGTGCATAACAACAACAAAGTCTCAATAGGGATGTAAAATGTGATGAAATCCCTTATAAAGAAGGTATCCATAAATTAAGGATAAATCAATCTCAAAATTAAGTGTGAAAAATATAAATACACCCAATATAATTGGATATTAAGTGTAAAACAATAAAAGTTCATTCACACATATTTAAAGGATGACATATTCAATAACTACGTGTTGAACCCAAAGAAATCGAAATTGGGTTAAGAAGTTCCCTTGACAGCCTGACGACGTCACATCAAAATGTGTTGATGCGGGATAAGAAGTGTATCTCATCACTTAGACATAAAATTTATATCAATAAGGATATATGAGAACATATCCCAACATAAAAATATGTAAATTAAAATACCCAACAAAAGAAGGCTTTTAAAAAAGAGGAGGGTGAAAGGATCCCTTACCGACTTGGGTATCTTTCAAAACATACACCCCATAAAAGAATGAAAATAAACCATTGATGTAAATACTCATAAAAAAATTATATAACACAAAGAGTAGAATAATGGGCAGTAAATACACCACTCAAAGTAAATTGTGGCAAATGTAGCATAAATCTCACGGGAATAAAAGTGAGATGAAAAATCCCTTACGAAAACTCGGCAGCCTAACGGCGCCACATAGAACTTACAAAAATGGATTGATGAGATCAAATTGGATATCTCATCATATTAAATTAAAGTTTATAGATGGAGGAATATAAACGAACACCCCCCAACATAACAAAGAGGAGCATAAAAGAAGTGACATAAAGGAGAGTACTTAAAAAGAAAGAGAGTGGTTATATCTCTTACGAAAATTCGGCAGCCTAACGGCGCCACTCGAAACATCCAAAATGGATTGATGATAGAGAATAGGGTCTATAATCACATGAACATAAAAATTACAGTAAGTGTAATATAAAATAACATCCCAATAACAAGAAATATGAGCTTTAGAGGGAATGGCATAAAAGAGTGTACTTAAAATGAAAGAGAGGAGTAAGATCCATTACCTCGGGTCCGACTTGAATCGATCGTTCTTTAACGTCCTGAATATTAAACATGAGTTAATTTACACTTTATTATGAACCTTTTTATAGTTCATTATTCCTTTTAGATCACTTATTTCAATGTTATTAACATTATTTAATCATTTAATTTAATAATGTTTGTTTTGTCGATATTTGGTTCTTAAGTCGAAAGTGGACTTCTTATGTTGTTCGTGTGGTCAAATATTCATTATATCCATAATTATATTCATTATTTGGATATAATATATATAATATATATCCAGAATATACATGTATTTATAATATTACATAATCATTTAGTGTTATGAAATGAAATGTACCGTTCATGGAGATGGTAAGCCGTACGTACGCATGTTTGCTACTTTCATTTCTTTGTCATATTAACTGAATTAAAACTAAATGAGAGGTATGTATATTTTAATTACAAAATTATATTCATCATATATATGTATCATTAATCATATATATCCATTATATACATGTACTTATAATAGTACATTACATTTGGGGATAAGAAATGAAATGCACTGTTCATGGAGACTGTAAGTCGTACGTACGCATGAACGCTACTTTCATTTCTACCTCATAGTTTAATGGAAAGAAATAATAATGATATAGAGTTATATAATAATTCCAGTATAATAGCATATATAATAACATTAAATACATCCTTTATACGTCCCACGTATGGCATTAACGAATCACATCACTTTGAGGGGGCGGAAGTCCGCACTTCCTAAAATGAAGATATCGCGTATACCCATAATGGAAGCCATAAAGGTAATCCACAAATGAAAAATACAGAAGCTTAATTAAAACATAAACATATTATATATCATATATAAATATAGTTACAACTTAATATCCACCTTTGAATGTGTTAAAAGAATGTTGAACAATCATCATTTCGGGAGGCATAAATTCGCCATCCACGGAAACAATATGTTCGTTAACCATTAGATGTAGGTGTGTTTAAGTGTAGATATAATCCTTATTATAATAAAATCCTAGTATATTGAGGATACTGGAGTTGTTACAAATGAAAAGAATAAAAAGAGTTTATGGTGTTGGAGAAGAAAAATATAACAAAAGGACTCAAAAGAACATATTACCTTATAATCGGGTAACTCCCTTTGGTATGAGCTCAAAGGCATCCTTGGGAAGACTTATTCCCAATGTTAGGCTTCAAGGAGTAAGAGAGGGAAGTGGAGAGATAAAATGGGTGGGGTTTGGCCGAGCCAAAAGGCTTTGGGAGTGTGGGTAAGGAGGTAGAGGTGGGGGCCTTTTATAAGAGGAGAGGAGGGGCACTCTTGGAAAGTAAAGATAAGTTACATTATTTTAAAAAGAGTTTCAGATTCAAAAGGTCCCACATTGATATAATTTGAGGCTAAGGTGATAAGGGTTCGAAATCCACTCTTACAATTGGTTTTTTCCATGTGTAGGTTTTAGATTTTACATTAACATTCCATTTTATTTAAATTGTTAAATAATGAGGTCATCGCTGCATCATCATGATGTCATAAATAATTTAATTTATTTAATGTCTAAAAATTATAAAAAAATACTATGATTTAGGAAATCTTTTTATATTACCAATGAATTTTTATAGTCAACAATATGATTTGTATAACCCCATGTAAAAATTGTTTTAGTAAAACATTTCATGTTTGTCTCATTTTTACTTTAACATTAAATAAAAAGATATTAATGTCATTTTCAAACCAAAGTGGATTCATGGGGTCCCCATGTTTTCCCATGGGTTGTCTTGGTCGTCCATGACACATCAAATGAGGTTAGGACATGTTTCAAGTTCATTTAATATTATTAAAACATTATTTTTACCTTAAACTACACTAATTACCTCTAATCGCGTTTAAGAACTTTATAACTTACTATTCACCAAAAAATTATTTTAATCCCATTGAACCACATTTAACTTCTTAATGACAACAATGTATATCGGATTTTTGAAATTCAAAACACAATGATGGAAAAATTTCATTAAAACGGAAAAATCAGTTTTTAAAAGTACCACATAGTGGTTTCACTATTCATCAAAAATTGAAGTTTTTCAGAAAATTACAAAAAATTCACCCTAAGATAAATTTGATATTCCGAATTCAAAAATGAAGTATATTTTGAAAAATTCAAAACATATAAGTCACATTATTTAATTTAATAATTAATTCCCGATTTCAAAACAAATTGCGTGTTTTTATGAAACAAAATGTATCAAAAGATTGACACTAGTTTAAGTCCGATTTCAAAGTGAAATTAATTCCAAAGACCACTGTTGGATTTAATGGAAAAAATATAATATAATTTCACTTTAAATCCAATTAAAAAGAGAATCTAATCATATAAATAAATTATATTAAAAAGAGGTTTTGAATTATAATACAACATTTTACACTATTCATTAAAAAATAAACTTTTTCGGAAAGATACCAAAAATTTACACAGAGTAAATTTTGATGTCCTGATTCTAAAGAAGAGTTTTATTTTGTCCAATTTAATGTATAAGAGTGAAAAAAACTATATTTAATGAATGTTCTCCATCAAAAGGCGATAAGTGAACCTTTAGTGAAAACTAGGGCATATACGCCTAAAATTGAATTCTTTCCGTATTTTAAGCCTTTATCTTTTTTTGGATAAATATAAAAACATTTAAAAATATATAAAATAATATTTTCGTTATTTCTATCCATTCCCTCCAATATAATGGCTACATGTTAACTTCCATTTAAAATAATATTATTTTATTATTAGAGTGCAACGTAAGATTCCCAAGAAACTCGTTGTTGTGTGTTGGGTACGTCATCGAGCATAGCGTCCCATTTAAAGTCATATTAATATTTTATTCACAAATATAGATAAATATGAAAATTTCATATTCTTTATTTACCTGGGGTGTTACATCCTTCCCCCCTTTTTGGAAATTGCGTCCTCGCAATTTTTAAAATTGAGCATGGAAACATCCTTGAAAGTCCCACATCGGAACAAGTGTCGGTAAAACAATCAGTTTAAAATAAAGAAAGATATGTACAAAGGTCACCTGATTTAACCCATACTATGATTCCATGTAGATAAATATGGACATAGAGGAGAAAAAATAGGGTCATGTTCTGATGAAGAGTGATAGAAAACATGTTTAGGAGAAGGTTAACCACAAGAAAATCACAAACTTGTGATGGGTTAAACGGTATTCGATTCCCCATTAGGAAAAGATAATAGACAACATTTTTGTTTTAAGATACTTTTTATTGAGGAATTTTTTCATAAGAAAACATAATCACTTATCATGTTGACTTTCAAATTTTACTAGATTCCTTAATCAAACTCATATTTTTTTCCAAAAGACGAGTATTTAGGGAGACATATTCACATTAAGAGTACTATAATCAACTTCTATAGAATCACCTAATCCACAATAGAGAACTATATACTTCCCATGTCTTTAGACTCTAACCAAAACCAAAACCAAAAAGGTTAGTACATGATCAGATAATCCAGAAAAGTACAACCCTTTATAAAAAAAATCTATTCTTAATCTCCAAAATTTGTCCAACAAAACCCAAAGTTCAACGAAGAACATTCAATAAACAATTTGTCCATAAAATTATTCAAAGTAAACCAAACTAAGATTGAAACCCAAATATTTGAAGTATTTAGTCACATATTCTTCCAGGTTAAATCGTAACATTTATCTCCAAACAACATCAGTGGCTCCTAAAGTCTCGTATTGAAAAGTAATTAACCTAATCACATATCCTCCATGATAGGTTAATAATTTTCATAAATAACCCAAAATCAACTTAATCTTAATTCATAAAATAATATAACTACAAAGAATCAGTCAAACTAACCAGGTACTTCACATAGTCCAGTGGTAGGCGACAAATACCAGTCGCACTTTGGTTGTGGGTTCGATTCCCAAAGCTTTGTCCAACGTGAGGGGTTGTCACACGGTCTACGTGTTGTCCTTTTTCCAAAACTATATAATTATAAAATCATTCCCAAAAAAGGGATAAAATCATCAAAATAACCATAACATAATTTAACCTCAATTTTATCTCATGCCTTTCAATTCCATCATAACATATAGTAACCCATAATTACCTCAAAAGTAAGGATCATATAAAATCTAATGGTTACCTTTATAATTATTACCTGAACATCCACATCGATTGATCATCTCATACATGATGCATTAAAGATCATACCAAGGTTCAAGTGGTTGATCATGACTCCTTGATTGTTGGTTTAGAACAACCTCGAGTTTCCTCATTGAATCCCCCATTTTATCTAGTATCTTAATCATAAAACCTCCATAGTTTCCTTCAAACCCGTTGTCTCTTTGGTGCCTGCTAGATCCATCCATTCACTAAAAACAGAAATGTCAGTGTGAGTATATCAAAAAAACCATCATTTACTAATGATGAAGGTAAACACTAAGATATACTTACCCATTCACTTTATCTAAAACTAGGACTCTTTATGAAATCCTAACCATTATGGTAATGTCACTTGTGCTTAGAGAATACCCTAACCTCTAAAGTTATCTAAACCGACCTCTGATACCTACTATAAAGCCCCGGCCTTAAACCTTACTTAATATTGAATTAAACGAGTAATTCACATTGAGGATCTTTTCAGGTTTAGAGTTTTAGAGAATTAGATCATGAAAATTTCATTACATTCCACATTTAAACAAAGTGGGTACATAAAAGACATTATTCATTCTTCCCATCAATGGAAACATATTTAAAATAAAACATTGATTCTTTATTGACACATCCTTGACACTATCATCACATCATGTACCTTTCCCTTGACCTGTGAAAAACATTTCAAAAACTTGGGATGAGCATAAAAAGCTCAGTAAGGGTTATAAAAAATTATGGAAAGGAAACATGAGTTCATATATATATAATAATGAAATCATACATTACCCATAAAACATAGGCACTTTAACATACCTCATAAAACCATGAATAAATCATAGAAATCATAAGACATAAAGGTAATTTGAGGCATTAATAACATTCTTACGTAGGGAGTAACCCTCTTGGTTACGTTTTAATTACACATCATAGTATATTCTCTAAATCTCTTCGGAGAAACCTTAACATTTCACTCCTTCGTGTTACCCAATGCATTGGAGAGCTATATCGAGCTCACCCGCCCTTTGTTTATCACGGAACCACCCGTTTTCATAATAAAACCCACGAACCATAGCATACATGTATCACATAAAACATGCATAAAGGAAATATAACATTTCCTCATTTCAATCACAATATAACATTTTCGGATATTGAAATAATGAATCCATTAAAAAACCATTTCAAAACCATTTAAAACATTTAATAAAGAAATTTTTGAAGCAAAGTATCCCATACCACCTTGAAGCTTTTAACATTTTGAACCATTAATATCCATATAAATAAATCCTTAAAACCATTTTGAAAACATGGATATTAATAAGAACAAATCATTAAATCATTTAAAGCGATATTTTTGTTAAAGGGTTTTTACCAAAATTAGAGACACTTGAATACAATAATTGAGGAATAACATTTAATCATAACTTTATAATATCATAAGAATAAATGTATTCATGATACAATATTCCAAAGGAATGTATATACACCATATAATAGTGAATTGGTGCATAACAACAATGAAGTCTCAATAGGGATGTAAAATGTGATGAAATCCCTTATAAAGAAGGTATCCTTAAATTAAGGATAAATCAATCTCAAAATTACATGTGAAAAATATAAATACACCCAATATAATTGCATATTATGTGTAAAACAATAAAAGGTCATTCACACATATTCAAAGGATGACATATTCAATAACTACGTGTTGAACCAAAAGAAATCGAAATTGGGTTATGAAGTTCCCTTGACAGCCTAACGACGTCACATCAAAATGAGTTGATGAGAGATAAAAAGTGTATCTCATAACTTGGACATAAAATTTACATCAATAAGGATATATTAGAACATATACCAACATAACAATATGTAAATTAAAATACCCAACAAAAGATGTCTTTTAAAAAAGAGGGGGGTGAAAGGTTCCCTTACCGACTTGGGTATCATTCAAAACATACACCCCATGAAAGAAGGACAATAAATCATTGATGTAAATACTCATAAACGAAATTATATTACACAAAGAGTAGAATAATGGGATGTACATACACCACTCAAAGTAAATTGTTCGAAATGTAGAATAAATCTCACGAGAATAAAAGTGAGATGAAAAATCCCTTACGAAAACTCGGCAGCCTAACGACGCCAAATAAAACATACAAAAATGGATTGATGAGATCAAATAGGATATCTCATCATATTAACATAAAGTTTATATAAAATGGAATATAAAATAACATCCCCCAACATAACAAAGTGGAGCTTAAAAGAAGTGACATAAAGGAGAGTACATAAAAAGAAAGAGAGAGGTTAGATCTCTTATGAAAATTCGGCAGCCTAACGGCGCCACTCAAAACTTCCAAAATGGGTTGATGAGAGAGAATAGGGTCTCTCATCACATGACCATATAAATTAACGAACATGTAAAATAAAATAACATCCGAATAACAATAAAAATGAGCATTAGAGGGAATGAAATAAAGGAGTGTACTTAAAAAGAAAGAGAGGAGTAAGATCCCTTACCTTGGGTCCGACTTGACTCGATCGTTCTTTAACGTCCTGAATAATAAACTTGAGTTAATTTCAACTTTATTAAGAACCTTTTTCTAGTTCATTATTCCTTTTAGATCACTTATTTCAATGTTATAAACATTATTTAATCATTTATGTTAATAATGTTTGTTTTGTCGATATTTGGTTCTTAAGTCGAAAGTGGACTTCTTATGTTGTTCGTGTGGTCAAATGTTCATTATATCCAGAATTATATTCATGATTTGGATATCATATATATCATATATATCCATAATATACATGTATTTATAATATTACATAATCATTTAGAGGTAAGAAATGAAATTCACCGTTCATGGAGATGGTAAGCCGTACGTACGCATGAACGCTACTTTCATTTCTTTGTCATATTAATGGAATTAAAACTAAATGAGAGGTATGTATATTTTAATTCCAGAATTATATTCATCATTTATATGTATCATTAATCATATATATCCATTATATACATGTACTTATAATAGTACATTACATTTGGGGATAAGAAATGAAATGCACTCTTCATGGAGACGGAAAGCCGTACGTACGCATGAACGCTACTTTCATTTCTATCTCATAATTTAATGGAAATGAATAATAATTATATAGAGTTATATAATAATTCCAGTATAACATCATATATAATAACATTAAATCCATACTTTCTATGTCCCACGTATGGCATTAACGAATCACATCACTTTGAGGGGGCGGTAGTCCGCACTTCCTAAAATCAAGATATCGCGTATACCCATAATGGAAGCCATAAAGGTAATCAAAAAATGAAAAATACAGAAGCTTAAGTAAAACATAAACATATTATATATCATATATAAATATAGTGACATCTTAATGGCCACCTTTGAAGGTGTTAAAATAATGTTGAACAATCATCGTTTCAGGAGGCATAAATTCGCCATCCACGGAAACAGTATGTTCGTTAACCATTAGATGCAGTTTTGTGTAAATGTAGATAAAATCCTTATTATAACAACATCCTAGTATATTGAGGATACTGGAGTTGTCACAAAAGAAAAGAATAAAAAGAGTTTAGGAGGTTGGAGAAGCAAAATAAAAAAAAGGACTCAAAAGAACATATTACCTTAAAATCGGGTAACTCCCATTGGTATGAGCTCAAAGGCTTCCTTGGGAAGACTTCTGCCCAAAGTGAGGCTTCAAGGAGTAATATAGGGAAGTGGAGAGATAAAATGGGCAGGTGTTGGCCGAGACAAAGGTTTGGGAGTGTGGGTAAGGAGGTAGAGGTTGGGGCTTTTATAAGAGGAGAGGAGGGGCACTCTTGGAATGTAAAGATAAGTTACTTAATTTTAGAAGGAGTATCGGATTTAAAAGGTCCCACATTGATATAATTCTAGGACAAGGTTATAAGGGTTCGAAATCCACTCATCCAATTGGTTTTGGCCATGTGTAGGTTTTATATTTTACATTAAATTTCCATTTTATTTAAATCGTTAAATATTGAGGTCATCGCTGCATCATCATGATGTCATAAATAATTTAATTTATTTAATGTCTAAAAATTATAAAAAAAAATCATATGATGTAGTAAATATTTTTAGCTTTCCAATGAATATTTATAGTCAGAAATCTTATTTTTTTTACCCCATGTCAAAATTGTTTTAGTAAAACATTTCATGTTTGTCTCATTTTTACTTTAACATTAAATAAAAAGATATTAATGTCATTTTCCAACCAAAGTGGCTTCATGGGGTCCCCATGTTTACCCATGGGTTTTCTTGGTCGGCAATGACACATTCAATGAGGTTAGGACATATGTCATGTTCATTTCATATTATTAATACATTATTTTTACCTTAAACTACACTAATTACCTCTAATCGCGATTAAGAACTTAATAAGTTACTATTCACCAAAAAAATATTTTAATCCCATTAAACCAAATTTTAATTCTTAATGACAACCATTTATGTCAGATTTTTTAAATTCAAAACACAATGATGGAAAAATTTCATTTAAACGGAAAAATCAGTTTTTATAAGTACACTTAGTGGTTTCACTATTCATCAAAAATTGAAGTTTTTCAGAAAATTACCAAAAATTCACCCTAAGCTATATTTGATATTCAGAATTTAAAAATGAAGTCCATTTTTCAAAATTAAAAACATATAAGTCACATTAATTAATTTAATAATTAATTCCCAATGTCAAAACAAATAGCGTGTTTTTATGAAACAAAATATATCAAAAGATTGACACTAGTTTAAGTCCGATTTCAAATTGAAATAAATTCCAACGACCACTATTGGATTTAATGGTGAATATATATTCTAATTTCACTTTGAAACCAATTAAAAAGATAATCTTATCATAAAAATAAATTAGATTAAAATGAGGTTTTGAATTAAAATACAACATTTTACATTATTCATTAAAAAATGAACTTTTTCGGAAAGATACCAAAAATTTACACAAAGTAAATTTTGATGTCCCGATTCTAAAGAAGAGTTTTATTTGGTCCAATTGAATGTATAAGAGTGAACAAAACTATATTTAATGACGGTTCTCCATCAAAAGGCGTTAAGTGAACCTTTAGTGAAAACTAGGGCATATATGCCTAAAATTGAATTCTTTCCGTATTTTAAGCCTTTATCTTTTATTGGATAAATGTAAAAACATTTAAAAAATATAGAATAATATTTTAGTTATTTCTATCCATTCCCTCCAATACAAAGTCTACATGTTAACTGCCATTTAAAATAATATTATTTTATTATTAGAGTGCAACATAAGATTCCGAAGAAACTCGTTGTTGTGTGTTGGGTACGCCATCGAGCATAGCGTCCCCTTTAAAGTCATATTAATATTTTATTCACAAATATGGATAAATATGAAAATTTAATATTAGTTATTTACCTGGGGTGTTACATTATAAGTTTTAATTCATGATATCAATTCATATATCCTGGAAACTGGTGACAGAGAAACTAAAAAAATATATTAATGATAATTAGTTTTCAGTGATAAATTAATGAATAGAGAAAATTGACTACGTCTTTCGAAATTAAATCTATGTATATCAATAATTATTACACATCCAAAAAACATTAAATACTTAAAATATAAAAAAATACGTCATAACAATAAGAATAAGAACATTTTATCAATAAAAAATCACATAACCATTGAAATAATGGTTTTGTAATAAAATAATTCCCATGGGAGGTATATATGAAATAGAAAATAATAATAAAATATGCATTCATTAAAAAAACTGAAAATAATTCAAAGCTGGTATGATAAGATAAATATTACAAAAATATTATAATGGGTGCAAAAACCTGTTAACACTTTATTTGTTGAATATAATTATTTCAATTGAACATTTTAAAATGATGGAAGAAAATGAAAATTTTGGAAAATAATAGACATTTCTTATTTAAACCTATTAAATGTTAATTTTTACTATTATATTTCCTTAATAAACTATTAGATTAAATGTAATTGACTATTGTAATATATTTTCAAATTATATGGATATGAAATAAAAATATGTCGAATCAAATTGAGAAATTATATCATTTCATATTTTAAAAATATTAATGCATAATTCAAGTTAAAAAATAATGGAATAGATAATTTAATATATGTAAAAAGCATAATTATATTTAGGAGAACAAAATATAGCATTCTCATAAGTTATAAATTATAATACTTGTCTTTTAAAAATCAGAGTAATGCTAAAATTGATTTTGTAAACTAATTTATCTCCTCATTTTTGACATCTAAATTTCAACACCTTGAATATGTAATATTTAATTAAAATATTAACCATAATGAGAAATTAGATATTCATGAAAAATAACATAATGGTGAATTATATGAGATATCTAAAATTAAATAATGGAATTATACTTATTATGTCTCAATGGAGTAGAAATTGAGATTAAAGCCCATTGAAATATCCTCTCATTGACGTGGGAATAAGTCAATGATTTGATTATATGTAAAAAAATTATATCTAAATAGTTATCATAAATAAAACAAAAAACAAATTTTGATCATTATACACATAATCATTCATAACATTGATAATGAATTAAAAATATAAACCAATGAATTGAAATTCAGTAATGAAACCGCCTACCTGACCCCTCAACATAGTCGAACATATTTAAAACAACTATATAAAGAATTTAAATAAGATATTAAATTGTAAAAAATTATATTAAAATTTATAATATCATATTTTACCCACATATAACAATTTTAACTCATTTATAAATAATAATTCATTTTTGTCATTGTTTTGGGTTATTATTGCATAGTATTCTCATCATTTTCTCATCATGACTACTATATTTTTTATTCATAGGATATAATTTAACAATTTATAGAGATATATTAATTTTATAAGAATTATATTTATTCATTTGATACATTTTTATAATCATTATTGGATGGTGTATATTAAAAAATGAATTCTGTAATCCGTGGCCACAGTTTGGCGTCTCTATGTATGAACACAATTTTTACATTTTGACAGCTAAAAATAATAATGGTAAAAACATTTGATCATTAAAGAATAATTATTACACAAAATACATAATAAATATTCATTAAAACATTAATATTACAATCCATCTAGAGTTATAATGAAAATTAATCACATCACTTCGTTGAGATGGTTGTTTATGTGTACACAAAAGCAATATTATAATCTTCATACAAATTGGAAGGTAATAATGTAGATATGATATTACATAGAAATATTCATAATTATATAAAAAATATATTATATATTCATTAGCCCTTATTTATAACCAATCATTAAAAATGCTGATGAAAAAATAAATTACGCTAATCTAATGAAAAAGTAATATATACATATGCACCAACAATGTTTTTTACTTCAAATGAATAGAAAATAGGGGAACATAATATTCTAATAAACATAATAAAATTAATAAGTGTATTATTCTAGAGTAATTATGTTATATTATATGCAACATATTTAATATACAATAATAATGAAATTATAAAGAGTCAGTAAATATGATTACCTCATCTAAAGTGGAATTCCATTAGGTACCTTATTTAAGACCATTAGATTGGTATTTTAAATAAATAACCTATATGTATTTTCGAAAGATTTATAGAGGATAATTTTTAGGGTTTTTTTGAGTGAGCTATTTCAAAGATGTGTAAATAATGGAGATAATTTTCCTTCTATTATAAGTGGAGCAGGGGGTTCTCATATAATTTTCTAGAATTATTAAAATATTAAATATTCATATTCATGTAAAACTAGTTTTAAAATTACATGGATTCATGTATAGGTAATATATTTCCATAATATAACAATATAATAAAATTTATATATGTTTAAATATCATTTTCAGAATTATATTTTTTAATAACCCATTCGTTAACCCTTTTTACCCTTAATAATCATAACATGTTTTCAATATTATAGCGTAATAATTTTACACAAAAGCAAAAATTTGGATTAAAAATTCAGAAGGTATTAAATGTATGAGCACTTATTATTTTACATGTCTAATTTTATTCTTTCCATTACATTTAAATAATTTATTGATGTAAAGATCTTCAAAATTTAACAATAATATTTATTTTCAAAATATTAATTTAAGTTTATTTTAAAAAATTAATATATTATTTTATTCGTGAAAATAATCATTTAAACTTCAATAATATCAAATTATTTTCAACATAATTCGTGGAACATATTAATTTTTTGAAATTTTATTAAATTTAATGTTTTAATGTCATTTACAAATATTTTTTATTTATTTCACGGGTACTATGTCATCAGTTTATTAGTGTTTGATGAAATTATATAATGTAAAAAATTAAAAAATAAACACACACCATAAATATAGTTTTAATTTTCTCAATATGACAATTAATATTCATTATAATGTAATTATTATCCCTATATTAACATATAATAGAATTCTAAATGCATGAGGGAATCATTTGTAGTTTTCATTACTAAAAATAATATAATGTGAATTATGATAGGAAAAGGTCACCAAAATGAAATAATAAAAGTTATATTTATATTATTTATGTTCCCTAATGAAATCTAACAATGTAATTTTTTAGATTGATTTGGAGTCCTTATCTCATTGTTTTATCATTGTTTTACCCATTATACACTTACAAAGGTGACAGTTATGTACCACTATTACTATTCATAATACGGTAAAATAACGTTGACCAGTTTTGGATGTTTGATCACATTTATCCAAAATATGGTATTCATTTTTTATGATTAAATATCTCAAAGTGGTATAAATAAAAAAATTTAAAAATTCAAAAAATGACATTAAATTTTTTAAAATATTTTCAGCACAAATTATAGATTATAAAACAATAAAAAAATTAAATGTTATTAATTGTATTGTAAAAAATAAAATGGTTAATATTTTACTATATTAAAATACTCAAAATATATTTGTAATCTAAAATTATATTTTTCAATAAAATTATTAAAAAAAATTGAAAAAATTTGTATTTTGATTATTCACTGAAAAATAGTTCATTTAACAAAATTCCCAAATATTTCACAAAAATATAGATTATATATATAAATTTCAGAAACAACTATAATTTTATAAAATATATTTCAGAGTGTAACAAATATTTTTTATAATACTAATTCACAATATATAAAAAAGTATATTAGATGAAAATTCAATTTAGAAGAACATAATTACATCAATATAAATAGTGGTACTAGTTCTTAATAATTTATCAATTCAGTAGTATTATTTTGAAAATTATACATATAATTTATAATTAGGTAGATCATATTCATAACCACTAATTTAAGGGAAATGAAAATTTTAAATTAAGTGTTTTAATAATATGTGTCAATTTTGATAAATCTTTATGATGTATCTTATATAAATTATCAAGTATATTATTATTTTTATCAAAAAAATTCTAGTGTTACGTTTTCCCATATTTTATAGTTATTTCACCTGTAATTTATTCTTGGCCATAAAAGGATCGATATTAAAAAAATAAATTTATTCTAAATCCACATCGTATAGTTGGATAATAAAACATCATTAAAATTGATGATGGAAGGATAATTTTTACAGGAAATAACACACAATAATGATTCTAGTTATGTTTAATAATATTGGGATGTTAAAATATAGATACGGATACGAAAGATAACATGCATATCCTAATATACAGTGATAGAAAATATGTCTATGAGAACGTTAGGACCACAATACCATAAATTCGAGGGGGGGGGGGCAAACATAAAATCGTTAAAAATTATTATGATTTATAATATTTGTATTTCATGATCATTTCACAAAATTAAGGGAAGTGTTTTATTAAAGGTTGCTTAAAATTAGACAATAATGATACTTGATTTATTTCAATTTTATACATCAAGTTCACCTATTTGATTTTGTTTGAATAATATCCAATTATCTACTATATTATAAAAGGCATATTCAAGAATAATTTTTCATTCATGGAAAAAACAAATAATAATTCTCAGAATATCTAATAAAAGAATGAAATATTACTATTTATATCTCTAAAATTAACAAAAATTATGAAAAAAAAATTATAACATACATAATCAAATATAATATATTATTATAAAAATACCGAAAAAATACCACTAATATTCAACATAATTCATTATATAAATAATTAAGAGCTTGAATCCAATAAAATATTCAAGTAGAAAATAAAAACATAAGAATATTAATGTCTTGAATAAGGATTTATCCACAAACAATATAAATTTTCATATAATGTCAGATATCAATTATTTGAATACGTTAATCATTAATTCTCTATAATATTCTTTGAACATCAAAGAATAACCAGAATGACCATAATACCACCTCAATAAAAATATATTCTTCCACATGATAACTAAATTATTGTCTTTCAAATGAAATCTCATACAACAAAATAATATTCGATTTATGATAATCATGTATTATTACCCAAATATTTATAAAAATTTTTCTATAATAAAATAAATTACAAGATATTATATAAGATTAACCATTTGGTCAAAATATTTTATAACCCATAATAACCTCAATATTTGATCATGTTATCATAAAATTTTACCAATACAGTTCAATATATTTTCCCATAATTTATATTTTATAACACTTTCATAAAACATCATTATGTTAAATATTCGTAGTAAGTCCTAAGTTGTCAAAATAAAATGAATTAATATGAAAAAAATCATATTTTCAATAACCCAATTCATAGGTACATAAATCAATCAACATCATCCATAAAAATTTAACCAATTTTTTTTAGTTTTATTCCAAAATAATTACTTTCTATAAATACTAATCATATTCTATAGCTCCCCCAGTTTGATATATGTAGCCTATTTTTATGTCTTTTTATGTGTTTAAATTTCATGGGATACGTTGTTAAGAGTTTGGGAGAGTAAGGAATGGTTTTGTATGTGTTTGGAGGATTTTCAATGGGTGCACGGTTTGAGCATGGCTAAGGGAAACTATGTGGGTGCTCTAGGAAACCGTATAGGGAGAGGTAGTAGGCTACGCACGTCCTGTGCACAGTATGACACACCGTGCGAGGAAACCGTGAAAACCCGTAATCTCGAGGAAGTAACATGCACACAGTTAGCGCACTGTTTTCCAAACCATTCGGGCTAACCGTGCATCCAATTAAAAAATAGGGTTTATGTTCCGTGATCCTTTGGGATTAACTTATTTCACTGCGATCTTCCTCCCACTGGAGCCTCACTCTATATTTTGGGTCCACAGGGGTTGAGGGTGCTCTCCCACTCATTTTGGAAGAATTTTGAATAGGTTTCTAGGTGGTTTGAAGGTGGTTTCTCCCGGGTATGTCTCTCCTCTTGGTTTTGGGTTGTATTGTAGTTAAACATGGTTATCATTGGTGAATCAATGTTTGGTGGTTTTATTGATATGCATCATATAGTGGTGGTTAGTGTATTGTTTGGTAGGATTTGTATTGAGGGAAAATCGTTCCCCATATTGTTCTATGTGCCCTCGTCATTTATTGCCAGCCTTTGGCGCCTTGCGAACATTTCTAAAGGCCATGTAACTCTCACCGCCTCAACCATAAAATGAGGTATGGGAGTGGTGTTCCATTTTGTATCAGAGTGTTCAATCGTTAGTATTCAAGGGAGAGAAGTTGTTTGATCATTGGTGTGGATCATTGGTTTTGGTGTTGACATTCGTTGTGGTATATTCCTTGAGTTGGGATTGTAACAAGGAATTGGAATGTTGAAACTTGGAATGTATAGCATAAAAGGACATGGCTAACCCTTTTATTCTGAAATTAATGTTACCAGATAGTTGGGTACATAAATTATTTGGAGACACTTATAGGCATTGATATCTCATAGTCGTGGTTGTAGCCAATGAGATGAGCATGGCATGCATAGTAGAAAGGACTTCCCACTAGGATACATATTTCATTGGGAAAAATGATTTATGGGATGAATTGAGAAATAGTTTTTCAAACGTGTGAAAATTTAATTTGAATGAATTTGGTATTTTGAAAATGGTTTGGTTTTCAAAATGGTGAATAATGGCAAATGAGGAAAGGTGGAAATCCTTGTAGTGATAATAATGTGTAATTTGATTCAAAATGGGATTTCGTGATGTCTACGGAAGTGAGACTCATGGTTGTTTGTATTTATTTTTATAGAAATTGAACCAGGTAGTTGATGTAGAGACCAACCAGATGTGGCCAATGAGAACATGGTTTTACCTGAGCCTCAGGTGAACCCGAATCTAGTTCCAATCATAGTAAAGGCTTTCCAAGCTGTGGAATGTGGAAATAAAATGGATGAACGAAGGGATGTGGATCATGCTGTTCAGTTTCAAAAGAAAAATCCACCTACCATCAAGAGTGATTTAGAGCCGGAGAGGGAAAAAGCATGGTTGAATTGAATGAACAAGTTTTTCGAGTTCTCAGGACCACCAGTAGAGTTAAAAGTGAAGTTTTCGACGTATATATTGACAGATCATTCCCTACAAGGGTGGGAGTTGGTAGTCCAAGTAGGGAAGAACCAATGAGTGACGTGGGAATGCTATGAGGAATTTTTTAATAAAAAAATTCTATGCACATATGTTCAGAATTATGTGTATGACTGATTTCATTAGTTTTAAGCAACAACTTATGTCTGTGATAGAGTATGCATCAAAGATTATAAACATAGTGAGGTTTGCACCCGCGGTGGTGGGTAGTACATCGTTGAAAGCTTGTATCATCGAAGTTGGTTTTAGGCATGAAATTTGTTCCCAGATAGCAGTGATGAGTATAGATGAGTACACATCGATGGTGAATAGTGCCTCAGTGTCAGAGAGGGATTTGATGGGAGCTCTGGGCGGAGGAAGCATGGTGTCACCCATGGGGAATAGTGGGAACTCTCACATTGTGTTCAAGTGGAGGAGGGACACTTATTCCCAAGGTTGGAGTATGGCACATAACTTGAAATCTGGATCGGCGAATCTTCCTATGAATCCCCAGAGCAGACCAGGATGTTTTCAGTATGGTTCAACGGGCCACATCAAGTGAGATTGTACGACACAACCTCCATTATGTCATAATTGTAAGCCGATGGGGCATCTACTACCTTATTGTTGGAATGCTCAGAGTTCTAGTGCATGTGATATATCTCATGGATCACATATGTTGTATGCTTTTATGGGATGAGGAAAGTAGCACACACATTGTCAGCAGAGTGATGTGGGTCATAGTGATTGTCGAAATTCCACGGCGCCTCAGTAGGTAAATAAAGGGTAGAGCATGGAAAGCTAACTTGTGTTTGTAGTTTAGTAGGTTGTTTTGGATGATCATTCGGGACAATCCACGATGCGTGGTACTATTCTTTTAAATTCTACATTGAAGCAATTGCTATTTTATATGGGTTCTTAACACTCTTTTATTAATGTATGTGTGGTTGATTTGATTGGTTAATGGTTAGAAAATGATTCCCTTGTTTTTAAAACATTAAAATCCTCTGGGTTGAAGAGAGTGTGGAGCCGTCTTGTGTAGAGCATGTTGTATCGTAGTGGGATAGGTTGAACAAATGTGGGATTTCTCAATGATTGAGATGGATGGGTATGATGTAATCTTTGGAATGGATTCGCTGGTGGATTTTAAGGCCCACATCGACTGCGATGAGTGAACAATGGATTTTACAAAACACGATGGAGTTAAACATCTCGTTAGATGAGATAGGCTTGAAAGGCCGGGTGCAATGTGTTTGTTGGCACAGATATTAGGTAGGTTATCATATCGGTTGGGGGTATTATCATTGGAATCAGTAATGGGTATTGATAAGAGTGTTATTCCAGAAGTGTTGGATCAGTTGATGGATGATTTTCCTAAAGAATTCTATCGGTTACCTCTTATAAGATAAGTGGAGTTTACGATAGATCTCCTCCCGGGAACTAGTCCTATCCCACTTCCATCTTATCAGATGGCCCCTAATGAATTGAAGGAATTGAAATTCTAGTTGGCATAGTTAGAAAACAAAACTGCTTATCTGGCCTTGTACATCCCCATGGGCAGTGACAGTGTTGTTTGTGAAAAATATGAATTGATCTTGGAGGTTCTTTGTTTATTATCATATACTTAACCATGTTACGATAATGAACAGATACCCAATTCCATGAATTGATGATTTTTTCGACCAGTTGAGGGGAGCCCAGTGGTTCTCCAATATCGAACTGAGATCAGGATATCATCAATTGTGGTTGAGGATGGTCTAAATTCTTAAAACAGCTTTATGAAGTAGATATGGACATTATGAATATGTGGCTATGACCTTTGGTATAACGAATGTGCCAGTGGTGTTCATGGAATTGTTGAATTGGATATTTCAGAGATATCTGGATTTATTTGTGGTGGTGTTTGTATACAATATTATGTTTTATACAAATATAATGGAGAAGTATGAGAAGCACTTTGGGACAATTCTGGGGATCATGATGGACCATCGGTTTTATTCCAAATTGTCACAATGTGACTTTTGGATACAGGAAGTTCATTTTCTTGGCCATGTTATTTCTGAAATAGGTGTTTCAGTGGATCTAGAAAAGATGGAGGCTATTATCTCATGGCAACCTCCAAAGAATGTGTTAGAGATATTGAGATTCCTATGTCAAGTTGGATATTATCTGTGTTTTGTTCGTGATTTTTCACATTTTCATTTTCCAATGACAGCATCTACAAGAAAGAATGTTCCATTCCGGTGGAATTTATAGTTTCAGTAGTTTTTTAGAGCTTAATGGTCTCCTTACATCAGCACCAATCATGGTTTTTCCAGAACTAGGAAAAGGGTATGTGGTGTATTAGAATGCATCATGATTTGGGTTGGGGTGCATTCTCATGCAATGGAATCATATGGTTTCATATGGCACATGAATGTTAAGAGTGAATGTGAAGAACTACTCAAATCATGATTTTGAATGGACAGTGGTGGTGTAAGCATTGAAAGTGTGGTGCCATTATATCATCGGTTTTAAATTCATGGTATATACAGATCACAAGAGATTAAAGCACATTTTCTCATAAAGGGATTTGACTTTTATGAAAAAGTGCTGGATAGAATATCTCCAGATGTTTTATTTTGACATTATGTACACACCGAGTAAGGGAAATTTGGTGGTAGATGCATTAAGTAGAAAATGATATGCTCATATGGTGAAATAGGTATCCGACAAGTGGCATTTGATGTTAGTTATAGCAGATATGTGGTTGGAATGTGAAAATTAGGGTGATAGAGCATTCTTCTTTCCAGTTTTATTGATTACTGACTTGGTTGGATTTATTAAAGAGGCACAAATATCTGATTCTGAGTGCGTGAATACGGGGTCGAGACTCAATGGCGGGGACCCCATTGTGAGTTGGCCACATAAAGAAGATTCTATTTTGTGTTTTTGGAATCAGATGTTTGTACCAGTTGCTTGTTAAGAGGATCTTCTCAGTGGGTACCATCATTCAAGGTGGTTTGATCATCCTAGAATTTATAAAATGTATGAAATGTTTAAATAGTAGTTCTGGTGGGTAGGTATGAAAAGAAGAGTGGCGGAGTTTGTTTCGAGATGCTTGACTTGTCAGTAGGTCAAGGCTGTAAATCATAGGCCAATAGGAATGTTGCAGTCTTTACCAATCCCTGTTTGAATGTTGGATCATATAGCGATGGATTTTGTCACATGTCTCCCAGGAACAATCAAAAATCACAATTCTATTTGGGTGATAGTGAATCGGCTAACGATGTCGGCCAATTTCATTCCAATTTGTGAATCTCATATGGTGGAGGATATGTCCAAAATCTATATTCAAGTGGTGGTAAAGAGGCATAGTGTACCTATATCCATTGTATCTGATAGGTATTCGAGGTTTATATATTGTTTCTAGAAATCCATATAGAAATCCCGTGTGAAACAGTTAACTATGAGCATGGTGTATCGCCCTCAAGCGGATGGTGAATCTGAGAGAATGATAAAAACATTGGAGAATATGTTTCAGGACTGTGTCATATATTTTTGTGGCTCATGGGTGGATCACATATCATTGGTTGAGTTCTTAGACAATTACAGTTATTAGGCATCCATAAATATGGCTATTATTGAAGCGTTATATGGGAGGCCATGTCATTATCCACTATGTTGGGTGGAAACAGCTGAATCATTGATGGTTGTACCAAGCCCTATCCAGGAGAATATGTAGAAGACCATGTTAAGAAGGAAGAGAATGGAGATTGCTTAGAGTAAATAGTAATTGTATGCGGATAATCAATGACAGTCATTGTCGTTCAAGGTAAGTGATCATGTTTTCTTGAGGATCTCTCCTAGGTTGGGACATCATCGGTTTAGGATGCATGGAATGTTATCGTTGAGGTATATTGGACCTTTTGAGATTATCTAGTGGGTTGGTGAGGTGGCTTATTGTTTGTTGTAGCCACCTAGTTTCAGTGGGGTACACAATGTGTTTCATGTGTCACAGTTGAAAAGTATTAGCTGGATCGTGACCGTGTGATTCATGGGATCATGTTGTACTAGAACCAGATGCTTCATTGGTGCACATGCCAGTGCGGGTTATGGATAGGCAAGAGAACGTATTGTGAGGTAAAATAATTGGTTTAGTTCATGTTTAGGGGTATCATGGTAAGATTCAAGAGGATACTTTGGAGCGGGAGAAGGAGATGGTCGAGCAGTGGCCTGAGCTCATTGGAAAAGGGTGTGTTCACTACATTCTGAGGATAAAAAGTCCAATGGTGGGGAGAATGTAGCACCCACAGTTTGAGTTATGTAGACTTTTTTTATGCCTTTTTTATGTGTTTAAATTTTATGGGAAGAGTTGGGAATAGGTTGGGAGTGTTTGGAATGGTTTTGGATGAGTTTGGAGGCTTTTCTATGGGTGCACGGTTTGAGAATGACGAATGGAAACCGTGTGGGTGCTCCCAGAGACCGTACAGAATGTCACGACCCGTCCTCGGGGCCCGTGCCGTGACTACCCCAAGCCCGCCTTCCATAGGCCAGGGGCTGGCGACTAGCACCAAGGCGTAAAATCCCAGTAAACAGGGAAGGCATTGCCTTTATAAGTAACAACCACACAGAGTCAGCAAGCGGAAAGTAAAGTGCAGAAAAGTAAAGGGGCCGGAAATACAAGCCCAACTGTAAAGTACAACTGAAAAGAAAAAGAACAGCAACTGAAGAAAAGACGGCGGCCTCGTGTCGTCCACTGGCAATCCCACCTGAAGGGTGGGTACAGATAGCCTCCAGGCTCCTCGGGTCCCACGTCCGCTCCGAGCACGTCCCGCCCAGTGGTCCACCTCCAGGTACCGTCCTGCTCCACGCCCCAACCGTGATCAGCGCTGTCCGTCGTCTGCAACCAACACAACAAGGTGCGGGCATAGCCCGTGCAGGGGTGAGTACAACTACTCAGTAAGGACCCCGAGACCCCCGAAGGTCTCTCGAAATCCACAAAGGATATAGCACAAAAGAAAGATGCAATCACGAAGTAACATCTGACTCGACTTAGGTATATGCCCATACATATACCTAAGTCCCCAATTCTAGCTCTGCTCACGAGCTCAAGAACAACTCAATCCACAAAGGAAAGCAAGACCCAAATCCACAAAGGAGAGTAAACAGTAAATCCACAAAGGATGGTTCAACACAATCCACAAAGGAGAGTAACATAAGATTCAGCTCAACCAGGTATACTTTTTCAGATGACGTCAAAGACGATCACTGATCCGTCTCAGTCGTCGGACCCACGAAGGATCGATAGGTACTAACCCCCGCAAAAAGACCCACGTAGGATCGGGCTCACACAGAACCTGTAGGCAGTGGCTCACACAGAACCGGTAGTAAGGACCCACGGAGGATCGGGCTCACACAGAACCTGAAGCACTGATCCACGTGGGATCGCTGAGTGCAGTAGTCGACGCAGTCCACTGAGGATCTCTGCACAGTCGTCGCCGCAGTCCACGAAGGATCTCTGCTCTGCCGTCGTCGCAGTCCACGGAGGATCTCTGCTCTGCCGTCGTCGCAGTCCACGGAGGATCTCTGCTCTGTCGTCGAGGTCACAGCCAGCGCTAGGGTTCCCGCACGTAGCGAGCTCGTTTAGGAGGGTCCGCTCCACGAGCCGAGGGGCTGATACATCAACTGACACGTAGTCCGAAGTTGATGTATCCAAAAGTTCCGTATCGACAACAGGATCTCAACGCGACAGACGGCGCGTCAATCGGACGCCCGGTCTGAGAGTTATTGGCATTTTCGTCCCAGGGGCCCGGTTGGTTTTTAGGGCAAAACCAACCCGACCGTACTCCGCCTGTATCCGATCCTCGGGCGGAGTATGCCAAAAGTTCCGTCTCACTTAGAGGAAACTACCACAGCTGACGGTACGTCGTTCGGACGTCCGTAGCTCAAGTTATGAGCGTTTCCGCTCCGAGGGCCCGGTTGGCTTCGTGTACGAACCAACCCGGCCGAACCCAAAGTCTTCCGAAACTTTGAGTATAATATACCGAAACGACCGTCTCGATCCAAGGATCGCGTAGCCGCTGACGGTTCGTCAATCGGAGGTCCCAGGCCCAAGATATGGGCGAAAGACCGTAGAGGGCCCGAAACGGGGGTACTGGGCCCGGGGCGACCCGGCCCGAACCCCCCCTGGGGTCGGCCGAACCGGGTCGGCCCGAACCGGGTCGGCCCGACCCGGCCCGAACCGGCTCGGCCGGGTCCGGTCCGGCCTGGGCGCGGCCCGGCCGACCGGACCGGCCGGCTCGGTCTTCGGCCGCGCGGCCGAAGAGCCGCCGCCGCGGGGTTGAACCCGCGGCTTGAGAGAAACCGCGGCCCCGCGGGGGGCCGCCTGTCACGCGGACGCGGCCGGGCCGCCGCGTCCGTCCCGGTTCCGCGCGGCCGCGGAACCGGCTGCCGCCGCCGCCGCCGCGGCTTCAGCCGCGGCGGAAGGTTTCCACGGCGGCGCGCCTGGCGCCGCCGCCTCCGGTCGCCGGCGCCGCCGCGCCGGCGACCCGCGCCGCCGCCTCCTTCCGCGGGCCGCCGGAGATGCTCCGGTGGCCCGTTTTCTTTCCCGTCTGCGCCGATGCTCCTCCCGGGGGACGATCTTCACTGCGGAGCCAACAAATTGCCCTTGCCGCACGGTTTGTCGACGTCCGCCAAATCCGCACAACCAAAATAGATCGGCGGAGGGTTGCCGGGTCTTGTTCGTTAGACCCGCACCCTCCGCGTTAGTCATAATCCACGGGAGGAACAATAAAACAATCAACAACAATTTTAAATGTTAAAATTGTTCGAAGGTCATGCTTCTTTACTTTAAAAGAAATAAATCACGGGAAGGAAAATATTCCAATCAACCCTTACTTTATCGTCGTCGTCGGAATTGCTCGTCGCGGAAGATGGAGATCGCCGCGTCGTCGCGGAATCGCTCGTCGCGTCGCCAATCTCCGGATCAAGATCAACGGATTTAATTAGTTTAAATCCGTTGATATTGAAATTAAAAAGGGAGAAGAAAAGATCTGATTCTCACCTTTGTTGCCGAACGAGGGTCGGCCGCGGAAGAAGAGGCGTCGCCGAAGAACGTCGCGGGTAGATCTCGTCGACGTCGCAGATCTTGGTGTGCGTCGTCGAATTCCGGTCGCCGGCGTTCTTCGCGTTCTTCGCGTTCTTCGCGTTCTTCGCGTTCTTCGCGTTCTTCGCGTTCTTCGCGGAGAGGGTGGAGGAACGAAGATTCTCTCAAATCCTTTCCAAGGATTTTTATGTTGGTCTTATTTTATAAACATGCCAACACGAAACCGGTTAAGAAACGATCCATCAATTCGTTGAATTAATTCAACGAAAGAAACGACCCATTTAATTCACGAAGAAACAGTCCATTTAATTCACGAAATAAACCGCCCAATTAAATGGTCTGTTAAGAATTAAAGAAAACGCGTCGGTTGACTTTTCAGTTACTTTGACGGGTTTTCGCGGGTGCGTTACTTAGCGAAAGAAACGGCGGGGCTCGTGCGGGTCCCACCGCACAAATATCCTACCAAGGGGTAGGATATTTCTGGATAGCATCCTATCCAGTTCAACTCAGTTCAAGCCGTCTTTAAGTGACTTCAAGTGGCTTCCAAGCAGCTTAAGTGAAATAAAATAAAGTTGTCGCACAAACTTTATTTTATTTCTGACTTAAAGCCGTAAAATTTAAAAACCACGTCTGAGCAAACGCAACTCCGGAAGAGGCGTTTCTAAGCAAATACCGGCGCTGCGATTTCATCGGTGCCCTCAGAATTCGATTCCGGGCACCGGTTCAAAAGATAGAAAAACCCGCTCGTCCGTTCACTGAACGTACCCGAGCCAAACTTCGGAAATTGATTCCGGGCACACCGGGCCTCGGAATCAGGTGCCGTCTGAAGCTGCGTTCTTGTAAAATTCCAAAGAAAATTAAGAAAAAAATTTCCTTGAAATTTGCGGGTCTTTACATTACTCCCACCTCAGGGCTTTACGTCCTCGTAAAGATACATCAAAACTAGGGGAACAAATGGGGGTACTGAGCACGCATCTGAGCCTCCCGCTCCCAAGTGCTCTCCTGGAGGTTCCCGTGCTGCCATCTGACGCGCACAAGAGGAATCGACCGCCCACGTAGGACCCGCTCCTGTCGATCCTCGATCTCCACTGGAACCTCCGCAAAAGTCGCCCCATCGTCCACGTCCAGCTCCCCAAAGTCGATGATGTGCGTCGGGTCGTGCACGTATCTCCTCAGCTGAGACACGTGGAAGACGTCGTGCACCCGGTGCAACTGAGGTGGTAGAGCCAGGCGATAAGCCACCTCTCCTATCCTGCTGAGGACCTGGAAAGGCCCGATGAAGCGGGGAGACAGCTTGCCGCCTCGGCCAAATCTCCGTAAACCACGTCGAGGTGAGACACGCAAAAAGACGTGGTCGCCATCCTCGAACTCTAGTGGCCTCCACCTCCTGTCAGCATATGACTTCTACCGGCTCTGAGCTGTCCTCATCCTCTCCTGGATGATTTGGACCTTCTCTGTCGTGGCTCGGACCATCTCTGGTCCCACGAGTGCTGACTCCCCAGGGTCTGTCCAGCACAACGGTGATCTGCAGGGTCTGCCGTACAACGCCTCGTATGGTGCCATCCCGATGGTGGAGTGGTAGCTGTTGTTGTACGCAAACTCCACCAAGGGTAGGTGGTCCTCCCAGCTGCGACCAAAGTCGAGAACACATGCACGGAGCATGTCCTCGAGTGTCTGTATGGTCCTCTCCGTCTGTCCATCCGTCTGAGGGTGGAAGGCTGTGCTCAGATGGAGCCGCGTCCCGAACGCCTCCTGCAACCCCTTCCAAAGCCTGGAAGTGAAACGAGCATCTCGATCGGAGACGATAGACGATGGCACACCGTGAAGCCGTACGATCTCCTGGACGTAAAGACGTCCCAAGCTCTCTACTGAGCCCTGCTCTCTGATGGGTAAGAAGTGTGCCGACTTGGTGAGTCGGTCGACAATCACCCAAATGGAGTCGTGACCTCTGGAAGTGCGTGGAAGTCCAGTCACGAAGTCCATAGATATGCCGTCCCACTTCCACTCCGGGACCTCCAAGGGCTGTACCAAACCTGCTGGTACCTGGTGCTCTGCCTTCACCTGCTGGCAGGTGAGGCATCGTGAAACGAACTCTGCCACAGCTTTCTTCATACCCGGCCACCAGTGCTGTCGCCTGAGATCCTGGTACATCTTCGCCACTCCGGGATGTACCGCCAAGGGAGAAGTGTGAAACTCTCTCAGCACCTCCTCTCGTAAAGCGACTGGTACGAAGGTACGTCCTCTGAAAAGGATGTCGTGCTCTGCTCCAAGGGAGAAACCATCAGGCGCCTGACCTGAGGATATCAGTGCACGCCGGGTCTCACAGTCAGCGTCCCCACGCTGAGCCTCTCTGACCCGCTGTAGAAGTGGAGGAGAGACTGTGAGAGACTGAAGAAAGGCTGTTCCGTCTCTATCCACGAAGGATATCTGCAAGGAGGCTAGCTGCTCCGTCGCCTCCTCAAGCAGCTGAATGCCCGTCCTCCTGCTGAGGGCATCGGCTACCACGTTCCCCTTCCCAGGAGTATAGACTATCTCAAAGTCATAGTCCTGGAGGAACTCAAGCCATCTCCGCTGTCTCAGGTTCAGGTCCTTCTGAGAGAAGATATACCTAAGACTCTGGTGGTCAGAAAAGACTGTGAAGCGCTCGCCCATCAGATAGTGCCGCCAAGTCTTCAGAGCGAAGACCACTGCTGCTAACTCCAGGTCATGAGTGGCGTAGTTCTGCTCATGCGGCCTCAACTGACGTGATCCGTAGGCGATCACGGCCCGCTCCTGCATCAGGACGCACCCGAGTCCAGTCCCTGATGCGTCGCAGTAAACTACGTACCCAACTCCCTCCTCAGGCAACCTCAAGATAGGTGCGCTGGTCAATCTCTGTCTCAGCTCCTGGAAGCTCTGCTGACATCTGTCTGACCACACGAAGGGTTTCCCCTTCTTCGTCAAGGCTGAGAGTGGTGCTGCAACTCTGGAGAAGTCTGGCACGAATCTCCGATAGTATCCCGCTAGGCCCAAGAAGCTCCGCACCTCTGTCACGCTCTTGGGTGGCTCCCAAGCTAGCACTGCCTCGATCTTCGCGGGATCCACTGCAACTCCCGCCTCAGAAATGACGTGCCCCAAGAAATGGACCTCACGTAACCAGAACTGGCATTTTGAGAGCTTGCCATAAAGCTGGTGCTCTCGGAGTGTGTCTAGCACAACTCGCAGGTGGTAGGCATGCTCCTCCTCAGTCGTCGAGTATACCAAAATGTCGTCAATGAAGACAACGACAAATCGGTCGAGGTATGGCTGGAAGATCCTGTTCATGAGGCTCATGAACACCGCTGGAGCATTGGTTACGCCGAACGGCATAACCAAGAACTCATAATGGCCATACCGACACCTGAAGGCCGTCTTCTGCACGTCCTCGTCTCGAACTCTGAGCTGATGATAGCCTGACCGGAGGTCTATCTTCGAGAACCACCGCGCTCCCTTGAGCTGATCGAAGAGGTCATCAATCCGTGGCAGCGGATACTTGTTCCTCACTGTCACCTGGTTCAGGCGACGATAGTCGACACAAAGTCGCAAGTTCCCGTCCGCCTTTTTGGCGAACAAAATCGGGGAAGCCCAGGGTGAAACACTGGGTCGGATAAACCCCTTGCTCTGCAAGTCCTCCAACTGTACCCGCAGCTCTCGAAGCTCGGCGGGGGCCATCCGATATGCTGGAGTAGATATCGGGGCTGTCCCGGGGTACAAGTCGATGTAAAAGTCTACCTCTCTACGAGGAGGTAGCCCTGGAACGTCGTCGGGAAAGACGTCCACGTACTGGTCCACCACTGCAGGAAAAGCCGGACTCCGCACGTCCACTGCTCCTAGGATGAGGCTAGCCAACTGATGTGAGATGGGCTGCACTCTCCTCCGCGGAAGTCCATCCTGTGCTGCAAAGGTTCCCTTCTCGCCGGTGAAGGTAAACCTGCTCCCGTCGGTACGAACACATCGTACCTTGCGCCTAAAACAGTCGATCTGGGCATGAACCGTGGATAGCCAATCCATGCCCAAGATGACGTCGTAAGGCCTCGACGCCGCTACAAGGAGATCCCAGCCGAAGCTCTCGCCTCCTAGAGTAAGCTCACACTGCCGGCACCAGTGCGTAATCGTCGAGTCTGCTCCCGTAGGAGTCTCTAGCCGTAAGGATCGAGCCAACGGCTCAGTCGGAATCTCCGAGCTCCGAACAAGGGCAGAGGCTATGAAAGAGTGACTCGCTCCTGTGTCTATAAGTACTGCAGCAAGGGTGGAATAGACACAGATCGTACCTCGAATCATCTCTGGCATGTCGGGGTCGTAGGCCTCCACTGCCTGGAGCTGGGCCTGTCCCTGCCCGCCGGCTCCCTGTGGTCGAGGTGGCCCTCCTGGTGGTGGTGGGGGTAGAGCCTGAAAGCGTCGCCCACCACCCGCTGCTCGGCCAGCTCCTCGGCCTCGTCCGCCTCCTCCCTGCGGACCGCCACGGTCGACCCTCTGCCTCTGCCTGGGTGGCCCCTCCACCGTCTGCTGCTCCTCTGATCGGCGAGTCGGGCAGTCACGAGCCATGTGACCCTGCCCGCCGCAAGAGTAGCACAGCCTGCCTCTCGAAAGGCTGGCACTCCGCTGTGTGCCTCGTACTGCTGAGCCGGTGTCCTGAGGCCGTCTGCGTGGGGGTCTGGTCTGCCTGGACCCGTGAGTCATCCGTCGGCTACCTGCTGCCGAAGACTCAGCTACCTGCCGCCCTGCGCTAGGTCTCGCCGCTGAAGAAGGCTCTGCCAGGAAGCTCTCGATCAGGAGGGCTCGCTCCAGCACTCCTGCCTGGGTCGGAATGCTGAGGGAGATCAGCGACGCACGAATCTCCTGTCGCAAGCCCTGCTCGAAGGTCCGGGCCCGGAAGAAGGGGTCCCGTACCATGTCGGTCGAGTAGCGAGATAGGTCCGTGAACCTCGCCGCATACTGAGCGACCGTCATGCTGCCCTGGCGCAGCTGGAGAAGCTCCTGGATGCGCACCGCTCGGAGGGTGGCCGGGACGAACTCAGAGCGGAAGAGGCTCTCGAAGTCCGTCCAGAGCAGGGATGCCTCATCGTGAACCTGGAGCATCAGGCTCCACCATCGTCCTGCCGCCGCCTGCAGGAGGCTCGCTGCGAGGATCACCATGAGATCCGCTGGTGTCCTCACTAGCCTGAAGATCCGTACCACCGCCTCTAGCCAGTCCTCGGCGGCCTGGGGGTCCGCCTCACCGCGAAACCTGGGCGGTCGCTGGCTCTGAAACTCGTGTAGTGCCCTGAGGCGACGTGCATCATCGGCGTCTGGTACTGGAAGCATCGGTGGCTCGGCGGGTAAGGCTACCGCCGGTGCCACTGCTGGCAAAGGGCCCTGCACCGAGGCCTCGTCGCTCGGTGGGCTGCCGTCGCGCCCTACACTCGGAACCCTAGCTGGCAGTCGTCGCGGGGCCATCCTGAAAAGGAGAACAAGAGCACCACAGTCAGAACAGTATACCTGGTGAGCTGGCACAAGTAATCACAAGGAAAACTTGAGACTTTCATAAAGCAGATCAGTATACCCGGTGAGCTGACATAAGTAATCACAAAGAAAACTTGAAACACACACGCAATCAATGTTTTCATGCATTAAGTCGGAAATCAGGAGTCAGGGTCCTGGTGTACGGATACGTCGGCCGCCGCACCAACACTGGGCTCCCTGAACTGATAACCACACTCAATACACTAAACACTATTGCTTCACATAGAAAGAAAGGACGATCAGAGTCTGCGGTAGAACCGACCGCCTCTGATACCAATTTGTCACGACCCGTCCTCGGGGCCCGTGCCGTGACTACCCCAAGCCCGCCTTCCATAGGCCAGGGGCTGGCGACTAGCACCAAGGCGTAAAATCCCAGTAAACAGGGAAGGCATTGCCTTTATAAGTAACAACCACACAGAGTCAGCAAGCGGAAAGTAAAGTGCAGAAAAGTAAAGGGGCCGGAAATACAAGCCCAACTGTAAAGTACAACTGAAAAGAAAAAGAACAGCAACTGAAGAAAAGACGGCGGCCTCGTGTCGTCCACTGGCAATCCCACCTGAAGGGTGGGTACAGATAGCCTCCAGGCTCCTCGGGTCCCACGTCCGCTCCGAGCACGTCCCGCCCAGTGGTCCACCTCCAGGTACCGTCCTGCTCCACGCCCCAACCGTGATCAGCGCTGTCCGTCGTCTGCAACCAACACAACAAGGTGCGGGCATAGCCCGTGCAGGGGTGAGTACAACTACTCAGTAAGGACCCCGAGACCCCCGAAGGTCTCTCGAAATCCACAAAGGATATAGCACAAAAGAAAGATGCAATCACGAAGTAACATCTGACTCGACTTAGGTATATGCCCATACATATACCTAAGTCCCCAATTCTAGCTCTGCTCACGAGCTCAAGAACAACTCAATCCACAAAGGAAAGCAAGACCCAAATCCACAAAGGAGAGTAAACAGTAAATCCACAAAGGATGGTTCAACACAATCCACAAAGGAGAGTAACATAAGATTCAGCTCAACCAGGTATACTTTTTCAGATGACGTCAAAGACGATCACTGATCCGTCTCAGTCGTCGGACCCACGAAGGATCGATAGGTACTAACCCCCGCAAAAAGACCCACGTAGGATCGGGCTCACACAGAACCTGTAGGCAGTGGCTCACACAGAACCGGTAGTAAGGACCCACGGAGGATCGGGCTCACACAGAACCTGAAGCACTGATCCACGTGGGATCGCTGAGTGCAGTAGTCGACGCAGTCCACTGAGGATCTCTGCACAGTCGTCGCCGCAGTCCACGAAGGATCTCTGCTCTGCCGTCGTCGCAGTCCACGGAGGATCTCTGCTCTGCCGTCGTCGCAGTCCACGGAGGATCTCTGCTCTGTCGTCGAGGTCACAGCCAGCGCTAGGGTTCCCGCACGTAGCGAGCTCGTTTAGGAGGGTCCGCTCCACGAGCCGAGGGGCTGATACATCAACTGACACGTAGTCCGAAGTTGATGTATCCAAAAGTTCCGTATCGACAACAGGATCTCAACGCGACAGACGGCGCGTCAATCGGACGCCCGGTCTGAGAGTTATTGGCATTTTCGTCCCAGGGGCCCGGTTGGTTTTTAGGGCAAAACCAACCCGACCGTACTCCGCCTGTATCCGATCCTCGGGCGGAGTATGCCAAAAGTTCCGTCTCACTTAGAGGAAACTACCACAGCTGACGGTACGTCGTTCGGACGTCCGTAGCTCAAGTTATGAGCGTTTCCGCTCCGAGGGCCCGGTTGGCTTCGTGTACGAACCAACCCGGCCGAACCCAAAGTCTTCCGAAACCTTGAGTATAATATACCGAAACGACCGTCTCGATCCAAGGATCGCGTAGCCGCTGACGGTTCGTCAATCGGAGGTCCCAGGCCCAAGATATGGGCGAAAGACCGTAGAGGGCCCGAAACGGGGGTACTGGGCCCGGGGCGACCCGGCCCGAACCCCCCCCTGGGGTCGGCCGAACCGGGTCGGCCCGAACCGGGTCGGCCCGACCCGGCCCGAACCGGCTCGGCCGGGTCCGGTCCGGCCTGGGTGCGGCCCGGCCGACCGGACCGGCCGGCTCGGTCTTCGGCCGCGCGGCCGAAGAGCCGCCGCCGCGGGGTTGAACCCGCGGCTTGAGAGAAACCGCGGCCCCGCGGGGGGCCGCCTGTCACGCGGACGCGGCCGGGCCGCCGCGTCCGTCCCGGTTCCGCGCGGCCGCGGAACCGGCTGCCGCCGCCGCCGCGGCTTCAGCCGCGGCGGAAGGTTTCCACGGCGGCGCGCCTGGCGCCGCCGCCTCCGGTCGCCGGCGCCGCCGCGCCGGCGACCCGCGCCGCCGCCTCCTTCCGCGGGCCGCCGGAGATGCTCCGGTGGCCCGTTTTCTTTCCCGTCTGCGCCGATGCTCCTCCCGGGGGACGATCTTCACTGCGGAGCCAACAAATTGCCCTTGCCGCACGGTTTGTCGACGTCCGCCAAATCCGCACAACCAAAATAGATCGGCGGAGGGTTGCCGGGTCTTGTTCGTTAGACCCGCACCCTCCGCGTTAGTCATAATCCACGGGAGGAACAATAAAACAATCAACAACAATTTTAAATGTTAAAATTGTTCGAAGGTCATGCTTCTTTACTTTAAAAGAAATAAATCACGGGAAGGAAAATATTCCAATCAACCCTTACTTTATCGTCGTCGTCGGAATTGCTCGTCGCGGAAGATGGAGATCGCCGCGTCGTCGCGGAATCGCTCGTCGCGTCGCCAATCTCCGGATCAAGATCAACGGATTTAATTAGTTTAAATCCGTTGATATTGAAATTAAAAAGGGAGAAGAAAAGATCTGATTCTCACCTTTGTTGCCGAACGAGGGTCGGCCGCGGAAGAAGAGGCGTCGCCGAAGAACGTCGCGGGTAGATCTCGTCGACGTCGCAGATCTTGGTGTGCGTCGTCGAATTCCGGTCGCCGGCGTTCTTCGCGTTCTTCGCGTTCTTCGCGTTCTTCGCGTTCTTCGCGTTCTTCGCGTTCTTCGCGGAGAGGGTGGAGGAACGAAGATTCTCTCAAATCCTTTCCAAGGATTTTTATGTTGGTCTTATTTTATAAACATGCCAACACGAAACCGGTTAAGAAACGATCCATCAATTCGTTGAATTAATTCAACGAAAGAAACGACCCATTTAATTCACGAAGAAACAGTCCATTTAATTCACGAAATAAACCGCCCAATTAAATGGTCTGTTAAGAATTAAAGAAAACGCGTCGGTTGACTTTTCAGTTACTTTGACGGGTTTTCGCGGGTGCGTTACTTAGCGAAAGAAACGGCGGGGCTCGTGCGGGTCCCACCGCACAAATATCCTACCAAGGGGTAGGATATTTCTGGATAGCATCCTATCCAGTTCAACTCAGTTCAAGCCGTCTTTAAGTGACTTCAAGTGGCTTCCAAGCAGCTTAAGTGAAATAAAATAAAGTTGTCGCACAAACTTTATTTTATTTCTGACTTAAAGCCGTAAAATTTAAAAACCACGTCTGAGCAAACGCAACTCCGGAAGAGGCGTTTCTAAGCAAATACCGGCGCTGCGATTTCATCGGTGCCCTCAGAATTCGATTCCGGGAACCGGTTCAAAAGATAGAAAAACCCGCTCGTCCGTTCACTGAACGTACCCGAGCCAAACTTCGGAAATTGATTCCGGGCACACCGGGCCTCGGAATCAGGTGCCGTCTGAAGCTGCGTTCTTGTAAAATTCCAAAGAAAATTAAGAAAAAAATTTCCTTGAAATTTGCGGGTCTTTACACAGAAGGTGGTATTAGGGTTCACACGGCCTACGCACGGCTTTAAAAACCGTGTCAGGCAACTGTGCAGACCCATTCTATCGTGTCAATAGAGTGCGCACAGTTATCTCACAGTTTTCCCAACCGTGCGGGCTAACCATGCAGCCACATAATAAATTGGGTTTCATTTCTTTAATCCCTCTGGCTTAACCAATTTCACCCCAATCTTCCTCCCACTCGAGCCTCGCTTGATATTTTGGGTTCTCAGGGGTTGAGGGTGCTCTCCCAATCGTGTTGGAAGCATTTTGAAGAGGTTTCTTGGCAGATTGCAGGTGTTTTCTACCGGGTAATTCCCTCCTATGGGATTTCTCTAGTTTCTTCTATATCCATATCTCCCTCTTTCATGGTATTCTAGATCTAAAATTTCTCTGTGTATATCGTGGGATATGGTTTCCTTGGATAATGATTTTCAGTCTTGTGAATGTTTGGGAAAGGGGATCTAGAGAGGTTTAAGTGGTGTGTTAGACGGATTGAAGGGGATGTTGCTCGTGGGTCGATTTCTCCGGAAACCTAAAGGTATGTGGCATCTCTCTTGACAAACCTTTGTTAGAACTAGTGGTTATTTGTTAAAATTAATTTTTGTGCTGAAAAATTAATTGTCTTTTGTTGTACGAAATTGATGGGAAATCCTTTGTCTGATGTTTTGGGTATTTTTGGGAAAAGGGGTTTTAGTGTGAAAGGCTCTTGTTGTTGATTTTAAACTAGAGATTATAAAATTGGTTGTTGAGAATGATTTAATAAAATGATTGTTGGAAAATAGTTTTCAATAAAGATGTTTTATTACATGATGTTTGGCATGGAAAATAGTTTTCAATAAATGGTAAATTTATTAAAGAGGATTGGTATGTGATGGAATTTGTTGATTTCATGTTTTTGTGACCATGGTGGGTCATATAATTGTTTATGGATTGATTGGAATGTTTTCTGGAAGTGGTGAGAAGTAACACTATAAAAAGGGGATGGATTGTGGATGGAAGGTCCAACTTCAAAGGAAAAGTGGACGGGAAGACACAATAGTTGTGAATGTGTGAGCTTGTTGAACAGAAGCTCGACTATTTGGTTTTGGTCGGGAAGTAACACTAGGATTGAAGGGGTGAATGGGGTGGACGAAAGCTCCACTATTTGGTTCTCGTGCATTGCATTGCATGTTGGAAAATTTTGTGCTTGTGTGTAAATGATGAAATGGCTTGTGGTCTGTTTTTTTGGATTTCCCTTAGTGGTTTGGTATGGGTAAGATGGCTTGATAAGGGTGTGTTTGTCTTATGGTAATGGTTTCACTTGTGTTTTATTTTATAAAGATTTTTTTATATAAATTCTAAATATTTAATATCCTAGTATCATGTGTAGGGATGTTATTCGGGGAAAACCTACTGAGTTTTAGTACTAACCCCTTTGGCATGTTGGTGTCTTTCCAGATGTTGTGTATCTTGACGTGGTAATAGGTAAGGCATATCCCTCCTTTAGTGATGCATTGTGATGTCTTGGTGGAGCATGGAGCTTGGATCATGGTGTGGAGTTGTGGTGGTGTCCCATCTCGTAGTGGTTGTTGTTTGGTTTCTACATATACTCTAATGGGATTTAGATAAGTCTGGTTGTGTTGGTTTTGGGTTGTATTGTGGTGTGACATGTTTGTATTTTGGGAATTCATGTTTGGATATTTCCTTTACATGTATTATATAGTGGTGGTTAGTGGATTGTTTGGTTGGTTTTTTCTTAAGGGAAAATCATACCCCAAATTGTTCTTAGTGCCCTCAGCATTTATTACCAGCCTTTGGCGCCTTGGGAACATCGCTTAATGCCAAGTAACCCTCACCTCCTCCTCAATTATATATAAATAAAATTTTATATAGGTACCTATTACATTAATTAAAACATATTATATATTGATCTCAGATTCATTATCACCAGTAATATATAGAATACATTACTTAAAATTTATTCACATACTATGTTTAATATTCTCCATAGCTTTTAGCCTCTATACATTTCAATGGCGAGTTTATATCTGAATACCATATTTTTTCATATGTAATATATATCCATGTACCATTAATAAATTTCCTCAAGTTCCTCTTTTGGAATTATAGAAATTTAAGATTTTGTGTCATTTTTTCCCCTTGATTATTTTCATGTCAACAAACATACTACTCCATATTTCACAATGTTGATATATTATGTATCTTTTTTATGTTGTGATTGTTAATAATAAAAAGAGATAGTTATTTAGGAATAATAAAATGTTTTCCATCAACCTCCCACTTCATTTGGTTTCTCATGATGATAATAACTCCACTATCCATTATAATCATTATCAACATGGTTACATGTAGTTCTATGTTTTGACTAAAACTAAAAAACATATTGTGAGAAACAATGCTCATTGTGGGAAACAACATAATCTTAAAAATTATTTATTTGATCTCTAAATTATGAAACCATATTTTAAATCAATGAAACCTTTTGATAATCATGGTACAGTTGTAACATCCCAGGGAAATAAAGAATAATAAATTTTCATATTTATGAATATTTGTGAATTAAATATTAATTTTAATTTAAAGGGGTTGCTATGTTCGATAGCGTACTCGATACGCAACGATGAGTTTCTTTGAAAACTTACGTTGCACACTAGTAATATAATAATATAATTTTAAATGGTAGATAACACGTAGTTGTTGTATTGACGGGAAGAAATAGAAATAACTAAAATATGATTATATATGTTTTTAAAATGTGTTTACATTTATCCAATAAATGATAAAGTCTTAAAATACAGAATGAATTCTATTTTAGGCATTTATACCCTAATTTTCAATAAAGGTTCACTTATCGCCTTTTGATGGCGAACCATCATTAAATATAGTTTTGATCACTATTATACATTATATTGGACCAAATATAACTCTTTTTTATAATGGGGAAATCATAATTTACTTTGTGAAATTTTTTAGTATTTTTCTGATAATGTTCATTTTTTAATGAATAGTGAAAAATGTTGTATTTTAATTCAAAATCTATTTTTAATATAATTTATTTATATGATTAGATTATCGTTTGAATCGGTTTTAAAGTGAAATTAGAATATATTTTTACCATTTAATCAAATATTGGTCGTTGAAATTAATTTCACTTTGAAATTGGACTTAAACTACTGTCAATCTTTTGATACTTATTGTTTCATAAAAACACGTTGTTTTCTCTGACAGCGGGAATTAATTCTTAAATTATTTAATGTAACTTATATGTTTTTAATTTTGTAAAATAGAAATCATTTTTTAATTCGGAATATCAAATATATATTAGGGTGAATTTTTGGTATTTTTCGGAAAAACGTCAATTTTTGATGAATAGTGAAACCACTAAGTGGTACTTAAAAAACTGATTTTTCGTTTAAATGAAATTTTACCACCATTGTGTTTTGAATTTCAAAAATCTTACATACATGGTTTTCATTAAGATGGAAAATGTTGTTCAATGGGATTAAAATAATTTTTGGGTGAATAGTAACTTTTATGTTTATTAATCGTGATTATAGATAATTAGTGTAGTTTAAGGTAAAATAATGTTTTAATAATATGAAATGACCTAGACACATGTCCTACCATTATTGTATGTGTCATTGGCGACCCATAGAACCCATGGGTCGATTTTGGGGACCCCATGGAGCCACATGGGTAAGATAATGACATTAATGACTTTTATTTAAAGTTAAAATTAGAATGTCAGAAACATGAAATGTTTTACTAAAACAATTATTAAATGGGGTTATACGAGTCATATTTTTGACTAAAAAAATTAATTAGAATGATATAAAGATTTACTACCTCATGATATTTTTTTATAATTTTTAGACATTAAATAAAGTAAATTATTTATGACACCATGATGATGCAACGATTACCTCATTATTTAATGATTTAAATAAAATAAAAAGATAATGTAATATCTAAGACCTAAACTTGTCAAAAACCTATTGTATGGGTATATTTCTAACCGTTATCACCTTATCCTCGAATTATATCAATGTGGGACCTTTTAAATCCGAAACTCATTTTAAAATAAAGTAACATTTCTTTACTTTCCAAGAATGCCCCTCCTCTCCTCTTATAAAAGGCCCCCACCTCTACCACCTTACACACACTTCCAAAGCCTTTGGATTGGCCAAAACCTGACCATTTTGACTCTCCACATCCCTATCTAACTCTTACTTTCCTCACTTTGGGCAGAAGTCTTCCCAAGGAAGCCTTTGAGCTCAAATCTAAGAGAGTTACCCGATTTTAAGGTAATGTCTTCACTTGTGTCGTTTTGTTTTATGTTCTTCTATATCCCCCTAAACTCTTTCTATTAATTTATTTTGTAACAAATCCAGTATCTTATATATACTAGTATTTTGTTATAATAAGATTTCTAGCAACACTTACACACACCTACATCTAATGGTTAAAGAACATGCTGTTTCCATGGTGGCGAACTTATGCCTCACGAAACGATGATCGTTCAATATTCTTCCAACACCTTCAAAGGTGGACATTAAGATGTCACTATATTTATATATTATATATAATATGTTTATGATTTCCTTAAGCTTATTTATTTTTAATTTATGTAATACCTTTATGGCATCCATTATGGGGATACACGATATCTTAATTTTAGGAAGTGCGGACTACCGCCCCCTCAAAGTTATTTGATTCGTTAATGCCATATGTAGTGAATATAAAGGATGTATTTAAAGTTATTATATATGAAGTTATACTGTAATTATAATATACCTTTATATCATTATTATTTCATTCAATTAAATTATGAGATAGAAATGAAAGTAGCGTTCATGCGTACGTACAGCTTACCATCTCCATGAACGGTGCATTTCATTTCTTATCCCCAAATGTAATGTACTATTATAAGTACATGTATATAATGGATAAATATTATGTACGAAACATCTAAATGATGAATATAATTATGGAATTAAAATATACATACCTCTAAATTAGTTTTAATACCATTTATATGACAAAGAAATGAAAGTAGCGTTCATGTGTACGTACGGCTTACCGTCTCCATGAACGGTGCATTTCATTTCTTACCACTAAATGAATATGCAATATTATAAATACATGTATATTCTGGATATATATGATATATATGATATCCAAATAATTAATATCATTCAGGATATAAAGAATCTCTCACCAAACGAACAACATGTAATTGTTCGAAGTCCACTTTTGAGTTAAGAACCAAATATTGACAAAAGAAACATTATTAACTTAAATGATTACATAATGTTTATAACATGGTTATAAGTGATATAAAAGTAATAATGAACTTGAAAAAGGTTCTTAAGAAAGTATAAATTAACTCATGTTTATTATTTGGGACGTTAAAGAACGATCGAGTCATGTCGGACCCGAGGTAAGGGACTTAATCTCAATCACCTTTCATTGAGGAATATTTCGTTTTATACACAACTTTTTTTATATGGTGTATAAACCGCATTTACTTTTACTTTTATACAAAAGGAATCTTTTTCTATGAAGCTTTTTACTAAAAGACAAAAATGAATGTTTCTTTTAACGTACGTGGTGACAATGACCTTTTCTGTCGCCTCCAGTATTATTTGGTCTTTGGGTTCCTCAACAAGCCATAATGTTTTTAAAATGAAATAAATACCATATACTCTATTATGTATTTTTGTATTGAAAATGGTTTTTTATAACGGATTTGTTATGTCAATATATTTATGTGATATATTGTGATCAATGTGTGAAAATGTTTTCTTTCCATTATATTTGTTTTATGATTTATGATTTTATATTGGTACTTGTACATTTGACGGGTTGTTACGTGATAAACCATATGAAATGTGGTGCCGTGAAACACAGGACGAGTGGTTACGTTATAACCTCCAATGCATTGGGTATGGAAGTCGGCCGTATGGCTATTCCATTAAGTGATATGTGTGGAATTTGAACGTATGGTTATTCCATTTAAGTATGTTTATGTCCCAAGTTACCTTTATACGTTATGTGATCTTTATATGGGTTTTATGGTAATCTTTTGGCTACAAAAGGGTAAGTAATGATATTTTATTCAGTGAAGAGTTTTTACTACTTCATAAAGGTGAAAAATATTACTTTGATAAATTATACATGGTTTACTTTTTTTTTTGATAAACTAATAGTTTTAATTCTTTGTGTATCCCTTACTGAGATTTTTAGGCTCATCCCATGTTTTTTTGAAAAGTTTTTTCATATGACTTAATGTGTAACAGGGTCAAAGATGGGCTCAAGGGAATGTCATGCTATATACAACCTGGAAGTAGGCATGTTTATTTTTAAGAGTTTTTTATTCTATGGAAACATAGTAGAAGTGTCTACATTGTAATCTTTTGAGATGTAATAGTTATGTCCTAATTCTCTAAGAAACTAAACCTCAAAAGATCCTCAATGTGAATTCTTCATTTAATTCAATATTAAGTAAGGTTTATGGTCTAGGCGTTATAGTTGGTATCAAAGGTCAGTTTATACAACTTTAGGAGTTATAAAATTGTTAAATTATAAGTTAATTTATTGTATGACTGAAATTATATAGCATTTAAAGATTACCTTGTTGCTTCGCCTAAGATATTTCTGTGCTCAGAATGGTTTTCTGCAGAGGAAAAAATGCAGCTATGTTGGGACGACATCAGGAGGAAGAAAACCATCCAAATCAGCAACCTGAGATGGTCGGAATCGGAACTGAACACTTTGTTGTAGTGATGACATAGTTGACTCAAGCTATAAATGTTGGTGGTATCCATGCACGAGATCAGTCAGATCAACCGCAGAGGAACATGTCAGTGGTGGAACATTTCATGCGGCAACATCCCCCATCATTCAAAGGATCATCTGACACTATGCAAGCTAAAGGGTGGATTAATGAAGTGGAGAATATTTTTGATGTCATGGGGTGTTCAGAACATCAAAAGGTTCATCTTGCTGTTTACTATTTTGAAGGTGAATGTGATCAGTGGTGGTCGATGGTGAAAAATATCAGGGATAGTGATGAGATTGATGATCTTCACTTGGACGAATTCAAAGGTATGTTTCTTGAGAAATATTTTCCAAAGGTGGTTCATCTTAGGATGGAAAATCAGTTCCTATAATTGAGGCAGGAGGATGACTCAGTGGATGCTTATGAAGAAAAGTTCACTTGATTGGCAAGGTATACTCCAAACTTCATACGAGATCATGATAGTAAAATAAACCATTTTTACTATAGGTTAAAGCCAAAGTATCGAAGGGATTTAGCTTCTCGTGAGTTCAAAAGTTATAAAAAACTTGTTCGATGTGTGGAGAAGGTAGAAATAGAATTTTCCGACGATCAATTGTTCTTTGAAAAATGACTGAATAAGAGGTCCAGTTGGCAGGAAAAGGGGAAGAATTCATCAAAGAACCAAGGAGGTAAGAAAACCAAATATCCATCCTGTGAGAAGTGTAGTAAAATGCATCCTGGAGAATGTTTATCCATGTCTGGAAAGTGCTTTCAGTGTGGTATGTCATGTCATATTGCTCGTAACTGTAAGAATGATGATCAAGTAGGCAATGAAAAGTCAGGTGTAAGATGTTTGAAGTGTAATGAAATGGGTCATTATGGAAATCAGTGTCTAATGAAGGACTCAACTGAGGGAAAGCAGCCAGACTACAAGCAGAAAGGGGTGGTGAAATCCTTTTCAACTACTTCAGTATATGTTGGGCCATCGAATGAAGTAGTATCAGGTACACTGTTTGTTTGTTCAGATTATGCCAATGTGTTGTTTGATTTAAGGTCTACACATTCTTTCATTTATGAGAAGTTTTCAAGTAAATTGAAAATTCCATCTCAATATATGAATCCTGAAATTATGGTAAAAACACCTGGAGGGAAAGTTGAGACAAAAACGAATTATAAGAACCTTCATATACTTGTGTGCGGAAAGAATCTACCAGAAAACCTTATTGTTTTACCTCTAGTAGAGTTTGATGTTATTTTGGGCATGGATTGGATTTCTGTTTATCATGCTAAGATTGACTATACAGCAAAAAGGGTTTCTTTTAAGAAAGATTCCCAGTTTGTGTACGATAATGAACCCTTGATTTTGATAACATATCAGGAAGTTGAGAAACTAGTAAAAGATGGAAATGAATGTTACCTTGCACATATTGTTGAAATTAAAAGAACTATTCAGATTAATGATGTGTCAGTGGTAAATGAGTATCTTGATGTTTTTCCTGATGAGTTGTCTTTCTTTATTCATGATCGGGAAGTTGAATGTACTGTTGCCTTAGTTCATGATTCTAAGCCAATTTCAAAACCCCCTTATCGAATGGCTCAAGTTGACCTTTTAGAGTTAAAGAAGAAAATACAGAAGTTATTAGATAATGATGTCATTCAACCTAGAACATCACCATGGGGTGCTCCTGTCTTGTTTGTTAAAAATAAAGATGGCTCAACGAGACATTGGATTGATTATAGAGCCATAAATAACATTAATCTTAAGAACAAGTATCCTTTGCCTCATATCGATGATTTGTTTGATCAGCTCTAGGGAGCTCAGTATTTTTCGAAGACTGACTTGAGGTCGGGGTACCATCAGTTGAAAGTAAAATAAGCAGACATTGCGAAGACTGCGTTCCATACTAGATTTGGCCATTTTGAATTTGTAGTTATGCCTTTTGGGTTAACCAATGTACCTTCTGTATTCATGGACCTTATGAATAGAATTCTCCATGATTTCTTGGATAAGTTTGTGGTTGTTTTCATTGATGATATTTTGGTGTTTTCTAAAACTAAATAGGAGCATGAAATTCATCTAAGGGTTATCTTGAAAACCTTAAAAGAAAAGAAACTGTATGGAAAATTCAGCAACTGTGAGTTTTGTTTACAACAAATTTCGTTCCTGGGTCACATTGTTTCAAAAAATGGCATAACTATTGATCCTTCTAAAAAAGAGGTGTTGGAGAATGGCCAAGACCCACAAATGTAACTGAGATCTGTAGTTTTCTTGGTTTGGCAGGTTAATACCGAAGGTTTGTTGAAAATTTTCACGATTATCTAGTCCAATGACTAAGATAACTCGGAAGGGTGTTAAGATTATCTGGAAAAAAGAATGTGATGATTGTTTTCAGGAGTTGAAAAGAAGATTGGTGAATGCTCCAGTTTTGGAACTTCCTTCCATGAATGATGAGTTTGTTATCTACAGTGATGCTTCGTTAAAGGGACATGGTTGTTTCCTTATACAGAATGATCAGGTAATTGCATATGCTTCACGTCAGTTGAAAAATCATGAGGTAAATTAACCTACACATGACTTGGAATTAGCTGCTGTTGTTTTTTCTCTAAAAATTTGGAGGCATCATTTGTATGGAGTAAAGTGTGAAATATTTGGTGCAGGAAGTTCTTCTGTTTTGTTTCAGGTATCAGTGGGATCATCCCTATCAGACATAATTAAGCAAGCACAGAGGGATGAATTTGAGTTGCAGAAAAAGGTAGAGATGGTTCAGAAGGGTAAGTTACCTGAATTCAACATTGATAATGATTGTGTTTTGAGGATTGGGAAGAGATTATGTGTCCCTGGTTATTCACAGTTGAAGAAAGAGTTGATATGTAAGGCTCATATTTCCCCGTTTTCAGTTCATCCTGGCAGTACAAAGATGTTCAGGGATCTACAAGAGTATTACTGGTGGGATGGAATGAAAAGAGATATTGCTGATTTTACTGTGAAGTGTTTGACATGTCAGCAGGTTAAAGCAGAGTGGCAGTTACCGAATGGGATGCTTCAGCCTTTACCAGTGCCATAGTGGAAATGGGAGAATATATCCATGGACTTCATTGTGGGGTTGTCAAAGACACCTCGAGGTAATAATGCAATCTGGGTTATTGTTGATCGCTTGACTAAATCTGCTCATTACCTTGCCATACGAGATAATTTTTCCCTAGATCAGCTTTCCCATTTGTATCTTAAAGAGGTAGTCAGGTTACATGGATTTCCTCTCTCCATTGTATCTGACCATGATCCCAGGTTCACTTCTAACTTTTGGAAAGGCTATCAGAAGTCGTTGGGTACTGAATTAAATTTTAGTAAAACTTTTCATCCTCAATCAGATGGGCAGTCAGAACGAACGATCCAGACAATGGAGGATATGCTACGAGCTAGCTCTATGGATTATCTGGTATGCTAGGACCAACATCTTTCTTTGGTTAAGTTTTCTTATAGTAACAGTTTTCATTCCAGTATACAGATGGCACCATTTGAGGCATTATATGGGAAGCTGTGTAGAACTTCAGATTTTTGGGATGAAGTGGGTGAAAGGAAGCTGATGGGACCAGAATTGGTAGAAGGGATGGTAGAAAAAGGTTAGTTGATTCAGAAACACATGAGAATAGCTCAGAGAAGACAGAAAAGTTATGCGGATAACTGGAGGATGGATCTATCTATCGAGGTAGGTGATCATGTTTTTCTCAAGGTTTCTCCATGGAAAAGTCTGATTCGATTTGGTAAGAATAGAAAGTTGAGGCCAAGGTTCATTAGACCATATGAAATTCTGGCGAGAGTAGGATCAGTTGCATACATAGTGGAATTACCTCCGAGTTTATCTTAGGTACACAATGTTTTTCATGTTTTGATGTTGAGAAAGTATATTCCAGATCCATCTCATGTTTTGAGTCCAGAGGTAGTTCAGCTAGAAGAGAACCTATCTTATGAAGAACAGTCGGTCCAGATTCTTGACCACATGGAACAAGTGTTGCAAAATAAGGTAATTCACCAGGTAACAGTTTTGTGGAAAAACCATATGGTTGAAGAGAAAATGTGGGAATCTGAAAATTCTATGAGGGATAAATACCCCCACTTATTTTGATAAGTGGATAAAATTGCGAGGACGCAATTCCCAAAACGGGGGAAGGATGTAACATCCAAGGTAAATAATGAATAATAAAATTTGATATTTATTAATATTTGATAATTAAATATTAATTTTACTTTAAATGGGTTTCTATGTTCAATAGTGTACTCGATACGCAACAATGAGTTTCTTTGAAAACATACGTCGCACACTAGTAATATAATAATATTATTTTAAATGGTAGTTAACACATAGTTGTTGTATTGGCGGGAATGGATCGAAATAACTAAAATATGATTATATGTGTTTTTTAAATTTTTTTACATTTATTCAATAAAAGATAAAGGCTTAAAATACGGAATGAATTCAATTTTAGGCATTTATACCCTAATTTTCACTAAAGGTTCACTTATCGCCTTTTGATTGAGAACCATCATTAAATATTGTTTTGATCACTCTTATACATTCTATTGGACCAAATAAAACTATTTTTTTGAATCGGGACATCAAAGTTTACCATTTGTAAATTTTTGGTATTTTTTCCGATAAAGTTTATTTAAAAATGAATAGTGACAAATGGTGTATTTTAATTCAAAACCTCCTTTTAATATAATTTATTTATATGATTAGATTATCATTTGAATTGGTCTTAAAGTGAAATTAGAATATATTTTTACCATTTAATCTAATAGTGATCGTTGGAATTAATTTCACTTTGAAATCGGACTTAAACTAGTGTCAATCATTTGATACTTATTGTTTCATAAAAACACACTATTTGCTTTGACAGCAAGAATTAATTATTAAATTAATTAATGTAACTTATATGTTTTTAATTTTTTTAAATAGATATAATTTTTGAATTCGGAATATCAAATATAGATTAGGGTGAATTTTTTGTATTTTTCTGAAAACACCAATTTTTGATGAATAATGAAACCACTAAGTGGTACTTAAAAAACTGATTTTTCATTTAAATGAAAATTTACCACCATTGTGTTTTTAATTTCAAAAATACGACATGCATGGTTTTCATTAAGAAGTAGAATGTGGTTCAATGTGATTAAAGTAATTTTTTGGTGAATAGTAACTTTTATGTTTATTAGTCGCGATTAGAGGTAATTAGTGTAGATTAAGGTAAAAATAATGTTTTAATAATATTAAATGACCTATACACATGTGTTAACATTTTTGGATGTGTCATTGCCGACCATGATAACACATGGGTCGATTTTGGGGACCCCATGGAGCCACATTGGTAAGATAATATCATTAATGACTTTTATTTAACGATAAAAATAAAATTTCAGAAACATGAGATGTTTTACTAAAACAATTATTAAATGAAGTTATACATGTCATATTTTTTACTATAAATATTCATTAGAAAGATAATATGATTTTATACATCATGATATTTTTTTATAATTTTTATACATTTAATAAATTAAATTATGTATGACACCATGATGATGCAGCGATTACCTCATTATTTAACGATTTAAATAAAACGAAAAGTTAATGTAAAATCTAAGACCTACACTTGTCAAAAACCTATTATATGGGTATATTTCTAACCCTTATCACCTAACCGCGAATTATATCAATGTGGGGCCTTTTAAATCCGATACTCATTTTACAATAAAGTAACATTTCTTTACATTCCAAGAGTGCCCCTCCTCTCCTCTTATAAAAGGCCCCCACCTCTACCACCTTATCCACACATCCAAAGCCTTTTGATCGGCCAAACCCTGCCCATATTTTCTCTCCACATCCCTCCTTAACTCTTAGAAGCCTCACTTTGGGAATAAGTCTTCCCAAGGAAGCCATTGAGCTCAAATCTAAGAGAGTTACCTGATTTTAAGGTAATGTCTTCACTTGTGTCCTTTCGTTTTATTTTGCTTCTCCAACCCCCTAATATCTTTTTATTCATTTTTTTGTAACAACTCCAGTATCTTTAATATACTAGGATGTTTTTATAAGAATCTTTATATATACACTTACACACACCTACATATAATGGTTAAATGACATACTGTTTCCGTGGATGGCGAATTTCTGCCTCACGAAATGATGATTGTTCAATATTATTCCAACACCTTCAAAGGTTGCCATTAAGATGTCACTATATTTATATATGATATATAATATGTTTTTTTCTTTAAGATTCTGTATTTTTCATTTATGGCATACCTTTATGGCTTCCATTATGGGTATACGCGATATCTTCATTTTAGAAAGTGCGGACTACCGCCCCCTCAAAGTGATTTGATTCGTTAATGCCATTTGTATGACGTATACATGATGTATTTAAAGTTATTATATATTATTTTATACTGTAATTATAATATACCTTTATATCATTATTTTTTTCCAGTAATGTATGAGTTAGAAATGATAGTAGCGTTCATGCGTACGTACGGCTTACCATCTCCATGAACGGTGCATTTCATTTCTTATCCCCAATTGTAATGTACCATTATAAGTACATGTATATAATGGATACATATTATGTATGATACATATAAATTATTAATATAATTCTGGAATTAATATATAAATACCTCCCATTTAGTTTTAATTCCATTAATATGACAATGAAATGAAAGTAGCGTTATTGCGTACGTACAGCTTACCATCTCCATGAACGGTGAATTTTATTTCATACCTCTAAATGATTATGTAATATTATAAATACATTTATATGATGGATATATATGATATAAATGATATCCAAATCATGAATATCATTCTGGATATAAAGAACTTCTGACGACACGAACAACATGTAATTGTAAGAAGTCCACTTTCGACTTAAGAACCAAATATCGAAAAAAGACACATTATTAACTTAAATGATTACATAATGTTTATAACATGGTAATAAGTGATATAAATGTTATAGTCAACTTGAAAAAGGTTCTTAAGAATTTATGAATTAACTCAAGTTTATTATTCAGGACGTTAAAGAACGATCGAGTCATGTCAGACCCGAGGTAAGGGACTTCGTCTCAATCTCCTTTCATTGAGGCATATTTTGTTTTATACACAACATTCTTTTATATGGTGTATAAACCCATTTTGATTTTACTTTTATAAAAAAGGAATATTTTTCTATGATGAGTTTTACTAAACGAAAAAACGGAATGTTTCTTTTAACATACACGGTGACAACGACCTTTTCCGTCGCCACAAGTATTATTTGGTGTTTGGCTTCCTCAACAAGCCGTAATGTTTTTAAAATGAAATAAATAACATATAATCATTCATGTATTTTTGTATTGAAAATGGTTTTTATAATGGATTTGTTATGTCAATATATTTAAGTGATATATTGTGATAAATGTGTTGAAATTTTTTCATTCCATTATATTTGTTTTATGTTTTATGATTTTATATTGGTACTTGGACATTTGACGGGAGGTTACATGATAAATCATATGACAGGTGGTGTCGTGAATACCAGGACGGGTGGTTACATTATAACCTCCAATTCATTGGGTATGGAAGTCGGCTGTATGGATGTTCCATTATGTGATATGTGTGGAAGTCGACCGTATGGTTATTTCATTTAAGTATGCTTATGTCCCAAGATACCTTTATATCTTATGTGGTCTTTATATAGGTTTTATGGTAATCTTTTGGTTACAAAAGGGTAAGTAATGGTCTTTTAAACAGTGAATAGTTTTTACTACATCATAAAGGTGAAAAGTATTGCTTTGATAAAGTATACATGGTTTACTTGTTGTTTTCATAAACTAATAGTTTTCATTCTTTGTGTATCCCTTACTGAGATTTTTATGCTCATCCCATGGTTTTTTAAATGTTTTTTCACAGGACTAAATGTGGAATAGGGTCATGGATGGGATTAAGGGAAAGTCATTCTATATAAAACATGGAACTAGACATGTTTCTTTTTAAGAGTATTTTATTCTATGGAAACACAGTAGAAGTGTCTACATTGTAATCTTTTAAGATGTAATAGTTATGTTCTAATTCTCTAAAACTGTAAACCTGAAAATATCCTCAATGTGAATTATTCATTTAATTCAATATTAAGTAAGTTTTAAGGTCGGGCCTTATAATAGTAATAGTAATCATCTATTCAAATCGTTCATAATGGTTCATCAAAATGTGAATTAACTAAATCATTTCCCCGAGAAGTGTTTGACCACATTAAATATATGGGAACTCATAATGTTCTCTAGAATGATGGATGAGACATATTCATTGAACATATTTCCGGATTATTACACATGATAATTTTATTCCTAAATTACCTAAAATTTAATTATTAATAATGCGATATTTTTTAGGAAAACTATAGAATATATACATTGAAACTTTTATTATATTTTCTTATAAATGGGCATATCCACAATGGCTATAATATTGTTATATTCGCTAATATTTCAGTTCCCAAAATTAAATTCCATGGATTTTAGTAATTTTTCTCTAATACGTACTATGATGCCCCGAATTCTTTTTCCCAAATACAATGTATAGTTAATAAAATTGACATAGGATACATTAGATTAAATAACCAACGATAGATGATTTTATTAGAATTAAATATTAGATAAATAGAGGATTCCGGTATTATAATAGAAATATAACATAAATACCATATAAAACCCTCTTCAATAATTGATATTATTTAAATATTACTTCATTATATAATTTCTATTATTTAAAAATAATGTTCAGATAAAATTTTACATAATGGTTCCATACAACTGAAGGTACTATAAGTAAATTTGACATACACACAATGGAAATGAATATTATTGAAATGATATTCCAGTAAATCAATATCATGATAATAAAATGAACTCTTAGATAATATCAATGGAAAATTATATTGGATAATGGAAACTAAATAGAATATTATCAAATTTATTACGGTTTGATATCATGATCTTATAAATATTGATATATTTTTCTCTATGAATGTTTTCTCATACAGTTTAAACTATGAAAATGTTTGCACCAAAAAACCAATTTAATAATTAATAGAAAGTAACATGATTCATGAGGCCTATAAATTCATCAATGTTATATCAGTAAATAGGATACTCTCATCTCTACATGTCAAATTCATTCATTGTATATTTAATTGGAAATTTATCTAAAAAATGTATTACATGCCAACTTATAACCATATTGGATAGATAATATGTAATATAATAATTTCTCTTATATATATGATCACTAAAACATTAACACACCACATGGGGAAATTTAATATGCATTAGAAAATAATCACACCCATGAGACAATGAATATTGATAATTTATAAAAATTTAACAATAAAAAACATAAGGAAGACAATATTTCAAACACCATTACTGAAAAAACAAAAAAAGTGACAAAATATGACCATCAATTAATTAGTAATAGTGGTTTAATAAAAAAATAATTTACTTTTGAGATTTAAGTAAAATGATCTTAAAATATTAAAATATGTTTTTATTGAATTGTATTTTATTATAATCATTTAAAACTATAAAATAAGGTAAATAGTATAAAATGATTATGGTGTTGGGGAATTTGTTTTATGTCATATATGTTAAAATGATACATTCTATTTAATTCATGAAAAATAAATTTGGAAATGGATCTTTCAAGAAAAGTTATTAATTTTCGTTTTAAATATTTTAAAATTTCAATGAAATACATTAAATGACATTAATTATTAATTTTTGTTAATAAAAATGAATTTTAAAATGAATTTTGTTTAAAAAAGAAGTGGAAGAAAAATATGAACGAGAACAACATGAATTAAGACATGTTTTTTTAAATATTATATTATTCAAGAACCAAACGGAGGAATAATGGGGAGAAATTTTTTCAAATCATTAAATATATGGGAGATTAATAAATATATAATGTTCATGATAGATATATTGTAACAACACCAACGTTATTAAACTAGAGTGGGTGGTTATTTAATCAAAATGACCTAGATACACGAGATCACATCACAATCGATTAATCAGTTTAGTACTCTTGAAGAACTAGATAAATAATATGCAACCTTATTAAATTGTCAATTAAATGTACTACATAAAAAATTAAAATAATCATATTGCATTAAAGTGATTCAAATATTTAATCTTCATAAGATGTTGATGGAAATAAATGAAATTGGATAGCACAAATGACAAGTAATGGTTGAATGAATCTATAATAAGTGACGAAAATCCAATAATTCATAATCATAATGCTAAGTTTAAAAAAAGAAATACATATTACATTAAAAAAAAGTGATCAAATGATACGTACATGGTACCCTTATTAAACTTTTAATTATACATAGTACACATATTTAAATACTTTATCGTTATATCTTGGGGAATGAAATAAAATGAAATGGGTGATCGGAAATTACATGTAAGGGCTACATTAATAAAAACAGTGAAGAAAAACCAATAATACATAATTTTAATTTAATGGTAAATAAAAAAAATACCATTAATAATATAAGAATGAAAATTATTTTATTGATTTTTTAATAGTGAAAATTTCATCAATCCTAATAAGTTTATTCTTGGTATATAAAATTATTAAACATTGTATTTCACGTATCTAGAACATAAAAAATTATACCATCATGAAGGAGTAATTCTATGTGTAACACCCATCAAATTCACTTTGGAAAAAAACAAGATGATTTCATAACAAGTTCATCTTTTGAGACATATCAATGCTTCAAGAAGCTATTTATTATCTGGCCTGACCATTCTCGGAGACCAAATAATTTATTATACATAGATTCAATTCAATGAAAAATATTCATTATCAAAATATGTCTGGAGCAGACGATACATATCTGTCAACATTTACCCATTTAAAAATTCATTAAATAAAAGAACTATATGTACAAACGGTACACAGATAAGACAAAAATCATAACCACGATACATTAATTATGTATTTTTAATGAAATCTTCTCTTAACGATTAACAAAAATTTAAGGAATGTATACACACACAAAACATTAGGAATATATAGAGAATAAGGAATAAAAAAAGGGAATATCATAATAGATTCCATGATAGAATTATTTTAATTCCAAATTCCAAATTCATATTGGAAAATTTGAATAGATCATGATAAATGATGTCCAAATCGAGTGAAAACATGAGAAATTAGTGTTTATGAATATTTAAAAATGTTCTTCATTAGTTCAAATTATAAATTATTTTTAAAGAGTCATTAAAACTAAAAAATGCATAATTATTTGTATAAAACATTAAAGGAACAAAGATAGTTTTCCTTGAAAAAATGATTTATTATAGAAAAATATTGTTATCATAAATTATATTATCTATCCTATTTGATAATTCATAAGAAATGTTGATGTTCCAATTAATCAGGCATGATTATTGGGATAAATAGAAATAAAACCGTATGAAACATGTATTTATCATCATATAAAGAATAATTGAGAATGATAAATATTAGTGTTACATAAAATAATAGTATAGTAACAATGAAGAAGATGAAAAAAGAATTACATTGCATTCAACATTGATAAACTGTAACCAAAATTGTAAATGGAGGTTTCAGGAGAATCCATTACATTATGTCTTAATGTGTTATGCACTTCAAATTAATGTAGTTCATAATGAAATTCGATACATAAATAAATAAATTCTTATTCTAGTTAATATTTATTTGATTTAATATAAATTTATATAGTTATATTATGATATTTTTCAGGAGTTGTAATATTTAATTATGTCGCTCGAGAGTTTTCATTTCAATGTTTTTCAAGATTTGTTCACTTGTATACATGTATGAAATCCCATGTAAAATTTCAAAAAATTTACTATAATTTAAATTATATTGTATCAGTAGATGTACATATGATTATGTGGTGTTATATTCCATTTCATTTATAGTTATTAGTATAATACAATGGTTAAAATTATTATAATAAAGTTTAGTTTATTTTTGTGAATTTTCAATTTTCACAAACCAGTTTGGATTTTTTATTTAATATCATGTATATGTGATGGTTAGATAATAATAAATAAGATTCAACAAATTATTTATGATGTTTTCTAAATATTATAAATGTTTATGTTTTATTCATTAGTGTGGTAATGAAAAATTATAATGTGTCATCCACAGTAGCGGTAAATCGACACATCATAGACGATATTTTAATCAATAGGTATAAAGGGTTATGGGAGGGTGACTTTTGATGAATTTTACATTAGCATAATTACATTTTAGTATATAAAAATCAAAATAATTATCATTAATTTTTTTAAAGTCTAAGTGAGTTAAAAATAAGAGAATTAAATATAGTAGAAGAAAATGAAAAGGGAGGATCAAAGTGCTTACCACATGAATTATTCACCGTACGAACCTACCTAAGGGACATGGGTATATAATTTTGGTAATGTTTCAAAAAATCCATTTTATTTTTTTATTTATATAGAATTATTATGATACCACATGCTCTAACGGTACGTGATTCTGAGGCACAATAATCCCATAATTGAATTTTGATCTTTTTTAAGGTACGTTAAGTAAACATGTGTGCAGGTTTTTCTAACATTGAAACCAGTTCATGGATTGAAAATATGAGGGGAGCGTCGAACATAGAATTTTAGGATTTTCCTAGAGATGACATAACATCATCATACTAGGTCAGAGAAGAAAAGCAAATTTATGGATATTATGAGAAAAATAATAAAAACTCATAAATGAATTAATTTATTTATTTTTCACACCATTGAGCAGCAGATGTGACGCTGCGGTGCAATAAAGATGGTCATTATTGGAGGGTCATTAATGGCCCTTTAGTAAATCTAATGTTTTGATATTAATGGTTCATTAATGGGTTATTAAACATGGCTCATTAATGAGTGTCATTAATGAGGTCAATGTTGCAACACATATTTTCATTTAATATGAAAATGTGATAAAGATTGGGGATTAGAAAACTCAGGGAATCTATGAGAAATTGCTAGATGAATCCCCCTCAAATAAAGAACCAATAATAATTCCATGAACATTAGAGGATCAAATCCATAACATGTGAATTAGTGATGAACACCAACAAATGTGGATCGACAATTACTCTAATCACATCCTTCATGATCAGTTGATCCAACCAAATCATTATATGGGATTATGAGTTTCTTGTAATTGATCATTATTTCTCTATTCTTGAAATTTACAATGAACACATATCAAATAACTAATAGTTTTATCCTTCTTATTTTAATTTTATGGGGAGGTTCTAATGCTGGGATTTGAATTGGAGTTTTACTTTTTCTATGTGGTTAATAATTTCCACCATGAATAAACAATAACATGGAGGATGTGTGCCAACAAAAACGTGTCTCAGACCCTCATCCACAATTGTGTATTGTGCATTCATCATGGGTGAATGTTCATGTTGTTAGAAACATGATTATGAAATCTTAGATATTAATAAGGAGACATATAGATACCATAGACATTATATGCCCATGAAACAGACCACCAGAGTAGCTCTAGTGGCCCGAAGAAGGTGGCGTTGGTGCATAGGAGGTAGCGATGGGGGCCAGCATTACTGGCTAGGGGCGAAGGTTGGCGTCACTCCCTTCAGCACGCTGCGGTGTCTGTGGAGACTTGAGATAGTTTCAATAATGAGTTACACTCATAGAAGATGTTGAGTTGTGGTTCCAATCAGCATTGTGTGGAGGAGCGGCCTAATTGGGCTGTTTGGGTTAGCGGTAGACAGGTAGACCCCATCCGTGTTCAAATGAAACTATCGGTCGCATGCCTACCTTGCTAAACGAACGGGAAGTGGAAACTGGTACCGCAAGGTGGATACTGATTGTTCTTTCCTCCGGACGAGTGAACCAGCGTACACCATGATGGTCAGGAATCTTCTAGTGGGCCGTATCCCACCATACGTGTCGGGACACCCCCGGTCTGGACCCGTGGATCAGCCGGCCGTACGCGCACCATTAATTCGGACCCATGGAACATGGCCCAACCCATCATACCAATATATAACCACATGCCTAGTGGGATGGATAGGATGTACCCATTCCATAACCTCGCCGAACCCCCCGAACAAGGTCGGGCCTGGTCTGTCCGACCGAGTGGGACCGAACCCAGACCAAACTAGCTCTGTTTCACTAAAAATACCATAACACGCTGCTTGAGCATATGATTCATGCACCATTTGTGGGATGAGGACCCATGTAATGAGTTGGTGATTCTAAGATACTCTGCATCATTTCTGGAAGAAGTTGGATTTGTATCGAGTTAGATCAGACTCGAATCCAACCCAGCCCTTTTTATTAAAAAGACTATAACATACAAAACGAGCATATGATCGACATGTCATCTCTTGTATGAGAACCCTTATGAAAATATGGTTCTTTGTGTTACATATAATTGAGAATTTTGGGAATTGGAAATATTACCAGTGGTTTGAGAAGAAGAACCATCAAGACTCATATATACAAGGTGTGGGAATCTAGAGGTTGTCTATCAACTAAAGAGAGTCCCGCCATGGATCGGCAAAGAGGGACCCTTCGTGGATCGATATTGGAGAGACCCTATATGGATTGGAATGTGGGAGAGTCTCCATGGACCAACATTAGAACAAGCCTATAGGGATTGAAATTAGCACAACCCTCTTTACATTTCATGAAAGCAACCCTTTGTGGATTAGTAGTAGCACGCCCCCATCATGGAAAATCTATAGAGAGCCCTATCATGGACCAGCGGAAGAGAAACCCTTTGTGGATCAATAGTGGAGCATCACTTCTTAGATTATAATTTGACCCTCCTAATAGAATAATATGATCTATCTGATGACTAATCATATTTATTCATATCTTTTGTATTGTATACCTTGTGTATTGATGTACTCACCCCTTCATGTAATTCCCCCTAAATCTATTTTGTCTTGTACAGATAAATGAATGATTGACTAAAACTTGGGGAGCATTGTAAAGATGGTTCTTAGAGGTGATTAATAGATGTGGTGAACTATAGTGACTTCAGAGAGTGAGTATTACCTACCCTTCATGTAGGATCCTTAATGGACGATCTTAGGATATTGTATTTCATTATTTCTGATGTAATTTTCCTTATGTTGGGATTGTATACTTGTCCTTTTACATTCATTATATACATCTACTTTCATTAGTGGTGTCATCTATATGATATAGGAATATACATTGTCTGTGTGCATACAAATTTAAGGTAAATGCCTTCTCTTATCAGGATATGCCTTTTTTTATTTGATTTTCCAACCCAACCCCTATAGAAGGTGGAATTGGTGTTGGGATAGCTTTGGCCTTGGCAGGCTGGTGGTGAAAAAGTGGTATCCAAGGGAGGCCGGCTCTACCAGACGAAATAGGTGTCTACAATTTTTCAATAGAGAATTTTTTTTAGTGTCTTGAGTTTGGATTTCGGTTCAAGGATTATAGAGTTGGTGTGATGATTAACATATCAACACATCGTGACCCTGAGTTATGTTTTCCGACTCATTACACAAAAACACTCGTTGCATGAGTTTCTGAAATGTTTTTATCTTGTTCTCTTCTGAGTCAGCTCACCAGGTACAACTTATTGACTATGGAACATATATTTCATTACAAGATTACTCTATGAGGACAACCAGTTTGGATTATAGTGAGATATCACAATGATGGCCAACTGAGAAATGAGGCATCAATATAGGGTCCACATACAGTGGTTGCACCTATGGGTGGTGTACCAGCAGCACCACCGCCCATAGAGTAGTAGATTCTACCAGCTCCACTCATGGAAAATGCACACCGAATCAAAATGATGCATAAGTTCTAGAGATAGTTCCCTCTGATGTTTTGATTTGAGATAGATCTTCATGAAACTAAGGACTAGCTAGAAGTTGTGGCATGAGTTTTTTTTCCTTCGTAGAGACCCTAATAGATCATATATTGTATCCTACCAGCTATCCTTTTTCTCGGCACATCTGGGTGGTGGTGGAGCATAATTCTATATAAACATGTGGATGTGGCCCTTTCCTGGTTGGACTTCGAGACCCTCTTCGGGGAATAATTAGTACCTGGGACACAATGATGTATGGACATTAAAGAACTACGACACCTACATCGGGGCAGTTTGACTATGGACCAGTACTCTACCAGGATTGCCAATCTCTCACCCTACTCCAACCACATAATGCATGTACCATTCTATAGAACCCTGGCTTTTGAGTAGGTAATTCAACAGTAAATCAAGGTATTTATGATTTCACTAAACATCCTATCCCAGGCTAGAGTGCTAGATCGATCAATATTGTTACATATATTCAATTTCTAGTAGCCACCGATAGTGAGAGGCACCATAAAATAATAGGTAGCTGAATCATCTATAATAGGTAGTAGGAAAATGATGTAGAGGCCCAGAAGCGCCATACCATCTAGAAGAAAACCCCACGATGTGGGATCCGATTTGTAAAACTTGTAAGGTAGTGGATTTCAACAGAGGACCAGATTGTGTTATTCATGAAACACACATGGTCACATGAATCGTGACTACGAGACATAATATTTTAATGATTATCAGATGGTCAAGGGCCATCTAGGTAGAGGAAATCGATTGAGAGAGGAGTTTAACAAGGAGGAAGATGTGGTAGGGGAGTATAATTATCAGTAGGTAGTGGGCGACAATTAGAGGTGTCACTGCCATCACCCCCAGGAGGTCAACCCTCTTTTTTGGAATCATAAAGATTGGGACTAGCACATCTTTAGAATTTATAGGTTTATGACCACGATGCTCCATATATGATTTTTGGTATGATATATTTCTTTTCCACCATATTTTAAGTGATTATAGACATTATTACATGACACACATTCCATTCCACAAATATCATTCAGAACTCGTGGATTATAGTGGAGTCATTGGCTCAATAATTATGGAGAGAGATTCTCATGGGAGGGGATTAAATGATTAAACACTTGTTCTGGAAGTGTCTGATTCCGATAGTAGGAAACTATTCATCTAGGATCTACTAGTAGTAGCATCAATTCCTTACAACGTCATCTTAGGTATGGAATGGTTATCCATTTTAAATTATTAGATAGATCATTTTAGGCATACAATGTGTTATGTCTTCGGAGATTGGATCAGGTTTTCCTTCACCGACAAGATGTAGAACCTTGTAGCGCAAGACAATTATTCTCAATGGAGGGTGAGGTTGATGAAATGCCATTTGGGATGCCATCCATCGGTGCAATTGAGGAGAGAAGTTCATGATTTCCTATAGTGGTGGACACGTACATGGATCTGTTTCCTGAGGATGTTATGGTATTGCCTCTTTATAGGGAGGTAGATTTCTATAAGACCTATACCTTGGGACAACAACATTATACTCATCGGTATATCGGATGGACCCCGCAATGATTCATGATATAGGTCTACTAGTAGATGACATGAATGAGAAGGGGTTATAAGGCCCATAATTTCACCATGGGAGTCCACCATTCATTTTTAGAAGAAGGTGGAATCAGCGTTTGAGGTTGTATGTGGACTTATGGTGTTTGAACCAGGACAACATATATAACAAGTATCCACTTCTGAGGATCAATGACCTCTTGGGCCAGCTAAATGAATCATGGAGAGTCTCAATGACAGACATTGTTTCAGTTTATCACAGGCTTCATGTACGAGATTAGGATTTATCAAAGAAACCCATCAAGTGCCTATACAACCACTAAAATATCATGTTGTTTCCTTTTAATGTGAATAACACCAAAGACATTTTCATGGGACTCATGAGCATGATCTTACAACATTTCCTTGATTGGTTTGTTGTTGTCTTCAATGATTAAATCATGTTGAAAACGTCTTCAAAGGAGGACCATGTTACAAACCTATGGAGAGTCTAAAATATACTCCAAGATAATCTTATTTATGGAATGCTCTCGATGTGTCAGTTTTGGATTAAGGAAGTTCATTTTCTAGTACATGTCATCTCAGAAGTTATTGTTGCATTGTATGAAGAAAAGATTGTTTCAGTTCATTATTGGGAGACTCCCAAGAGTATGACATTGGTGAGGATCTTCTTTGGGTTGGATGGTTACTATCATAAGTTCATTCCTGGCTTATACAGAGTTGCAGTACCTATATTGTCTTATTCATTAATGGGACAACCCTTCATTTTGTTAGAGAAATGTCAGAAGGGTTTCCCGTATATGAGAATGTTACTGACTGGTGCCCCCATCATGAGACAACGAGAAGAGGCCATTGGATTTGTATTTTACTATGACACATCACATGCCAAATAGGGTTTTTTCCTAATGTAGGAGTGAGCAGCAATCATGTACAACTCACGAATGTTGTGAAATCATTATTATAACATCACTACCCATTAACTAGATTAGAAGAAGTGGTATTTTTTTGATGATTTGGATTTAGTACTTTAAGGGATAATGTTTTATGGTTTAATCCGACCATAAAAGTTTTAGATATATATATATATATATATATATATATTATCCCATATGGACATGAACCTGAGACATACGTGATGTCTATACAAGCTCAGTGACTATGGATCTGAAATATACTATACATATGGAAAGGGGAATGTGGTGGTAGATGCGCTCTGCATGAGGGAATTTTTGTTGCTACTGAGTGAGGTGACGAAGCAGTTGTCCACGATGTAGTAATAATTCATGGGTGATGGTGATTTTAATTACCTTAAGTCAATGATAGTTACTCTCCCACATATACCACATGTCTAGGAGGCATAGCTTGTTGCTGTCGACTATGAGGCATGACATGATTAGTTATTCTATGGATATGCACTATAAGAATTTTGGATAGGAGGGGAGAATTTACTCCATTTTATAGGGTTCATAATAGTTCTAGTGATGTTGATTGATGATTTTGTGAGTGAGTTCCATACATCCCCTTTAGATAAACATCCAAGAATGGGGATGATGTACTAGGACCTCTGATGTCAGTACCAGTGGCCTGGGATGAAGAAAGTGTTGGCCGAGTTCATTTCACAATGCATAACTTATTGGCATGTGTAGGATGAGAATAATGTTCTATAATGATTGGCCAATTCAATTGATATTCTAGAGTCCAAATGGGTAGTATCATGATGGACTCTGTGATGGGGTTAGCACGTACATCTAAAGGCCCTGCCTCTATCTAAGTGATCATTGAATGACTCACCAAGGCAGCTCACTTATTAACAATCTAGGAGTAGGGAATATTAGAGGGAATGTGACTACTCTTCATCCAAGAGATAGTGTTGATTCATGGGGTAAATTTGATGTTTTTTCATCGTGAGACTCTCTAAACATCCCATATATGGAAGAGATTATAAGAGGTGTTTGGAATGTAGCAGTGCATGATATCAATATTTTTGCCTATGATGGATGGTGAGACAGAGCAGAAAATACAATCTAGTGTTGACATGTAACATTATTTCATCGTGGATTTTGGTCATATTTGGGATGAACACCTACCACTATAGGTGTATTTTTTAAACAACAATTATCACTCCACCATTGGCATAGAACCATTATAGGTATTATACGAGGATGACTTGCAGGTCACCCCTATATTGTAAAGCCCCATGGGAGTAATCCCTCATGGATCGAGAGATGGTACTGGACACCACATGAAATGGGTTAGATCAACTGGTAGAGGATGAGGACTGAACAGAACAAGAAAAAGCCTTATCCAGACTAGAGACAGAGTCCCTTGGTGATGGAGGAGGGAAATCATTTGTTCATTTTGGTTTCACTTCAATGGGGATTATGGATATTTTGACAGGGTTGCAAGATTTCTATGATGTACATCAGTCCTTCTTAGATCCGGATCAGAGTTGGTGAGGTGGTGTACCATTAATCCCTCCCCCATAGATTCTTCATGTTCATTATGTTTCTGCTTTTCAAAGTTGAGGATGTTCATATCAGATCCATCGCACGTCATTGATAGGGGTGAGTTGGAAATTGATGATGGGGAGATTTTAGTGGAGTTACTGGTGGAGATTGTGATTCGACAAGAGAAGGTCTTATGTGGGCTTCTGATTCATTTAGTGCATGTTCCGTGGTAACATTGGAATTACTAGGAGAGTACATGGGAGTGAGAGTCTCAAATTAGTTCATAGTACCCCCATCTTTTTGATTAGTTTTTTTATGTTTTTTGGGGAAATTAATTAATAAGGTGGGGGAATTTAATGTTTTTAAATATTGTGTAATTGTTTTTATATAGAATTATTCTGAGACAACACACTCTGATGGTACATGATTTCAATTCCAGCAGATCAGAGATTGGATTTTTCAAATTTTGTAACCTATTATATATAATCATGAGGGTGAGGTTTTTGAAAATTTGAATGGATACTTAGAAAAAAAATAAGAGGTAATCATTGAACTCATAACACTATTATTCTCCTATAAATTACTTAACTTCAACTAGAAAGGGTTGAGTGAAAATGTTATTTTTTGGAAATTTGGAGGAAAATAAAAAAAATTATGAGATATTTAATTTCATATTCACACCATTAAGCATTGGAGGGTGAATAAGAAGTGAAATGACAAGTAAAATTAATGGAACTCCATTAAGGGTCCATTTGTAACCGATATTCTTTTATATTAATAGATAGTGAATGGCTCATTAAACATGGCTCATTAATGAGCATCAATAATGAGAATAATGTCTCTACACATTTTTTTTTAAAATAAAAAATGTGTATGTATTTGGGGATTAAAATACATAGTGAATATTCGACAAATAACTGGAGGAATCCCTCTCGAATGAACAATGAAGAATAAAGTGAAGAACTTTGGAGGATCGGATCTGGAGGTTGGAAAATGGGAACAAACACCAACCACCATAAATCAACGACAACAGAAATCACATCATTCTCTATTAGTTAATCAATTGATTCCATATATGTTGTGAATTCCATGAAATTGATAATTCTTTAATTTTTCTAGAAATTAATGTTGAAAAAAAATCGATAGACTAATGGGTTGATCCAAGATCTGTTCATTTTTGTAGGAAGATTTAATGCTGGGATTTGAATTGGGGGTTTAATTTTGATGCGTGGATAAAAATTTCCCCAATGCTTAAACTCTAATACAGAGGGAGTATTCCAACAAAAAAAGGCTCATACCCTCCTCTATATTTTTGTATTTTGTTTTCTTTGAGGCTGAATGTTCATGATGTTAGAAATGCAATTCTGATGACTTTTCAGTGAAGAAAGTTACCTATAGAGACCGTTGACCCAAGCATGTCAAGAAACATACTTCCAAAGTATATTTGGTGGCCCACAGAAGGGGTAGCAAGAGGTGGCCATGGGGATAGAGTGGTGGTTCACCCATCTCATTTATGAGGTAGGTGGGTTGTAGTACCCATCAGCACCACGTGGAGGAGCTGTCCGCTCGAGTGAGCAAGAGGCATGTGGACCTGACCGTGGTGTACAAAGGGGAAGCCCCAATTGGTGTAGAAGGGTGAAATATGGACACATGAACATCTGAGTTGGCGAACGTGCCAGCACCATGCTGGTTGGGCTTCTTCACATCAGTTCCACCTCAAAATGCTAGTTGGCCCACCAATGGTCCAAACATGAGGCTCAGCAGGCCGAACCCACATCTTCAGGCCAGACCAACGCCATTGTGCTGTAATTGTAACACCAGGTCAGACCATAGGTACCAACATTTAAGGATATCTAGAACCATTCTATACCCACACTAGACACCAATACATGTTCGATTCAGGTTAGTTCGACCAGGTCGGACCGAACACAGACCCGACTAGCCCCGCTTCACTAAAACAATCATAACCTGCAGACCAAGAGTCTAATTGAGAAACCATCTATAGTGCAGGTAACCTACCAATGAGGTGACCCTTTTGAGATATATCACTTTTTTTTGGAGTAAGTTTGAGTATGACTGAGTGGGATAGTACATGAATCCAACTGATCCCTTTTAACTAATAATATTATAACATTTTGAATGGGTGCTCAATCGACGCATCATCTATTGTGTTGGAACCCTTATGACAAGAATATCCTTTCAGTTACATCTATGTGATAATTTTTGTAAGTAGATATATGTCATATGGATTGTGGATTAGATCCTTGTAATTTCACATGTACAAGATACATGAATAATGGGGATCGATATAAATTGATGAGAGACCATCCATGGGTCAGCAAGGGAGAGACCCTTCGTGGATCGACATTGGCACATCCCTCCATCGATTGACATTAGTGTGAAACTACATGGATCTATATTATCATGAACATTCATGGATAATAAATTGTGTGAAATTTCTTGGATAAGTATGACATCGACCTTATGTGGATCAGTAGTTGTGCGACCCATGGTGGACCAGCCATTGAGCGACCCATTATGGAGCAGTGGAAGAACAAGAATTTTTGGTTCAGTAATAGAGCAACACTTCTTTGATTATCCATTGATACTCTCAACATAATATGATATCCTATCATACGACTAGTTATATTTATTTAGGTTTTGTATATAGTATACATTGTTTTATTTTTCTTTTACAACGTGCTTTGTGATTTAGATTTTTTATGTGGTTTACCGTTGTATATTTCTGCGATACCTTGAGCGGTCTCAAGGTCCCTTATGAATATGTATATACTCACCCCTACACAAATTTCATGAGCACTTGTTGTGCCTTATGCGGATGATAGACAGCTTGACTGAGACTTGGGGAACCAGGTGTAGGTAGTGATCGGTGTTGATCGATAGGCTTGTTGAGAATAATTCCTTTTAGATAGTGATTTGTACATACTCATTAGGTAGGATCCTCAGTGGAAGATATTCATAGATTCTATTTCCTTCCATTTGTTTCATGTTTCCATTAGTTTGTATTGTATACTATCCCCATTACATTCAATTCATTCTTTACCTCTACGTAGTGGTTCCTGGATCACTTCTTTGGCCATTTACTCTATCTGTGTTCATACATGTTTAATAGAAATGCATTCTCATTTCGGTATATCTCTTTTTGGCGATGGTTGCCATCTGTTGGCCTATAGAAGGTGGGCTTGGGGTAGGCATGGAATGGTACCCAGGGGACTGGTCAATACAATTTTATTAAGAAAACATTATCCTGGACATGGGGAGTGACATTATAGGAAGATTTAAAATAAACTGTTCAAACCTCAAGTCCTGGATGTTTTATGGGAAGGGGTTGTTGAGGTATGGTATTTATACTGGAGGATAGGAATGGTTATTAATTATTTATTTCATTAGTAAATTATTTTGACATACATATATCAATAATGATGATTCTTGTAATTATATAAGGTCTCTAATTCATTTAATCGTGAAAAAATGGAATCTTACAACAATCAATCATTATCCATGAATCTATAATTCAATTATTTAATATAAAATAAATTAAATTATTTCACTATTTACCTAAAATTATACTACATCAGAAAAATAACCAATATTCACTTGAAAAATTTATCAACATGTATACTTAAAAAATGAACATCATTTTGTCGAGAATAATTTTCTAAATATGAGAAATTTCATTTTTAATGTAAATAATTTTTTTGAATAATAATGAATTTATAATTATAATTTATATAGTGAACCGATGAAAAATTAATTCAGATCTAAAAAATATGTCAAAAATTCTTAAGAAAAAAAATAATTCATGAAAATATTTTTTTACAATATGTTTTCTTTTATATATATATAAATATATATATATATATTTTACATTTTTAAATAAACGAGACCAAAGAATTTATAATTTTTTAAAAAATTATTTACTATAAATGTGATATACATACATCAATTTTCCATTTAAAAGATGCCTAACTTTTAATTTTAATTACATAAGAGTGGTTAATATCATAATGGACACATTAATATTCATTATAATCTAATTAATATTAAAATTGTATTGTTACTAATTAATAGTGTTATAGTGTTTGTTTACGCATGTTATTGTATATGACATAAGATGTCAAAACAATTGAATTTATTTATGAAGATACCTTCAATGATATCATGTAGTTTTATATTCATCCCTCCATTGTGAATTTGGTCATTTAATTGTACCATTGAAATTTCATTTTAAATTGATGGTGATTGTTCTTCTTCATACATTCCTTAGTTTCCAACATTGATTCATTTATTACATGGTTTCTCAAAGAAACCCTTACCTATTGAGTTATTTGATTTAACAATACATGATATCTTCAGTCAAAAATATCAATAAGATCTTCATAGTAACACATATCAGGTTTAGTTATATTTATTCATAGGTGAGTACATATGTTGCATCTGTCATGTGCATCTTTAACAATGATATGCGGAACACACAATTAACTTTAGATATACATGGTATCATTTCTAATTAGAAAGATAAAGTTACAAATATTTCCAAAATTTCAAAAAATATGATATACATTGGGATCAATTTCCATTTATTTCCTAATGTTCGGACACCTATCTTTGATGATACATTCCAAAAGTCATTGTCTCTCATGTGAAATACCAAAACCGTACTCCAGTTATCAGCATTAGTATTTTTATACTTTTAGCCTCATTGAAATGAGCATAAATACTCTTTACCATTTTCATTGTGTCATCAATACTTTGGGGGCATATAATTTTCCTCTCACCAACATCATTAGAACACAATGTATTATGAAATATCTTTCTATAAAATGCATCAAAACCACCTTTTTAATACTAGAATGGAAACTATAATAGTAAAATAATTAATCCAATGTTTAATACTGATCCAAAATACTATGAATGTAAGTTTATAATGATCTAAATTATTTATAATGTGTGTATTTTAATATCAAATTATATGTTGGTCTGAGAGTGAGAAATAGTACTCACATGAATCAAAATATCCAGATCCATTGGATGAATCTTCAAGAATATTAATGTAGAACTAGGATATCAGTTATGAGAAATCAATATTAGTCTACCATTATATATTAATCATTAAATTATATAGAGTATTTCTATGATCATTAGATTTATATATTATAAAATATTAAAAAAATGTTCTTATTTTGAATGATGAATAATAATAACCCATATTAATGCATTCATTATAGGTGTCCTTGATTTTCAGAAGGAAAATACCATTTCAAAATCTTCCCAATTCCATGTTGGAATTTCTATAGTTTTCATGACTCTTTTATTATTTTTTCTATCAATATTTACTTTTTAAAAAACTAGACACCATGGCATATAGTCATCAATTTTTAGCTTCATATTATCCCATGAAAAAAATTATGTCAAATTTCAATACATATTTAGTACAGTAAGGATCTATATAGAAATATGATCTATGAGAATACACTAAATATTTATCATTTCTGTTCTGGAATTAATGGGACACCTAGCCACATTCCAATTTTCAATACTCTGTCATAGTACTTGAAATATTCCAATCATTCATCCTAAATCAAATTAATTTTCTTTTGAAATTATGATCATCAAACTAAGAGACTTATATATTCTCCAAAAAAAAATTATTAAATAATTAATTGAATGTGTAGTGATATTTCATTTTCCAGAAAAATTCTAAAATCAATAATTTATAAATTCATTATAATTTGATCATTCTCAATCCATATTTAGGTTATAATTCCATGATAATTTCTTGTTAATTCATCTACTACCTTATTTTACATCCCTATTTCAATGCCTAATATGAAATAATAACCTTTGTGTAACTTGTGCCATCACGTTTTCCTCGTGATGAAGTCATTTAAAAAAAAGAATTGCATACTTGTTTGATACGGATATATCTCTTGTCTTTCACCATAGATATAGTTTATCCATAGCTTCATAAAAATATTATATAATCTAACTAATTATCATGAGTTGGATTATTTTTAAATCGTTTCGTCAACTACATTGATTGATGTGAAATTAAAATATCATTTTTCATAATTTCAGAAAAAATTCCATTCATTGATGTATCACTATATATCGAAAACCTATAAATTCATGATGTTGTAGTAAAAAATGAATCATTGAATAATATTTTATTAAATTATTCTAAACACTCTACACATTTTTTTATAGATGAATATAGAACATTTTTATTTGTTCTTGGAATATAGGTTATAAAATAATGATGAATTCTAGACCAAAGGATGATACATACAAACAAAACTATTGAAACTATGTTCATCAGTTTTGTTATTTGCAATATTCCATTCATGGTATTCCATTTGAGTTTTAGGGTCAACCAAGATTCTAGCCATATGGTGTGATGTACAAGAAACGAAACCATTTTAAGCCAACATTCAAACATACTAAACATCCCATATATCTATTTTATTATAAGAATAATAAGAACAATACATAAGTGGTCTTCACGGTCTTAATAGATTTTATATTACACAAATATAAATTCCATAAATATGATAATAATATTATCAATATATTCATTGAATACTAAAATCATTTTTTCCATCAAATTTGAGGGTGAAATAGTCATTTTTATGAGATTACTAAAAAGTCATCATGTCTATTCATTGTTTGAAATTTTGTCTTTGAAATAACTTTCTTTATTACATGAGAATGATAACATCAAGTAAAACTATTAATATTATTAAAATATTGATATCAACTTAGTTGACCAAAAAAAATATTCAATGTGTGCAATATGGTACTTATTTTATTGTAATAGAATTTATTTCCAAATAGACAATCCATTGCATCAATAGGAGGTTTTAGGAATGATTCACATGTGAAGGTAGATTAATCCAAAGTATGTAAATATAATTGAATTGGAATTAAACAAATAAACATGTAATGGGATAAAGTGAGTCATTCTCATGTTTCATTGTTTACTAACATTGTGATCTATATGGGATATATGACTACATTTAATCATTGTTGTTGGTGGTATTTGTTAGTGTACATGAGATAACTTCTGGATGTTCATTGTTAATCATATATGAACAATAGTATTAATATAAAAATTGTTGAGAATGTATATACTATTGTATAATTGGATGCATCAGGATTGAACTACCCCTTTGGTAACCCATGAATTATCAATTAATAATTAAAAAATGGTGTTTGATAAATTTAAATAGAAACTTCTTTGTCCGGGTGGTTGTGTGATGTGTTTAACCTTATAGTGTATTGTTCCTTCTATGGTTCGGTAGTGCTAGGGTTGGGATCACATATGTTTCTGAGTTGATATAGGTGGTGAAAAAATATTTTACTGTTAAAGATTATTTGATTATGTAATGTATGGGTAGTGTTTGAACAATAGAGCTATAGGTTTGGGTTGTGGTACGTTTATGTTGTTGGGTGGGATGGGTGTGGTGTTTTTATATAGTGGGGATGTAAAGTTCTTTTTATAGAGGTGTGTTTCAGGGTTAATAATTATGTTGGGGTTATTTTTTGAGAGGATAAATAGGGCATGATGAAATTGATGAATGATGATGATAGTGGTTGGTATGGTTGTTGATTGGAGTGATGATATAATGTGAGTTTCTTCACTGTGATTATTCTTCCTGTGAATAGTTTATGCTGTGTTGATTTTTTTCTGTTATGTTTCATAGATTCTCATGGTTGTACGGAATGAATTAATGGTCATCTCAATAATGAATTATAATTGGTTAAGTGAGATGGATTGGGGAATGTTTGAGTAGGGACTTGTTATGGATGGATCTCACTAGTAAACTTCTAAAGTGACTATTGTAGTTGTTAAATAATGCCATTATAGGTAGTAGAAGTGTTGGAAGTTTCATAGGGTGTTAGTTTTTTTGGTTATAACCCATATACTGGACTTTTTTTATTGTTTATATATATATACAAACCTTCATTTTTTGCTTTTTCTTTCTATATGAACCGCACAATCAATAAGAGCTATGTACTGAACACCCCATTTCAAAGGGGGAGGGTGTCTTTCACAAGTGTCCCGGTGGGAAGATTGATGAATGGAAACCCACTCTTTACTACCTCCTCCCCTATGTAGTGATAATCCATTATTTTCCTGGTAGTTGTGGTTTGAGAGGCCTAGGTTTGTGTGGGTGAGTTTTTTTTCCTAGGGGACCTCTGGAGTAGATGTTTTCTGTTTTACGAGGGGTTTCTTAGATATGATGTGGTATGTGGACCAAGTGTCTATGGGATGATGTGGTTGTGATAACCAGGTCTATGTGGGCAAGCTGTAATGTGCTTTATATTCCCATGTTGTGGGTCATTATAGAAGTCCCATGTGTGTCTAGTGTGGTTGTGACATGGTACATTCAAAAGGGGTGGGAGCACCGGGATGTTTACTATTAGGCTACAAAATCCACTACATAGTGGGAATGTAGTGTGGGCAAACCTATCATTAATTTATTATATATTACATTACATTACATGCGTTATTTGGTGAGTTTACCTTTGGAGTGAATGGGGTGACTATTATTCCATGTTAGGTGCATTTGGATTCTACCATTTACCCGTGAGAGAATTGGTATACATATTCCCTTGAGCATTAGTGGCTATGGATATTCCCAACTGAGTATACTAGCATGCTCAAACATTGTACATAAAATTGCTTGCATGTATTATGAAGGTCTATGATGACTGAGCATGGAATGACCGGATTGGAATTGGGGACATATTTCATGTGGCTTCTTAGTGTCATTATTTTGGTATTTATATTATAGATATTAATTTTATTTCTAGATGTTTTACTTTAACAAATTTATGTGGGATGGATTTTGGATTATTTTATCTATAAGTCGTGGAGTTGTTTTTAGGATGATATATTTTATATTCTGATGATGGTTCATATTAAAAGGCGAACACCTCCCATTTTGTTTTATTCAATACCATAGGTACTAGTCGGTACCTCAGGGTCTACAGGACGCCGGAGTCGATCGTCATTAACTCTCTTTTTCCATTTCCACACACATAAGGGTATCAATGAAGGTAGGAGATTGTGACAATACTAGGGTTGAAACTAGACAAGAATTAGTTCGTGAGGTTTAATGTCTAATGATAACAAATTATAAATATTCTTAAAAAATCATAATTTAATTCTTCTTGCAATAAAGTATTGTATCATATATTTAAATCCATTTCATATATATAAATATATCAAATTAATCCCTAGGAATCATGATATTTGTAGAAAATAAATCATGTTAATTTTTCATAAAAGGGCGTAGAATGAATTTTTTCTTGTAATGATAATTACCTACAGAGATTTGACTTATAACTCATTTTTTAATCCAAAGAAATGCCTTATTTTCATATTAAATAGAAAATATATAAAATAATTTGATGATATAATATAAAATAATGAATATGATAGATTTCTGGATTATATTGATGTACCTTCAAACACATCCTTGGGTAATTATACATCAGTTGTAGTAATCGGATTTCCATGGACATCTCTACATAGCCTCTTCAATGGTAGATTCAAATGACACAATGGACATTAATAAGAATTATTTCCACTTTAATTATTGTTTCAGAATTAGAATAATTTATTTTTTCATCCCCTAATAACTATTAGCTTGGTGGCCCTTTTATATGCCTATATTGTAAACTCCCCAAACATTTATTCATTTACCAGGATGATTCATTCAATAATTACCAACTAATTGATATTCCTTTATACTCTTTTTATTCATTAATTCTTCACATTTTACATGCTTTTTGGAAGACCTATTTGGGTCTTGATTACCTTTTAACATATAGGAGCAATCAAATTTCCTATCTGTTTTGATGGTGTCTAATAAAATTTCATCCTTTGATGAAAATGTTTGAGAATCTAATGCCTTTTTGAGAATTGGATTATGAATATCAAGTAAATGATCTATCTTTTCATCTGAATCACATTTGTAATATATTTCACACATTCATATTCATGTGATTGAATCCTAGTAATCTACAAAACTCTACTATTACATTTCAATTAATATAAGTAATTATCTATTCATTTATGTTCATTATTCACAAGTGAAATGTTTTTTAACGTATGATTCCTTAAATTTTGTCCATGTCATGTCTTTTATTTTATCATCATCATTGTTATTTTTGATCAATTATCACAATTGATCATCATATCTCTTGTGAAAATATACTTCCAGTACTACCTTTAAGTTTTTATTTCATTTGAATGATCAAAATATCATTTCAAGGGAATGATCAGTTACTCAAATACCACATGATTAGTAGTGCTCCAAAAAGATTGGGGATTGTTTCACATAAAATTATACCACACTGGTGTAGTATGGTTATTAGTCATAACATGAGTATGATTTCCTAATATTTTCATGATATGCTCTACTCCAACACTAATTATGTTGGATTTATCGCTGGGGTAATCAATACATTAATTTCATGTCTTGATTCCATTCCATCCATTATGTACTATCACTATGTAATGGAACACACTAAGTAAGATCAACATCTGTATGAGTATTGATCCAAATATTCACAATAATGGATTATTATAATTATCATGTTTATATATAATCTTATTCCCATGTATAATACTAATCCTAATCCCATAATAACAATAACATCATAGATCCATATAGCCCAGAGTGAGTGGAAAGTTTTCTAAAATGGAACATATATTACAGATCATGTCCATGAGGGTTAATCAATTTAATATTATTGACTATCTAGAAAGATACATGTTACCCTTATAACATTTTTAATAAAACGATGAACATAAAAAAGGTAAAATTTATTGCATCATGAATATTATTCAATGATTTTAAATTAATAATCAAGAGATAGATAAAAAATTATAAAAGTGACAAAAAAATTCTTATAATGGGTTACGTGGTTCAACAATTAGTTATGAAAATCTAGTAAGGGATAATCATGATGTAAATGTACGTAACTGAAACAAACAATCAATCAAAAAACCGAGAATGTAAATCCATTCATAAATTTTATCATAGTAAAAATATAATGGAATGAAATAATTGAATACATATTGAAAAAAATGGTTAATAATTTAAAATAATCAACCTATCACATGATCCATTATACCGCTAATACGGTATAAGACTATGGATAAAATACCACTGATTCTATTAGGATAAAACATAATGTTTTTTTCTACAACTATTTAGTTACTTGATACATGTTGATGCATAAAGGGGATATTTATAACAAACCCACAACCCTCCCTAGATGTCTAAATCATTCTTCACACATTAATTAAATTCCTGAAAATTATGACTTATCCAAATTAACATAATGATTAGAGAATATATATTAACAAATATTTCCCCATTTAAATCATCATTCAATAGAAATACCAAATGTAAAAATATATCACAACTATGTTAATAATAATATCAATGAGAAAATAAATATTGATATTAAATGAAATATTCATTTAATAGTGATCACAAATGTTTGTGATGTATAAATACACCACATATAAAAAATATGTGGCGAATAAGGAATATCCAAAGGGAATATCATAATGGAATACATGAAAAAATAGATTTAAATATTACATGGAAATTTATAATTGAAAATAGGTATACATCATGATAAATGATGTCAAACTAAAGTGAAAACATGTAAATGTATTTATTTAGAAACATTATAAATGATCCCTTATAGTGTGGTTGATGAAAAATTTTAAATATTATTTAAAATGTGAAATGGTATAATTGTTTTATAAAACCAGAAATGAACAAAGAAATGTTTTCATTAAAATATGTGTGATTTTATAGAAATAATATTAGATTAAAAATATTATGGAATGTTCGTGAAAATTAGTTAGAAATGGGATGATACATTTAACAAGGCTTTCTAACCACTAAGAATGGATAATTCAGCCTCATAAAATTCGTATTTCCAATCTAATCTAGAATTATTGAGATATTTAATTATATTTGGAATATACTTAAATAATATTTTATGTTTAAATTATAAAAATTTAAATTTACAATGGGGAATTGAAAAATAATGCATATCCCAAAGGAAAAATGGAGTGTTATGGAGAATACCATAGTTTATATAAAATTATTCTTTGCAAATGATAATAATGTACTGAATAATGAAATTATATTCTTAACTAATTTAATTTAGGAATTCTTCAACATGTATTTGATTTATTATAGTTTCATTAGGTTCATTTATGACCTTTTGATTAGTTATAATTGCAAAATTTAACATTCTTGAGTGTTACATTCTATGGTTTTCATGATTGGTTCACCCGTATACATGTAATTAAGATCTTATCAAATAAGAACTCTTTCCCCATTATAGAAATAATATGTTTTTAATTGAATTCAAAAATATTAAATTCTATTATTTATAATTTTTTTCTATATATGAGTATGATTCATTAGATAAAATGTTAATAGTGAATTTTAGTTTATTTTGGTATATTTTCGGTAATAAAAAATAAATATTTTTATTATATAATATTTTCTATATATACTAGTTATAGAATACTAAATAATTTTTAACATACATTTTTAAATATGGTCTAACCATTATTGTGGTGTTTTGACCATCTATGAATCTTTTAATAGAATACCAAAATTTCTCATCCATGATTGAGGTATATCCACACATTATATGTGATATTTTAAATTAGATATTAATAAGGATGAGAATATAATTGATGATGAATTTTCCATTAAAATAATACAATACAATATGTATAGTATGTGTTAGTTATCATTCATGTTGGGTTGATGAGGTGTGGTATTGACAAGAAAATTGAAGAAAAAATGAATCTGAAATGGAAGTATTAAGCGTTTGACCACTACAGCTATTCTCCATGAAAACCTATTTATGGACTTGGGATTGAACTTTTAATGATTCCAAAGGCTCAGTAATATGGTGTAGAAACATGGAAATATATTAGGGTATAAATTAGATAAAACTCAAGGCTTGAATGGTGTGAAAAGGGATGGCCGGTGGTGATATTTATAATGGAGGATAGGAGTGTTTTATGTTATTCTATTCGTTGGTTTATTATTTTTGATCAAGTCTATATATTGAGTTTATTCATGTGACTTAATATATGACTATTTAATGTTATTTCAAACCAATTGGTTCATAAATCAATTATACGTCATCCATGAATGAATAATTCATTTATTTAAATATACCATAAATTTCCCTATTTCAGTATTCAAAAAAATACTTCTATTTTGGAATCATTTAAGAAATTATACCCAACAATTATTCGCCATGTAAAAATATAAAAAAACATAATATTTTTTGGATATAATTCTATAATTATGAAGAAATTTATTTTTAATTAATAGCACAATTTATTCAAAAAATCTATATTTAAAATAATATTTGATCTTTTCAGACATTGAAAAATTAATTATCATATAATAAAATTTTCTTATAACCATAGGAAATTAAAATATTATTTCATGGATAGATTTTATGAATATAAATTTTCTATGAAATCATTATATTGACTATAAAATTGTTAACAGATACCATGAATTAATTTATTTTTAACACAATTTATTTACATAATGAAGGATATAATTTTATCATTTGTACTATTATAATATGGCTGAAAATAATTTATACATTCATAGGTGAGGTTACTATTATAATTGTCACATTACTATTCCTGGCCGTTAAATTACTATTCCAATAGACATGAAAACTATTTAATAGTATATTACTATTTGTTATGATCAATTTTATGTGAAACATAATATGATTAATGAATTTAATTTATTCAAAAAAATACATATAATAATATCATGGGGTGTTATATATGTTAAAAAACTTTTTTTATTAAAATAATGGAAATCCCAATTTAATGATATTGCCAAATATTTTATTACCACACTAGTAAATCATAAATTATATTCTCTTATAAGGGTAATAATAAATTGTTTATTTAAAACAATTTATTAAATATATATTCATGTTAAATAAATCAATGGGGTGGTATATAGACAACAATGTAGTAATTAGGTTGATAATACTGAATATGTCTCTATATTGTGGAAATTGAGAAGAAATCCCTTTTAGTGATTATGCCTTTGAACATAGATTTAGGAAATGAAATTATTATTTATATAAAATTTGAATCCACATTAAATAGTATTAAATTTAAATAACTATAATAATATCTTATTACAAAAATTTGGTTGGAATAACATATACAATTAATATGTAATTCAACCAAAAAAATATAAATTGAGTTAAGAATACCCAAACCTCACACATCCAATTATTTGAAAATTAATTAACTTCCATGGTAATTTTTTTAGTATAGTATTTTATATTTTCCAATATTATATTCAAATTTATAATTTCATATATTCCCCATTTATAATATTTTATCACTTGTTCGTAAATATTTATTGATTATTTTCAATATTTTGAGTGTACACTATATTGTCTTCTCATGAATATTTCCAAGTGGATGTTATAGTTATTGTTAATTGGAAATAGATTAACCATATATATGATTATATTAATTTTACAAATATCATATTAGATGAATATATATATATATATATATATTAATAACAATTCTTGAATGGCGTAGATATAAAAATGAATTACAACATTAATTGAGACAGTAGGTCATATGTGTTCAAGGATATTATTTAACTTTTAAAATGATTGAAACAATAATTATAAATACTAATTACATATTGTTGTGTCACTATTATATCATATATAACATGTATATAATTGAAATCTATATGTGTTACCATATATTTTAAGCATAAATGAAAAGTGAATAACCTTAATTTTTTTAGGTCGTAGTCCACGCATACACATTAGTCAAATTTTCACATTCTAAAAGATCATTAGGAATTATTTTATTAATGATATTATTATTAAAAATTAAAAAATAACTCATAAATATAATATATACTAATTACATCCAATTTATTTACAATCCATGAAAAATGGCGATAAAAATAAATCACACAAATATATTGACATAGTAATTCACACTTATGCATGAGTGCTGTTATCATTGTTTTTAAGATGTAAATTGGTAAATACATGCATATACCATTATCTAGATAACATTTCTATATTTTTATGATCATTTAAATATTATTTTATCATAGGTACATGTGTCATATAGAATTTACAAAAAGAAATATATTTGAAAGTATCGGTACAGATGATTACATTTACATTGGTATTCGTCTTTAGATCCCCAATTATAGACACTTTAAAATCTATTTTATGAATACTTATTCCTATAATTCATGTAAATAAATTGTTAATTGGGATTTTGAATGGTTTTTAATGTATTATCAGAGTCAATTTTGTGAAATTTGGGGCATTGTTTTAATTTTTCTTATTATAAAAATATAATGAAGTCAAATACAAGGAAAATTAGTTCTAGATTTTTGTGTATTATAAGATAAAAAAGATAGTATTCTAATATAATCATCATATAAAACACAATATTATTATATATCATTTTATACATTATCATTTATATCAAATCATTCATTAATCATTTTTAACTTTAACAACAATAATAACATTTCAATATAAAATATTATTATTACTACATATAATTTAAAATTTCGATTATAAATGATCATGATATGACCTATTATTCCATTGTTCATCTTCATTATCCTATTTCACGATTATTATGTTTTTTAAATAAATCAATAATATATTATTTTTCATCAAATATCATTATTGACATTTTAATAAAGCTCATTTAATTTGAATTTAAAATCATAAATATTTCACTAGACTACAATTATAAATTTTTTGAAACATAAATCATATGTTATATTTAACTGCATAGTTCATGGAAATATCTAATTGTAAAAATTTAAATAATATTTTTTTGAAAGCTAGTAACATTACATATCAATTACATACAAAAACACATTGTCTGCATTGTATAATAATTCAATGTCCTTATATAATAACCAAAATTTAAAAATCCATGACCACAAAAATTATAATATATTAGAAAATAAAAATTAGGATTAATTCAATAATTATTTCTCCCATCTAAATATATAAGTGAAATATAAGGTCTATAGAGTGGAATTTTAAAATTTTCCTTACTTAAAATCATATATATGTCATTATCAGTGGGAAATATAACAAAATCAATACTTTTTAATTTTGGGTGTAAATGGTATAAAAAATTCCATAAAATTAAACAATGTAATTTGTTTGGTTTAATTTGAGTTCTTATCTCATGATTTTATCGATGTTTTACCGATTTTACCCATACAAAGGGGAAAAATATTTAAAATAGTTACTATATTTACTCAAAAAAATGAAAGGGTATTTTTTTTTAAATTTCATCTTTATGATTCTAAATATGGTATCCAATTTTATTTCAATCACCTTTCGTGGATGAAATCAATTTTAATATAAATTCATAAAATGCAATGAAAAATAGTTTTAATAAAAATTTTATTTGAGATAACAAATTAGATTATATAAAATATTATTCCTAATATAAATTTATTTTATTAGTTTATTCAAAATAATATGGATAATATTTCATAGTAATACAATATAAAGAAAATGTGTGCTTTAAAATTACACTCATTTATAAAAATATAAATGAGTTTTTTAAAAATCATTCATTTTCACTATTCAATTAAAAATTATATAATTTATGATATTTTGAGATTCCAAATTATTTCATTACTGATAAAATGATATATAGATTGTTTTAATTTATGAAAATTGAAAACATAATAGTGGGAAAAATTATTTATAATTTCGTAAAAAAAATCAAAAAAATCATTTTTGGGGAAATTTTGTTTTTATGTGTAAAATAATGTAATTGAAACTGAGTGAATATTTCAATAGAATATATCAATAGATATGTACTATTTATGAATATAATCTTTACATTTCATAATATTGTTACTCCTATTCATACCTACTAATTTTATTGTTAGGCCACATATAATTAATAATATATTAAAATATATCTCATATCACATAAAATTCAATATTAGGTGTTATGTATGTCTTCCAAAATATAATTTATATAATATAAATTTTTTTGGGAATTACCAGAAACATTAATTTATATTAAATTTAATGAAAAAATTGGTTATCATATATTAAAATTTCATATTTATAAAGAAGATGAAATGCCGATTATATTTTGAATGGAATTTATATTAAATGAAAATATCCTACAAGAAGAAACAATATTAATTTCATTGGAAAATATTAAATCATATAAGGAATGATAGTTATTAAAATCTTATAAAGACAATGAGAAAATTAATTATTACCTAAAATAATTAAAATGAAGATATGTTTCGTATTTCAAAAATATCTCCAATTTGTAAAGCATACAATTATTCCAAAACATTTTAATCATGATTCCATTGGTAATGAATGTCATGTAAATTTTAAAGTAACTTATTAAATCATTTAATTAAAGATAATTACATCTATAATAAAAAAATCATATTTATTTGGATGAGATGGATTCCCAGTCAAAAGGAATAGATAAGTTCAATTCCTCTTATAAGCATTTCATGATATAAACTGGTAAGAAAGGGATTTGAACCAATAGGATTACATTTAAAAATAATTGAAAACATGGAGTGAAAATAATGGTGAATAATTCTGAGAGAAATAACGTTAAATATTCCTAGAACAAAAATCATTCATTACAATATTGAATTAAATGTGACAATTATATAAAAACAATTACATTTACTCCAAAAAATCCATGAGGCTTTTTATTATAATGTACGGTAATAAAAAATTTATTAATAACTATATTTAAAAACTTTTGATGTATATTGACTTTCGGTTTCTTTTTATAAAATCATTCATTTCACATATTCATGTTTTTTATTGTTAATTTTCTTCATTTAACACTACTGATTTTGGATTGTTTTAGAAAAATTTTATAATGAAGATACCACTCAAAATACATTTTTACAATTTGCATCATTAATAAAATATCCATGTTAATATAATAGTTTTTTAATTTTTTTGACCGTTGTTTATTTTTTTTCGTAATTACTGGTATGGTTTGCATGACATCAATACATGATGAGCAGTTTTTTATTTAATTCGCTGATAACTAAATAATACCGTATGATGATTATTTATTTTCATATCATCATAAAATATAAATATTTTTGATATATATTAAAAACTAATGACAAATATTATTTTTATTAATTATTAAATACATATTCATAATGAAATGTTTGCCTATGGAACAATATTTTTTTTGATGGTGGATGAACCAAGTCAAACAAGAGGATATAATACTATGTATTCAAAGAGTGTTTAGATAAAAATTATATTATGATAAATATTTTGAGAATAATTATTTTTCCCATAATGGAATGTTATATTACGAAATGTGTCTTATAAATAGCGGAAGAATGTTTTTATTGAAAATGTAATATATGATGTTAGAGAATTTATTGTTAAATGAACTCCTCAAGATGATTACATATAGAATGCAGATTTAGTCTATCATTAAAAAATAAAATTCTGAAAAAAATCATATAAGGTATTTGATTATTTAAAATGGCGAGTTTTTAATTATATTTTCTAATAAAAATTGTATTTTGGAAGGGGTTTATGAGACCACCATTTATATGTGAAATATGGAAATTTTTTTATATGATTACCATTGGTAAATAGTATTGAATGTATCAGATCGTAGTTTGGTTTGATATGGGGTGAAATGTCAGTGAGAAATTTATATATGAATAATATGAGTAAAAAATATCTTCTTGAATGGAGATATATAATTATAATTTTACACATATTGTACCTCATTAATTTACCTAATTTTATACACATTTATACACACATATATTTTTCCTATAGAAATTAATTTTTAAAAAAATTTATGAAATAATATCTTACATATTTTTGAATTAATGATTATATAATTTTACTATAGTTAATATAAATAATTTTATAATTACATAATATTTAAATTTACAATAAATACATTAAATATATGTGATAAAAATTACTTAATCAAAAACAATTTTTATAAAATTAGATGTTCAAAATAATATTTATTACAAATTATTAATTATAATGGATGATATATTTTTTATGGAATAATATAAATGTTAAATTAGATATATTATAAAAAATTGTGCAATTTGATATTTTATTTTAAAAATACTAATTTCTTATGAAAATATATCATTAAAAAGTTTATCTTTTTAACAATAATTTTTTTATTATTTCTAACAAATTCAAAATATTTCTAAGAATATTAATTAATTTTAATATATATATATATATATATATATTTAAAATCATTTCCCTTCATATAATATAGGAATTTTTTATTTATAAAACTAAAATTCCGGATATAAAAAAACAATATTCATAAAGATATCATATTTTTTTAGAAATGCATAATTTTGTTAGTTTTTTTATAGTTCATTAATTATTACATTGGTGATATTTATTTAAATTTACACTACTAAATTATTTCTAATATATTTTAGGATATTCATTTTTTTTATAATAACAATATTTATTTTATAAAAACATTATTTCTTTATAAAAAAATATTTTAATTAAATTTTATCTGTAGGTTTCTTTTTTATTATTTCTTTATTATAACATTTTCAATTACATATCATTCCCATTGGATATACCAAACTACAATATAATAAATTAAAATATTTCAATGACTATATGTATGAATACTATATTTCAACAGAACATGTATTTAATGGCCCAACATAATTCTAATATATAGTCTTGTTTTTATTAATAAATTAATTTTTCAAATTTAGTCCTCCATATAAATTTCAATCATGTTTTAAATTCACATCCTTATTCCATGAGATGTAATTGGAGGGAATATATTCATTATCAAACAAGATTATAATTATTTTTTGGTTATGGAATTTTTATTTACATGGTTTTTTATTATTCTTTAAATTTTTATCGTAATTTTTCATATTATATTCAAATAATATAATAACAATAATCGTAAATTATAATATAATACATTTATAAAATTAATGATTAATTCACATTATTTTGGTGTCACATAAAAAAAATTATTATTATTTATTTTATTATAAATTACATAAAAATAATGGGTTATTACGTTATAACCCCTTAAAAACATTATTCTAGGAAATGTCATTACTTGAATGAAACAAAATCTAGATTTTTCTCCATCATTACGTCCTTGGACTTTTGAGTCTCTTCATCATTTTTATGATTCTTTAACATAAATTAAACTATTTTAATCTCCTTTTTCATTGTATATTATCTCTATAATAAATTAATTCTATAGTTCACTAGCTCATATGTACACTCGAAAGGTTCCCAAGGACGATTGGCCATTGGGCCTTAGGTGGACCTCCCCTAACATCATAGGCTGTTAACATGCTGTGAGTGTGTTAAAAGGATGCTTTTGGGTGGACTATTCCATATTGGGGTAATAATATAATTGGTATATATTTATATAACATATAGGAAGAATTAAGATAAACAATGGAATTTTAACAAACTATATCGGATGCACGACAAAAAACCACAATAAAGATCAGCAAGAACAAATATCAAAATTTTAAAATAACATAACATTAGTAGCTATTAACCAAAACATAAAACCATTTTAATAAGAAGCCATAAATGATTTGTTAAAAAATAATGTGTGTATAACGGGTCACCCTTTATCACCCTCAGTAAATACATATATACGGATTCCAATACAAAATTATAGACACGAATGAATCTCTAGATGGTGAAGGAAAATAAGGTCCATTCCATTCAGGAACAATTATATATTTGAATTTTTTGATTCACATGAAAACATTAGGTCGTATTGCACATAATTAAATCTTTAAGAGTTTTAAAATCGATGGTGGGGTTTTATGGTCCTTGCATACATTCACATGGACATAAATTTGAAGAGTTTCAAAACCCAATTCTTTTAGAAGTTTTTTCGATAGTTTCTGACGCTGAAGAAGTCTTCAGATTTAATATCAGTACAATAGGTAGTGCGTTCAATGTTAGAATACATTAATCATTTTTCTATGATAGTCTTTTTTTACTTGGATAAATTGAAGATTGAAGGTTTAATGGATCTGAAGTACCTACGGGGTCTCCAACAATAAATCAGATCACATGGGTTCATGTTGAAACCTCCTACCTATAAATAGATGGTATATAAATATATTAATGAATAAATGAATATAATTAGAAGACACACCAAATTTTATTTCTCTATTCTGAAGAAGATGTTCAACAGTTATGGATGCATTTTTAAGTTACACTGATTATGTTAAGAATTGACCATGCTTTAATATGTTTATGGTTTTTCAGTTCAAAATGATACTTTTGTGTAGTTATATTCTTCAAAAAACATAGGGCTCTTACCATATCTCTTAAGAGTAAGAAATTTTAATTCATTATAAGAGTATATAGTGTATTATGATATAGGTTTGGAAATAGTGAGAGGTGTCATCCTTATTTCATATTTAGTATAAATTTATTTTTTTGATATATGCACCTCCCACACATTTCTATCTACATGTAATAGTGATATTATTAAACATAAAAAAGAACATATGTACATTTAAATTATGTTAGTGACACCTCATGGTTAGAGGAATAGAATGGGTCAACATTCTCTTCTAGTTTGTTAATTATAGATGATACATATTTAGTTTGGAAATTTTTCTCATCAGTATTAATGTATTTAAATTCATCATTACATTGTATTTTCATGTTTCTCATTGAGTTATGGTTCATTTCTATCATTGGTGACCCTTATTAATGAATCTGAACTGAGATATCACGTGTTTCAAGGGTAGTGGGACCTGAGGTCTAGTCACGCTAGACCATCACACCAATATTTCAAGAGTTTACTATCATTTGATGTGTTTGATCATGATGATGTCATTCTAATTGCAGATTATTCCATTTATTAATTGAACATTTGTAATGTTTTCCCAAATTAAGTCTCTGGTATTCCACTACATATTGAGGTAGAGTTCACAGTTGATTTGGATCTGGGTATGTTGCAAATATCGATGCCTTCTTATCATATGGAACTAAGGGATATGGATGAGTTCACGATTCATTTGGATAACAAAATGAAGAAATATTTCATTCTCCCAAGAGTTTATCCTTTGGAATACCATATTATCTTATACAAGAAAGGGTATGGTTTTCTTCGGTAACATGTGGATTGTGATAATTTGAACTATGTAACAATTATGAACAAATAGACTTTTCCTCATCTAGTTGTTCTATTTGATCAGTTATAGGGGGATTATTGGTTTTCTATGTATTATCTTCAATTTGGTTATTAGACTCCTAGAATATAAGAGTTTGATATAATAGAGTCAAACATTAAGAGATATTATAACATTTATAAAAATATCTTGATACATTTTGGTCTGTATAATGAGCATACCGTTTTTATAGCCTTCATGAATTATATAATCCATAATTGTCATAACCCATTTATTATAGGGGGTTTTATGATATTATGGTTTCTTCATAATCTAATCTTGATCACAAGCACCATTTGAGTATGGTTCTGGGAACACTAAACAGTCACCGCTTTTATGGAATTATAATTAAATTCTGATTCTAGATTTATAATGATAGGTTAGAAATGGAAAATAATTTATGACCATCGCATTTCAGTTAATCTAAAGAAGGTAGTGGTTATGTTGTGTTTTTTTTATTATTATAGTGTGGGTTTGGGATATATTCTTATATAATATTTCCATGTGATGAATTAGAGCTCTTGTCAACTTCGACCAGTTTAGAATAGTTATCCCTCTCCAGATAGAGATACTTATACAGTTATGGATGTACACAATTGTTGGTTACCATAACTATTTGGGATGAATTTTATAGACTTCTCTGATCATACAGTTCCATGTTTTATTTTTTCCCATAATTACTTGAATCACATACATATATGATAGGTTGAACACCACTATACATTTTAATTCATTATTTCCTACACCATAGGGAAGAGAATAATTTCATAAGACACTCTTAATAGAAATTTATCATCATTAAATACACTCGAATTGAAGGAGGAGTGGAACCATATGTGTCTTTTGACTCAATTTTACATGGATGTTTATAAGGATGGTTCAAGAATGTTAATGATAGTTGTTCAATTATATTCATATCTCTGAGACTCTATTTTTGAATAGTAAGTAGCTGGATGATGTGTTTCATTAAACTCCAGAAATCCATTATGGTGTTGATACTATTCTGAAATTGTTCCCTTTGATCTGAAGGATTTCTCCACTTTGAGAAGAGGGTTTTTATCCCAATAACTATGGGGTGTTTAGTGTTGATCATTTTTCATAAAAATAATTAGTTATTCATAAAAGCACTATTAGGATGAATTATGAACTAAGGTGACGATTCTGGTGTCCTGGTATAATGTGTGACATTTCAGATTATGTGTCCTAATATTACGCATGCCATTGGATAAAGGAAGAACACTTGAAACCCTTTGATTTTCTTCTGCCACTTTTGGTGTTAGTTTGTAAATCAGAAATGGTATCCGTGGAATTTTCTATGAGATTACCAAGGATGAATACTATTTTGGTTGTTGTTAATCAGTTGACAATGTCTTACAAATTCATTCTGATCAAATCGCAATTATGGTTTATGATCTAGGTAAGATGTAAGTTCAATGGATTTTGATGTTACATGGGATTCGTTCTTCTATAGTTACATATAGGAAACAATAAATTACATCGATGTTTTGGATGATTCTCTAAGAGGGTATGGTAGATGAAGTCATGATGAGGATATATTACCATCCATAGATATACGGTCAAATAAAGAGAGTAATTAAGATCATTGATGATGTTCATTGTGACTATGTCTTGGATTTTGGAAGATCATGGGTTATATATCAGGACTATATGACTTTTCTTTATAACAACAACTATTAGTTGAAAATCCAAATGGCTACCTTTGATGTGTTCTATGGTTTCCCGTGAATATCAAATATTTTTTGGGATGATGTGAGTGATGTTTATTCATTTAGAACATGTATAGTTTATGAAACATCCATTAAGATGAAATATTTATATAGAATTATAGTTACAACCCATAGATGATATAAATTGTATGTGGATCGGTGATGTGGACCATTGACGTTTTCCATAGGTGACTGAGTTTTCTTTAATGTTTCTCCAAATTTGGGTCACCATTGATTTTGAAAATCTGGGAAAGTTGGATCAAAGATATGTTGGACCATTTGATATAATTGATCAACTGAGTCATGTTGAATGTTGTTTATAATTGATGGATCAATTTATAGGTATCAATGAGGTTTGAAACATGACATAGCTTATGAAATATCACCATGATCTTTCTCACATTCTTAGTTGGGATGAAATTGATCTAGAACATGATACTTCAGTTATCGAGAAATGTGTCGAGATAGTTGACTCTAATGAGAAAGTATTTCATGGGGATTCAATTCCATTTGTCATAGTTATATGGAAACAAGGATCATATTATCATGAGACATGGAAATATTAATAATTTTCAAGGGAGATGTGGAATCATCTTTTTTCTAGGATTATATTAGCCACATGACATACTACGTACAAAAAGTTACTATGGTGTGGAGTTCAGAACATCATGTTACTATATTATTTGGTATTCCATTAACCTCATCATGATTTATCCCTCCTATGATATTGGGAGGATACCTTCATGGAGAAGTCATACAGAAATGGGATTTTCAACATTAACCATCATTTTTTTCTAGATGTTGTAGACTTTCACACAAAGTAAATAGGTTATATGATACACAATTATTGATTGGTATATTCCTTGAAAGGGGATGTACACTGTGAATGATTTGACATTGTGAATGGGGGTTAAACACACTTAATATTTTTAAATAATGGATTTTTAATCTGAGGTGAGAGACTTTTCCCATTATATTTACAATATGGATTTCACGACATGTAAATATATGTCACATCGTGATATGGAACAGGTTATATTTTAAAACACACACATGGTAGAATTTTCGTAGTAATTTCATTCTATACTTCTTATTCCTCGACACAAACACTTTCCTATATGTTTTTCGAAGAAATTTTTTTAATCGATATATTTATGATCTAATATCTGTTGCAATTTTGGTGGGTCTTTCCAGGTATGATATCAACCCATTTATTCATTTCCTTTGATCTTGATATCACCACTTTGTTCTGTGTTCAGATAAATTGTTTTACGATTGTTTTTTTCATGGATTAATCTAGATATATGGGTTATCTCACACTTGTGGCCTTTTCCTTTATCATCCATGGTCCAAAGGACATCTTTTCTTGAGGTATACATTTTTTGTTTCATTCCTAAGATCATTTTTCTTCATATTTGGATAAATCATTTGATGTTGATTGGATTCTAGTTTTTTAATTTTCATCATTGGGATTTTGTTGTTGGTGGATCTTCTTTGCTGGTGTGTGTGACACAAGCTTTGAAGTAGTTGGTTGAATAACTAGCCTATGTTAATGGATATTGTTGTTTTTATTAACCAAATTATTCATTTTGAAATTCTCAAGTTCTTTTTGTGTCTGTTTATAAAAGGATTTCAATGAAAAATTTGTTCCCTCTCGTTATTGAAAAATAGAGATAAAATAAGTATATTCAAAAAATTGAAATTGAATTGTTAAATGAATCAAAAATGTTTTTCAATTACTTGAAAGGAATTGTGAAATGAGAATTGGGGATAACTTTAGTATGTATATGAATGTTTTATAATATGACCATCTTCAATTGTTTTCTGATTATTATTGAGGTTTGTCATGGTTCTTTCCTCTATTTACTATGAACATTGTTCAAGGGGACTGATACTGACATTGTATTGGTGGTTTACTCATGGGGTATTCCTATGCTTCTAAGGCCTTTTGTTTTAGGAAATGTTCTGTGAAATTGATTATTATGGTAAAATTAATATGTATCCATGAAAATTAGTTTTCAATGGTGTTTGAATACTTTTTCTTATGTATTGTATTGCAGGTATTTTTTAGATATCCTTGATAAGAAAATTGTTTATTGTGAAAAAATGATGTGGATGTTTTTATTGAAATTGATATATCTATTTTATTAGAACTGTGGAAAATGGGAAAGGACTAAGATGTTTTATTTTAAAATTATTGAAATCTTGTCAATGCATGTGTTTCCATAAAATTATAATGAATGAATTTTCATACAGAGTCATGTTATTGAAAAACTAGATGGGATCATATTGAGCATTCTATCTCACACCCCCAGCACCACATCAGTGTTGTGTAAACCTTTTTTGTCTTCAAGTTAAAGGAACAGTACGACATGATAGTGAGGTGGGGAGGTTTTAGTTTGTGGGTTAGTTAGATGATGGAGTGATGGTGGTAGTATGTCTAAACGATCACTTGAAGTATTTTATAGTTTTTTTCCATTGTAATTATACTATTCCGTTGGAGTTTTTGACTACTTTAATGTTTTTTTCCTCTATCTCTCTAACTATTCAGTTATATATATTCTTTATTCTTCTACTATTTATTTTTTTCATTATATATATATATATATATATATTCCATGTGTTTCATTAGGTTGTGTGAATTCATTCTCTCTTTTGTTTGTTCGAATTCCATGTGCCAGATGCCAGCCAATGGGGATCAGTAAATCCCATTGGGTATTTAATAGGACGGGTCAGTTGTTGGGTTTGAGAAGAAATCGGGTCGTTGGTTACACTACTAAAACGTAACCATCACATTAAAATAGTACCAATCATATATTTTTTTAATAAAAATATATCGTGGTTCTTCCCACCATAGAAATTACATACCATGTCACATTTGGACTCAAAACTCAAAAATTTAGATGTTCCACCAACCACACCATAACACAAATGTCATCCCATGATGCATCGTGACTCATACACCTTATCATGTGATCGCATCATTCTTATGGAACAAATAATTTCAATCAATTATCGCATCTCATCTGATGTAGACATCAATCCTTTTTCAAACATGGCACCTATGTGGTGTTGTAGCTCATCATATGCCTAAAATATTTCTTTCTATTTCATACATCAAATGACTCATGTTGCATAACAATGGAAATTTTCCAACACACCTAAAATATTCGACAATTTCATCAATACACATAACAAATCCTGGTACAACACAACCCATATATACTAATAAATATATCAGAAATCTATGTTAATCCCATCCTAAAATCAGACTCCATTTTTTTCGAAACATACATATCATGCACGTCCTGAAAAAAAACATTGAAACTCATTCAAAAATGGGTCATGCCAAAAAAATAACATTTTCCCAAAATCTTTATTTAATGAATCTCTGTTTCTAGATCCTGAAACCACCCATTTTCCATCCTCATATCCCCATGTCTTCCCTGGTCTATGGATCATGGTTATTAGTGAAGGGTTACTACATATCATCTCTATATTGCTAACCTAGACCATTGGTATTTACTTCATCAGTTCCAATGGACACTACATCCGTACATGTCTCATATTAGATCACTATAAGAACATTGTCCTCGACCCAGCCCTCGGTGGTCTACAGGAGTCTCTATCCTAATTATCTAGTTGAGATTTCTCACAGCCTTGCTTCATGATATCTGAAGCATCATCGCTAACATCACTCGGCGTTATCACTCAGTTGGAGTATTAATTATTCATCAAATTTTTTGTGGATATCAACACCTAATTCAATTCCAATATGAATGTGTCTAACCTAAATAAGTTTTGTTTCACGCAAATAGAATTTATTAAACCATATTAATAATTCCTCATTCTCAAGGTGTCACCTCCCACCATACTATAAATGAAATGATAAAATCCATGAAATTAGTTGAATATTCATAGAATAAAATATACCCCTACTAAATGATTAAGAACTACTATGATATCTCTTCCTTCATCATCTCTAAGAATATGTTATGGAATAAAATGACATCAAAAGAATTCTCAGATATACCCCCTTGTCCTCCCTGTAAACTATTTAAGTCCAAAAAGTGCATTTTTGGTCCTCTAATCATGTACACCACCAACTTCACTCTCCTTCTATAGGGTACCTCATGCAGCTTGAAGACAATATTAAATAACTCTATCCAATTCTCACCTACATATGGTCTACACTCACACTGAAATAGTAGTGAGTTAAATGAATGTAACTCTTTTTTTGAGGATCTTATATAAGGCTCTTCACCGTGAGAACCCCTATCAGTCATCTGGATGACACAAACCAATGTCAAATACTGATTCGTATCAATTGAATACTGATAAAATGTCATATTTGATGGTTTTTCAACCATCACTAGGGTATTTACCTGATATTTTACAAGTTCCACATGATTTTCCTTACCTAGTGGGCCCTCATCCTGGCAATCATGGCACTCATCATGTGAACACACATACAACAACAAATTATCACCCTCGTGATCTTCCACCCCTACACATATAGGTGAAATCCTAATTAATACTAATATTATTGTCAAAAACCCATTATATATATATATATACTATATAGGTAATGTTTGCAACATGTATCACAATCTCACCAAACATACACTCCCATATCACAACAATGTCTCGCGACATCAAGTCTCAGGGCTCCTTACCCACCCATACGAGCTTTACGTATCATATATAAATCCATCCTCATACCCCCTAAATAGGAATATCAAACAAAGTAATCATGTATCATTCATACACATCACCACTAACCTTCCCCTATTAGGGTCATATGTCACATAACATCTTAGGTAACTGTGTAGTATTCAACCAATGTGTGTTCACGATGAATAAAATAATTTATATTTTTTTTGACACATTAAAAATCTCACCCATATATTCATGCCTACCTAATCCAATCAAATGTAGCCCCAAACACATATATCATATACATATAATATAACCCATCAAATAGAATCACACATAGATTTCAATGGAACAACATGTATGAGGTTAATTAGTAGAATTCCACCAAAAAACTATAATCCATATGACCCCCCAATACATCATTTGTTGAAACTTTATAAAAAATAACATCTCTTATTGAAATCCGTGTTCCCAATTAAATTCACAATCATTTTATCATAAGAACATATATAAATATCAATCATCCTGTTTTTATTACATGATCAAATAAATAAAACCACCCTTCTATATATGGCCAAAGGTCTCAAATTATCTCTTTCAATACTAGGACATGGGACACATATCATAATACAAAACTATCATATCCAATTGAACCACATGTGGGGGAAAAATTATCATCTCTCAAGAGGGAAAATAAAAACATAAATTTATTATCCTGTGAAACATTGTTTGTCCTTTGTACACACTGCATCATGTTTCCAAATGCGTGTTCTAAACCAAATTCCAAATATATTCTATCCGCCATTCAACCATATCCCAAACAATAATAGCTTCCAGATAAGGTAAAACAGTTGACATCATTAGTATCCATAAAATCGATAATAATAAATCCCATTATTGGATTTCTAGGATATTATTTATAGATCCATGACCCGCCTATCCTACAAAATAGAGTTATGGGATTTTTTTACCATTTCACATTATGAAAGCCTCTCCGTACACCAATTTTTTTGATGTTGAAGTGAATTTCTGAGGAATATAGTAGTGGATATACTATAAAATCTACTGATAATAATAATGGTCTATATATATAATAAAGGGGATGAAATGTCATTAACATTAGACCAATAACCCTCTATACAAAAAGCACAATATAAAACAACATTAATCATCAATAAGATGAATGGTATAATATTCATAATATGACTCATTTGTAGATATTAAAAAAACATAATTAAATTTTTTTGAATCAATCAGGAAAGATTGATCATAAATTAAAATAATAAGAAAGGGGCTCTTAGGAAAAATAAATTACAAATATATATATGAATTCCAAAAAAGAAAAGAGGTAACAAAAAATTTAGCTGATGTAGCAACCCAATATCTATTACATTGATTCCATGATATTAAATTTCAAATAATCAATATTGTAAAAATCATGATATTGGTCCCTTACCAAATTTCCAAAGCCTAAATCTAGATCCATCCTAAGGGTCTCATGTAAGGTGTGAGAGAAAATCATAGTAGGCTAGAACCAACCTTTCCCCAACATAAATATATGAAAAATCAGGTGAGTCAATATCTATATAGAATATCTATGGAGAGTCATATAAATTAACATTCATATACCTTAATAAATAGTGAAGAGGAGGGAATAACCTACATTATCTATTACAAGTAAAATTATTGTAGAAATGATCATTAACATTAATCCTAAGGTATCATATAATGAAAATTCCACCAAAATGAACCATTATGATACCTCACTGATAGTGTCACTTGGGATCCCATTCTATCATTCATGTATTTTCACTCAAAAAAGGAATGCCTAAAAAAATATTTGGCTAAAATGGTCCCTGATCAAATTCTCCCTTTTAATAGAACCATGATGTATCATACTGGTTCTGGGTTCCAACCAACGGGTGCTCCAAACCCGGTTCGCCACATGACCTCAAGCGCATTTCCCAAAACACCAGAGGCTGGTGAAAAGCAGTGAGGGCCCAGGTCTGATAATGGGGAAACTATTCCATCATTTGTCAAAGTGTAGCATAGTAGAATAAAATAAAAAATCATACAATAATAGCTGAAGTAATAATCCATACACATTTTTAATAACAACTGCAGTAAAGGATAACCAACCAAATATATATATATATGATGCAACATGTATCATGTTCTATGAAAACATCCATAACATGTTACATAGAAGTGCCCTACCATATAGAGTACAACTTTATAGAACAAAGAAACTTGTAGCATCGCGAGCATAAGCCCATCCCATGCTCCCCTACTCCTCAGTAGTAAACTAGTACCTGTATAGGTACCCTTTCCCTTATCTACACCTTCAGAAACATAATTTGTTTGGGTCGAAAATCATGACCCAAACAGGGTTTGAGAAATAAATCCCAGAAGGCACCCACCAAAGGCCCATACCATACTGTGTGAAAACCTGAAACAAAAGCATGAAAAAGTAAACGCAATAAACTAAAGAGTACCCAAAAGTAACTAACATTACTAGTTATTTCCATTTTTATCATTCATTTCATGATTTATTATTTATGAAACCACCATAGTGAATTTATATGTAAACCGTCAGTGTCTTCAGAAACGCAAACCCTTACCCTTAGGTAATCAGAATCTTTCCCTCAGGAATAACAGATATTTTTCGTAGGCGTACAAAGTGTATCCCTCAGGGACAGAGTCTATAGCCCAGAGGCACGAAGAAGTTTCTCTCAGGCAGAAAGAGAACATCGCACTCAAGCTAACAACGTAATGCCCTCAGGATATAGTAAAACACTTCCATCAGGCCCAAGTAACATGGACATTACCAACATGTAAATAAAAAGTTCACATACAATTCCACTCAAGGCAGAAGTAATGTGCAAAATAATTAAGCCATACCCTTGGGTATTCTGGCCAAACGGCTAAACAGAGGAACGCACCCCCTAGGTGGTGCTGGATCCAAGCAGTGATCTGAAACAACATTTTAATATCACATATATTTACTTATACAATTATTGGTATTTAAAATATCCACGACCTCATTCACATGACACCCCAAACATTGGTTCGTACCTCAAAAATACACAAAAATGCACAGCAGTTGGAAAATAAACACTAAGACGCCTACCTTTAACACCCACGATCAATATATGCGAACGAAGATACATGATTTGTCCTAGAACGATGTAGATATCAGGTGAATGGAAAACTTGTTTAAACTTAAATAACTCTCATTAGGAGATGAATTGGAAAGAACTGCTTATGCAGAGTCGAGGGCTTACCCGTGCGCTTCCAACGAGATCGTCCAAGGTAGAAATGGATTCATGACGATCGCTCGACAGATCTCCAATTCTTTGGCCTCCTCTTCCAAGATCCCTCTTCCCGTTCTAAGCCTCCCCTGTAAACAGGGGAGGCTACTGCCCATTTTAAGTAGAAAAAACAAAGTACACGTCGTGTACTTCCGAGTACTTGGCGTGTACTTCCCATTTTTAAACTGTTCCTCTGGTGACTTCCTGCCAGCGCGACATTGTTCACCTGCCAACATGACTACACGGCGTGTATTCATGAGCACAAGGCATGTTCAGTCACACATCTATCCACCATCTTACTATTCGCCTACCAACTGACTACACGCCGTGTAAGAGACCGCTACACGACATGTAGTAAGTTCTTACACCCTTCATTGCCGACATGGCCACACACGCTGTGTACTCATTACACATGGCCAAAAGTACATGGCGTGTGGAAAAGTACATGGAGTGTACATCCAAAATTTAGGATTTTTCCCCATTTCCCATATTTTCTCAAAAATAAATAAGAAAAAGAGAAAAGAAGGAACCCGTACAACAAAAGTATGTACCAGGTTCTTACAAACTTCCCCCCTTAATGCAATTTGTCCCCGAATTTCCCTTCCAAGGGTAGTGAAGATATAGAAGTGAACATCTCCGGGAAATGAGCACGTACGTCGGTCTCCAGATCTCAGGTCTCATCCTATACTCGGCTATGATGCCATAGCACCCGCACGAGAGGAACTGACCAGAGTTAGAGAACCTTCAAGCTGCTCTCAATGATACGAATCAGATGCTCTTCAAAGGACGCATCTACATGATGTTCAACTTTCTTGGGATAAAAGACATGGGACAGGTATGAATGATATTGGCACAACTGAGATACATGGAAGACATCGTGCATGGCTCGGTAACTATGAGGTAACTACAACCAATAGGAAACCGGCCCGACTCTCTCCAGAATTTCAAATGGGCCCACATACCTCGGTGAATTTTTACCCTGTCCCAAGCTACCTCACTTTACTCTAACTAGCACAACGGTGATAGGAATGGCCTACCGTATAGAGCCATATATGATTCCATCTCAATAGATTCCTAAAAATTATTTTTATAGGAAAACTCGACTTGGGGTATATGCTTCTCCCAAGATCCCCCAAAGTCTAGAACCCTTGCATGTAGCATGTACTCATGAACCTGTATCGTATGCTCTGAGTGGCCATCGGTCTGAGGGTGGTGAGCTATGATCAAGATCACCTGTGTACCTAATACCCTCTAAAAACTCTACCAGAAACGAGATGTAAAACAGGCATCCCTATCTGAAACGATAGAACGATGGACCCCATGAAGATGTGCAATATCATGGATATACAACTTTCCGATCTTTTCAGCACCGAAGGTCTCCTTGATCCACAAAAAGTGAGATACCTTCATGAGTCTCTACACAATAACCCACATTCCATCATTTCCTCGAGGTGCCCTCAGCAATCTAGTCACGAAATACATCGTGATGTCATCCCATTTCCAATCTAGTATGGGTAAATGTTGTAACAGTCCGGCTGGCCTCTGATTCTTCACCTTCACCTACTGACAGGTGGAACACCTCTTAAAAAAACCAGCTATATCTCTCTTCATACCCAGCCACCAGCACTGACGTCGCAAGTCACGGTGCATCTTGGTAACCCCGGGATGAAATGACCAAGCTGAAGCATAAGAGTCTCGTATCAGCTCCTCGCATCTGTCCCCTAGATCCCATATGCACCCATGGAAACGCAGAACCACGTCATCCCCTATCGTCCAGCTTGGATGAGGGTCCTCACTTGCCACCGACTCCCATAGAACTAGGCCTTCTGAATTAGATAGTTGTCTCATCCTCACCCTATCCAAGATGGTAGAAGTCACAGCTAAACCGGAATGATATGTTTTCCCCTGACTGTCCTGCACCTCCAGCTGCATCTCATAGAACAAAGCCATAATTTTCCACTCACCACTGGCCTCCTGGATAGAATGTATCCGAGTCTTCTTTCTCATAGAATTAGCTACTGCATTACCATTGCCGGGTGTAAAATCAAGCTCAAAATCGAAATACTGAAGGTATTCAACCCACTTTCGCTGCCTCAGATTCAAGTCACACAGAGTAAAGATATACATGAGAATTTAGTGGTCGGTGAAAACCACAAAATTCTCTCCAAACAGATATTATCTCCAATAGCGCAACGCATGCACAACTGCAGCAAACTTGAGATCATGCTTGAGGTAATTCCTCTCATGTGGCCTTAACTACTGAGACCCGTACACAACAACTCGAAAACCATGCATCAACATTAATCTCATCCCAAAACCATATGAATCAAAATAAAATGTATAACTCTTCCCCTACTCTGGAAGTATCAGGATCGATGGTGATGTCAACCGTCCTTTCAGTTCCTAAAAGGTTGTCTCACTATATTCTGACAAAACAAACATCACACCCTTCTTAATCAAATCTATCAACGTCACTACTAAGAGGGAGAAGTCCAAGTTGAAGCATCTATAGTAACCATCCATCCCTAAGAAACACCATATCTCAAACACTTTCATAGGCTGCTCCCAAGAAACTACAACACTCACCTTCTCTATATCTACTACAACTCCTGCCTCTGAGATGATATGACCCATGATGTGAATCTGGACCATCCAAAAGTGGCACTTTGAGAGAATAACATATAGTCGGGGCTCTCACAGTGTACTCAATATGATCTCAAGATGGGTGGCATGGTCATGTCGAGTGTGAGAGTACCCATGATTTTGTCCACGAATACTACCACAAAAGAGTCCAGATAAGGATGGAACACATGATTCATCAAAGCCATGAAAACTACTGGCGCTTTCGTGAGTCCAAAAAAAAAATTTGTATACTCGTATAGACCATACCAACTCCTGAATGTTGTGAGAGGTATATCAGATGGTCTAACATGCAGATGATGATATCCAGATCTCAATTCAATCTTCGAGAACACTCGTTCTCCATGAAGATGATCAAAAAGATCATCATTCTTGGTAAGGGATATCGGTTCTTAACAGTCAACTGGTTCAACTTCTGATAATCCACACAGAGTCTGAGGGTATCTTCCTACTTCTTCACAAAATGGACAAGAGAACCCCAAGGAGAAGTACTGGGTCGGATAAAACCCTTTGACTGTAACTCCTCTAACTACCTCTTGATCTCCTTCAACTCAGTCATGGCTATCCTATAAGGAGGAATGGACACTGGTGCTGCTCCTGGCACAAGCTCAGTAGATAAATACACCTCACGCTCCGGAGGTAGACCTGAAAAGTCATATGGGAAGGCATCCCAGAAAAAATAAACCACTGGAGGAAATTCCATCTGACATGTCTCGTGGTCGCCCAGACATAAGATCACAATTTGGGATGTGAATCCACCTCACCCATGATTCTCTAGTCCATCTCGACTCGCCTGAACATCCCATTTTCCTTTGTATAGAAGATCTATGCCCTCTATTGATGTGAAACACACCCTGCGACCATAGCAGTCTACAAAGGCTCGAAAGGGAACCAACCAGTCTATCCCAAGAATGACGTCATAAGTTGTCATCTTTATTAAATAGAGGTCCCAAAGGAAGTGACACCTACCATCCTCATGGGGGAACTCCTAGAACTGATGTACACTAGCCGTACATGTCCCCAACGGAGTGTATAGAGTCATAATAGCAGAAGAAGTAGAAACACATAGCACAAGGATATCCACAGTGGGCACAGATATAAAACTATATGTAGCACCTGTATATAAAAGTACTGATGGTAAAATAGAAGCTACTAGAATAGTACCTTTGACTGTAGATGGTCTGGTATCCTACTCCTTCTGGGTATGTTACACTGCATATGTATGCCTAGTGTGGTGGCCCTATGAAATAGCCTGGCGACCCTGAGCTGTCCCACCCTACTGCCTCTGAGATCCTGGTGTCTGGCTACCATGGACACGACCACCATCCCTGCCTGCACGCCCTAACGTATTCCAGTTTCCTAACTGGTAAGAAACCACTACACCTACTCCCGCATGGGGGTCTGTACAGAACCCCACTCACTATCCATCGGTGGAAACGCCCTACAAAAGCACTATAGATGACCCATCTTGCCGTAAGCTCGGCACTCCACTGGATCACGTGGACACTGCAGTCTATTGTGCCCCTTTTTACCAAAATAGTAGTACCTGATCGGCCCACCTAAAAAAACTACATGGCTGGTACTACCACTCTGAGAGATGTTCATCTGTCTCTTCCTGTTACTTGTAGAAATAGTACTAGAAACTGGTGTTGAACCACCCGGGCCCACACCACTAGCTTCCCACATGTTCATTTCTATAATCAGTGCATATTTTACAATATCTTGTACAGTAGGTAACCTAATAACATTCACCATCACTCAGATGTCATAACGGAGAGCATCCTCAAAGCGCTTAGCCCTTAATGTCTCATCACCCACCAGCACAGGTGCAAAGCACTGATGCTCGGTAAAGAGGGTAGAATAATCCATCACTGGCATATTACCCTGATGCAGATTCATGAACTCTTGATGACAATTTTCTATCAACGTATTGGGAAAGAAGAAGTCATAGAAGACTGCCTGAAAATCAACCCACGCCATGTCTCTATGATGCTCTGACTGGGTGGTAACATCCAACCACCTAATGGAGAAATCACACAACATGTATGTCGCGAGCCTGACCCAACTCCCTGGAGGTGTCTCAAGATGCACAAAAATAGTCTACGTCAATCCTATCCAAGACTCTGCATCATGTGGTCCGCCATCCCCTGAGAAAAACGGTGGATACTGCTACTAGAATATACGAGTAAGCTCATCCATACATGTGGCAGCTAGCGGTGCTCCCTAAAAGGTCTACATGAACTGCATAAAGCCTTCACAGAACTGTGCCTCCACTCCTTTGTCTGGTATAACGGATACCACCACATTTGGTACTGCAAGTGGATCCACTATTAGCCCATGGCCTACCATCTCTGGAGTATAGTCACTGCCGCTCTCCTGGAGAACAGCGCACGGTCGTCTAAGCAGCATGAATGTACAAGGTCAAAAACATGCCTTAGATTCAAGATTAATAAAGACCAAAAACTAAGAACCCCAAAAAGAACAGGAGGAAGAAGGCTTTCAAAATTTTCAATACTGGACTACACGACATGTATACTACCAACACTGCGTGTACATTACCTCCCTTCCCCTGCCTAGGTCCTTCTGCACAGCTAAGCCACACGACTCCCATTTAAACAAAACTACACAGCGTTTATATCATCTTCACGACATGTGTGGTTCTATTTACAACTGCCCGTGTCACTTGGGACATAGAAAACTACTCGAAATGACAATACATGCTGTGTTACACCTACACATGGCAAGTACACTACTCCATTTCACATCCACCTGGCTAACTCCACATGGTTTGTCCTCGGACAAAACTACACGGCGTGTCCCATGGGTACACGGTGTGTACTAGAAGTGCTTCGACGACCTGTGTTGTTAGTTACACGGCTGGATACACGACTCATACTATACGGCATGTTCAATATACAGACGGCGTATACATGAAGGGATTTCCCCGACCGGTGTTGTTAGTTACATGGTCGGGTCCCCAGGTCGGACTACACGACATTTTCATCATTAACACGACGTGTTGAAGAAATGACTACACCGGCCCGTGCTCGTTAGTTACACGGCCGGGTCTCCAGGTCAACCATACATGATGTGTGCATCCGGAATAGGGAGTGTCCGCCCCAAGCATTTCCCATCCCCGTGTTGCCGCCCACATAGTCTGTGACACTGAAAGAGACTACACGGCGTGTACTTTGGGTACACGGCGTGTACTCAATATGATTAATTTTCTTCCCAAACAGAAGAACATACACGGTGTTTCTATAGTAGTACATGGAATGTATACTGGGTTTCCTAATAGTATGCCTCAGAAACTTCAACGGAACCCAAAAAACACTGAAAACAACACCTAGGTGTCAAATTCTGATTCGTGAGGGACCATACTCCCAACAAATCAATGTCTGACATCTTATCAGTGTTATAAAAAAATAAACAGCCAATGATTCACCAATTTCTGGTAAATGGTGGCCCATTATACCCAAAAACCCAATGTTTGGCGTTCATTCTATAAACCGGCTCACACAATAATACCCTATTAAATAGTAGGAATCTATCAAGATGATATCATAATAGCATGATTTTACTAGCTTAATAATTATCACAACAACATGCAATTTCTAATGCACGTACATGGAATGGAACTATGCATGACATGTGATTTCTATGATGTGCCTAAATGATGCCTGAGATGGCATACCCTCAACTCATCAGGTGGCAACTAAATATAACCCATAGATTAAATATAAATAGCACAATCCCAAGTGTGTCACCCAACAATGAAATCATATCTACTGTAAATTGAAAAATAAATAAAATTGCAACATGAGGTAAATTGGATTTTCCCTGAACACGGGTAAGCTATGCCAGGGCATAGATTATTACCAACTAATGTTCCCATCCTATCACTGACTAAGTCTCCAAAAAGTAAGTCAAAGAAAATAACTCCTCTGATACCACTTTGTAATTTCCCGGTTCTGGGTGCCACTCAACGAGTGCCCCAAACCTGGTTTTCCATGTGACCTCAAGAGCATTTCCCCAAACGCCAATGGCTGCCGACTAGCAGTGAGTTCCCAGGTCTAATAGTGGGGAAACTATTCACTCATTTGTCAATGTGTAGCGCAACGAAATAATATAAAAAGCATACAACAATAATAGAATCAATAAACCATACGTATTTAATATAACAACTGAAATAAAGGATAACCAGCCAGATATAAATATATATATATATATGATGCATCATGTCTCATGTTCTAAGAAAACATCCAGAACATGTTACATAGCAGTGCCCTACCATATAGAGTACAAAAAAAACAGAACAAAGCAACTTGTAGCATTGTGAGCCTAGGCTCGTTCCCATGCTCCCCTACCCCTCAACAGCAATCAAGTACATGTATAGGGACCCCTGCCCTTATCTACACTTGAAAAAACGTAATATGTTTGTGTCAAAAAGCATGACCCAAATAGGGTGTGAGAAATAAATCCCAGTAGGCACCCTCCAAAGGCATGTGGCCAACTGTGTGAAAAACTGAAACAACAGTGTGGAAAAGTAAATGCAATAAACTAAATAGTACTGAAAAGGAACTAACATTACCAGTTATTTCCATATTTATCATTCATTTCTTGATTTATTATTTAAGAAACCACCACAATGAATTTATATGAAAACCGTCTGTGTCCTCAGACACGCTAACCCTTACCCTCAGGTAATTAGAATATTTCCCTCATGAATAATAGATATTTCCCTGTGGCGTACAATGTGCCACCCTCAGGCATAGAGTCTATCACCCATAGGCACTAAGATGTTCCCTCAGGCCGATAGAGAACATTGCACTCTGGCTAACACAGTCATGCCCTCAGGGTATAGTAAAACACTTCCCTCAAGCATAAGTAAACGGGCCATTCCCAACATGTAAATAAATAGTTCACATACAATTCCTCTCAAGCCAGAAGTAATGTACAAAATAATTAAGCCATACCCTCGGGTATACTGAAAAAATGGCTAAACAAAGGAAATCATCCATGGGGTGGTCCTGGATCCAAGAAGAGATCCCAAACAACATTTTAATATCACATTTAATTACTTAAACAATTCTAGGTATTTGAAATACCCATGGCCTCAGCCACACGAGACTCCAAACATGTGTTCATAGCTCAAATACACACAAAAACACATAAAAGTTTGAAAATAAACACCCAACCACCTACCTTTAACACCCATGATCAATATACGCGAACGATGATCCTCGATTCGTCCTGGAACGATATAGATCTGAGGTGAAATAAAACCTTGTTTGAACTTAAATAACTCCCGTTAGGGGATTAATGGTAAAGAAATTATTATGGAGAGTGGAGGGCTTACCCCTGCGGTTCCAACGAGATCGTTCGAGGTGGAAATAGATTCTTGAATCAATCTAGGTGGATCTCCAAAGCATAGAACTCCTCTCCCGAGATCCCTCTTAATGTTCTATGCCTTCCCTGTAAATAGGGGAGGCTACTGCACATGTTAAGTGAAAAAAAAAACAAAGTACACAGTGTGTACTTCCGAGTACACAGCGTCTACTTCCCGTTTTTAAACTGTACCTCTGGCAGCTTCCTGCCAGCGCAGCACTGTTCACCTATCGACAAGACTATACGGCGTGTCTTCACGAGCACACAACGTGTTATGTTGCATAGCTAGCCACCATATTACTATTCGTATGTCGACTGACAAGACGGCATGTAAGGAACCTCTACACGGTATGTAGTCGGCTACTACACCCTTTATTGCCGACATGGCCACACGCCCTGTGTACTCATTCGAAACGGCCAAAAGTACACGACGTGTGGAAAAGTACATGGGGTGTACTTCCAAAATTTAGGAGTTTTCCCCATTTCCCATATTTTCTAAAAAATACATAAGTAAAAGTGAAAAGAAGGAATCAGTAACTCAAAAGTATGAACCGGGTTCGTACACATGTGGTTAAAAGGAAGAGTGATTTCTATCATTCAAATAATAATCACCATTTTCTCAACATCGAATTTCCCATGGTATGAAGATGTTTGGAGTGTAATATTATCCAATCCCATCCACCTCAATATATGATGAGCCTCATACCCCAAAAGATGGTCTCAACACCATCATTAAATGGATACTCATTATCCATGTGGATTTCTATCTTATGTATAGCCAATATCAATTATGGTAAAATCAATCCTAAGACAAATCTAATAGAGTCCACTACCCACATATGTATTATAAACAACCTTATTATCTGAATCTAATCTATGAACTCATGACTACAAGGGAACATAGACAAATCATGGTGAGTGGAAATCACCATTGAAGAACCTATGAAACAAATTCTTAAAACATAATGCCCATATTACTATATTTCTCAAACTAAATGTCAACACCATATCAAAATATCATGTCATGACCATAATCAAGATGACTGCATCACCTCAATCTGAAAACCATGTCTCCCAACATGGGATTATCATAACTCATAAAACATGTCGATCACCCAGCATGAAATCCACGTTGTCTCCTCTATATGGGAACCACCATTTAATTTATTATTCATTGCACATCAATTCCCCCTAGAACCATCATACAAAATATAAATGTATTTATAAATTAATTCTTTTAAAAAAATGAACCGACCTGGACTATCCAACCAAAGTTGTCATAAGACTCTTAAAAAGTATAACCATTTTTAGAGGTACATGATTATTCACAAACTCATCTCAAATAATAAAATTATCAACTTCAATGAAAATCAAAAAAAAATTACTATCACTCATATTCAACCCAAAAAGGCACTGAATAAGACACCCACAAAACACATGTAAAATTACTAATAAATATTATCACCTCCCAAATCATATTGTTCAATGCTTAATCTTATAAAACCGACCTTTAACAAAAGTTGATTTGGAAGAAATAAATTATTTAGATGAATGCACTAAAAATAGGGTAATATAGTTCACACATATTTAGTGAATCTGATAGAAAGTGAATGAAATAGTTGAATAAATTGTACTCAAATACTTGACTATATTCTTCCAATGACATTGAGAATTTTCAAAATTGGTCTTGGAATAAAAATTTCACTTAACACATATGAATGGAAAAAACTGAAGGCCCACCTATAGTGTGTGTGAAGTAGGAGAAGGAAAAGTGGAGGTGAGAATATAAATAGTGCTCTATGAAGATTGTAATTTCAACTATTTATGTGGATTGTAGGGATTCAAAACATGGATTGGAAAACTGTGCAACAACCATGTGGCACCCACTATCATTCCTCGACACCACACATGACTGGACTTCAAGGTTTTCCAAACAATGAACAAAAACATTCATGAAATTTTATTAAAAACAATATAAAATCAACAACACCAGTGTATCCCATCCCTCATGGAATTATAAAACAATTCCTATTAATGGTGGAGGGATTCACAATTACTCCTAAGAGGTCAAATAGGTTGTGTAAAACATTGTAACTCTATCTATAAAACCATATTTATTTTGTTTTTAGCTACAGATTCACCCAAAAACCACATGAAAACCTATTTAACGTTATAATAATTTTAAATAATATAAATACATGGATGTTGGTCCAAGGATCTCTCGGAATATTTTTTTTTTGATCATGAAAACAGTTATTTGGCATATTGAACACTATAATTTGAAACTGGTTGTGGATTTAAACCAACTCAAAAAAACATGGTTGTTAAAATTTAATTTGGTTATTCTCATTAGATAGTCAATGATCTAGTATACACTATACAATTTTTTTACATGTGAACGGTAGGTTTTTACTTCCTCGGAAGTGAAAAATTAAACACGTTTTGAAATTAATATTGCGTAAGTGGAAATAATGGATGACAACATACAACTCCCACAAGATAAATGATTTTAATGCAGTATAAATATCTAGTAATTATAATTAAATAATTCTCAAATATAATATCCATCCTCTATGGTTTAATTAAATAGAGTGCTTTATCTCCAACTATAAGATATAGGTCTCATTGGTTATTTCAACATTAGTTATTTTCCATACTGTATGCATTTAAAATATAATATTGAATCATTGGAATCTTATATATGATTTATTTTTCATATATATTCACAAAAATTTACACTATTTTACATCACTTAATCTTGTGGGCGTTCTACACCTAATTTGATAAGGATATTCTTATGTTTCTATTTAATTCTAAATTGTATAATATTAAGAAATAAAAATAATTTTAGGATAATCTCCACATCACAGACCCCATTAAAATGCATTTAATTAGATCATAACCAATAATCTAGTGCATAAATGGTACATTATGATTAAAAATCAATAAAATATAAATAATAAGTGTTGAATGTCAACTATGAATCTAATTATTATTTGATACATCAATTGAACATTGGGAAAAAACGCAAATCCAATTAAGATAAAAATTTTCTTAATACCCAATGTGGAATTATCATTTTCTATGTATATATCGTGTCTTGTTGATCATGGGAGATGTATACCTAATCATAATTAACTGTGTGGAAATTTTGAAGATATCAACTATAAAACAAATTATATTTTCTCTTTTATAAGTATTGGGATTACCAACGATGAAATCGAAATTGATGTTCACCCATTTCCATATTTATTTTGGAAGTCATTGTATCCTACCCATAGAATTATTATATTTTTTCATAAAATTATACTATAAAAATATTTTTGATACATAATTTATAATATCCATATTCATGTTTTCCCACTTAAAATGAATTTGGAAACCCATATACATATTTTATATTCAAGGATAAATGATGAATTATGATCTGTATGCATCATACAATAACAAATTTGGAAATTATTTTATTGATGGAACATGTATTCGTTTCATAAATAATATAATTCCGTAAATATAAGTGTTTACACATAGAATATTCCTTCCCTTTATATTCTCCTCCATATCCTCATTCAATTCAATATTAAATGTTACATGGATACATTGTTAAGCTGTTATTCATAAAAGATTTGTTTTATACGTGCCTCTAATGATTTCATGATCAATCGCATATATAGACATGATTATAATGTCTATTTAAATAATCATACATGATAATATATCATAGTCATTCTTAATGAGATAATCAACCAGTTTATTTTAACTCTTAGGGTGGTAGTTTTCCATGAAGTCATAACACTTTTTAAACTCTTACAATATAAGTTAAAACCTATTTAACTCCATCATTGTGAATATGTACATTTAAAAATTCTTATTTGTATATATTTCATGCGTTTAATTATAAGATAATGTCCACATACCACTGATATCACTAAATCTTTCATCATGTAATCTTTCTAATGAATTATTCATTGAGATGTTCTATAAGATATCACATTGAAATTTTAAAATAAGAAGAATATCATATCCTCAAATGATACATCACTATTTATAACAAAAAACATATTTAATATATATACTCAGTCTACAGATTTTGGGGTAGAACTATTCATGATCTCATTGAATTTGTTCACATTAAATAAATCTGAAATAACATTATTATCTCATTAGTTAAAATGATTATTGGATTGTATGGGATTCAAAAACTAGTAAAAAAATTAATTGTATATACCAACCGATAAAAATATCGATCATTTTTACTAAGGATGTTATGGAACATTGTTTAACAACATATATATTTAAAGGGTTAATGGATTTGTAATCACATGTGTTTAATGTCCTACGAAGGATAAACAACATAGTTAGACTTAAAAATTTTAAATTTTTCATATAGTTTATCCTCTATCATTATATTCAATGATATATTTTTATAATATCCACTCCCTTCATTCCCATGGATTATTTGATAATATAATCGATATAGATTCCTTTAAATATATTGATCTATTATATATAGACACTATTAGCATGATCCATGAAGATAACAAGGTAATTTTAGAGTCTAAAGAATCCTAATGATTCAAAATAATCATTTCTTGTTATGTTCATAATATGTAATTTAGAAATGTATTGATCCATCATTTTTTTAACTAGGAGGACTTCTTCACCCTAATGTAATGAAATTGAGTGTATGAAACCATTGTAGATACTCTCTTGGTGCTTCTAATTTATCTTCTGTAATTCTAATACATCCATTTTTAAGGAGTATTTATTATATTAATAACATTATGTGTTTTAGGTAATGAAAATACAACCTCAAAAAATGGGGATGCGTGTGATTTTTTTTCTAAATAAATCAAAATATTTTTTTCATAATAAATATATCTTTTGTAATTAGTTTCTATGAAATCATTTGAAAACTGAAAGCTATTTATTATATATTATGTAACATATTATGAAATTCAGATCCAACAAGATTCCAACATCAAACATTAATAAATAAATGATCATGAGGTTATTTGGGATATGAAATTTTATTTCTACAAATTGACATTTGATAATATTTTTTTCTGTGATATATTTCTAATGAATTTTTTTCAGATCATTTGAATAAAAATTTCGTTTTTATATTTTCTAAATGTACACTATGTTATATTTTTATGAAACCATTATTATTGAATTAAAATATGAATTTATTGAATATCCCAATAAAATAATGAGACATCAAACATTATTTATGAAGTTATTTTTATTTAAATTTCCATATATTTTATGATAAATACTTTTTCATGGTTTTTATAGTATATTCATCCTTTATCCATTACAATTTGTTCTATAACATGAGGTCATCGATGGAGTTATCTTCTTTTCTCATGAATAAATGAAGGGGTTTTTAAAATTAATTTAACATATTTTTTTCATCTATTGAATTCAATGATATCATAGATTAATTCTACGGTTGATATTGTTTTTTATTTTGATTTATATAAATTTTATATTTTTGATTATGGAAGAAATGCATAATGGTCTTATAGACAAGTGTAAGCATAGAATTCAGTTAATGTAAATTTAATTTCACACATAATCATACTATATAATGATATCCTCTCATATTGAGGACATACATAATCAATTCCATCAATACTACAAATTCCACATCAAATTCAGGATGGATTATATGGAAAGATGAATGTTTCATTGATGATCTCAAGTAATATAATATTATATTTCATAAATGACCCACATATAATTTAATCTTGCATTAGGCTACTAATGTGTGTTTGATGACCAGCCTATGGGTATCATTTATTTTTTTTGATATGTATATTGGAATAATGTTCTTAATATGTCATGAATAATGGTACCCCATGTTAATTAAAAAATATTCATTTTACCTCTACTTACAAGGAGTTTATGTAAAGGTCTATAACCATGTTTTAATATAATTTATGGTGTTAAAATTTTAATTAAAAATACACATTTCACCATAAATCTAAATTTTATTTGAAAAATGAAAATAAGATATCGATCATACAAATCACATACATTGAGAAGGATTATATTTTTAGAGAAGAATGATAGAATTTAATAAATACAAAGCTATACAATTTTTTAGGATTATTAGATCCAAATTAATTACTCAAGTGACATGAATACATTTTATTAGAAGGGGATATATACTACAACCCTAGGGAAGAGAATCTACTAAAAACAACACCATGGAGAGACCATTGATTTTACATGTGTCTGTGACTGTGAGCATGAGATAGCTATTTGGTGTGTAGTTCTCTTTTTAATTGTCAACATTCAATATTTTTTGGGACCGAACTTATAGAATATGTAGTTTGATAGAATTTATGGAGTAATATGTTAAATGGAAAGCAGGTTAAATACTTTTGTGATGATTATAAATTGTTTATTTTTACAAATGATTTATATATTATGAAGAGTTTTACTTGATGTCCAAAAATTATCATTTTCTTATGTTGTCTCATCTTTACATCTTAAATATAATAATTTATTCATTAACACTTATATGAATAGGTGAAAATTATGGCTTAAATTTTAATGTTCACTATAACCCATGTAATTAAATTGGGAAAGGTTGTGTTATATCATATAAATGATTATTAATCAGTTTATTTTTTTGGTAGACATATAATATCAAACGATAATTCATTTACTATGTTTTTTCACCATGTGAAGCATATGTGAATTAAATAACTGTTAATGGATACCATAATTAGCCATATAATTTTTCGTAATGTATGATAACATTAAATTTCTTAATTAATTTGATTAAATTTTCCCAAAATCCTTCATTTATTAACACTCATCATCTTACTTCTATTTACACTTCCTCAGGAACCTTTTCCAATGGTTTTCTAACACATCAGTTTTTCAACATCCCTTTATCTAGTGTACTATAATATGTTGTTTATATATTTTTTTATGAATATCACTAAAAGTATACATATCCATGTGTTGGTAGTATTTTTAATTTTCCACATAGTATATTGGTTTAATAATTTGTATTTTAGTTATTTTTAATGACACTCCAATCAATATATATATACAGGGAGGTAGAATCCATTCATAGAATAATAATAAATTCTACCTAGCGATGAATAAAATGATTTTAGGATGTGTTTTATACCATATCATGACAATAAAAGTGTTGTATACAATATGTATACTCACCACACCATCTATTGATCACACCAAAAAATTCAATATCATAATGTTGTGGTTTTGGTTTAACTTTTAGGTAATTTATATTTTAAAAAAAATAATGTAAAACATGAATAAAATTACAAAATGCATTTTTGATCTGTAATCTTTTAGAAATTTTTTTTATTACTCATTATCACTTCATATGTTGCGAGGGATTGTACATTCTTATTTTTCCATATCATATGAGGTTATTGATGTTAGTTGTATAAATAAACAAATTCATTGGATCAAATTATGATATAATTACAATTTTCCATATAATAGATTCCCATGATTATGGGTAATGAATTATGATAATATTTTCTCAACAATTTAATTACCTTTCCCCTTCTTGTATATTCATATTTACTTTCCTATTCCATGTATAAATTTACATTGATTATTTCTACCAATTTTACAACATATATGAAGTTGAATTTTGTTTTATCCTATGGTATTAAAATGTAATTTCCTACTAAACCAGATTTTTTTATTTATATACAAAAAAACTTGAATGATAGTAGTCCCTACCTTCTAATTCCCCCATCACAGAACAAAACATTTTCATCAAAGAATCCAATTTCACTTATTGAAAATTAATTTATCAGATTTGGTATTAATGATAAAATGAAATATTCTATATTTTATTTAAGTTCAATGATAAATTTATGTGAGTAAATTTCATTTCATATGATGTTTTATGATTAAATATTTATTGGTTCATCCACGTTTTTATCTACCCATTTGACTTTCTCTCTATATAGTATGAAGAGTCTAGTGAAATTATTTATTGAATAATACATTCTTAAATATCATTCATTCAATTGAATTATTTTCCTTATATTCCCATGTATTCTTAATGATTTTCAATAATTGGCCATAATCAGCTTTCAAATGATAAATTGATAAAAAATCCTATTCATTCTCCATGTATTTGAGAGAAAAAAAATATATTTTCTATTTATATAGATACATTACATAGAAATTATTGAATCTCATGACCCATTAATATGTAGCAGTTGTTTCCTTTTAATGGACTCAATTGTTACTTGTTTCATCATTTTCATGTTTATGATTTTGGTATTATTCACTTTTTTATTTTATATATTAATTGGGTTGGGTGTGAACTGACACAATATTTCTCACTCTATAAATTATTCTATTTCTTTTCACATTTTTTCAGTCATTTCATTATCAGTCAATGTCATTGTTAACTGAATTATTCAATGTTCTCACCATTTATTAAAAATAAAAGTTTATCATAAATGATTTATAATAAAAATCAGTGTAACAAATTATCATTTATAGAAAATAATTCCTATGTCATCTGATATTATGAAACCATCAATTAATTCAATAATATATTATATTCATCCTATAATTATTTTACATTATTGTCTAATTTAATTTATATACAATAATCATATATCATTTATCACATTTATAAATAAATCCAGCTATATTACAGACTATGGTGAGTCAATAAAAAATACAAAAATACTCCATCATTTTATGAGAATATTTATTTCAACTCATAACATTTTCAATCCCCCTGATCCTATAGTTTTTTTGTGTTTGGATACAATATAAATTTTAATATATTTTTAAATTATTATTCAACATCATATATATATTATTTTCACACGTGTGATCCTTCAAGAAATATTTAAATTAATAATATTCTTCTTAATGTGAGGAACTAAAACCTATTAAAGTGTGGGATCACATGCTTAGTAATCAGAAATATATTTTTCAACTATCAATGATCATAACTGAGAATATGATATGCTTTTTAATGTGAGACCAGAATCCACATACATTAACATATCAAATATAATTCAGGACCAATTAATTATGGATAATATATCAGAGATATTTAAATACATGATTATGATCCTCATAAAACATAATTGAACAATCTACGGAATCATGAGACAACAATCATGATTCACAAGAATATAACAAATTTATATTTTTTTACATTTTAATGTTTCATAAAAATGATATTTTATCTAATTAAATATTTTACGTTAATCTATATTGGATTTTTTCACATAGAAGATTATGTAGTCCCAAAATTCAAAATATAGTTTTCATAGGATAACCATGTTGGACCTTTGGCTATTCGAGGCAGGAATTGGAGTATTGTTTGTGTTTGTATTCAATCCTCTGTGGATTTTCAGAATTTGTGCCAATAAAGTGATCATACAGTTCAAGAAGACCACAATATTGAATGTGGCTCCATTTCATAGTGTTTTACATATTTTTTGAGCCTCATAATCGAAAAATGAATACATGGATAGTTGGTTAAAGGCGGTGCATTCAAAGAGGAAGTGGTGTGTCAAAAAGCATGGTTGTACATGAAATATTTGAGTTGGGTGAGAAAAACAACTTGGTGCGTGAAATAGTGGATCAAGGCTTTTTGCGCAAATAGTGTTTCAGAATCAGAATGTCGATAAACAAAAAACAAATAGGTTACATTAAAAATATAGAGATATGCGTGAAAAATGGTACCTTCACAAAATATAACATGCCAAATGATAGTTTTATCATGCTATAGGGGGTTTTGTGTGTGGGGGTATGAGACGACTATAAATAATAGGTGACACCCCTCATTCCGTATGATTGAAAAATTAGAGAATATCTGAGGTCTGATGTGCATAAAAGGATATCTTAAAGGGAGTTGCGTGAAAAAGTCCGATGTGTGAAAAAAATTCCATGTTGTGCAAAAAAAGTTCAAGTTGCACGAAAAGGGTTCAGCTGCACAAAATGCAGACATGGTGCAAAAAATTTGAGGTTGTTCCAAAAACTCCGAGTTGTGTGAAAAATGAAAATCTTTGCTAAAATGGTCTGGTGTGTAACTCTCCACGTAAAGGAGGTTGTAGTGTGAAATAATTTTTCCTGAAAAAATCATGTATATCGCGCTAAGGTGGGATATTTTTCACAAAGGGTGGGAGTGTCACAAAATCCTCAATATAACTTGTGTGCACGTTGCTGATTATCATGTTCTTTGGATCAGTGCATTCATGTGCATCCTTTTTGGAATTCAATGCAAGAAGAGTCTCATGATATCTAGAGGCAACGAATTAAATGAAAATCTATTGATGTGACGTTTACGTCTATAAACTGTTTGGGACATCACAATAGGAAGTGAGCCAAGGAGAGTCAACCGGAGTGACCGGTTGGACAAAGTTAGAAATCCTTGAACATTTGTAAAGGCTATGTTCCTAGGATAGAGTGAATGTACCTGAACATTGTAATCTGCCGCTAGTCATGTTTATTGGAATTAAGTATGACTGAAAACCTGTCGACGTATGCTCCTTGGAAGTATCCCTTTTTTGGTGAACCATGTAAATGTGTTGTGTCAACATACTATAATATTATGTTTGACAGGTTTAACATGTTCTTAAACATGAGGGAATAATATACACATCATTAAAAAGAAATATATGACTCCCTAATTCTCCCCTCCCCCCTTATGGTTTTCCGGGGTCCTTCAGGTGGTATCAGAGCGATGTTAATTGTTGTTTGTTTAGTCATATTCTATTATAGACAATTCTTCCAATTTTATGGGAGTCCCTCTCTTTGATGGAAGTAATTTCTAGATCTAGAAGAATAGAATGAGATCTAATCTATGATCTCTTGTAATGGATGTCCTTTTATCTACTGTTCAAGGAATACAAGTCACTGATCCTACAGGCATGGTAGTGACTGACACAGAAAGGAAAATTCTTGATAAATATCCTAAAGCCCAAAATGCTCTCACCGCAGCTCTTACTAATCAGATCAATCCAAAGGGTATGAGTTTCACCTCTGCATAATCCATGTGGGATAAACATGAAAATATTTATGAAGGAGAATAAAAGTAATGGAGGGAATACTAAAAGTCCTACACAATAGGTTTGATGATCTGAAGATGCATCCGAATGAGAATACACACCCATTCTTCAATATAATTGCTGAAGTGGTTGGAGCTATTCAGTGTCTAGAAGATGAAATCAAATATGGTGACATTTTGAAGAAAATATTGAGAATACACACAACACTATACAATGTAAAGGTGTCATCCCTTCAGAAAAAAGATCATTCCAAACGTTATCTAGATGTTCATCTGAGCAGCCTGCTGGCATATGAAATGAGAGTCAAACCAGAAGATTCTACGACTCAACTGAGCAAGGAAATAGATTTCGAATCCATTGAGAAACTGAAAATCTCAAAATATATTAGTGTTGAAGATGGTGAGTAAAAATAGATTCCTTCTCTCATTACAATGATGTTCCAGAAGGAAAAAGATAAATTCAAAGGGATGCTATCTCTAGCTGGATTTTATTGTGGAAAAGTTTGACACATTGACTCTCAGTGTATAAGACGGATCAATGATGAGAATAGCGATGATAAAAACATTGGGAAGCCTCGGAATTTTTTTAAAAAATGGGAGACATTAAATATAGAAATAAAGTAGAGTATAAGTGTTTTTTCTGTGAAGATGAAGATGATGATAATGAATTATGTGATGAAGAAGAAACATAATTTAAAACTGGAAACCATGCATACATGATGGCCACTATTGAAAAATCAGAATATATATGTGGAGAGATTTAGTTGAAAACTAGTGCCTATCCCGAGTTGCAACTTAAGGATGCTGTTAGTAAGCATAAGATTAAATTTTAGAGTTGCAATAAGTGGAAATCAATTGTAGAAGAATAATCTGAATTTTTTGATCAACTTTAAGCTGAAATTGAATGACTGGAAGAATTGGTGAAAGTAATGTTTAAAATACTAGAAATCAATGATGATGTAGTGGATGTGATGCTGAGAATTGAAGAGCATGAAAATGTCATCAATGACCTCACATCCGGACTAGAGTAAATGTCATATATTTCTGAACATCATTATGAGGAATTGGTTACTATTGGGAGTAAACATCAAAGAGAATCAATTTCAAAAGAACCAATAAAAAAAATACATTTTTGAAGGTTCTCAGATGCTGAGATGTTGGAGAGAGAAAAAAGTAGCTCTAATGGAGTTGAAAATATTTGGAGTGATCAAAGACCCGCTTCAATGGGATATAGTGGAATCAGTTGTGAGGCTGAATTGTCAAATGATTCAAACAAAAGAGACCAACATAAATGCATGATAAATGTGGGTAATGGAGAAAAGTCTCCTGAATTTATGAAAAAGAAACCTCTAATTCAATATCAAGGATGATATGAGGACTATTTTAAAAATTCCATGAATAAGGGACATTCAAACAATTATCCCATAGAAGAAGGAATGAGGATTAACAAATGTGAGAAGTCAATTCCTCTCATGAAGTGTCAGTTTTGTGGATATATGGTACATACCAAGTCTTGTTGCGAAGAGTCAATAATCTATCTGAATAGAGAATATATGGGGGTTCAACCGAGGAGAAAATGTTTATATATTAATTCTTTTAGAAGAATCAATTTCTATTTATAATGTTTTCATTGTTCTCACTTAGGTTATAAGGCTGTTAATTGCAAGAATAGAATGGACATGGACACCTCATACTAGAGTTTGAGACAAGTCATATCCTGCAAAAAAGATAGTGTTGCTATTATAAATAGGTTTACTCTTATCAAAGAAGACTTCGACTATGAAGAAACAGTGTACACAGATGAGATAATTAAAGGGCCATCAGTGCTCTATACTCAATCCAATGTCTTGTGGAAGGAATAGAAGAAAACATTGAAATCAAACCTTGCAGAGGTGGGCCACAAATAAACAAAAAATAAATAGTACATGGATTATGGATAATGGTTTTTCATCATATATGAAAAGTAATATAGGCATATTAAGGGATATCAAAAGGTTGGTCGATGGAACATTACAATTGGGTAATAATGGAGCTCTTAAAATCAAACATTATGGAAGTATAGAACTATCTAATGATGAGCTAAAGAAAACTAAAGTCTGTTATGTATATGGCCTACTTCATAATCTCCTCTGCGTGAGTCAACTTTGTGACTCGAGACTTATAGTTACTTTTAGTTAGAAATGATGCACTATCAAGGGAAAGACAAAAATTCACTTATGAAGGGATGTAGAACATAAGGAAAATTGTATTAGGTTGGTAGTAAAGAAAATGATTTTACATGACTGTGGTAGAAGAAAAAAAATTGTGGCATCAGAGATATGGGAACATAAATCAACAATACATAGTGAAAATATAAAAATTAAGGATAGTCATGGACATTCCCAACATAAATAGTGAACATGGCAAGTATTTTGATGCTTGAATTCATGGGAAGCTGGTCTACGGTTCATATCTTCCAAAGAAGAAAAGGGAATCGCATCTTGTTGATCTCATCACATAGATGTATGTGGCCCGATAAATGTTGCTTGAACTCATGGAGAATGTAAATTCGTCCATTTCATTGATTATTATAGAATTATGGCAAGTGTAATGGTTATACCAATGATATTACAAACAATTGACTGCATGAAAACATATCGTCGAATCTCCGAGAATGATACTGGATGAACAATCAAAGTGATTTGATTAGAAAATGGTGGGAAATACACATCCATTGAATTTGAAAACTATCTGGAGAAGCATGGGATAGAACATGAGGTAGTGAAAGTGAGAACTCCACAAAAAAATGCATTTATTGAATGCAGGAATCAACAGTTGAACAAAATTGCACGAACTATGATTATTGAGAGTTGTATTCATCTATATTACTAGAAAAAAGATGTTCAAGTTTTAGTGTATATTCAAAATTGAACAATACATTATATGGGTGAGATAAAGACACTATATGAGTTGTGTCATGGAAGAAAGCCCTCTTAGAATGATTTTTGTGTTTTTGAAAGGAAAAACATCATCATGAACAAAGAAGGAAATCAAGGTAAGTATAATGACATTACAAATAAATGAATTTTCCTTTGATACCTAGTGAAAATAAAAGTCTACAAGTGTTTCAATAAGATATTTGGAAGGATTTTTGAAGGAAGTGATGTTATGATCATTGTAGAAAAAACTAGAAATGCATCAAGTATTTCACATGCTGATGATATTGAAATTGAGGATGAAAGTTAATGTGGAGAAAATAAAAATACAGAAATAGAGGAAGGTGTACAAAACACTGATCAGTCAAATCATGATTTTGACTTAGAAGAAGAATATAAAGTTGAAACCCGGGAAAGAGATAATAAAACTAAACCATACAAGAGAATCTGAAGAGCTATGATTGATCCATCTAACATAATTGGGGATAAGAGTGCACCCACACAAAAAAAGAGGATGAGTAATTACACGCAATCTGCATTTCTATTGGTTGTGGAGCTATCACCATTTGAAGAAGCAGCAAAGGACAAAACTTGGATGATATCCATGAATGATGAGTTAGATCAGATTGACATGAATCAGACATGGGATCTAGTCCAAAGGCCAGAAGGTCACAATGTGACTTTCACAAAATGGATCTTCAAGAAAAAGTATGATGAGCTTGGAAGTGTTATTAGAAACAAGGCACAACTGGTATGTAAAGGATACTCACAGATTGAAGGTGTTGATGATGAAGAAACCTTTTCTCTAGTGAATATACTAGATTTAATCATGATTTTCATTTCCATGGCACTCCAAATAGGATATAAAGTATATCAAATGAATTTCAAGATAATATTCCTGAATTTTGTACTCGAATAAGAAGTATACATTGAACAACCAATGGTTTTTCTTCTTGGTACTTTTAAATTAAAATATTGAAAAATAATTAAAGCTCTATGTGGTTTGAAACAGGCACCATGAGCATGGTATTCCTAGATGGATTCTTATCTCAAGAAGCTATAATTAAAAAGATGAGGAGTAGATCACACTCTATATGTGAAGCATTCATCGAAAGATCAGTTTATGTTTCTATTTTATGGTGATGACATTATATTTGGTGGAAGCAGGAAGAAATCAGTGGATGATTTTTTCAATCACATGAAATCAAAATTTGAAATGTAAATGATTATGGAGATCATATATGTCTTTGGGCTGTTGGTGAATCAAAAGAAAGACTACACTTTAATCACTTAGGAAAGTATGCAAAAGAGCTGCTGAAGAAATTTAATATGCATGAATGCAAAACAATGTCAACACCAATTGTAGTTGGAAGCAAACTTGGAAAGCATGAGGATAACCCCTATGTATATCCCACTATGTACAAGAAGATCATTAGGTACCTACTGTACCTGATATATACACCGTCATATATTGTCTTTGCAACATGTCTAGTGGTCCTCTTTTAGAGTAATCCAAAGGAGGAACATATGGTGGTAGTAAAAAGAATCATGAGGTACATTCAAGGTACTCATTACATTGGGTTATACAATTTTGTAGGTAGGGACACTGAATTATCAATGTTTTGTAATGCTGACTGGGCTGGTGATGTAGTGGATAGAAACTCCACTAGTGGTGGAGCTTTCTATATTGGGCAGAAATGTGTTGGCTAGTTGAGCAAGAAACAAGAAACTACTTCTCTTTGTACTACTGAAGAAGAGTATATATCTGCTATAAAGGCATACATTCAACTATTGTTGATGAAGAAAGAACTGACAGATATTGGTGATGTGGTGAAATAACCAATAGTGATTTACTGTGATAATAAGAGAGAAATTAATATTATGAAGAATCCTATTCATCATTCTCGTACAAAACATATTGAAATAAGGAATCACTTTATAAATGAAAATTTTGATCCAAGAATGATTAGAATGGATCATGTGGGAACTGATGACCAAGTGTCTGATATCCTGAACAAGCCATTGTCAGCAGCTGTGTTTGAGAGGCATCGGTTGAACCTCGGTGTTCAGCCACCTCCCAGTGCATAAAGAGGTCACAAAAAAACCCATCTCCCCAGTATTTTTAACTGCTTTTAATATATTTATGGAGTTGATGTAGTTTTTCAGGGGATAAACTATCCAGGGGGAGTTTGTTTTGAGATGAACAATGAATAATTACTGGTCTTTGGGTTTATTGTCAATGGTGGGGTAGGAATAAATTCAGACATGTCATGGACTTTTATTACTTCTGTGACACGATGCGAATTTAGTGTCAATGATTAGATGAGACGGAATACATTTGACATGTAATTATTATATGAAACTATATGATATTTACATGGTCGTCATTACGAATTACAAAATATGAGAATACAATTCAAGATTCCTCTATTATTTTCTTAACGGTGCATTTCTCATGTATACATATAGTGTTGTATGAGTTGATTCGCGATTTTTTGGTTTTCATGTCGATGGTGATCTTTTTAATTTAATTCGGGATTGCAAAAAAACCCAAAGGGTGAGATTTTTGGAACCATGGATATTCTGAGAATGAATTGGAGTATCGTTTTTGTTTTTTGTCAATCCTCAGTTGCTGTTCAGAATGTGTGCTAGTAAAGTGATCATACAGTTCAAGCAGACAACAGTATTGAAGGTTGCATAGTTTACCAGTGTTTTCCAAATTTTATGGGCCTCAAAATCGGATAATGATAACATAGATTGTTGTTAAAAGGAGGTGCGTGAAAAGATGATGGGGTGTGGGAAAAAGGAGAGATGTGCATGAAATATTTGATTTGGGAGTGAAAAAATTTGTGGTGTGCAAAATAGTGGATCAAGGTTTTTCGCACAAATTGTGTTTTGGAATCAGATCGTTTCAAATTGGAAAAGGCATGGGCTGTATGAAAAATAAAGAGATGTGCAAGGAAAATAGTACCTATGTGAAATATTACTTGACAAATGAGAGTATTTTGTACCTGTGTGAAATATTAGAAGACTTAGAAATGATCTGAGGTCTGATGCACGTAATGGTTCACACAAAAGGATTTTTGTGAAATTTTTTGAGGTGCGCGAAAAAGATGGTGTTGCATGGAAAATGTTTGAGTTGAGTGAAAAGGTTTCAACTACATGAAAATGAATACATTGTGCAAAAAAATTAGGTTGTGTGAAATACTCCGATCTAGGCGAAAAAGTACAAGCTGCACGAAAAAGGTGTGGCGAGTAAAGCTGTGCATAAATGAGGTTTTAGCATGAAATATTTTCCACGAAAAAATCATGTATTTCACGCTAATGTGGGATATTTTTCACAATGGGTGGGAGTTGAGCTAAATATTTTGTACAACCAATGTGCGTGTTTCTAATTATCCAGTCAAGTGGTTCAGTGCATTCAAGTGCATCATTTCTGGACATCGATGCAAGCAGAGTCTCAGGATAATTAGAGGAAATGACCTCAATGAAAATCAATATAAGAGACCCTGACGTCTATAAACAGACTGGGACCTCACCAAAGGTAGTGAGCTAGGGTTTGTCAACTGCAGGGACCGAAGGGACACATTGAGGTATCCCGAAACTTCTGTAAAGGCAGCGTGCTAGGGAAAAAGTGACCATACCTGAACAATATAATCCTCCGCTAGTAATGTTTAGTGGAATTAGGTATGACTTACAACCTATCAGCATATGCCCCAAGGACGTAGACCTTTTGAGGTGAACCAAGTAAATGTGCATTGTCAAATTTATACTTTCATTTGTTTCACGTGTTTTAATATTTCATACCAATGATGGAACAATATCAATTCTTGTATATTTTTGGTATTGGGATTAAAAATGTTGTACCATTGATCATGGGATTTCAACAAATGTATCATTTACCATTGGTTAATAAATTATGTACCTTTATCGTTATAGTTACCACACATGTAAAATTTTTAGTTAATGAGGTTAAAAAAATTAATTATTCATAAGATGTGACTAATTTACACACTATTCACAAAATGATAATACATTTAAATGATTCTCATGAAATTGGATGATTTAATAACTGTATCAGTGATTAAGTAACCAATTATAATGAAATGGTTTTTGGAAACATTGATAATACTCTATCAAGGATAATAATACTGATTTCCTTATGGGAATATTTTCCTTTGTGGAGCATAAAATATATTAATTGATGTTTAAATTGATGAACAATTCTTCTAAAAAATCCTTAATTTTTTTTGAAAAACATAAAATACCATTTTCATGATTTATACCCTCTCTCTAGAATGAAAATATTTTTAATAAAAAAATCTAATAAAAATTTCATTGTAAAAATATGATATCATTGAGTGGAATATTTAATATAAATTAGATAAATTTTTAATGAGAAACATTACATATGGAAAAAAATTAAAACAATAATCCTTATATATTTTTTAATGAAGGTCTACGTTGGTAGAAATGATTTTGAACAAAATATTATTAGATTGATACTATTGTAATAAAATTAATTTCAATTGAAAAATACATAATATATCATATTTTTAGTGACAAGGGATTCCATAAAAAATATATTGAGTATTGATATAGAGAATAATGATTCTAAAACAAATGGAATTGATAATTTTAGTACATCTTATGTGAATTACATTGAATAAATTATGAACCACATGAAGTAGATCCATTACAAAAAATATAAAACACATTAAATACTACAAATTAATAATTATAGGAAATTTCTAAGTTATATATGAAATAAATTACATTCATTGAAACATATTTATAACAATCACAAATTCAATACTGGTTTAGAAGAAAAATCTTTACCTTTAATCAAGATTTCAAAAATATCTCCTAAACATCATTTAATATTAATAAAGCCAGAATGATAAAAAAAATTATAATCAAATTAATATATACTATCAATTATAATATTTATAAATAATCTATAATTGTCAGATAATATTTTATTATACATTTTTTTCATCATATAATGTTATTGGTTTTTCATTATATCATACATGTTTCATAATAGGGAAATTGATCAGCATTCTTTGATACAAAATTCCTCATTCAAAAATTACTAATGGTAATGAAATCATTTTTTAATGATTCATGAAGTCCCATATACCATTCATGGAAATTATGAGTATATATTCCGGTAATGGAATTGATGACAATTTTTTTGTGATTTTCTCATTACCACGATTTACTATATAAAAATATTCCTTTTTTGTATTTTCTTAGTATAATCATATTAAGAACATGAATTACTAATTAATGATAAATATTATTAATATTATTATCTTGAATCGTTTTCATTGATTAAATGTAGAATATGGTTTATCATCATTCAACATGGTGGTTGAACTACCCCCCAAAAAAGAACATGTAATAATAGAAAATGATTTGTGTTTAGATATATATATGAGTAGTAAATTTTAATAAGATATATAAATATATCAATATAATATCATTATTTTGATGGATGGGGTGTAGAAATATTGGATAAGATAAGGTATTTAAAAACATAAAATATTATTAAGGACGCATACATGATGAATTCAATACATCGTGACTTGTGTTACTTTGGAATGTAGGATTTATGATTCCTTCATGTAACCAAAATGAAACAACTAAAAATATTACAAATTAAATTTTTTATTATTGAATAAATAATATATTAACAAATTTAATTACAGAAAATACCAGCACTAAAGTAGATATGGTGGAATGATAAATTAAAATTAACATTAATGGAAGAAGTGATATCCTTGAAATGTAGAAACATAAACAAGGAAGGCCAATTGTTGGAGCATTAGAGGGATATTGAATAACTTTATGTTACCCTTGATTATGAATATGAATAAATTCATCTACAAAATCTCAAGAGAATGCATTTACAAGAGAATTTCAAACCTATCAATATAATCACACAAAACATATTCACTGATCCACCCTATAATAGAACCACCATTTCACACCTATAACTTAGGGAATTAACTTATATAATGATGAATTATGTTTCTAAAAAATAGTAATATCTTTTTATTAATTTTAAATTAAATAATGATTAAATTTATCCTTTTTTATTAATAACAAAAAATTATTTTATAATGTGTATGATAAAACATGGATCATAAAATGAAGGAATCATTTTTTTTGTGAAATATAGAATATAAATTTAGTCCCTATTTTGATAAATTCAATAATTTTATAAATGACTGAAATGTCAATAAAATATTCCTTTTAGTAATAATCATTTAAATATTACTATTAATAAATATTAATTAATTCCAATGTATTTATTATAATTTTAATAATGTGATAAGTATCATAAAACCTAGTATTATTCAATAAAAAGTATTTTCTTATTTAAAATTTTAAACAATCATTTTAGGAGAACTATATTCCTGAAATAATTTTTTCAATAAAAACATATAAAATTTAAAATGGTTTTTTTATAATTTCTTGACAGTAGAATACGTGAGAAAAAAATTATATGCAATGTAATTATGTAGTACTTATTTGGGAATAATAATATTGCAAATGGGTTATAATAAATTATATGAATGGAATCCAAAACAAAAAATTATCTTCAACATTAATATAATTTTTTAATTTATTAAACTAATTCCATAATCCTCTATTCTATCCCCTAAAAACAATATATTATTTTATGGGTTTCAAATGATTCCATTTTGACCATGAATCACTTGAACATTACAAAAGAAATTATTTTCAAGATTTTTGTTCACAAACTTATAATATACAAAAAAAACATATTTTGTAGAAACCATGGGAAAAATTTTATATTTTTTGTTTTTTATTATCTTTTCATATAGACAATAAAACAAAAGTATAAAAATTAATAATTAATATCACTCTCTTTTAATATAAATATCTTCCAATGATTCAACACATATACATTCATAACCTATACATTATGTTTTTCCTCTAAATATACCCATCAATTCCCTCCGAATTTGTTCCAATTCTATTAATATGATACTCTCATGCTCAGAGAAGTTCCCTCTGAATATAAGGGATAATTTAATATATTTTTATTTCATGAAATGTATTTTAACAAAAAAAAATTATCTCCAATATTATATGATTTAATGTTCTTTTATACATTCCATTAATATCCTTATGATGTTTGTATAATGTAGGACCACCTATCACTCTCATTAAAATCATAATTGAATTGTTATGTAAACCTATTATGCTGTCGAAATTATTCAACCAACATTAATGTCAAAAAAATTATTTTTTGAATACCAATACAACTTTTTTTATAGTATATACAACTATATTTACTTATCCTAAATTAACTAGTGAAATATACTTATATAATCTGACAGTCTATAACCATGGGATAAAAAGTAATGAAATTGGTTCTTATATTGAATGTTCCATGTCGCAAAATATTACATAAACATGATATAAATGTAATGGGTGAGACCATGATTATATTGGCATCCAATGCAATATGTAATGTTTCATATAATTGGATTTAATGTACGGTTCATTGGATTATATAAAAGGACAACATTTTATTATGTCTTTTTGGTTATCCATGATTTATGCATGTGATGTAATATTTTATGTTTTTTTAAACATTCATATGTTTACATGATGACACAATATTATATAATGTTTTCATTATAATGTTAATTATATTAACCTATTTTTATCCCAATTATATTCATATTGAATGATGTTTATTTCATTCACCATGTTATGATTTTATTATCCCCTAAATAAGCTTCATAACTCACCCATTTCTTATGAATGTCACCAAATTATCTTATGATGTTTTCAAATAGCGATTGAATTTTATGTGCATTTTATGGAATTATAAAGAAAATAGTAACATATTTTCCCATATTATAATGTGATGTATGAAATTACCCAAATACACTTCTAGTTTTGAAATTATTCAAATGTAGAATGCGAATTTCTGTGTGAAAAATAATTATTTATGGATTATTAAAGATAAGTGTTTTCATAGTTTGTATTAAATCATTGTCTAGTTATTATTGTGGATTATATTTAGTTAAAAATTGTGAATGTATTTGAGATATGACTAAAAAATGGACAACATTCCTATATTAATGAAAATTATAGTGTACAAGTCTCTTAATAAACAAAATCCCAATTAGGAACTACAAGAAAATGTTGCTCTAAACCCATTAAACCAAGGAATAATAACCGAAAAAAAAATATCAATATGCATTAAATCAATCATAAAATCGTTCCTATGAAAATTGATTTATTGTATATATATTTTTGACACTCGTGATTGATATACATTAAAAAATTGATATTTACATTATGAAGCATTATGAACAGAAAATGAATACACATAAAAATATTAATTTAGTTAAAATATAACGATTAACTTATATTGAATTGCATAAAATCATATGATATGTCATCAATGTTAAATAAGAGTATAACTTTATTTCTTAAATATTACCTTTTATGTTTTTAGTGGTCGGATATCTGTCTTCCCTATGGTTCCATTTATTCTAAATTGGAGGAATTGATTCAATAGACAATGTGTTGGTAAATTTGATAACTACCCAAAGACATGCAAACTTGATGGGAGAACTAATCGATAAGATGATGATGATACATTCTTAGTTAAATCATGATTATAATTAGAAAATTAATCAATTGCAACACAACTACCCCTATAGAATGTGGATGATATAATTGATTCCATTATATGAAATGTTTAATGACTTTTCGGGTATCTTATGATCCCCTAATCGTGGAACAATGAATCCAATCCACTGAAAATAAACTCTATTTTATTCACTTATCCAATTTAGATAAGGTCATTATAGACTATTATCATATAGAGGAAGAATATGATCTCTGGTTCATATTGAGAAAAACTATGAGTCCTAATGAAAATATGGATTTTTTTATTTGAATGAATTATGAAAAATGTATTTAAATAAAAATTTCCTCATACATCCTGGATAATAATGTTGATGGAGTTCCATAGTCTAATGAAAATGTATGAAAGACCCATCAATGTGTATTAAGTGAAGATAAAAATAATTTCATTATACTCATATGTCCATTTTAGTGACACTAAAATCATTGATTACCATGTATTTAGTGATAAAAAGTAGAATATATGAATGGATTTAGATATTCAATACATTGAAAAATTATTTATATTTTCCATAGTATCGATAATGTAACATTACACAACATTATTATATTTACCTATTGACCCTTATTCTTACTATTATAGGGTTGGACTTATATTAGAGCTGTTTTTGGTTTTTTTATTGTATTTTGGGGTAACATGGGGTTGTGCACTGATAGTTCATGGTTAGATAAATTGCGTTAGTTTGAACTATGATATTGTTTAGTGATATATGTTTCACTGTAAGGGGGTGTGTGATTTTTCCAATCCATTCATACACTCTTATAGACCATTCAATCATAAGAATAGGGGTTTTGCATTATTGGGGAAATCATAATGTAATAGTGGGACCAAAACATGAATCCAATATAGAATCACATGTATGGGAACATAGTTATGGTGCACTATTACTCAGAACCACGCAAAATTTCCCAATAATAATGAAAAATAAATTTTAATTCTCTAAATATTAAATTAACGAACATTTGGAACATGGTTTGACCTCAAATAAAACTATAATATAATATTGTCTAGAAATAATCCATTCCAATGATCAAAAGGCTTCTCTATCGTGATTTATATTGGTTTCTCTTTATTCATTCAATATTTAAAATCCATGTTTTGGTTTTGAATGGGTTTCCACATCCTTCCATAGATCCTCACTAGAACTCTCATCCATTTATCTATTTGGATCCCATGTGGATTTTGTATTTCAAATTTATTCGGTTTTTTATTATTTCATGTGTTTATTGTTTATCCAAGATCACGATGACCCAAAATACTCATATCTGATCTGAAATATAAATGGTGTTTACTTATAAATCAATTTTAGAGGTAGGTGGTTATATGAAATGGGGAATTATCCAGTTGATTACTTCTACATAAATTAATTTAGTTTAATAATTTAATTATATACATCTGTGATTAAAATATTTTTGGAAGGTAAATAATTTTTAAAAGATGTATTATTTTAAAATATTTTGTAAAAATATTTTTTTCTGAAATTTTATAGATATTTTTTGTTGGATTAGAATGTATTTTATATTGTTATGTTGATTACTGTTACAATAAAAATTATTAATAAATTGTAATAATGGTTATAAATTGAATTTCACAAGCATATAACATATTTTAACAGTGGCTGTTTCAAGGATATTTATGTCACAGATAGTGTCTATAATTCAGTATTAGGTTTCTTACTTCAGTCTATTTAATATCACATGTGGTTATGATAGATGTACCCACCATATACATAAATTAGTGATTTAATTTTTATATATTGTATTTATACATGTTGGATTGATCCCAAATGGGTTGATTTTTCATTATTTATTAGATTACATTATTATAGATTGGACATGGTTATTTTCTCTCATATATTCAGATGATATAATACTAATGGTTATGTTTGTTGTTTACATTATAGTGTATTCAGATATTATTTTGGTTATTCTATCATGATTATTCACTTACATTTCACATATTTATTTTTTTGATAATATTATTTGATGTTATGAAAAATCATGGGATTGTTTAAAAATGTTAATTATTTATTAATATTATTTATATTTAAATATATTTAATCAATAACAAAAACATATTTAATATAAAACATTACAATAATTCTATTGGTAATTTCTAAGGGGAATTGTTCAAACATTATACTTTTTTAAATTTGGCATTGAGAATGTTGTATTATAGAATTCTTGTAAATTTAATAAAATCATGTTGCAAGATGATATCTCACATTGTACTTCCCTTTTAATGGGGATGGTTTGATGTTGACTCTCAATCACATTGTAACTTAGTGGTCATTTCATGACATATGATTCTATTTTAACGAGTTTGGTACATATTTTATATCACTTTAATGTTATATCTATTCATCTCTTTTGTAATGTAGTTTTTAATCTGGTTTTATGTTTATGAGAATTTTTAATGTTCTATTGTTGAACCTCACAACATGGTGATAGTCTGGATAGTGTGGCCACTCTACTTGACCCAATATAGATTTCTACAAAATGGGAGTATAGGTAAATACCAATCATGATGTGTGATAAGCCTACCCAAGATTGGTTTTGTATCTTATGTTGATAGGGGTTATGGTTGATGTGATTTGAGTATTAGGTTTTGGATGGTTAGTGTCTATCTTACTTTTGTTTTATTTCTCTATTTCTAATGACTGGTTTATTTCATTCATATTTGAGAACTTCAGTTTGAGGTAATTTGAATGAACTAAATAGGGAGTATATTTAAATATACAATATCATTTTCAAATTAGTTAGTTTCCATTCTATAATTCATATTACATTAAATTCTCATTATTTTTATTAATTTATAGGAATTAATGGTGATTGTCCAATGTTTTTTTAATTTGATTCCAATAACATATTTGATATTTTATTATGTATATTAGAATAACCATCCTATAAGGGATATTCATAATCTATGTGAGGATTATATGCGAGTGTTTCTATTGGAATATCATATAGTTGACCATTTTTTGGTAGAAGCAGTAATCCATACAATTCTGACTCTGGGACAAGCGTTTAGATTCTCGAAATTTTATTAATGAAAATTCATCTTTATCTATTTTATTTTTTTATTATGTAAAATGGTTATATAGTATGATCACTTATGTGGTTTTAGGATTTTGTATTTTAAAATAAAATTATGAATAGTTACTATTTAAAATGTAGTCGTTGAAATGTGACCAAGTGATTAGTGTAAATATATGGCTTTACCAAATGTTAGTTTATCATAAACTTATGTGATAACACCATCTAGTAGAACTTTTCAAAACGAAGCCCATTATTAGGAGATTTTTAATGAGGGGGAATCATTGGGATTCACTCTTGACCAATCCCAAGACAAACATCATCTCGTTAATCCCAAATGGAATTCCCTATGGGGGTGTGGATGTTAATAAAGATTATCACCCAAACAATGTTATCTGAGCCAGCCCAACAGACTGTCACCATCGCACACCATACAATTTGGTCATATGTAATGCCCCAACCCCTATGACCAAGAGTCTATGCATTACTAAATAATGTTGGCATGATCACCAAATATCAAGTCTCGAATGTCCTTTTATTTTAGTACCCTTGGAATATCATGATGCATTCATAAAGTTTACATTACATAAAAAGTGAAAACTACAACAACATCTTGTCTCCACACTCATATCCCCTTATACTATCCCTGCAGGTCATTCATAAAATACTTCTTCAAATCCTGGGAAAAATAAATCATAGAAATTGGTGAGCTCAGATGCCCAATAAGAATAACAATATACGGGAAACATTCAAAAATAAGCGTAAACAGTTAAGGAATTGTATAACTAAAACAAAAAACATTTAAACATGATAATCAGAATAATATAGAAGTAATAAAATTAAACCATTTATATTACTTATTAACATTGATATTCTACTAGTAAAATGATCACATGAAATATCAATAACCACTTTCATAATGATGGAATGAATAAATCCAGACTATCATAACCACATAGTCACGGCCTTGTGCTAAGACTACAAATAAGATTTTGTCAAGGCATTGTTCCAAGACACTATTTTTTCTCCTGAGACCTAATGATGCATCGAGGAGTTATATAAGGTACCCCTAGTCACATACTATGTTCAATGAATTCGTCATATGAATGGGTTTAATCATAACATAATCATTTGTGTTAAAACTATCATAAGAAATGTCAATACTTTATCCATAAACCATGAATGGTATAAAAATAAAACATACATAGTCAATCATATCACAAATACATCAATATAATATGGATGTTTTGTATCATAATAAATCAACTTCAAATAAGCTTAAAATCCATCAATGGATGTTGACATAGATGAAATAAAAACTATTTGAGAGAAATATATCTTTTTTGAAATCATTTAAAAGTCACACATTTATTAAGGAAGTAATTTAAAATAGACTTTTGAATCACAGTGTCCCATACCACTTTGAAAAATTTGAAAAGATATATCATTTCAAAAAATCAATGTCCATATAAATAAATCCTTAAATCATTTTGAAAACTTGGACATTAATTAAAAATCTTTATAAAGATAAATCTTTAAAACATTTTAAATTCTAATCATGGTAAAGAGTACCTTTCACAATTTCATAAAATATTCATTTTGAGAGTCACATAATTATAAAATAAAACATTTACATCAAAATATTCTTAAATGATTGTAAGGTAAGCTGAGACGATTTTATAAGACCAGAAAATAGCCGCACCTGCTGTATAAGATAAAAAAGACATTCTTACCTTAATTTGGACAAAATGGTTAAAAAGGATCTTGATTGAAAAATGACAGAAATATAACTTTATAATAATCTTATAAAAAGTAAAATAGGTTTATATATTAATTTTACCCATTTTCTATAATATATTAATAATTATTTGGAATAATTTTTTAGGAAACATAGATGGGGATGATAAAGAGGTCTCAGTAGATAATTACGTATAAACAACCTAAGATAATGATGAGAGTGTGAAATAAACCCTTACCTTGTACTTTTCCTTGGTTGATGGTAGATTAACCTCATGTATAATGGTGAAATTATTGCTATTAAATTATTCTATAATCATATAAATTAATTTGATATCAAATATGTTCTTTTAACATTGCTTTGTTAATAATATCTTAGTATTATTGCTGTTTTGAGTGTTAACTTACTCATTTTATTTTATATGTTTTTTAACATAAGACATTATTTTTATGGATAGGATGAATGTTACTCATATCCAGAATTCTATAAAGTCCTAAAACATTATTTTTAATCACTAAATGAGAATTATACTTGAATGTATACGATGGGGAATGAAACTCGTCGTGTTCGTGGAGACGGTAGTCCGTACGTATGCACGAACGCTACTTCCATTTCATTTTTCATTTTAAACGGAATAAAAATAAAATGATACATAGGTATATTATTATTCCAGTATAATATAATATATTATATTTATTAATTATGTTCATTAACTCCTTCCTTTATTTGTTCTTTGTATGGTATGAACGAGTCATATGACTTTGAGGGGGCGGTAGTCCGAACTTCTTCAAATGAAATTGTCGTATATATATACAACATGAAACGAATAATGGTATGATATAAAATGATATTTTTGAAGCTTATATATAAAATAAATATTATTAATATCATATTTAATTATAGTTCTATCATAATGGTAACCATGAGAGGTGGTAGGAGATAATTGAACTATCATCATCTCATGAGGCGTTTGGTTTCCATCCATAGAAACTTTATGTTCATCACCCATAAGATAGAGCTGTTTGTAAGTGTAGTTAGAATAATTCTCATAAAAATATCCCAGTATATTGATTATATTGTTTTTGTTACAAAAGAATAGAATAATACGAGTTTAGGGGTTAGAGAAGTAAAATAAAAGAAAATAAGCTAAGAGATATCGTTATCTTTAATTTGGGTAACTCCATTTGGTTTAAACCAAAATAGACTCTTGAAGTGACTTATTCTTAAGGTAAGACATCTAGAAGGAGGAGAGGGATATATGGAAGATAATTCCACAGATGTTGGATGAGCCAAAAGGCTTTAGAGGTGTGAGGAATTGGTTTGAATGTGTGTCTTTTTATAAGGGGGAGGTGGGGCTGTTTAGGAAAAACATAAAGTATTCTTTTTTAATAAAATCATATTCGGTTTCTAATAGCTCCAAAGTAGATTATTCAACATATAATGTGGGTATAGGTTTAAATAACTCAACCAATAGGTTATATACATGTTTGGGTCACTTTATTAACCTTATCTTTTTTTAACTCTTAGTTAATTAGTTTGACACTTACCATGTCACTTTGTTTTCTTATATTATATAGTAATTAAACATATATATATTTATAAGAGACCCCAAGTGGTTCATTAATAATTAAAGTATCATTATATAAGTCCTTTGGAAGAACCTTATATTTTTAGGAATATAATATGAATTAATAATTTAATATTGTTTTAATACTATTTTATGTCAATTTTGACAATAATTAATAATTGATTTTTGTTAAAGACATACCAACTTTTTTAATTCAAAAAAAATTCATTTACAAAATAATATCATGTCATATTATCCAATAAAATTCATGGGTGTCATCAAAACATTCAAATTATATTTATTTCAACATTTATAATACCAATTATTTGATTCTTGTATTAATAAGAAAAATACAACGTCATTTTTGTGTCATAAATAAATTTAATTATTAAATGTCTAAAAATTATAAATAAGATAACATTATTTAAAAAAATTTATTATATTTCTAATGAATATTTATAGTCGAAAATAAAACATATATAACCCTATGCGAAAATTGTTTTGCAAAAAGACATATGCTTATATCATTTTTGTATTTACATTAACTTAATTAATAAAAAGTGTCATTATCGCTTACATGTGGCACCATGGTGTCCCAAAATCGACCCAAAGATGACCATGGTCAGACATGTATCACCAAATTGGTATAGATAACGTTTCAGTGTATTTTAGTATTATTATAATATTATTTTTTACCCTTATTTACTGGATTTACCCTTTAACCATGGTAAATAGAATATTTACCGAAAGAATTATTCAATAGGTCTAAAAATAAAAGATACCTTTTTAATCAATTTGGAACTCATGATTCTAAATATGGAATCCATTTTTCTAAATTATAAACACATAAGTGGTGTAAATAAATTTAAAAATAATTCCCATTGTCGAAACAAAAAATCGTGTTTTTAACAAATAATAGCTATCAAAATATTTACACATTGTTATGTCTAGTTTAAATATAAAATTATGTCCAATGTCCAAAATTGGATTAAATGGTAAAATTATAATATAATTATACTTTAAATTCACTCAAATTCATAATTTATCACTATTAATTATTTTGAATAAAAAAGTCTTTTTAAAATAAAATTTAGTAATTTTCACTAATCATCAAAATAAAAAAATTAGCAGAAAAGTACCAAACTTTATCCATATTCTAATTTGGATATTCCAAATCAAAAAATGAAGTATATTTTACAAAAATAAAAACATAAAAGTTTCATCTATTTATTTAATATTAATTCCCGCTGTCAAAAACAAAAGTGGTATTTTTAAGAAATAATAATTATCAAAAGTTTGACAATAGTTTATGACCAATTTCAAAGTTAAATTACATAAAATGAACATCATTGGATTAAATGGTTAAAATATAATATATTTATACTTAAAAACCATTAAAATTTATAATTTAACAATATAAATTATATTCATTTAAAATGTTGATTTTAGTTCAAATGTAGTATTTTTCACTATTCACCCAAATATGAAAGTTATCAAAAAAAACCAAAACTTTATCAAAACTAAATAAATATTTCCCGATTCTAAAGAAGAATGTTATTTTTTAAAATTTATAATATAAAAGTTTCAAATATTGGATTTAAAATGTTTTTTCCATTAAATGGTAGTAAAATTACATTTTTTGAAAAATACTTCTTTTTTCTAAAAGAAAATGTAATTTTTCTTACATTAAGTCAAAGAAAATCATTATATGGATTCTAAAATTATAAGGATTATATATAGTTCAATATTCAGTTCATAGTATTCATAACAGCTTTTGAACGGCTTGTTTGGTAAGTCATGTTGCACAAGAACTCGGTGTTGTGTGTAGTGGAAGTTATTGAATTACTTTGAAAAAATAACGTACAATGAAATATTGGTGTGTTACATTCTTCCATCCTTCAATAAATTGATTCCTTGCAATATGAAATTATTTTTTGAAAATAAAAGGTTTAAAATAGAAAGTATCTTTTGGAAAACCCACATCAGATATTAGCATAATAAAATTTAGTCTTAATAAGAGAAAATGTGAAATGAAAGAGTCACCACCAAATTATGATCTCGATTAGAAGAACATTGGTGGAAATTAGAGACATATAATTGGAGGAAAAACATAAATACTTATAAGTAGTGATTGAGGTCATCAATCACAAACAAGTATAAAATTGAGGGCCTTAAATTCATCAATCTGTGATGATTTTAAATACCATCGGTTCAACAAAACATATAGTATTAGGATAACACATTTTTTGTTTTAATATCCTATCATTAAATTATAAGAATTAATTACTTCATAGAATAAGAGAAGAATAAAACTATATATTTGACAAGTAGAGTCCCATCCTTTAACTAAGTTCTACCACAAACTCATATTTCACTCTAAATGTTAATAGATCATAAAAATAATATTCTATTTATCATATTTGTATAGGGTTAAAAAATGAATTTTTTATTCATCAACCAGAATTTTTTAAAACAAGACAACATTATTCAATCCAGGACATCACATGGGCCAGTGGTAGGTGATACACCCATGTCGCCCTTCAGTTGTGGGTTCATGTCACATGGCCTTTCCGGACGCGACGGGTTGCCACCCGACCTTCAGTTTTTCATTTTATGGATATCCATAAAAAATCTCAAACTATAATTATCCAAAATAATTCTATCCAATCTCACAGTCCGAAATTTATAAGTTAGGTTAACACAATTAATATCCCTTTTTCCACATAAAAAAATTTGAACACCTTCCTCATGTATTCATTTAAAACACTACAACATCCTGAATTACCATAAAACCTTATTGATTACATTAATGATCCTTTATTCCTTATAGAATACTGGATATACTTCTTCTATCCAAAAATGTTATAAACTCCACAATGATAGAATATACAAATCATTAATCAGTTTCAAGGTAATCAAGAATATCCAATATAATTTATCCAAATCAATCATGTATTATTCCATAATCACTACCTCGGTTTCAGAACAATATTAAGGATTACCATTCCTTCAACCATGTATTTTACCAAATGTTTAGCTCAGTATTATGTCAATTTTCATAGAACCATATAATCTCTAATCCTCAATAAAATAGTATTGTAGTATAATACATATTTATCTCCATTATTCATATAACCAGTATATTGTTGATACAACACTCAAATGAAATAATCCTAGAATAACAACATAAGAACACTAGTCAGTCTTCTTCATTTGAGGTAGTATCATAACATGAGTATTACCCAATAGCATCATTTTGGGCATACTCTGATGATTTGTACATTGGTTTGTGTAGTGTCCCAACTCTTTACATATGACGAATTGTAGATTATAATCAATTTTATGAACCTTTCTGTCACGTAGTTGGTGTCCTTTTTCAACACAATTATAAAAAACTCTCATTTCATTCAGTCAACTTCCAGGGTGTTTCTTCCCACAGTTATCACATAAGGGAAAACTTTTATTTTCCCTCTTCCCTTTATCCATATTTCTCTCTTACATACTTTTCCCCTCTTGCATCCCTACAAATCCATAGGACTCAGAGAATACTTTGCATATCTTATTAACACATGATATTATTTCTCTATATGTTGACTATACGTGGGATACTATTTCCTTTCTAAATGTTGAATTAAAACAATGAATGATGTGATCCTTATTACTCGTTGGATCATATGTATTGTTGGAGATCACATTCCTTTTACTGGGCTCCATTTCTATAAAATGACATTAACTAGTTTAGTTTTTTAATTGCAATGAAGAATTCCAAACTTGTAAAATACCTAACATAAAATGAACGGTTTATGGATATAATTCATAATCATAAAGATGATTTCATTGAGTAATTATATACTCATAAACCATTCATAATGATTTGTTATGAAAATGAGAATTATCCTAAGCATATCCCTTGGGAGTGTCGTAACCAAGAGTGCAGTAAGTCCCGTTGTCGTGCACTAGTTCTTGTTCGAGTGTAGCTCAATGTGGGGTTTTCAGGTTTTACCCATAGGTACATCTGTGTTATAGCCACCTCTATCTGCACTTATCCTGACAGGGTTGTATTGCTCAGAAAAATCACAAAATCACTACAAAACCAAAATTCTAGGAAGTTCTTCTATACTAATATTCAATGCCCATCTTAGGTCTATGTGCTCTAATAAGATATTACCTAAATCTAGCCTCTATGGTTTGTATGAAACATCCTCTGATACCAACAATAACGCCACAACACCAGTTACCTAGAGTCAGGGCATTATTACATTACATGGTCATGATCACAAAAGATCAATTCTCGAATGACAGATTAGTTTAGTAGATTTGGAATAACTAGATACATTAAAAAAGTATACATTATATCATAAAGTGAAATCTACAACAAAAGCTTATATCCAAACACATATCCCCTTATACAATCCCTACAGGTCATTCATAAAATACTTATTCACATCCTGGGAAAAATAAAACACAGATAGGGGTGATCTCATATGACTCATAAGGATAACAATATAGCAGAATATTTCATAAATAAGAGTAAACATTTAAGGAAAATTATAACTAAAAAAGATTTTTAAACTTTAACATCAGCATAATATGGAAGAAATAAAATGAAATAATGTCATTTACTTATTCACATGGATATTCTACTAGTCGAATAATCAAATGAAATATCAATAACCACTTTCATAATGATGTAATGCAAAATGCCAGACTATCATAACTACATAGTCATGACTTTTTTCCAAGACTATAAATAAGATTTTGTTAAGGAGATGTGACAAGACAGTAGTTTGTCTCATGAGACATACTGATGCATCAAGGAGCTATAGCGGGCTCCGCCTGTCAATTACTAAGTCCAATTCATTCTTCATATGAACAGGTTTAAAAATAACATAAACATTCGTTTTAAAATTTTCATATGAAATGTCAATAATTTCTACATAAACCACGAATGGTATAAAAATAACACATCCATAGTCAAACATATCACAAAACCGTAAATAAAATATGGATGTTTTTTATCATAATAAATCAACTTCAAAAAATCATAAATTCCATCAAAGGATGTTGACATAGACGAAATCAATACTATTTGAGAGAAATTTCTCTTTTTTGAAATCATTTTAAAGTCACACATATATTAAGGAAGTAATTCTAAAGGGATTTTTGAATCAACGTGGCTAATAACACATTGAAAAATTTGAAAATAAATATCATTTAAAAAAATCCATGTTCATATAAATAAATCCTTAAAATCATTTTGAAAACAAAGACATTAAATAAAATGATTTATAAAGATAAATCATTAAAACATTTAAAATATTGATCTTGATAAATAGTACCTTTCACAAATTCTTCAAATATTAATCGTTAAAGTCACATAATTATAAAATAAAACATTTACTTTCAAATTATAATTATAATATTGTAAGGGATTCTTTGACGACTTTATAATGGTGGAAAATAGCTAAACCCGCCTTATAAGTTATAAAATAAATTCATAACTTAATTTTGTCGAAAAGGTTGAAAAGGTACTTGTTGGAAAACGACAGAAATATTACTTTATAAACATATTTAAAAAAATAAAACAAGGGTATAAATGACTTTAACCCATAGTCTCTAAAATATTACGAATGATTTGGAATAAATTTTTATGAACCATGGATTTGGATGATAAAGATGTCCCAGTCGATAATTACATATAAACCACCTCAGATAATGAAAATATTGTGAAATAAACCATTACCTTGTACTTTTACTTGATGGAGTGTAGTTTAACCTTCTTTTGTAATGGTGAAATAATTGTTTTTAAATTATAACATAGTCATATAAATTAATATGATATCATATATGTTCTTTTAACATTTCTTTGAAAATAATATCATAATATTGTCATCGTTTCGAGTGTTAACTTACACGTTTACATTTATATGTTCTGTTACATAAGATGTTTTTTTATTGATAGGTTGTCTCTTACTCATATCCAGAATGATATCAAGTCCTTAAAAATTATTTTTAATCATCAAATGTGAATTATACTTGAATGGATATGCTGGGGAATGAATCTTGTCGCATTCGTGGAGACGGTAGTCCGTACATACGGACGAACGCTACTTCAATTTGATTTTTAATTTTAAAAGGAATAAAAACAAAATGATACATAGTTATATTATTATTCCAGTATAATATAATATCATATATTTGATACTTATGTTCATTAACACATTTTTTTATACATTATATGTATGGTATGAACGAGTCATATAACATTGAGGGGGCGGTAGTCCGTACTTCCTCAAATGAAATTATCCTATATATACAAAACATGAAACAAATAATGGTATCCTATAAAATGGAATTAAAGGAGACTATATATAAAATAAATATTATTATTATAATATTTCATTATAGTGCCATCATAATGGCCACCATGATAGGAGGTAGTTGATAATTGAACAATCATCATTTCGTGAGGCGTTGGGTTTCCATCCACAGAAAAATTATGTTCTTCACCCATTTGATGAATGTGTGTGTAAGTATAGTTAGAATACTTATAATAAAAATATCTTAGTATATTTTTTATACTAGTGTTGTTACAAAAGGAAAGAATAAGAAGAGTTTAGGTGTTGGATAAGTAAAATAAAAGAAAATAATCTAAGAGAAATTGTTACCTTTAATTTGAGTAACAATATTCTGTTTGAACAAAATAGGACTCTTGAAGTTCCTATTAACAAAGGTAACGATTCTAGGAAGAAAATTGGGATATAGGGAGATTATTTGAGCAGATTTTGGATGATCCAAAAAGCATGATAGGTGTGTATAATTGATTAGAAGTGGTGTCCTTTTATAAGGGGTGGAGGGGATCTTTAGGAAAAACTAAAATTATGATTTTATAATAAAATCATATTAGGTTTATAATGGCTTAAATGTGAATTAACCAAGTATAAGGTGGGTATTTGTCTAAAACAACTCAACCAAAATGTTTCTGATAGTCTTGTGTCACTTTATTAAACATATGATTTTGTTTTAACTCTATGTTAATTATGTTGACACTTACCATGTCACATTTTTATTTTTATATTATATAGTAAATAAACAAAATATATACTTAAATGTGATCCCCAAGTGGTCCATTATTGATAAAACTATAATTATATAAGTACATTGGCAGAACCTTTGATTTTTAGGAATTTAATATGAATTAATAATATAATCCTTTTTTGATAACTCTTTTATGTCAAATTTGTCACTATTTAATAATGAATTTTTGTTAAAGTATTAACAACATTATTAATTAGAAACATATTCATTTAAGAAATCCTATAATTTAATATTAACCAATAATATTCATTTATGTCATAAATTCTTTCAAATTATATATATTTTAACATTTATAATACAAATTATTTTATTCTTGTATTAATAATGAAAATACTTAATAATTATTGTGTCATAAATAAGTTTAATTATTCAATGTATAAAAATTATAAATAAAATTCCATTATTTAGAAAAACATTTCATATTTCTAATGAATTTTTATAGTCTAAAAGCCAACATATATAGCCCAATGTACAAATTGTTTTTCTAGAAGATATATGATTATGTCATTTTTGTATTTACTTTAACTTGATTAATTTAATGTGTCATTATCACTTACATGTGGCCCCACGAGGTCTGATAATCAACCCAAATATGACTATGGAATGAATTTTATCATCCAATTGGGGTTGGACATGTTTTAGGGTAATTTAATATTATAATAATATTATTATTTAACCTTAGTTATCGTATTTACCTATTAAACATGGTAAATAAAATATTTACCGAAGTAATTACTCAAAATGTCTAAAAATAAAAGTAAACTCTATAAACAATTTGGACTTACTGATTCTATATATGGAATCCATTTTTATAAATTCAAAACATAGAAGTGCAAGAAATTAATTTAAATTTAATTGCCGTTGTCGAAACAAAAAATCGTGTTTTTAACAAATAATAACTATCAAAAGATTGGCACTTTCTTATGTCCAGTTTAAATATAAAATTATGTTCAATGTACAAAATTGGATTAAATGGTAAAATTATAATATAATTAAACTTTAAAACCACACAAATTCATAATTTATCACTATTAATTATTTCTATTAAAAAATATGTTTTTAATTAAAAATTAGTAATTTTCACTATTCATCAAAATATGAAAGTTAACAAAAAACTACCAAAATTTCAACATAATCTAATTGAAATATTCTGAATCCAATAATAAAGCCTTTTTTTACAAATTAATAACATTAAATATTCATTTATTAAGATAAAATTAATTCCCGGTGTCAAAACCAAAATCCTTATTTTTGTGAAATAATAACTATCAAAAGTTTGACACTTGTTTACGTACAAATTTTAAAGTTAAATTACTTAAAATTATCATAATTGGATTAAAAGGTAAAAATATAATCTATTTATACTTTCAAACCATTAAAATGTATAATTTGAAAAAATGTATAATTTTTATTTAAAAAGTTGTTTTCAGTTAAAATATATCAATTTTCTCTATTCACCCAAATATGAAAGTTATCATAAAAACACCAAAATATTATCGAAAGTAAATTATTATGACCCGATTCTATAGAAGAATTTTATTTTGTCAAATTGAATATATAATAGTTTCAAATATTGTATTTCAAAAGGCTTCTCCATTAAAAGGAGGTAAAATTGCATTTAAAAAATTAGTTCTTTTATCTGAAAATATTGTATTTGTTCTAACATTATGTCTAAGAAACTCCTTATATAGATTCTAAAATTATAAGGATTATATATAGTTTAATATTCAGTTAATAGTATTAATAACTGCTTTTGAACAGCTTGTTTGATAAGTCATGTTGCGCTAGAACTCGGTGTTGCGTGTAGTGGAAGTTATTGAATTACATTGAAGAAATAATGTACTATGAAATCTTGCGGTGTTACATTATATGAGGGTTTTTAAGGTGTTATTTAACAAGAACCTATAACTATTATTTTGTTCTTAATTTTTTATAATGAAAAAACATTCATATTATTATTGTAACATTGTAAATATATTTTAAAGTACAAATTGTATTTTTAGTTAATATTCAATAAAGAAATATATTTGGCGGAATTTCTGTATTTTTTTATAAAATAATGCTTTTATAAAATATTATTACTAAATTATTTTTTATTAATTTTAAATGATCATAATTTTTTATGAATATAAATTTTATTTTATTAAGGTCTGATAGATATTTGGTCACAACCCGTGAATTTATGATAAATGACTGTTTTTATATTAAAAGTAAAAATTCACATATTTAAAAAATTATTTATATAAAATTAATATTATTTTTTCAATTACTAAATTGAAATTATCCAATGGATTATTTTTCATAATTTTCATACATATTTGAATTTTTTGGTAAAAATTAATTACCATATAAATATATAATGTGATTTATGGCATCATAATGTCATAATAGTGATGTAATAAAATAATGCAACATGATTTTTCTTCCAATATATGTTTTACCTTTAAAATTAAGAGATTTTAAATTTGTTTGATTAATTTTATGGTGTCTTAGTGGACCCTCCAAGACATATAAATCATTTTAGCTTTTAAAATGATTTCCATAGGAGTGTGACTATCCTCCACAAAAGCAAGCCTGATATTTTAAGATGTTCAGCCATTGTAGTTATATAATAATGTTTTCTACTCCCCATTTTCAGAAACCATGGGCAACAACCATTGGTTGGAATGTGTCTTTGATTAGTTTATTGTGTTGTGTCTGAAATCTAAATAATAAAAATTCCCTCATTTTTCCTATATAATCCCAGGAAGAATCCCAATTCTTTTCTCTAAAACCATTCGATAATGGCCCTAATCTTCCATATTTTCCCTAATATCATCTCAAAGAGCCCCAATTACCCAATAATAATTTCCCAACCCTATTCTAAGCATTATGATCACACTTCCATTTAAGGGATTTCTTCCCTTCTCGTTTTCTCCAAGTTTCATTATGTAGTTTTACCCTTTTATATTCAATTAAAAATGTTGTGTTATGATTTTTCTCGTACCCCATACATCCCTATATATTTTTAAATTATGATATAACTCTTTATCTCTCATTAATTCCTACAATTTACACCTATTACCCCGCCAAAAATAATAATGAATTTCTATCTTGTCAATTATATTCATGAAATTATATTATATTATGCATATGAATTCCATCACCTATGTTGGGAAATGTATCTATATTATCGCATTATAGTCCATTTCATATAAATATGATGGTATACCAATTTATCTATTTTCAACCATTTATATTAATATTTATGTCACGTCGTTATGATGTCGAAATTGCACCACGATTTTCCAAGCCGAAGTCATTATATAGTGAATACCATTCCCCTTACTCTATCATGTGTATTCCTCTTAAAATAAAAATACTTATTAATTATATAGTTTCATTTATGTATTTCACATATTTTTATAAAGGAATATTTGAGGATGTTGAATGATTCCATGTTGTATGATCCATGTGGAAAACATTTGCATGAGATGAAATGAATATGGGGGGAGCACCATTATTGTGCTCCACTGAATTTGATGAATATTAGTATCATGATAAATCAAGTTCAATGATGGTTTAATCATTATAGTTAAATTTTAATGAGGTTTTACTCATTCTCAATGTGAAATGAGCTTTGGATCATGCCCATATCATGATAAATGATGATTCCATATGTCCATGTTAGGATAATAATTCTATACCATTCCTTTATGTTAATTTTTATCTTATGCTCCATTGATATCCTTATTTACTAACTTGTACATTATTCATCATGTTATACCTTGTTTATATTTTTAATGGGCATTATAGCTCACCATTTTCTTATGATAGTCCTTAGATTATCACATGAAATGCTATGTATGAATGAATGTGTATGGTCATTTAAATGATGTTTTCAATAAAGATTTTTATTTAATTTTTTATGTTCACATTTAATGTTCCTATGCCCCGACGACACTAAACCTATGGATATTCTAGGTTGTATCATGTCAATTTTTTTGTATTAAATTATTTTAAATTGTGAAAGAAAGAGTTGGCTTGTAATTCTTGGTATCATCAGATGTAATTAGTTATGTTTGAGAATAGGATTAGAAAACCATAGTGACAACATTAGGGATAAGACTAAGTATAATGAAAACATCCATATATATTTTTGAGTATGGATTTAGTGTTTTATCAAACAAATAAATCCATATCTAAAAATGAACATGTAGTGGCGGCTTAGGCACAAATATATCTAGGGTTAAATCCTGAAAACACCATAATGAGCTAGTCTCAAATGGGAACTGGTGCACAAAAATAGGCTCTGCTACATTTTTGTGTATAAAACTCATGAAATATATGATTTGGTAAATTAATTGTCTAATAATGAATGATTTTAAAGGGAATAAATAAAATTCCACAAAAAATACATTCTGGGAATTAGATCATGGAAATCATATATTGAAGCATATAAATTCATAAGTGATGAAAATAAATGTAAATTGTAATTTATCCCTTTGGTCTTTAGATTACCCTTTATGAGTTATCCCTAACATTACTTATATTCCAGCCAATATCTAGTAATAGAAATAATCATACTAAAAATAGATGTGAAAGTTGAATTTGGCGACTGTTCTAAAGATATTCCAAATATTATGGGAGCAAAAATTGAAATATTTTTAATGAAACACTCTTAGGTAACACATATTTTAAATAGAAACATGGGTCAAGAGAAATGTTCATCCCCCTAATGAAATATAAAGTCAAAATTGAGAGAATCATGATACAAAGGCCTCCTACCATTAATGGATTATATGATCCCTCAATTAATGAATAATGGATCATATCCATTGAAAATATCTTCTGCATAATTTAATGTTCTGAACAAGAGAAGGTTATTTTGGATTCATATTGTATGGAAGTTGAATCATATCAATGGGGTTCATCGATCAAGAATAAAAAGAATTAGAAGGAGATTGAAGCATTGGAAATGGATGGATTTCCCAAAAATGTTTTTTGATAAATACTTTCCTCGTGCCATCAATCATAAAATGGAAAGAGACATTTGTTCCCTTAATCAAAAAATAAGATGAATCCGTTGAAGCATATGAGGAAAACATCACAAGGCTTGCACGATATGGCTCATACATTGTGGATATCCCTAAATGCAAGGATTACCACTTTTTATGTTATGAAAAATTCTTTAATTAATGAAAATTTATCTTTATTTACATAAATGAATTATTATGTAAAATTTTTATATAACATATGCCCTTCCTGGATTCTATTTTTTTTAATTTTAAAAAGACCCTTAAGAATTGTGATCGGTTCTATTATTTCAATTTAATAGTGATCACTTGATTAATATAAATATAGGGAATTACCAAATACAATTTACATAGACAAAGGATGTAATGGCCACATCCTATATACAATCCCAATATAAATTCCATTTGTCGGAGATTTGAAATGAGGTGGCGTAAATTGGTTTCACTCTATACCAATCCCAATCCGAGCATCAACAGGTTATTCTTGGGTTGAACCGCATAACGGAGATGTTGAAGTAGATAGAGACAACCACTTGATAAATGTTATCCAATCCACCCCATGAGTTTTCCATCATCTCACACCTTACCCTTTAGTACTATGTTTGTGTTATAAGTGGTTATATAAAATACCATAACACGATGATTTTGTACATTATTTTTTTATAGAGAATATACATTCATATTATTATTGTATCTTTGTAAAGATATTTTCAAGCACAAACAATTATTGTAGATAATATAAAACTACAAATTATATTTTTATGGATTAATTTTTTTTACTTAAATAAGTTTGTAATAAAATAATAATATTATTATTAAATTACATTTATTAAATATAAATTATTGTATAATTTTATGTTCTCAATCATAATTTTTATTAAGGATTGAAGGATCTTTTTTTCAAAACCCATTATATTTTGAATAATGTGGGTATTTTAAATTGAAAATTAAAATACTATAAAAAATATGATCGACAATTATATATTTTACAATTAGAATAATGTTATTTTAGGTTTATTTAATTTATTTAAAAATAGTTAGTTGAACTTCAAAGACTGATAAAACTTTTTATATTTTTAAATTTATTTTCCTGAGAGTCTGACTCACCTCCACATAATCAAACCTATTATTTTAAGAGGATCGTACATTTGCCTTATAAAATATTTTTATCCACTTCTTTTTGGAAGAAACCACGGGCAAAAACTAGGGGGTGGATTGTGGGTTTTATTAGTTTAATATGAGGTGTCCCAAAAATAAATAATAATGAATTCCTAATCATTTACTATAATAACCCACCAAATTTTCCACATACTCTTCACTCAAATAATTTGGAGTTATTCCAACCATTGAAACCCTATATCTAGAATCCTCCCAATGTGCTCCAAGCTCCCAAGAAGCATATCTCAATCCCCTTCCAAGCCTTTGCATTCACACTTCTATGTATGATATTCCTTCTTTTCTAATTTTATCCAAGATTCATAAGATTTTTATTCTATTTTAATATCTATTAAAAATATTGAGGTACAATATCACACCCCAACTATATTTTGAAATTTTATGAATGGATGATGCAATACACATTTATCTCTAATCCGCCCCTTCCATGTATAATTGTTACCATGCAGAAATTCCTTAATGAATATCTCTTCCCTCATTTGCATTCAAGAAATTATCTTGTAATATAAATATAAATTAAATTAACTATGATGATACATGTATCTATATGACCCCATTATTTACAATTTCATGTACATATGATGAGACACCCATTTCTCTCTAATAATTTTTTTATAATGTTTTTTATCGTGCTGTTATACTACATAAAATGAACCACGTTTATTCTTTCCAAAATCATTGTATAGTGAATACCATGTCCATTTTTATATCATGGGTATTCACTATTAATAACATTTACTTATTGATTGAGGAGTTTTGTGTATAATTTTACATTCCTTTATCGTGGAATAATTTATGATGTTTTATGAGTCCATGTTGTATTATCTTGTGGCACACACATGCATGAAATGGAATTTTTACGAAGGGTGGTCCCTAATAGAGCTCCAATTCAGTAGTTATAGTATAGTATCCTGATAGATCATGTGAAATTATTGTTGAATCATGATAATTAATGTTCAATGTGGGTTTACTCATGATTCATGTGAAATGAGTGTTTACTCATGCTCCTCATGTAATGGGGCTTGGCTCATGCTAATTCCATGTAATGTTTTGTTGCCACATTTCCATGTTATGATAATAATTCTATATGATGAATTTATGTTCAAGATTATTTAATGCTGAATTAATATTCCTATATCCTAAAATGTATTTTATTTTTTACGTTATACCTTCTTAATTATCTTACAGGGCTTTATAGCTCACCCTTTTCTTATGCATGACCTCAAGTTATCACATACAATGCTATCTATGATGGTATGTAGTGGTCAGGTAAATGAAGTTTTCCATAAATATATTGGGTTTCACATTTTTTGGTTATGTAATTTTTCTAAAACCCAAAGACAGTAGACCAATTGATCTTATTTTTTGTATCAAGTAAAGAGCTTAGGTAATAAATCATGTTGATCTGTGTAACAAAAAGCAGGGTTATTATTGTTTGTATGAGAGTGAGTAGTAATTTTTTTATTAGGATTAGAATACCCATATTTATACCTAGGTATAAGACTATGTATAATAAAAACATAAATTTGTTTTGGTGAGTGTTGATTAAATGATATATCATTAAAATACATTCCTACCTGGATAAGAGCAGGTACAAGTGGCTATGGCATAGATGTACCTAGGAGTTAATACTCAGACAAAGAGTTCCGTGCGTGACCCGGGGTATCCTAGTACCCGACAACTATCATTTCTACACTCTTGGTTATTACACTCTCAGGAGATATGCTTTAGTAAATCTACAAGTTTAGCATAAACCATTATTAGGGGATTTAAAAATCCCCTAAGAATATATGTTAGAATATATATCGTTGATAACATAGATTAATTAATATAGACTCATAATATTTAAAAATAATAGTTTTTTATAAGTAATTATTATTTTCCATGGATTACCCTTTTTGTGATACACCTATATTTCTTTTGAATCCATCCAATGGCTAGTAATAGGATGACATGGGATAACAATCAATGTGAAGATTAATGTGATGATTGTTCAAATGAGATACACAATAAAATGGGTGCAGGAATCACAAACATTGTCAAAATACACTCTCCATTAACTCAAGAATTTAATTGAATCATTGGTCAATAGGAACGTTCAACCCCCCCCCCCCAAGAAAGAATAAGTAACTATTGAGATCTTCATGAGAGAAATTATTTCTACTTCTAGTGGATCAAATGATCCCTCAATCACCAATTAGTAGATCAACATCATTGAAAACATATTCTCAATACTTCAATGTTGTTAACTACAGAAGGATATTATGGCTTTTTATCATATGGTTGATGAAGTCGATCAATTGGTGACATTGATAAAAAATATAAATTCTGAGGAGGATATTTAGGCATTGGGAAGGAAGGGTTTTCAGAAGATGTTTTTCATTAAATATTTTCCACGCACCCTCCAACTAAAAATGGAAATGGACTTTGATTCCCTCAAGAAGATAAGAGAATGAATCCATTGTAGCATACAGAGAAAACATCACATGGAATTCATGATACACATCTTACATTTTCGTTACCCTAGTTTGAAATGTTGACCACTTCATTGGTGGGATGAAACCTAGCCTGTACAAAGCCTTGGAGATCCATGACATCGATAGCTATGAGAAATTTTCTGATGCTCCCTCAAGGTCATAATGGAGATTAGGAAATCCCATGGGTATCATGGGGATGATAATATTATGGTGGACTATTATTTTGGTTGTATGATCAATAAATCCAATGGTGCTCAGAAAATCAAGCACCCCACTTTCCAATGTCGTGGAAAGAAGCACCCTAGGAATTTCCTGAAGGGGATGAGGAAATGATTTTTCTCTTAAAGTGATGGGCATCTATCCATTAAATACAGAAAAGAAAACCCACAAATATAATAGAGGAGAGAAATGATCCATTGGACTCTCAACATGTTTTTCATAGCTTCAACTACAAATAACTAGGGCACCTTGAAAATCAGTTCCCTATGCCAAGAGTTTTTGGAGGAAACCAACAACCTCCAAGACATCAAGGGTGATCTTTTTCCATATCTACCACTGAAGTGATCCCTGTCAAAAAATTTGTGACATGTACTAAATTTATTCATTAAATAATAGAATAAATAATATTTGATTTAGGTTCTATGAATTCTTTTATATCCCAAATGTTTAATATAACAATCCCAACACCAACACAAATCATGGATGTGCAGATATCGGTGAATAAGAAAAAATGGGGAAATAATTGCATCCCATGAATATTAATTTTACAATATCATAATGTGTGGATTTATATTCCTAGATAAACTCCTCATACTCCCTATATATGTATTTAATGATATTCTTGGGATCAATTGGCTTTCCCTATCTAGAGCAAATATTAATTACCATGAGTTGGAAATCATTATCCAAATGGAGAATCGACCACCGATTCAATTCAAGTGAACAAAGGAAGATTAATATTCTAAACTATATCATCTTAATAATTGATATTAATTCCCTATAAGCATGTGTATCTGGATTAGGTTCTTGATTATAAGGAGGAAACCATCCTTTATGACATCCATAATGAGAGGGAATTCACTGTAGTGTTTCCTAAGGAATTTCCTAGTCCTCTTCCTATCATACATATTAAATTCTAAATTTACCTTATACCTGGGGAATTTCCAATATACAATACTCCATATAGAATGGTAGTTTTGGATATTGAGTAGAGGAATAAACAACTACAGGAGATTCATGATAATGGATTTATACACTCAAGTGCTTCATCATGGGGTGCACAAGTCATCATCTCCAAGAAGAAGGATGGGTAAATGCGCATTTGCATTGATTATCATAAGCTCAACAAAATCACAATAAAGAAAAAATATCATCATCCAAAAATAGGTAAATTGTTTGATCGACAACAAGGAGAAAAATATTTCTCCATGGTGGATTTGCAGTCAAGACATTATCATGTAAGAGTGAAGAAGGAAGATATCCCCAAGAATGCATTTCAGACGAGATATTGGCTCTATGAATTAATAGTAATGCCTTTATGACTCAATAATACTCAATATATCATCATTTACATAATGAATAATGTCTTTAGAGACTAAATTGAAAAATTTGTGGTTGTGTTTATAGATGATATTCAAATATACCCCAAAACCCTGGAGTATCATGAGGATCATCTAATAACTTTACTAGAGTCTTTGTATAAGGATATGATCTATGAAAGGTACCAAAAATGTGAGTTATTGTTGATGTAGGTATCATTCATGGTAAATAACATCAAAGTAATAGGATATATATGGATCCCTCAACAACAACTGCAATTGAGGGATTGAAAAGTGCAACATCAGTAACGAATATCCATATCATTATGGGGTTAGGTGGATATTATTGAAGATTTTTTAGAAATTTATTATAATTTATAACCCTTTTACATAGACAACTCAGAAGGAAGTCATGTTTTCTTAGAGTGATGAATGTAGTGAAATCTTCAAAGAGTTTAAAATGAGGCTTGTCACTGTGCTCCTGATCACAGTACCCATAATTGGATATATTTTTTGTAATTTGTGATGCATTGAATAAGGTCATGGGTTGTGTGGTGATGAATAATGATTAAGTGATAGCCTATGCTTAAAGACAACTGAATATCCATGGGAAAAACTATCCCACACACGATCTGGAGTTTTCAGTTGTGATTGTTTCATTGGAAGTATAGCGGAATTATCTCTATGGTTAGAAGTGAGAGATATTTACTAATCACAAGAGCCTAATATATATATTAAAAAAATTAATATGTGCCACTGAAGATGGATAGAAATAATCAATGATTATGACTCCCCAATCCACAATTTTATTGGTAAGGAAAACAAGGTGCTAGATTCTCTATATAGAATGTATCTTCCATCTTTATCAATGAGGTTAATTGAAAAGGAACAAATCTTCTTAGATATGTAGAGGATGGACATTGGATCATTAACGGAGGAACATTATCATTCATTTGTCAAATGATATCTCAACTGTCCCTCATGTATAATATAAAGGTTTCTCATAGAAAGGATATGGAATTTATGAAAATGGTGGTTGATATAAGAAAATGTAAATCATCGTAGTTCAAGTTTAACAAGGTTGAAATTTTGATATTTGTGTCACGATTATGTGTACCATCCGATCTAGAGATAAAGAAGGAGGTTCTGAATGATGCACATAGCTCAAACGTCTCTATTCATTGGGGGAGCACAAAGATTTATTGAGATCTCCAAGAAAAATATTGGTGGAATGATACAAAAAGGGAGATTTATGAATATACTTCAATGTTTTGGTTATGTATGGATGTGATGGCTAAGAGGAAAATGTCTAAATGGATAATGCTACCACTATAGATAACAACATGAATATGGGAGAACATTACCATAGACTTTTTCAATAGTATTCTTAGGAAATCCAGAGGAAACAATTCTATATGGGTCATTATGGATCATCTTACGAAGACAACACACATTATCACAATTCGAGAGGACATATCACTAGATCAACCTGCACAGATTTACATCAAATATGTAGTAAGGCTACATGGTGTACCACAATCTGTTATATCCGATCAGGATTCGAGATTCAACACAATGTTCTAGAAAATTATCTAACATGATCTATGCATTGAAATAAACTTCAGTATGGCCTATCATCCTCAAACTGATGACCAATCGAAGAGAACTATTCACACACTGGAAAATATGTTAATATCATGTTCTATAAAATTCAATGGAAGATTAGACTAATATCTTAGACTGGTTGAATTATTCTACAATAACATTTTCCACACGATCATCTGAAAGGAAATATATAGAGCACTATAACGGAAATGTTTCAGATCACTAGCATGTTGGGATGAATTCGGTGATCGTAGGCTTCTAGGACCAAAATTGATCGATGAAATGGTTTTGAAGGGGAAATCCATTTAGTAGAATATAAAGGTAGCCCAATGTCGACATAATAGTTATGCAGAAAACCGTCGATGAGACATTGAATTAATATTTGGAAACAGGTTTGTTCTATGCATATCTTCGTTGAATAAGTTCCTGATTATTGGAATGAATGGGAGTTTAAGTCCTATATACATCGTCCCCTTTGAGATTCTTGATTGTGTTAGGTATGTGGCCAATCGACATGCACTTCCACTAACCATTAAAAATGTAAATGATGTCTTCCATGAATCCCTCTTAAGGAAGAACATACCCGACCCTTCAAATGTACTCTCTTCAGAGGTAGTATAGTTTGAGGATGATATTTCTTATGATGAAAATCCAGTGAAAATAATTTTTGTTAAATTTAATGTTCTATGAAATAAAAAATTTTCCTTATGCTAGGTGTTGTGAAAAAATCACATGATTGAAGAAGCAATGTGGGAATCCAAGGAAGTGATTATGCAGAGTTACCTATATCTATTTTTTTTGTGGGAAAATTAAATTTCATTGGAGAAATTTCATATGTTTGGACGATTTTAATGACTCAAAAATTCGTTAATAAAAATTCCACATGATATAATTAAATGTCTTATTATGTAAAATTGTTATATAACATATGAAAATCCTTGTTTTTATGTTTTTTGATTTTAAAATTGTATTATGATTTTGTTTCCATTTATAATACATTTATTGACATTGATAACATGTTTATTTTAAATATATATCTTTGAAAAATCCAATTTACTCAGCTAAAGGAAGTGATGGCTTCATCCAATAGTCCTTACCCATATGAAGCCCATTTGTCATAGCTTAGAAAGAAGGTGGAATCAATGGTAATTGATCTTGACCAATCCCAATTTTAACCTCCACATGTTATTCTTGAGCATAACCTCAATTTGGAGAAGTAGAAGTTTATAGAGATTACCACCAGAGAGATTTTATCTAAGCCAACCCAATAGTCTGTCACAATCACAAACCTTACCCTTTAGAAATATGTAGGTTTTTTAAGGGTTATGAAACATAATCATAGAACTATGATAATGTAAAATATTTTTTATATAGAGAATACATTTATTTTATTATTGTTACATTGTAAATAGTTTTTAAAGTGAAAATTGATTTTTTTTATTCAACTAAAAAATTGTTTTTATAAATTAATTGATTATTGAATTAAATTATATTTTAAAAAAATATTATTAATATTATTATTAAATTACATTTTATTATATATAAATGATCACATAATTTTATGAAAGCAATTGTAATTATTATTAAGGATTGAATGTTGTTTTTATCAAAACCTGTGATTTTTTGTAAAATTTCAGTTTTAATTATAAAATTAAAAATTCACATTTATAAAAGAATATTTAGAAATAATGACTATTACTTTTGGAATATATATGTCAATATTATCCAATGGTGATTTTGTCATAATTTTCTAAGATGTTCGAATTGTTGGGTAAAAATTAAATACCGTTTAATTATATAATTTGTTTTATGACATCATATTGACCCAATAGAAATTTAATAAATTACTATAAACACAACTTTAGGCCATTATATTTTTTACCTTTCAATTAATTTTATTTTATATAAATTTTATTAATTTGACAGAGCTTTAGTGGACCCTCCTAAACTAATAAAACATTATATTTTTTAAATTGATTTCCTCCATAGTGTGACTCACCTCTACATAATCAACCCCCTTATTTTAAAAATTTCGACCATTGTTATTATAAAATATTGTTTCAAACACCCCTATGGAAGAATTCTTAGGAAAAACCCATTGGATGGATTGTGGTTTTGATTATTTTAATTTGTGGTGTCCCAAACCAAAATAAAAAATAATTCCCTCTCCTTTCCAATGTAATCCAACCCTATATCCCACTCTCTATTTACCCAAAGCCTATGGAGTTCATCGAGCCTCTTACATTCTATCTCTAAAACCCACATAAGGCTCCCAAATCTCCTATTTAATCACTCTCCAACCCCTCCCAAGACATTGGGGCCACACATCCATGTAAGGGATTCCTTCATTACCAATTTTATCCAACATTCTTATTATTTTTGATCCATATTATTTTAAATCATAAATGTTAGGGTAAGTTTTCCCACCACCCCTAAACATACCTACATATATTTTATGGATTATATTCTCCTTAAAATCTAATCGGTGACTTCCATGTATACCCATTACCATGCTTAAATTCCGTAATAATTTTTACTCTCCTCATTTTCATCCATGAATTTCTTTTGTATTATGAATCAAAATTCAATTATCTATGTTGGTAAATGTATATATATGAAACCTTAATTTAAATTTCTTTTACATATGATGATACACCCTTTTCTCTCTCATCAACCACTTTAATTAATTCTTATGTCATGCCGCTATGCTGCCGAGATTGCACTGTAATATTCCAACACTAAATTAGTGTGTAGTGAATACCATGCTAGTTTCACTATCAAGGGTATTCACCTTTATTAAAATTTACATATTTATGGATTAATTTAATGTATGAATTCCACATTAAATAAGGTGATATAAATTTGGATGTTTTTTGAATCAATGGTCTATGGTCTTGTGGAACACTTCTGTACGAAATGAAATGTTTTAAAAGGAAGATCTGAAATAGTGATCCAATGCATTGGGTAAATTATAGTATCATGATAATTCATGTGAAATTAGTGTTGAATAATTCTAATTGATGTGAAAGGAGGATTTACTCATGATCCATTTGAAATTATTGTTTACTCATTCTCCATGTGCAATGAGCCATGGCTCATGCTAATTTCAAGTTAACTGTTGTAACCAGAATTCAATGTTATGATAATCATGCTCTATCAGGACTTTATGTACATTTTTATTTTATGCTCCATTGAATTTCCTATTTACTAACAAGTATTTTACTTTCATTTTATTATTTTTTTATTCCCTTACTAGAATTTATATCTCACCCTTTTCTTATGAATGTCCTCAAGTTATCCTCTGAAATTCTATGTGTAAGGTAATGTTGTGGTAATGAAAAGATGTTTTCTATAATGATGTTTTGTTTCATGATTTATGTCTTTATGTAATATTCCTAATCCATAAATACACTAGACCTCTAAATCTATTTTTTTGTATCAAGTGAAGATCATAAGTAATAAATCAGGTCTAAATATGTAACAAAAAGTAGGTTTTTTGTTGTTGGAATCAGAGAGAGGATTAGTTATTTTTGGGATTAGGATTAGAAAACCCTAGTGAAATCCTTATGGATAAGTATATGTATTACAAAAACAACCCTATGTTGTGGTGAGTATTGATTTAGTGGTTTTTCATGAATATACATCAATGATTGGATATTTGTATGTAGAGGCAGCTCTGGAACAGATGAACCTAACAGTGAAAACTATGACAAGTAGGTTCGGGCATGACCAGGGTTATCCTTGTACATGAAAACAATCCTTGCTGAACTCTTGGTTATGACAGTCCCAGATGATATGCTTGGGAAAATTCACAATCTTATTATGAACCAGTATTAAGTGAATTAAAAAATACCCTTATAATATATATTATAAAGTAGATAATGGATGGCATATATTGAAGCCTATAGATTCATATGTTAAAGAAATGATATTTATTTATAATTCAACCTTTTTCCATAGATTACGCATTATGTGTTACCACTATCATTCATTTTATTCCTTCCAATGGCTAGTAATAGGAAGACTTGGGCTTCCAACCGATGAAAAGATCAATGTGATAACTGTTCTAATGAGATACCCAATCCAATTAGATCCGAAATCAGGAACTTTTTTATGATACACTCTCAGTTAACTCAAGATATTAATAGAAACATTGGTAAAAACGAACATTAAACCACCATAGGAATGAACAAGTCACTATCAAGAGCTTCATGAGATAGAGGCCCTAAAATTTTAAAGGATCATATGATCCCTCAATCGTCAAAAAGTGGATCAAATACATTGAAAATAACCTCGACATCATTCAATGTTCTGATCAAGATAATGTTCTTCTGGGTGCTTATTATATGGATGGTGAAGGGGGAAAAGGTGTACATTGATCCAAATTACAAATCCTGAGGAGGTGATCTAGGAGTTTAAATTGAATGATTTTCGGAAAATGTTTTTTTAAGTATATTTTCTACACACCATCTATCAAAATATGTAAATGGACTTATCATCACTAAAGAAAAAAGTGATGAATAAATCAGAGTATAGAAGGAAAAAATCACAAGTCTTGAAGAATACCCCTCTGCCTTTTTTGTTACCCACTATTACAAGGTTCACCACTTCATTTTTGGGTTGAATCCTAGCTTGTGTAAAGCCCTGGAAATCTGTGACATCAATAGCTATGAGGAAATTTACTAATGATCCCTCATGGTTGGAATGGATATTATAAAATCTATGAGGTATCATGGGGATGAGAAGAATAATGTGGACGTTTAAATTTGTAGTCTGATGGATAAATCCAATGGTTATAATAAAACCCAGCACCACACTGGCCAAAAGTGTTGAAAGAAGAAACCCAGAAATTTCCTGAAGGGGATAAATAATTGATTTAAATGTCAAGGATTAGGGAACCTAGCCATTAACTGTAGATAATAAAACCCTATTTATATGACATATGATAGGAACACTTCGTTCGACTATCAATGTGTGATCATTCATTAAACTATAATGATCTAGGGAACCCTAAAAATCAGTTCCCTAGGAAATGTTTTTTCAGAGGCAGCCAAGAACCTCCAAGAAAGAAAGAGAAATAATTATCAATCACAACCACCGAAGAGAAACCAGAAAATGAATTGGTGACCGGTACCCTAGTTATTCATTCAATAATAGTAAACATACTATTTGATTCTGGTATTACACATTCTTTTAAATCCTGAATGTTTAGTAGAATAATCCATACCCCACCACAAATTTAGAATGTGATGATGTTAGTGAGATCAGAAAACGGTGAAATCATGGTTACCCATGAATATAACTTCTCCCAGTTCATAATTTGTTGATTTTACTTCCCAGTGAACCTCATCATACTCCATCTAGTAGAATATTATTCAATTATTGGCATTTATTATCTTTCCCAATATTGAGTCAACATAAATTTCCATGGGAGGGAAATCACTCTCCATATGGATAGTTGACCCCTAATTCTATTCAATGAGAAGGAGGAAGAAAAATATTCCATGAAACATCATCTCATGAGGGGATATTAAACATAATGATCACATGTATTAGGATTAGATGTTTGAGTCTATGGAAGCAACCATCCATGAAGACATCCCTATTTTGAGGGAATTAGATGAAGTGTTTCACGAGGAATTTCCTGGTCTTCCACCTAAAAGAGATGTTAAATTCTACACCATGGGGTGCACTTTTCCTCTTATTCATGAAAAAGGACTGGTCAATGCACCTTTGAAATGACTATCACAAGATCAACAAAATCATTATAATGGACAAGTATCATTTTCCAAGAATCGATGACTTGTTCGATTAGCTCTATAGGGAACAATACCTCTACAAGGGGGATTTGCAGATGGAATATAATCAAGTAATTTTGAAGAAGGATTACATCACCAAGACTACATTACAAACTTGATACAGGAACTATAAATTAATAGTAATGCCTTTTGGACTCATTAATTCTCTAGCAATATTCATTTTTGGATTGAATTGAGTCTTTAATGATTAGGTAGACAAAATTTTGGAAGTACTTATTAGGGATATTATAATATACTCCAAACCAAGAAGGATCAGGAGAAGCAAATAAGAACTGTGTAAGAAACTTCATGGAAGGTGAAGCTATATGAAAATTTAAAAAAATTTAAATTTTGATTGAAGGGGGTCCCATTCTTCACTCATTTCATCAAAAGCAATGGGATATCTGTGGATCCCTCCTAGACAACTACAATTGAGGGATAGTCGAGGCCATCATCAGAAATGGATAACTCTATCTTCGTGGAGATAGATGGATATTATCCTTGATTTTTTAGAAATTTATTATGATTTTCAAACCCTCTTAATAGGATTACTCATACAGAGTCATGTTTTATTGGAGTGGTGAATGTGAAAAAGCTTCAATGATTTTAAAATGAGGCTTATCACTGTTCCCATGCTCACATTACCCACAAGTGGATAACTTTTTGTGGTATTTAGTGGTTCTTCAATGTAGTTCCTTGGTAGTGTGTTGATGGAGAATGATAAAGTGATACCTTACGACTCATGGTAGATGGAAATATATCAGGAAAACTATCCCATGCATGATGTCGAGATGGTGGCTATGATCTTCATATTGAAAATCTGTCTTCATTATCTCTATATAGAAAAGCATGAGATATATACTGATCACAAGAACCTAAAATATATATTCACACAAAAATTTCTTATTATGTGCCATGAAATATGGATAGAACTCGGCAAGGATAATGACTGCTGAATCCACTACCATCCTGGTAAGGAAATAAATGTGGCAATTTTTCTATATAGAAAGGATCCTGTATCATTATCAATAATAATAATAATTGAACAGGATCTAATTTTCATACATTTTCATAGCATTGAGATATGAATAATTAAGGGAAGAACATCATCAATCGTTTCTCAAATGATTGCTCAACCATCCCTCATGGAGAAAATAAGGGATTCTCAATAAAAGGAAGTGAAAATTATTAAAAGGTTTGAAGATATAAAAAATTTGAAATCCAAAGAGGTTGTGGTTGACAGGGATGAAATTGTTCAGTTTTGGTCATGATTATATATACCATCTGATCTAGAGATAAATATGGAGCTTCTGAATGATGCACATATCTCAACTATCTCTATTCACTTGGGGAGCACCAAGATGTATAAAGATCTCTGAGAAAACATTTGGTTGGACAATATGAAAAGGGAGATTGATGAATATACAACAACGTGCCTTGTATGTTAGAAAGGGAAGATGGAGTGTAAAAAATCTACGTGACTGGTGCCACCAATATCCTACCAACCTTGAAGTGGAAAAACATTAACGTAGACTTTGACACTAGACATTCATGGATATCCACGTGAAAAAATGCTATGTGGGTCGTTGTGGAACGTCTTATGAAGACAACTCACTTTATCGTGATTCAAGGGGGCTTCTCATTGGATAATCATACACCAATTTACAAGAATGAAGTGGTAATCCTGAATTGAGTACCACTATCAATTGTATATGATCGAGATCTGAGAATCACAACAATGTTCTGGAAAAGTCCCCAACATTATATAATCACTGAATAAAACATCAGTTAGACCTATCATCCTCAAATTGATGGAAAATTTGAGAAAAATATATAGACATGGGATGATATGTTAGGATCATGTTCTATGGACTTCAATGGAGGATGGGACCAACATCTTTTACTAGTTGATTTCTCAGACAATAACAGTATCCATAGGAGAATCTGATTTACACCAAATGAATCCATTTATGGGAAAAGTTGTAGATCACCGACAAGGGGAGATGAAAATGGTGAGAATAATCTAATAGGACCTGAAATTATTGAAGAAACGGTGTAGAAGGGTAAAACCATTCAGCAACATATCAAGGTAACCCAAATTCGACAGAAGATTTATGAACACAATCGTTAACGAGACCTTGAATTAAATTTTGGAGACATGGTATTTCAACCGATTTATCTGTGGAATATGGTCAATATGTCTAGAAAAAAATGGTTGTTATGTCCTAAGTACATTGGCCCTATCATGATTCTTGATCATGTTGGGACTATGGCCAATCGACTATTAATTTCTCCCACCATGGCCATAGTATATGATGTCTTTCATGTATCCCTCTAAATAAGTACATTCCAGATCCTTCACATGTACTCTCTTTAGAGGTATTACAATTATCAGATTATCTTTATTGTAATGACATGACCCTAGTTCCCTGAGTAGGTGCATTATTATAATACAATGGAATGATTACAAGGAATCAAGTCCCGAAGGATAGATCAATTTAGTAGTCTTCGAAAATATATTACACACATGAATGTTACATTACACTTTACAACATACAACACAATATGAATAATACATTATTAATTCCATTATTCCCTTAGCTTAACCCTGCATATCAATCACAATACACTTCTTGGAATCATGGAAAAATAAAACATAGAAATGGGTGAGCTCAAACACTCAGTAAGGTTAAGAAATATAGTGGAAAATAAAATAAATATTAACCATGGTGAATAATTTAAACTGCATGCCTTTACCAATAATAAAAATGAATACTTTTATGGAAAAAAATGTGATCTGAGCAAATAATTCCATAATAAAACATAATAAATTGTATTCAACTAGTCGAATGACCACATGAACCATCAATATTATTTCCATATGAGGGAATTTATAATGCCAGACATTCTAAAAAATTTGGTCAAGGCCTCGGCCAAGACATCAAAAAATATTAAGGCCTCGACCAAATCCATAAATCAAATTTGGAAAAGGCCTCAGCTAATTCCACATCATGTTGTCTCATGACACCTAGCAATGCATCAAGGAGCTATAGTAGGCTCCACCCGTCACATACTATGTGCAATACATTCCCTATATGAAATGGTTGAAATATAACATAATCATCCGTATAAGAACAAGGATACAAAATGTCAATACATTAACCATGAACCATAAATGGTATAAAATAACACATCCATAGTCAAACATATCAAAAAACCTTCAATACAGTATGGAAGATTAGTATCATAATAAATCCACTTCAAAACAAGTTTAAAATCCATTAATGGATTTTACATAGATGGAAATAATTTATAAAACTCTTTGATTGAAATATCCAATTTATTTAAAACATTTAAAAGTCACACAATTTAGAAAAGAAGATATTTAAAGTCATTTTTAATCAAAGTGTCCCATACCACGTTGAAATTTTTTAAAGTAATTAACATTTTAAAAAATTTATGTCCATTTAAATAAATCCTTAAACCCATTTTTAAAACATGTAAATTAATGAGAATGTTTTAGAAAAATAAATCATTAAAACATTTAAAATTATCTTGACACAGATGAAATCAAAATTATTTGAGACAAATATCTCTTTTTTTGAAATCATGTACGAGTCTCATAGTTATTAAAGTGAACGTTTACTTTTAATATAATATTATAATCTTTTAAGTGAAGCTTTGATGATTTTATAATGGCAGAAAATAGCTGAACCCGCCTTTTAAGTTTAAAAAAACATTCTTACCTTAATTTTGTCGAAAAGGTTAAAAAGGGCCTTGTTTGGAAAATGACAGAAAGAATCCATTATAAAAATCTTATAAAAAGTCAAACATGGGTATAAATAACATTATCCCATACTCTGTAAAATAGTAATAATGATTTTAAATACATTTTTAAGAATCATGGATGTTGTTGATAAAGAGATCCCAGTGGATAATTACATATAAACTACCTTAGATAATTAAGATATTGATAAATAAACCCTTACATTGTACTTTTCCTTTGTCAAGGGTAGTCTAACCTCCTGTATAATGGTGAAATTATTGTTATTAAATTATACTAGAATAATATTCATTAATATGTTTTCATATATGATCTTTTAACGTTGCTTTGTTAATAATATCTTATTATTATCCTCGTTTCGGTTGTTAACTGATTCATCTTTCATTGTATTTTTTTATGTGAGTCATAATAATTTTAGATGGGATGTATCTTATTCATATAAAGATTTATATCAAGTCATTAAAAATTATTATTAGTCATCAAATGAAAATACCTCATGAATGGATACAATGGAGACGGATTTTAATCATGCTCATGGAGACGGTAGTTCGTACGTACGCTCGAGCGAAAATAACATTATTTTGAAATTTATATAATATATAGTTGGATATTTTATGATATTAAAAGAATAATTATCATGTTATATTTATTGTTTACATGACTTACACATCATAATTATACCCATCTAAATAATAATGTATTGAATAAGAATTACACCATGACGTGGAGACGGTAAGTTGTACGTACGAACCTATAGCGACATGTCATTGAAGGGACGAATAGAATAATGAATTTGGTTGTACCATATTTATAATAACATCACATTATATAGACTATAATTGAGTTATTATCTTATAATGGAAAAAACTAAGAAAAAGGATGTTGAAAAAGAAAGGAACTTGAAAGAAGGTCGTGAAAACATTACATCTTCTTGGGGTTCATTCTTTTGATTTGATCAAAAGAGCCCCATTGTATGGCTTTAAGATAATAAAAGTACTCTGTATTGAAGTGAGTAATGTTTATAAGATATTTGGGTAGGTCTTTACCAATCCAAAAAGCAATGAAGGTATTAATTTGAGAGAAGGGGAGTTCCCTTTTATAAGAGGGGTGAGGGGCACCTTAAGAAAAACTTAAAATATTATTTTATAATAAATTCATATTCGGTTTATAATATCTACAAAGTGACTTATATTGAGTATAATATGTGTATTGGTCTAAATCCTTTCAAAAAATATTTTTTAGATAGGTATGGGTAAATATATTAACCTTATCTTTTAGTTTTACCTCTTAGTTAACTAGTTTGACATTTACCATGTCACTTTTTAATTTTATATTATATGGTTAATAAAATTAATATATACTTCCAAGAGATCCCCAAGTGGTCCATTTATGATACACCTATCATTATATAAGTCATTTGGCCCATCTTTAGTTATTTTGGAAAATAATATCAATTAATAATATAATAATTGTTTTAAAAACTCATTTATGTCAATTTTGACACTATTCACTAATTGATTTTTGTTAAAGTCATACCATCTTATTAATTCGAAAACAATACATTAAAAAAACCCTAGAATGTCATAATAAAGAATACAATTCTTTTATGTCATAAAAACATTCATATTATATTTATTTTAACATTTATAATTCCAATTATTTTATTCATTCATTAATAAGGAAAATACTGCATCAATATTGTGTCCTAAATAAATTTAATTATTCAATGTCTAATATTTTTTAATAAAAAATCATTATGTAGAAAATATTTTTATATTTATAATGAATTTTTATAGTCACAAATATAACATATATAACCTTATATAAAAATTATTTTTCAAAAAGATATATGCATTTGTCATTTTTGTATTTACTTTAACTTAATTAATTTAATGTGTCGTTATCACTTAAAAGTGGCTCCATGGGGTCCCAAAATCGACACAAATATTCCCATGGTCGGGCATGTATCCACTAATAGTGTTAGGACACGTTTTAGGGTAATTTAATATAATTATAATATTATGTTTTTACCCTTATTTACCGGATTTACCCTTTAAACGTGGTAAATAAAACATTTACAAAGTAATTATTCAAAATGTATAAAAATAAGTGTTACCTATTTACATAATTTGGTAATCCTGAATAAAATTATGGAATCCATTTTTCAAAATTAAAAACACAAAAGTGGGGGAAATTAATTTAAAATTAATTTCCGCTGTCAAAACAAAAAGCGTGTTTTTAAGAAACAATAAATATCAAAAGATTAAAACTTGTTTATGTCCGTTTTAAATGTGAAATTATGTCAAATGACCATAATTGGATTAAATGGTAAAATAATATTCTATATATAATTTAAACCCACTCAAATTTGGAATTTATAACTATTAATTATTTCGAATAAAAAATTTACTTAAAATTTAGTAATTTTCACTATTCATCAAAATATGAAAGATATCAGAAAAGTTTAAAAAATATACCCTAAGATAATTTTGATATTCAAAATCCGAAAATGAAGTTCAATTTTTATGATAAAATGCATATAAATTTAAAATGTTGGTATTACTATTCATAAATGCTAGTTTGATTGGTTGCAGTGTGGGTTAGAACTCGAAGTTTTGTACAACACACACTACAGTTTTATTCAAAGAGAAGAGTATTGTGGAAGCATTGGGTGTTAAATTCTCCCCTATTTCAATAAACATCATCCTCTCAATTTATTCTCAGTATTTGAAACATGGGGTGGACATTTCATAATATCTAAGTTGAAATCCCAAATCGAAAAATGGATTAATGAATCTTCTATTTGAAATAATGAGTGGTAAGTATGAAGGTTACCAAAAATATCACTTACTAGGGTTCCATGTAGGAAATCATGGATATGTAAGAGAAATATAAAAATCAATATCTGATGGATAATGGTAGAGAAATAGCTATTAAATGGCTAACAATCACAAATCCATAAATTTGTGATGATCTAAGGTACCATCTAGGACAACGTTATTGTTCTAAGATTCATTTCATAATGATGAGGAATTAATTTATAATATTGGATAAGATCATAAGGAGATATAATTAATTTATAATTATAGTTTTATACATTAATAAATTTCTACCAAAAACTCATCTTTCACCCCAAAACATAATACTACTCAAAAACACTCTATTAATCCTAATCGAATTGGGTTACAAATATAATGAATTTATAATTCACATATCAGACCCATTGAAAAAATAATCTACATTTTACATCCAATAACTTCACGTATTCCAGTGGTAGGTGATAAATCCCAATCTCACTATGGTTATGGGTTCGATTCCTACAGCTTTGTCCAACGCGACAGGTTGTCACACGGTCTGAATGTTGTCCTTTTATAAAAATCCAAAAATAACCTTTCAAACATAATCCATTCCAACCTTTAGACTTATCCAAAATACTTTTATCCAATCTCATAGTACAAAACATATAATAATATTAAACATAATTAAGATCCTTTTTCCCATTAATAACATGTGAACACCTTCATCATGTATTATTTTAAAACCTGCTAACATCCTGAATTACCATAAAACCATATTGATTACATTCATGCTCCCTTATTCTTTATAGAATATTGTATATACTCTTTCTATCCAAAACTGTTGTAAACTCCAACAATAACAAATCATTAATCATTTTAAAGGTAGTCAATAATATCGAATATAATTTATTCAAATCAACCATCTCTTATTCCAAAATCACTGCCACATAATGGGGACCATAATAAGGGTCATCATTCCTTCAACCATGTATTTTACCAAAATCTTATCTCACTATTAAGTCACATTTCTAAAACCATATAATATCAAATCCTCAATAAAATAGTAATGGGGTACCATCCTTAGATATCTCTATAACTCCTATAACCAGTATATCGTTGATACAACACTCAAATGAAACAATCCTATAATAAAAACATAAGAACACTAGTCATTCATCTTCATATAAGGTAGTATCATAACTTGATTATTATTCAATAGCATCATTTGGGGCATAGTTTGATGATTTTAAAATTGGTTTGCGTAGTGTCCCAACTCATTATAGATGAAGCATTGTATAATTGAAACCTTTTTCTGACCCTTTCCATCACGAACATGGCATCCTTTTTCTCTAAAATTATAAAAAACTCACATTCCCATCATGAAAGTTCCATGGTGTTTCTTCCCACAGTTATCACATATGGGAAAATTCTCCTTTCCTTCTTACCTTTATCCATCTTTCTCTCTTCCATATTTTTATTCTCTTGCTTCATTTTAAATACATAGGACTCAGATAATTCATTACTTATCATTTAAACACATGATACTATTTCTTCATAGGTTGAGAAAACATGGGAGACTATTTCCCTTATAAATGCTAGCTTAATACCATGGAATATACGATCCTTCGTATTCATTGGATCATATGTACTGTTGGACTTCAAATTCCTTCTACTGGTCATCATTTCAATACAATGGCATAAACTAGGTCAATTTATGAATTTAAATGAATAACTGAAAACTTGTGATATACCTATCATAAATTGAATAGTTTATGGATATAATCCATAATCATAATTTTTTTTTCTTTGAGTATGTATATACTCATAATCCCTTAATAATGGTTTGTAATGAAAATGAGAATTATCTTATTCATATCCCTCTGGAGTGTTGTAACCAAGAGTGCAATAAGGCCCATTGTCGTGCACTAGTTTTCGTTCAAGTTTAGCTCAAAGCAGTGTTTTCGGATTTTACTCCTAGGTACATCTGGGCTAGAGCCACCTCTTCCTACTCGTATCCTGAGAGAGATGTATTTCTTGCAAAACTCACAAATTCTATACAATACAAAAATTCTAGAATGTTATTCTATTCTAATCTTCAAATTCTATCTTAGGGCTATGGGCTATAATCAGAGTTTATCTAAATCTAGCTTCCAAGGTTATTGCAAAACATCCTCTGATACCAACTATAATGCCTGGAACCCAGTTATACCGAGTCGGTGCATTAGTTTAATAAATTGGCATGATTACATGGAATCATGTCCTGACGAACTGATCGATTTAACAGTCTTAGAAAATAGATTACACAATGAATGTTACATTAATCATTATAACATACAACACAACATAAATAATCCTTTACGAGAACCATTATTCCCTTAGCTTAACTCTACATATTAATGACAATACACTTCTTGGAATCCTGGGAAAATATATCATAGAAATGGGTGAGCTCAAATGATCAGTAAGAGTAAGAAATTCCACGGAAAATAACATAAATATTAATCATGCCGAATAATTGAGACTTCATGCCTTTAGTAATAATAAACATGAATACATTTATGGCAAGAATATGAGCTGAGTAAATAATGTCGTAATAAAAAATAATCATGGTTATTCTTCTACTCGAATGACCACATGAACCATCAATATTATTTCTGTAATGAGGAAATTTATAATTCCATACATTCTAAAATATTTTGTCAAGGCCTCGGCCAAGACATATAAAAATGATTAAGGCCTTGGGCAAAACCATAAATCAATTTGGGAAAAAGCCTCGACCAATTCCATGTCTAGTTCTCTCATGAGACCTAACAATGCATCAAGGAGCAATAGTGGGATCCACCCATCACATACTATGTCCAATAAATTCCTCATATGAAAAGGTTGAAACATAACATAAACATTCATATAAGAACTAGGATACGAAATGTCAATACTTTAACCATAAACCATGAATGGTATAAAAATAAAACATCCACAGTCAAACATATCACAAAATTTTAAATACAATATAGAAGTTTTGTATCATAAAAAAATCAAAATCAAAACAAGTTCAAAATACATTAATGTATTTGACATAGATGGAAATGATTTGTAAAACTCTATGAATGAAATACCCCTTTTCAGGAAAACATTTAAAAGTCAAACAATTAATAAAGTAAGATAATTAAGACATTTTTTAATCAATGTTTCGCATGCCACTTTGAAATTTTTTAAGTAATTAGCATTTTAAAAAATTTATGTTCATTTTTATAAATCCTTAAAATAATTTTTCAAACATGGAAATTAATGAGAATGGATTAGAATAATAAATATTTAAAACATTAAAAATGACGTTGACATAGATGAAATCAAAACTATTTAAGAGAAACATCTTTTTTTTGGAATAATTTAAGAGTAACATAATTATAAAATAAAACATTTACTTTGAAAATATTATCATAACCTTGTAAGGGATGATTTGACGATTTTATAACAGCGGAAAATAGCTGCACCCAACGTATACGTTTAAAAAACATTCTTACCTTAATTTTGTCGAAAAGGATAAAAAGTGCCTTGTTTGGAAAACGACAGAAAGAATCCTTTATAAAATTATTATAAAAAATAAAATAAGGGTATAAATGATTGTAACCAATAGTATTTAAAATATTATGAATGATTTGAAATACATTTTTAAGAATCTTGGATGTGGAAGATAAAGAGTTCCTAGTAGATAATTACGTATAAACAATCTCGGATAATGAAGAGATTGTGAAATAAACCCTTACATTATACTTTTCCTTTGTCGATGGTAGGGAAATATCTTCTATAACTGTGAAATTATTGTTATAAAATTATACAATAATCATATACATTAATATGATATCATATATGATTTTTTAACATTGCTTTTTTAATAATATCTTAGTATTATCATCGTTCCAGTTGTTAACGATTTCTTTTTTCATTGTATTATTTGTTATGTGAGTCCTAATTATTATGGATGGGATGTATAGTATTCATATCCAGAATGATATATAGTATTTAAAAATTATTTTTAATCATAAAATGAAAATTATTCTTGAATGGATACGATGGGGAATGATTCTCATCGCGTTCGTGGAGACAGTAGTCCGTACGTACGCACGAGTGACAATATCATTATTTTGATATTAAAATAATATATAACTAGATGGTTTATCATATATATATAATATTTATCCTGTTATATTTATTACATAATTTAATTACACATCATTATTTTCCTCATCCAAATAATAATGTATTGAATCACAATTACACCACGACGTGGAGACTGTAAGCCGTACGTACGTACGTATGGTGACATGTCATTAAAGGGATGGCTAGAATAATGAATTTGGTTGTACTATATTTATAATACCATCACAGTATATAGAATATATAGGAGTTGTTATCATAGAATGGAAGAAACATAGAAAAAGGTCGTCGAAGAAGAAAAGAACTTGAAAGAGGATGGTGAAAACTTTATCTCTTATTCGGGTTCTTCCTTTTTATTTGATCATAAGGGCACCATAGGTTGGCTTTAGGATCGAAATAATGCATCTATATTGAATTGAGGGAAGTTTAGAGGATATTTGGTCAGGTTTTGGCCGATCCAAAATTCTTTTATGATATTAATTTGAGAGAAGGGGGAGTTCCCTTTTATAAGAGATGTGATGGGTACCTTAGAAGAAACATAAAATATTATTTTATAATAAATTAATATTTGATTTATAATGGCTGAAAAGTGACTTATTTATAGGTTTATGTAGGGATGGGTCGATATACATTCAACCAATAGATTTTATACAGGTTTGGATCACAATATTAACCTTATTTTTTAGTTATCACTCTTAATTAATTTGTTTGACATTTACCATGTCACTTAAAATTTTTATATTATATTGTTAATAAACATACTATATACTTCCAACATTCCACCATGTGGTGAATTAATGATAAACCTAACTTTACATACGTTCTTTTTCCAAACCTTATATTTTTATGAAAGGAATATCAATTAATAATATAATATTTGTTTTAAAAACTCATTTATGTGAAATTTGTCACTATTCACTAATTTAATTTTGATAAAGTCATAATATATTTATTAATTGGAATAAAATAAATTTAAGAAATACTAGCAAGTAATATTAACCAATAAATGCTTTTTGTGGCAACAAATCTTTCAAATTATATTTATTTTAGCATTTATAATACTAATTATTTCAATCATTCATTAATAATGAAATTATTGCATCATTATTGTGTCGTAAATACAATTAATTATTAAATGTCTAAAATTTATAAATAAAATACGATTATGTATAAAATATTATTATATTTTTAATGAATATTTATTGTTGAAAATATAACATATATAACCCAATGTTAAAATTGTTTTTCGAAAAGATATATGCTTAAGTCATTTTAGTATTTACTTTAACTTAATTAATAAAAAGTGTCATTATCACTTACACGTGGCTCTATGGGGTCCCAAAACCGACCCAAATATTCCAATGGTCGGAATTGTATCAAACAATAGGGTTAAGAAACGTTTTAGTGTAATTTAATATTATTATTATATAATTGTTTACCCTTATTTACCGGATTTACCATTCAACCATGGTAAATAAAATATTTACCGAAATAATTATTCAAAATGTATAAAAATAAGAGTTACCTATTTACAAAATTTGGGAATCCTAATTACAAATATGGAATCCATTTTTCCGAATTCAAAACACTGATGTGGAATAAATTAATTTAAAATTAATTCCCACTGTCAAAACAAAAGGCGTGTTTTTAAGAAACAATAACTATCAAAAAATTGACACTTGTTTATATCCGGTTTAAATGTTAAATTATGTAAAATGACCATAATTGGATTAAATAGTAAAAATATGTTCTAAATATACATTGAAAACACTAAAATTCATAATTTATCACTATTAAATATTTCAATTAAAAATTTTGTTTTTAATTAAAATTTAGTAATTTTCACTATTCATCAAAATATGAAATTCATCAGAAAAGTACCAAAAATTCTACCTAACATAATTTCGATATTCTAAATCCAAAAATGAAGTCCATTTTGAATGATAAAATGTTTATATTTTAAAAAAGTGGGTATTACTATTCATAACAGCTAGTTTGATTGATTGTGGTGTGTGTTAGAACTCAAAGTTGTGTATAACACATTCTACTTTATTATTCAAAGATAAGAGTACCATGGTTGCATAGGGTGTTACATTTATTATGAGGAAAAACTAATTTAAATAATTCATCTTTGAGAAAAAATTCTACAAATTTAGAAAATGCCCCTCTTTAAGGCGTTGTGGTGAAATGACAAGTCGGATCATGTAACATGGAAATCAAAGGATGTGATGAAGCAGAGTTAGCCAAATCTATTTTAGTATGGGAAAAAAAATTTCAAGTGTGAATTTATTAAGGGGGTGGTTTGTAACAAACCAAACATTAATTAATGAAAATTTCTCTAAATATAATTAAACTTCTTATTATGTAAAATGATTATATAAAATATACAAATCCTTGGTTTATGTTTTTTTATTTTAAATATATTTAATAAAGTAATTGATTCAAATATAGTCGTTCAAAATCGATCACATGATTAGTATAAATATAGTACTTTAACAAATCCAATTAACTCAGAAAATGGAAGTATTTCCCTCATTCATTAGACTTTCCCCGTATGAAGCCCATTAGTCAGAGCTCAAAAAGGATGTGGGGTCATTCGGCATCCCAAATGAGAAGACCATGCCAGGCATAAACTTGTTATGATTTAGCGAAATCACCAACGAGAGATGTGGATGTTGATAGTGATTACCAACCGAGCGATGTTATCCCAGCCACCCCAAGAGTTTTTCACCATTGTACACCTTTCCCTTTGGTCTTATGTGGGTGTTCTAAGGGGTTATGTTAGAAGACCATCACACTATGGTTATGTACATTATTTTTATATAGATAATATACAGTCATTTTATTATTGTTAGATTATAAAATTTTTTAAGTGGAAACAGTATTTTTAGTTAATATTCAACTATGAAATCTATTTTGATGAATTTGTGGATTTTTCCACTAAATAATATTTAAATAAATTATTATTATTATTATTATTATTATTGTAATTTTTATTAAATATAAATTATTATATAATTTTATGAATGAAATTGTAATTTTTATTAAGGTTTGAATTATATTTTTGTAAAGACTAATGAGGATTCGATAAATGATAGTTTTTATTTTAAAATATAAAAATCAAGTATTTAATAAATTATTAATATAATATGGATATTATATTTGGAATTGGTCATTCATATTTTTCAATGGTGAATTTTTCATAATTTTTAGAGTCAATCAAATTTTTAGGTATACATTAAATATCATTTAATTATATAATGTGTTTTATAACATCATAATGACCCAATAGTATTAAAATAAAATAATATAAACACTATTTTCAGCCATTATTTGTTTTACAATTAAAATAATTTTATTTTAGGTCTATTTTATTTTTTTTACAAAGCTTTAGTGGACCCTCCAAGACTTATATATCTTTTTAGCATTTTAAATTTCATTCCTTGAAAGTGTGAATCATCTCCACATCAGCAACCCTGTTATTTTAATAAGTTCATCCATTGGCTTTCAAAAATATCATTTCCCACTCCTCTTTGGAAAATACCATGGGCAATAAAAATGGGCTGGTTTGTGGTTTCGATTAGTATAATGTGTGGTTTCCCAAACCTAATTAATAAACAATTCCCTCTCATTTCCTATATAAACCCAACCATGATCACACATCCCTTTCATGAAAAGCCTTTATATGGCGTCCAACCTATCCCTTCCCCAATTTAAAATCTTACATAAGAATCTAATGCACCTATGAATCCTCTTTGATGCCCCTCCCAATCTGTTAGGATCACACTTCTATGCATGTGAATCATTCCTTTCTCATTTTATCCATGTTTCTTCATATTGTGATGTGATATTATTTTAAATTATAAATGTTGGGTATGATATAAAACCTCCCATATACAGTCCAATTTATTTATTAATGATGATATACCAATTTCTCTCTCGTCAGTGCCTTCCATGTATACCTATTACAATGCTGAAATTACGTAAGGAATTTCCCACTCCTCATATATAGTCTAGCAATTTTTTTTATATTGTGAATATCAATTCAATTAACTATGATGAAAAATATATCTAAATTACCCCCTTACAGTAAATTTCATGTACATATTATGAGACAACACTTTCTCTCCAATCTACCATTTTTATGAAGTCTTATGTCATGACATTATGCTGTCGAAATTGCACCACATTTTTCCAAGCCATACTCATTGTGTAGTGAATACCATTCCCATTTATCTATCAAGGGTATTCACCATTATGTGTATTTAATTATTTATGTATGAGTTTCATGTATAAATTCTATATTCCTTAGTCGTGTAATAATGTTTTTATGTTTTATGAATCCAGGTTATATGATCTTGTGGCACACTTATGCATGAAATCAATTGATTAAGTAGGGTGGACCATGATACCGATCCAATGCATAGGGTAATGTATAGTATCTTGATACGTCATGTCCAATAAGTGTAGAATCTTTCTAATTCCTGTGAAATGATGGTTTACTTATATTCCAGGTGCAATGAGGGTTTACACATGCTCTATTTTCAATGAGCCTTGTCTCATGCTAATTCAATGTAAATTGCTGTTGCAACATTTTCATGTTATGATAATCATGTTATATCATGCCTTTATATTCATGTTAATTTTTTGATCCATTGATATTCCTATTTCCAAAAATTTATTATATATTTCATGTTATATATTTTTTATTCCCGTATTGGGCTTTATAAATCACCCTTTTCTTATGGATGTTCTCATGTTATCCCATCAAATACTATGTACGAGGATATGTAGTGGTCATATAATGAATGTTTTAAATAAAGATGTTGTGTTTCATGTTTTCTGTCATTATGTAATTTTACTAATCCCTAAATAAACTATACCTCTTGTTCTTCTATGTCGTAGCAATTGACGATCTTATGTAATAAATCATTTTTAAGTGTGTTACAAAAAGAAGGGTTGTTATATATTTGGTGGGCTAAAAGCCAGCATATGGAAAGCCCTAATGATCTGTTACGTTGAGAGCTTTGACAAAATCGTCTAATGTTCCCTCAAGATCGAAATAGAGATTAGAAAATCTCAGGGGTATCATGTGGATTATAATACAATGGATTATTTTAATTATAGCAGTATTATGGGTAAATCCAGAAGTGCTATGAAACTCCAGAACACTAAAAACTGCCATAAGGGGATGAAGAAATGATTTAGTTGTAGTTGAGAATAGAATCTGGCCATTAACATCCAATAAGAAAATCCCAAGGCTATTGTAGAGGAGAGGAATTCTATATCCAACCATCATCTCAATGTTCATTTCCCAAACTACAAATAACTAGTTCACTTTGTAAACTAGGTCTCTAAGCAAAGGGTTATTGGAGGCAACCAAAAACCTCTGAGGCAACAAGGGAGATATTTTTCAATCACTACTACTAAAGTGAAACCCATCAATGATTTGGTGATAGTTATGCTAGTTTTCCTTCAATAATTATTAAGATAATTTTTTAATATTTTTCTACGGATTATTTTCTATCCTGGAATTTTAGTTGAAAAATACCAACACCACCAAAAATCATCTAAGTAAAGATTTTGTTGAGAATAAAAAATGGGAAAATATTTTCATCCATTGAACATAACCTCTTCTCTATCATAATTTCTGTATTGAACTTCCTGAAAAATATCATTAAACTACCTCTAGTGCAATTTGATGAAATTATTTGAATGCATTGGCATTCCTTATATATATCCAACATAAATTTCCATGATATGAAAATCACTCTCCATATAGAGGATTGACCTCCAATTCTATACATGTGAAAAGAGAATGATGAGTCTTCTTGAGCACCATAATATCAATCATGAATAATAATTCCCTTTAAGCACGTGTATCTTGCTGAAATGATTGAGCCAATGGAATCAACCATCCTTTAAGATATGCATATTGTGCGGGAATTTGATGAAGTGTTTCCAAGCGAATTTCAATGACTATATCATAGAAGAGATGTATAATTATCATTTGATCCTATACAAAGGCATTTCTGATGTCCATGATTCTATATAAAATGGATGTTGTGGAAGTTGAGGAGCAGAAAAAAAATTATAGGAGAATCAAGATAAATAGTGTATGTGCCCAAGTGCTTCACCATGGGGTGTACTAGTCCTCTTCTACTTGAAGAAGGATGGGTCAATGTACCTTTTCATTGATTTTCCTGAGCTCAAAAAAATCATCATAATGAAGAAGTATCCTCTGACAAAAATTGATAACTTGTTTGATCAGATATGGGGAGAATAATACTTTTACCATGTTGATTTTATATCAGTATATTACCAAGTAATGGTAAAGTAGGACGATATCCCCATGACTGATTTTAATACAAGGTATGAGTACTAATAATTTATATTAATTTATTTTGGACTCACTAATGCTCAATCAATCTTCATGGGCATGATTAATATATTCTTTTGGGATTATCGCAAATAAAATTGGTTGACTTTATAGACGATATTATAATATACACCAAAATTATGGAGGTTGAGGAGCATATACGTAGTATACTAGAGAACTTACAAAAGGAAAATATCAATGCAATGTACATCAAGTTTTTGTTCTGGTTGAATAATGACTCATACTTGATTCATATCATCAAAAGAAATTGGATATATGTAGATCCTTCAAAGACATTTACAATAGAGGGATGGATGATGCCAACATTGGTGTCAGATATCCATATATTTCTGGGGATAACTGGATATTATCTCCAACTTTAGATAGATTTTTCAAGATTTTCAAACCCACTTACAAAGATAACTCGGAATGGAGTCATGTTTTCATATAGTGATGAATGCCAATTGATCATCAAGGATTTGAAAAGGAGGCCTATCATTGTACCCATGCCCAGACTACCAAAAATTGGAGAAATTTGTTTGTGTAGTTAGTGATGCATTGTAGATCGATGTGATCTATGTGTTTATTAATAATGAATTTTTAATTTCTTATGATCCAAGGAAATTTATAGTTCATGAGAAAAACAATCCAACACATGCTCTGGAGTTCGGTGTAGTATTCTTCATTTTGAAAATTTGGCGACATTACTTCTTTGTGGAGAAGTATGAAATATAAACAAATAAAAAAGCCTCATATATATATATATAACAAAATTGAAATAGTTGAACATGTGACAACGTTTATGGTTATATCTGATCAAATATTATGATTTCTCAATCCATTTCCACCATGGGAATGCAGACAAGGTGGAAAATTCTATATTTCTAATGTACTAGAAATTATATCTTTTATGTTAATTGAAAAGGATCCAATCTTCTTATATTTGTTTAAGATGGACATGGGAACCATAATGAAGGTTAAATCATCCTTAATTTCAAAAATTATGGCTCAACACTCTGTTTTGAAATGGTCAATGGATTCCTAAATGAAGGATGTGGGAATCAGAAGAAAGTGGAATCTATTATTAATGACAAATCCCTTGAGTATAAGGTTAATAAAGATAGAATTGTTATATTTGGGAAAATACTATTTGTTCCATCAAATCCAATAATAATGAATTAACTTTTTTAATAAGAACATAGTTCAAATTTCTCCATTCACCCAGAAACCACAAAGTTGTATTGAGATTTATGAGACCACTATTGGTGGGATAACATGGTAAAGGAAGTCACTGAGTATATATCAAAGTGCCTGGTATGTCAGAATGAGAAGGTTGAGAGGAAGAATCCTAATGTGATGATGCAAAAAATTCTAATAATAGCATGGAAATTAAAGAACCACACCAGGGACATTTTTTCGGACTTCTGAAGACATCCAATGGAAACAATTCTCTGTGGGTTGTTGTAGACAGTCTTATAAATCCTTTAGACTTCATTCCAATTAGATAGTATTTCTCTTTGGATCAACTATCATGTATATATATTAGAAAAGTGGTAATGATTCCTGGAGTTCCATTATCTATTATATCTGATCAGGATCTGTGATTCACCACCATGTTCTAGAAGAGTCCTCAACATGCTCATAATACTAAGATGAACATCAGTATGGCTTATCCGCCTCAAAATGATGACCAATATTAGTGTACTATCCAAACACATGAGGACATGTTTAGAGCATGGTCATTGGACTTCATAATATAATGGGATCAAAAAATTCATCTAATTTAGTTCTCTTACTATAAGAGTTTCCATTCATGATCAAAATGACTATTTATGAAGCCCTTAATGAGAAGTTGTGTAGAACCCCGACAATTTGGGATGAAGTTGGGGAGCAAAAACAACTGGGTATAGAAATGGTCTACTAAATGGTGGAGGCTATTAAGACCATCCGGCAGCACAATAAATTAGCTAAATGTCGAAAAAAGAGCTATACTGATAATCATCGACGAGACATAGAGTTTGATGTTGGAGATATGGTATTCTTCTACATATCATCCTGGAAGAGAGTTATGAGGCTTGCGAAGAATGGAATGCATAGTCCCCTGTAAATCCACGATTTTGATATCATTGATCACATTGGATAAGCGGCCTATCAATCAACACAATCCCCAATCCTCTTCCATGTACATGATGTGTTCCGTGTATCACACTTGAAAAATTACATTCCTGACCCATCTCATGTACTCATTCCTGATGTGGTTTTTTTAGTGAATTACCTCTAATATTAATCAAATTTGGTGAAATATCGTAGATCATTGGGAATAAGTTATATTAAACTAGGAAATTCCAACTTTAAAGGAGTTGTGGAGAAGCCACAAGTTTGAATAACCAATGTGGGAATCAAAGGAAGGGATCAAGCATAGTTACCCTAATTTTTTTGGCGGGGGAAATGAACTTTTCAGGGTGGAATTTCATAAGGGGGGGAAATTTAATGACCCATAGTTTTATTAATGAAATTTTATATTGTTCTAATTAAATTTATTATTATGTAAAATGGTTATATAAAATGTGAACATCCATGGATTTATGTTTTTTATTTTAAAATATCTTTTTGAATTGTTATCGTTTCTAATATACCATTTGAATTGGGACCACATAATTAGTATAAATATAATACATTAACAAATAAAATGAACATGTACAAAGCATGTGATGGCCTCATCCAATATAATTACTCTCCAAAAAGCCCATTTTTCAGATCTCAGAAAGGTGGTGGCATCACTATTCTTAGATATTTTCCATGAACTATATAATCATCAACACATTATTCTTGAATGGAAACACATATGGGAAAAGTTGATGTAAATAGAGATTATCTACTGGGCAATGTTATATGAGTCGCCCCATGTGTCTTTCACCACAAACACCTTATCCTTAGGTCTTATGTGCTTGTTATAAGGTTCTATATAACAAGACCTTATCACTATTATTATGTGCAATATTTTTGTATATAGAATATACTTTAATTTTTTATTATTATGATATAAATATATTTTAAAGAACAAATAGTATATTTAGTTAATATTCAATTGACAAATCATTTTTTATTTTTTAATTATTTTTTAACTAAATAATATTTTAAAAAAATATTAGTAAATTTATTTTTATTAAATTTAAATATTCATATTATTTTTTATGAATTCAATTGTAATTTTTATTAAGGTGTGAAAGTTGTATTTGTCAAAAACCCCTTAATTTTCCATAAATGTATGTTTTTATATTAATTGTAAAAATTCATATATTTACAAAATTATATATATAAAATGAATTTTATTTTTTGAATTAGGATTTCGATATTATCTGATATTGACTTTTTCATGACTTTTTTAGAAGACCCTTGGTTGATCTATTTTACATATTTCTGTTCGGTTCTTGGGATTTGCAAGAAAGGGAAACCGTAAGTTTGCTGGACAACTAGACCATCTTGATACATTTTGTTTCATAGGAATATCTAATAAAAGCATGGTCTAGGGTTCCCCGCATATGCAAAGGCTCACGATTCTTCCTGTCCTAGTGGTCGTATGACTTTCACTTGATGTGCGATTCTCCATAACTGGCGGTCTGGGTATGTTTTCCGAATCTTCAGCTTCCATTTCAGAATCCATCGATTGTTAAAACCCTTGGGAACCTTTTGGGTAGATAATTGTGTTCGGATAACCGGACCAATTCGTTTTCCCACCGCATTAATCCTAGTTTGTGTGTGGAGGTGGATGCCTCAAAGGATCCATTATACTTCGTCTGGAATACCGTCGGGGAATAATTCCGGTGTATGCAACCTGTAGTATATGTGTTGTGGATTCAGTTCTATATGGTTTGATACCAGTTGGGTCACTCTTTGGAGAGTTGTAGGCAGGAAGCTAAGATTTTTTATGGTCTTCAGGATGTGCACAATGGTAATCATGGCACTCCGGTGAACGGTGTGATGGAGGGTGTCATAGCCGAAGGAACTGATCGGGTTGGATGTAATATGCTTGGTGTGTGAAGTGGTCCACCGAGTGCCACTACGGTGGTTCAGTTTGTAGTCCTGGACAATGGTGATACGAGGACTGGCTAAAATGCTATTAGCACGAGGCTTTCTTCTGGTGCCAACCATGCCATGAAGGAGAAAACTCAGAATTATCCTACTAATACAAACATCAAAGATATGTTTAGCAAACTGATAGGTGACCTCAGCGGCGGGAGCAGACCTGTCACAGGGCGCAATGGAAATGCAGTGGCTAGGAATGAACAAGATCAACTCACAGGTGACTCCATTCATGGAATCAATGTGGAGAGTACTGGAATACAGATTAATTTTGCTACACAACGTGTGGTTCATGAATATTTTTTCACACAACCATATTTTATGGGGTGTGGTTTCATTCAACCCAGCCAGGCCGAGAATACTGGTATGTTGACGACGGATGGGGAGGTTTTTTTTAGTATGGAGAACAATCTGATAGGCGATAATGAGGATAGGACTAGAGGGACTTCACTTATGGTGAAGGAGGGAGGGGAACTGACCCTGAACCCGACCTTGATTCCCTTGTGTAATAGGCTAGAAGGCCTCATATAGGCCGGTGTGGATGTTGTCCCCATTGCCACCGCTGGTGGAGATAGGGCTGGAGAGGAAGTATCCAAGGATTGAGCATGGTCAAATTTCAGATGAGGAGTCACCTACAAAGAGTAATAAGGGTTTCAGAAAGAATAATGGGATGAAAGACTACTCCTCCTTTCCTTCGCCTCTTGAGGCACAATATGCGAAGAAGATAAACGAAAAAAAGAAGGAAAATGAGCCTTTTTATGAACAGGGTAATCAAGACCTGGTTCTCCTTTTATGATATGAAGAAGACGTGATGGAGAAGACCTTAATTCTCAATGCATGGAGGAGGAGGTAGCCAGGATGATGGGGAGGTTGCTGGAGGTGTCTCTTAATAAATAACAATATACATGGATTGACAGACAGGACACCATTAATGTTGGGGGTTTCAATAGTTTGATAATCAGCATTGAAGAGTACATTCAGAAATGGGGTCAACTTACTTCTACGTTAGAGAAAATAATTTTGGAGGTGACTCATCTACAAGTTCCACCCCAGACCTGGAAACATTTCAGGGAGAGAGATTCAGGAAATATTAAATTCCTCTTTAATGATCTAGAATAAGGGTAGATTTGGATAGGTTTTTGAGAGGGTTGGTTGAGGTGAAACCCTTGGGCTTTGGTTGTGTGCCTTTGTTTTTTTCTTTGGTGTTTTTTCCAGCATGCTACATAGACCTGCGCCAGAGGGGTACCAGAGCGTGAAGCCTTCACTGATGCAAGCCTTTTGGAGTGTGATGCTGAGAGGGTATGACTTTGACATCGGTACCATGACCGTGGACTTCTGGACATGACGGTTTTCTGAAAGTTCATACATTGGTGAGTCTTTTCTACAGTATCATCTTCTAGGGTGGGGTGGTCCGGTCGTTTTGCTTGGTTGTTTTCTATCCTATGTACCCCTCTGCTTTGTTCAAACTGTCTCTGTGGTTTCTCTCTTTTTTCCTCAAAAGTGATTGGATAATAATAAAGGTAATTTTCAGTCATGCCAAAACCTAAATAAAAAATAATTACCCATTTTTTTAATATAATCCCACCCATGATCACACTTCACATCACTAAAAAACAATATATAACATCCCTACGCTACCTTATCTCTCTTTTATCCTCCCAAGCTGTCCCAATCTCCCAAAAAACCTCTATCAGTCCTCTCCGAAGCCTTTGGATCACACATCCATGTAAAGGATTTCTTCCTTTCTCATTTTTATCCCTATTTCGCTACATTGTTAAACCTATTTATATTTAATTTAAAATGTTGGTGTATGATTTTAAACCTACACCATACTGCCCTCATTATTTTAGAATGATTATATACATATTTATCTCTCATTAATGCCTCCGATGTACACCAGTTACCATGATTAAATTCTATAAGGAATTTGTCTCTTCTCATTTTATTTATAATAATTATAATATATTATTAATCTTAATTCCACTACCGATATTGTTAAATGTTTCTATATGGCCCCCATACTAACCATTTCAATTACATACGATGAGATACCCATTTCTCTCTGACCAACCATATTTATAAATTCATATGTCATGCCATTATGGTACTGAAATTGCACTAGGATTTTCCCAAACAAAGTCATTATGTAGTGAATACCATACCAATTACTCTATCAGTTGCATTTACCATTAAAAATAGTTTTTTACTTATTATAAAAATTCATGTATCTGTTTCAACATCATTTATTGTGTAATAAAGACTATGTTGAATGATTTCATGTTGTATGATCCATACGGCACAATTATGCATGAAATGAAATTATTAAGGAGGGAGTTCCATAATAGGTCTCCAAATAATTGGTTAAATATTAGTATCATGACTCATCGAGTGAAAATTTTGGTGTACTCATGATTATTCACATGATATTATGGTTTACTCATGATCTATGTGAAATTTTCCATAGATCATTCTAATATCATGTTAAATGTTGATAACACATTTCCAATTTATGACAACCATGATATATCTAATCTTTATTTTAAAGGTTCTCTTGTTATTCATTGATCATATTTTTCAAAAAATGTATTGTATTCATCATGTTGTCCATTTTTTACTCCCTTACTGGGATTTATAGCTCACACTTTTGTTATGCATGTCCTCAGGATATCATATACAATGCTAATTGAGATAGAATGTGTATGGTCATGTAAATGAACATATCAATAAAGATGTATATTTCATGTTTTTACATAATATATATTGTTACTAAAACAAAAGAAACTAGACCTCTCAATTTCCTAGGATGTATAAAGTTGATATTTTATATAAAAAATTATGTTTAGGTGGAAAATAAATTGCAGGGTTGTTTTGAAGCCTATATTGGGATCCCTATATATATGGTCGATCATGTATTGAAAAGAACTATGATGCATCGAACCATCATCCATGTTGAAATACATCCCGTGTAAATTATGGGGTGATTGAGTATTTTGAGATTATATTATTCTTCTTGAGGACACTTATGGACCCAATTGATGGTTTTTCCACATACATGTTAGATGGACTTCGAATGAGATAGTAGGAATCTGTTACGCAAGCTAGGATACAAAAATATTTTACATATATATATATCAAGAAAATATAAAATGAGATGTTTTACACAAATATGTTACATGTGTTGAATTGTTGAGTGTTTCCCATCATACCAAAAGATGATAATACTATTCTCTATTATTCAAAAAAAATATGACATATGATGTTTGAAAGAATAGATATTCACCTATTAGTACCTAATTGGTTGGAGGTATCTGCTGTCACAAAAGCATGATATTTGGATAATCATGATTCTCATATGAATTATGAATTTCATGTAAAATATCAGTAAAGGATATTTTATGTAGGATAAAATCATATTAAAGACCTGTTCTGGTGGAGATATAGTAAGGGTTGTTTGAAAATATTTTCTGTATTCTTTCCATAAATAGAATCAAAAGGGTAGTTAGATTTCATCAAGTGAAGATTTGGAGCCTTGATTTGGAAAATAGACGTTTTTATAGATGTAATAAGGAATGAATTATGATACCATACCAATTTATATGGAGAATCATAATAAATTTCATTATTCATTACTGTATGGTCATTTTCCGCATTTTTTTGAAAGGATATTCTAGGATAGTAAGGTGGAATTCTGTGTCGTCATGGTAACATAGTATAATACCCATTATTTATAGGGTCATTGGTCCAATTATCCACCCATCAATGATGTTCATCTAGTAAATAATAGATAAATTTATGGAAAAATTTTTGTTCCGATTGAAAAAAAAAGAACGCTCTAGAACTATTATAGGTATAATATTTATTTTCCTTGTACAGTGTAAGATTCATTTAAATTATATAAAACTAATTATTTTAGATTTTTAAATATATTTTATGTTTTGAGATTACATTTGGAATTTATACCATAATTTTTTATCTTTTAATTCCTTTGTAATGAGTTCTAATAGTGGTTTAAACCATCATACATTTTGGGCGATGAATGATGGCATCGAGGTAGTGTGTAACATCATAGTTATTGCTATTTAATTCATCAACCTAATTATATTTCTACATTATATGTTCATTTTTATGTCATGAAAATATTTATATGAACATCCGGTTAATTATTAGTCTTCATATCAGGTCACTAATGTTATTTATGGTATGTGGGATACTATATTGGGAAAGTAGATGCATGTTGTTCCATATGCTGGTGTAATATTGTGCAAGTTTTTAAAGCTGTTTCTTGATGTTGTTGAAAAATAAATTAGCTATCCTCATCTTATTACATGTTGCGCTTAACGTGGTGTATTTTCAGATAATTTATCTTGTTTTCCATCATAGGTATAGTTTGAGATTACTTTTGACCATATCAATAGAACAATTATCATTTATAGTCAATCTTATCTAATTGAACCTATTGAGTTATGGGATCCTAATGGGTAGTTAATAGACCTAGAGTTTAGGGAATTTATTATTCCTAGATTTCATCCATTTCCTTTTCTTGTATTGTATCATATGATGGTATATTAAAATATTATACCTTTCCTGGATTAATGAGTGTGAAATAATGTGACTTTTTAGAAAAAAAATCCCTATCTCATGATTTATGACCTCACTGATCATATTATAGGGGAATTCTAATTATTTTTATTGACCATCAGTTAGGTACCACCAGTTATGATTATGAGAATAGGATATACATACGAAATCATTTTTGAGAATGTATAGTCATTTCCTAAATATAGTTATTCCATTCAGTTTGATGAATTATCCTCTAATAATTATGAATATGATTAATATAAAATTTCAATTGAATATGGGATATATTTTTTATTTTTATATAGATGAAATTTGGTGTACACCATTTTCAATGAGGAGTATAAAAATAATTTGGACACCATACATTGAACTTAATCAATATGTTAAGGTTTCCAAATGTTATTTTTTGGATATATAAAGATAAATTTATGCAGAATTTCACATATGAGAGGGTAATTATAGTGTATTATGTGAAAATAAAATTTGTAATGTCTTGTGAGGGTCATGGAAATGTGTTTAACATCGATATCTTCTTGTTTTTGGATATTTATTATAGATGCGTTGTTTATTATTTTTCAAATATTTCATCCTCGATTATAGATATAAACTATATTGGTGTAATGTTGAATGGAATAAAAATTATCAATGTAATATATAAGAGATAAAGGTGGGGATTTAATTATAACTATTTGTGATTCTATTAGAATAGGGTTTGGGTTATGTTTTTTTCTAATGTAATTCTTCAATGACTAATGAAATGGAAACATGATTTTGAATATAGATATATCCAATTAAAAATTAATGAGAAGAAATACCTTACCCATGATTATGAGTTGGGATTATTTATGCATACACTCAAAATTTTGTGTAACAAACTTTTCAGGGAGTGGTTTACAATGTATTTTCATCCTAGGAGAAAAAAATACATTTTTACTAATTGTGATATAGTCCTGTTAAAAAAATTATATGTGGATTATCATTGTAAATTTGTTTTAGAAATTTCCAATTCCCATTGTAATGTGAACATGGTTGGAAATGCATAGAGAAAAAATTATCGATAAAATCCATAAAGGAATCTGGTGAGGATAGGTCTCTGAGGAGTATATTTTTTATAATATGAGATTTGGAGTGGAATAAGTTGGTAGATCGGTTTTTATGGTATTAATTAATGTATAATCCACATTCAATGGAAAAGGGTGTCTGGATCCTGGGATATGAACTATTTTCGCAAGCATAAGTGAGAAATTTTTTTTGTCTACCGGCATCCAGTGAGTGTTCTTGAACACCTAATGGATATTTATGATTCAATTTCAGGTTGGTTATTCCAAATTCTATAAGGTAGGAGTTGATGGATAGTGTGCTCTAGTTATGTTTGTCCTAGAACAATATTTATGACAATATATTCCAGGAATTGAGACACAAGTATTAGTGTCTGTTGATGAGTTTGTTGAATATAGATTCAATATCACAGAGTATCTCTTACTAGCAAATTTGGATATAACACAAGCGACCAAATATATTTTTGAATATATTAACAATTAAGGAATGTCAGTGGGATGAAAAATCCTTAGAATTCATCATTGGTTTTCCATGGACTCCTAGTGGGAGGGATGAAATCATGGTGATAATTGATCAAAATACAAAATCAGATCACATACTACCAAATTTGGAGCTGATAAAGGTGAAACATATTAAAGAATTATACATCCAATTGATATTAAGATTCTTGATTTTCCCTATATTATTATTCATGATAGTTTTCTAATCATAATATATGGGCTCTGGAATGGTTTGTGGTAGTTTTTATTTTTCCAGTTCATATTGAGAATGGATTATGATTCATAAATTTTTAGAAATATTGATTTTAGTATTAATTTTATTGAGGATATTATTCCATTTTTAGTTATTGAATTTTTTTGTCATGAGAAAAATATTTCCCTTTGGTAAAAGTTTCATATATCAAAATTTATTAGGTAGTGATAAATATCGATAGCTTAGTATAGATTTATGGGATGCTAGTATAATCTTCCATGTTCTAGGAAATGGGTTAAATGTGGTCCTTTTTTGGGTCATGTCTTGTTGAAGTGGTTATATAAAAAATAAATTTAATATATTGGGGGTTTTTCATGGAATAAATCATTTAAAATTCTTATTCATACATTATTCATCTACTCCAAGATTTTGATGTTGGTGACCATTTTATCTCTAAGATGCAACTTTTAGGGGACATAATTGATTCTCTACAAAATATAAAGAGTAACTGAGGTTCATTAAACCCTTTTATTTCATGGAGATATATGTAATATTTGAATAGTGTAAGGTCATACCATATGTATTAACATATAATCATGTCATGATTTATAATTCTCATATGAGGAGTAATTGAAAAAATCATTCCCATGTGGCTGGAAAAAAATTATCTTTATCAAGATCAGGATTCCACATTTGCTAAGAAACATGTCCAGATTATGGATCTCTAGGATATGGTACTGTGGGAAAAATGATTCCATTTGATTGAGTACAATTGAAATGATGGTGTGGTATCCCTTTGGCATGGGGGATAGAATAGGTAAGGAAGATATAGTGGCATTCTCTAATTGTGATTAAATATTCATGAGTAATTTCAAGGGAACAAAAATACATTATGATACAATGATTTTCATGATACACGGCCTTATTATTTAATACATGAATATTTGTTTCATTAAATGTTTAGGTAATTATTTGAGGTTTTTTTTATAGTTTTTATAGAATTTTTAATCAATTTCAATTATGCATGGTTTCCACATGGTTTGTAAAAATGAAATTGTTTGTCTTATGAATCCAGGTGTCTCGGCCTGGTTCACTAGAATGGGGTGCACGATTCATCCAAACCATTCTACAACCCATCCATACCGTGAATCTATTGGAAGATACACTTCATATTTTTAGTTCCTGGTTACGGTAATTTTGATAAAAAAATGATAAAACCCCAATAGAAGCTCCATAACAGGAACATGTTTAAAGATCATTATCACACCAATATATGAAGCCTATCTATAAAACCATTCATGTGGTCTTTTAATGTGTCTAATTTTTAATTAAGAATACTTGTGATATTATTTTTTAATATAATGTCCCCTAATATCATAATGAATTGACTTAATCCTTCCCCGACTATCTATAGGATTCTACCTTAATATATTTTGTGATTTCACTTTTTTAATGACGGATATTGCAAGGTTTTTTTGGTTTTGATGTAGTTTTATTTTCAATACATGTATACATTCTAGATCACTCCTCCCCTTATCAAATTATATCCCATGAGGGTTATATATTTGACATATAATTGGTTTGATGTACATTTTATTTGTATCTTGTGGATCTAGGTTCCTTAGAACTCAACCAACTCCTCCTTGGTCTTAGCATTCCATGGAATGTTGTTATACAATTTTTTGAGATATATGTTTCTATACAATAGATATTTGTATGAATTTGGTTATTTTATTTTTAATTCCTTTTTTGTATTCATTAATACAAATTAATTTGTGATTACAATTGTTATTTTATGAAGGAAATCCTATTTTGGTTCGACCATAAAAATTGTTTTCTGCACATTGCGTTTTATAAAAACACATGAATAATTGTTTTAGTTTAAAATTGTTTTATGCACCAAATTAGATTTTAATCTCATCAAAAATGTATTATAAGTTCTGAGAGAATATTTTAAATGGAATTATACAGTCTTACCACATCCAGAAACCTGTGGTGCATCATGTATATACATGTCACTCAGGTGTGTACTGTAGTATGAGTTGTTCATTAACTCTAGTGTGTATAATACCACTAGAGGTAATTCCAGTTTCATCCACCATATGATTTTATTATGGATTTATTTTTATGTCAAGAATGTATAACCCTAGGTTGGATCCCAAATAGTATACTTTTCTCATTTTGAATAGACTATCACACGTTGGAATTTTTGTGGTTATATTGACTTATAAATTTACACAATGGATTGGTTGTGGTAATTTTTTACATGATTTCATTATGGTTTAATAAAATATTGTATTGATTTTGACCATATTATTAGTCATGTAGATTTATCATATTACATGTTTTGAGAATATAAATTAACATAATGAAATCTATGTGATGATTTTGAATTATATTTTTTTATTGGGAATTATTTTTAAAACATTAATTGTTTTCAATCTAAAACTACATAAATACTGAAAGTATAATTATTTTATATTTTATTTTCAAATAAATTTGGGACTTTTGATCTGAACATTAATTTCCTATTGGGATCTTATACACATCTTTGTGTTGAGTTTATGTAATTTGAAGGAAATCATGTATCATGTTCACATATATATATATATATATTATACTTTTTAGTATGGTGGTTTAGAGGTAGATTTTGTTCACATGATGAATTTTTCATCCTATCATGACATATTTCCTATTTTACCTAGTTTGTAACGGATGGTTTTAACATGGATGGTTAATATATTCATATATGATTTAATTTGGTTGTTTTAAATTTTTTAAATGCACGAATTGTTTTTATAATCTTTTCTCACATAGAAAAAATTATGATGTGCAGGAATAGGTGGCTTGTTTAGTTTAATAGTGTTGGTTTGTTACACTTAATGTCTTATTCGAGATCTGTGAATCCCATAAGTCACATTGGTCATACAACTGGATGTGATGAATAAATTTCACCTTTTGTGTTGTAATAATTATGTATCATGGGGAAACAATTTCCATCACCACCCTTTTCAAATGATAGTGAATAAACGTCATGGATATTTATTAAATGTGAAAATAAAATGCTTTGGGTGTGTGATGGATATTAAAGTATATTGCAAAATCTAATTTGAGAGACCAACCAATGTGGTGAACTAAATGTATTCTATAGTCAATCCTCTAATTTATATTGCTTTTTTAACTATTTGGGATAAGGAAATTATATCAATTAATGAACTAATCTAATAGTTTTCAATGATAACTAATGATTAAAACCTCCATGGACAATTGTTTATGGAAGATCATATTACATCACAACTATAGATATGGAAAATGTAATTCATTTGGTGAAATTTACACTGGTTATTTATTAATGAACTGGAAATGTACAACATGAATATGGTTATGTGATTTCATTCATATTTTTCATTTTTATATTAACTATTAAAACCCCACTAAAAAATAGATGTTGTGTTATAAGAAAATTTGATAAAAGGTTCGCTTATTACAACCCAATAATATAACATATCCCCTATATATATTTATATAATTAATTTATTTGTGATCCTTTTGGAACTATCTTTAGTAGAATTCATATAAATTGAATGTATGGTTGGGATTTACATATATAATGATATTAAAATTTACTTATTGAAGGAAATAAAAATTCATATCATGAATCATGCAATGATTCGATATTAGTATAAGGAGAATGACAAATCTCCTTTTGTATCATCTTCTTATGAATGAATATTATTTTATTATGAGGAACCCTATTTGGCTCGGATGATTAGGAATATGGAAAATACCATCATTAATAACATTCCTATTGTAAATTAAAATTATAATATGATTCATATAGAATTTCTTGGCTTCCCAAAAATCCCTATAGTTAATTTCTCAATCGATCTTATACAGGTATCATAGATGTAACATCATTGTACCTTGATTGGTTATGTTTTTTCAATCTCTATGTTCCCATTTGGTTTGAAATATTTAGATGTGTTTTCCTGAATAATTAAATGCTGCAGAATATTATCATGCCATGTTACTATGTTACACACCATGTCAGGTTTGATGGATATACGTCATGGGAGGGGAGATCATGATATGAAGGGTTACATGTCGTGATTGGGGCTTACACAACGTGATGTACTGAAAGGTTAGATTTTAAGCTTAGGTGAATGGATATTCATTATACTAATCCAGTGTGGACTTTACAAAATGACCATGGGTTACATGATGTGAATATTCCCCACCCTAGTTTTTAAAACATGCACTCAATTGTTTTGATTATGTCCTTTCACCAGTTCACCACTAATCTCGATATATTTTCGACTTTACACCTAGAACAATCCAATAAGTATCTAATATCAATTGAAGTTCCAGTGCATCCATCAAACTATGTGATCATTATACCTCTACAATTCAAGTGATTATTTTAGCGCCCTAGCTTTGCGGTACCGTATCCATTAATTAAGGATGGATGTTCATTTTTTCCTTCTATATATCAATTATGTGATCTTATTATGAAGGAATTTTCTTCTATTTTAAATGGTTTGGTAGGCATTATTCATTTAGTGATGTAGGTTTCCTCACATCTACTGACCCCTTTTCATCAAAATTGAATCAATATTAATTTATATTTGATTATATGGCCTTCTTTGATGTCATTGGGTTTTATTGATCTCGTATTCCATTCTAGGTGTGTGTGATCAATTTTTTGAGGTTTGTGGATCTATCTCAACCCTACGATGATTGGATTGATTTTTCAAACATTATACATTAATTTAAAAATTTTATTGGAATGTTCTTTTTTTGTGTTTTAGAAAAATGTTTTTATGTGAAATTGGTTATACCTTGTTATTGGTAAATGGAATTAAATGGGTATTTTAATGTAATGAAATGGTTTGTGAAAAAAAGATAACACTACTTATTTTAGATACTTGGGTGGGTGGTTTAGCATGGGTCCATTATCCATTGTTTTGTGATTATCGATGATGTTTGTCTCGGGTTATTACTTTCATTCTTTAACCTACTATTCTAGTGGACTGATATTAATATTTTGGAGGGTTTATTCATGGGGCATTCCACAACATCCCAGGCCTATGTTATAGAATCTGATTTGTTAATATATTATTGTGATATTATTAGTCTGCATCGAATACTTATAGTATTCCTTTGTGTTGTGATACATATGACTCTATTTTGAATTTGATTGACTTTCTGAGTTTTCCATGATATGAATGATTAATATTGTAATAAATGATATGGAAAATGTGTTTGGAAATTTAAATACATACTTTTTTTAAACTATGAAAAAGGGAATAATTTTCCATGATTTCTATAAAACTTCTTTCTTTATTATCATGATTATTATTATTTAAAATGAGCATACAATATTTGTAATATAGATATATATTTTTGGAAACCTGGGTGGGATCCTACTGGGCATGTTCTCTCACACCATTCACTCTTCTCTGGTGGTGCTTAGACATTTATTAGTATTCTAGAGCATGGAAATGAAATGTTCCAAATTACGATAGTGAGGTTTTTTCTATTTTTTTGGGTAACAAGTGGTGAGATTGTTAGTCTATCCCTTCCATAATTTTGATAATCTTTATGTTTTTTAGTCATATGATTTTGGACTTGACTAGGAGTTTTATATACTTTTATAGTTGTTTATTTTTTGTTTTCCTATTTTTATGGAAGATATATTTTATTTGTCTTAATAATTTGATAATTATTTAGTATGTATATATATATATATATATTCCATGTGTTTGTTAATATTTGAATAAATAATTCCCTCTATTGTTATGTTCATTGAAATGGTCATTCCCACCAGCCCATATGGATCAGGAATCCCTTTAATCATGTTACATAAATATTTAACTTGCAGGATTGAAGGAAACATGGGTTGGTACATCCTAGTTAGGTATTAGAGGGGGAATTTCATCCAGAGTAATTGTCGTTGAACATATCTTATACGGGATATAAGATATTTTTTACATGATATGTGTGGTGTGTTTTGTGCCTTGTATTTCTAATCATAATGTGTCTCACGTTTCCATTGGATGTTGGGATGTTCATCTCTAGTATTGTTTTTAAATCATATTTTTTTTATATGGGTTTTTTAGTTTGAAATTAGTTTTGTTTTATTGTATGATTATTCTGGTGTTTCGATGTCGAACAGTATGTCTCGAAAAAGTCACCCTTGTGTTACTCAGGAAATTAAAGCGAAATCTTCTCAAGGAAGCCCACCTATATATTATAACCTCATCAAGATGATCATATGATTAGTATGTTTCATTGGTCATGATGTTCTAAATGATCAAAATGTTATTGTTGAGGACCAACCAAGAAATAGAGGGGAGTGAGATCAATCGTATGATTTTTTATGTGAAAATACATTTCCCAATAAAGGAATGATTTAACCATTACAGAGGGAAGACGAAATTGATTGTATCAAACAAATATGCATCTTTCTAGAGACATCTGAAAATATCACAGTGAATTTCCTTGTGTTCAATCTCAAGGGTTCTAGAAATCGATGGTTGGATTCTATGTTCCATGCAGATAGGTACATATAATTGGATTGAAAGGGTTTAATAACCCTATTCATTAAGTAGTTTTTCTAGATTCAATCCCAGTGTTGATGTATCTAGTGTTTCTGCTGTTACAATACAGTTAGTGTTTGGTGTTAACATTAACCAATTTTTTTGCCATGTTTTTTCATTTTTCACTCGATGAGGTGTAGTATGACCATCTAAAGTCTTAGAAATACATCCAAAGTTAGGGACCAGATATTAGATGGAATGTGTTTAGGAATAATATTTATGCCTTTGTATGTACTGTAGATATAGGCTTTATGAATGAAATGAATATGGTATGAAATGTTACATTTTGCACCACTTCTCTTTAATCTGGTGGTAGCTTTAGTGGAGTGCATGGGGCGAAGATGACATCGTAGGAACATCCCGAAAGTGATGGAGGTGGGTCTCAGTAGTGATCCACCACTACACTATCCATCATAGATTCTTGTATTCCTTGGACTAGAAATTATTTTTTAAAAGGAGGACACACAAAATATTATATTTCTATTCCTATGAATATGTGATATTTTTATGGATGAGTTGGTCATCTACTACACTTTTTCTAGGTTATCAATATTCCCAATTATAGGGTGGGTTCATCATCTACAAAGGATACTATGTTCTGGTCAGAAACATCAAAGGAAACATGTCCCTAGATAGAGGCCTCAGAAGTATTACATTATTACATAATAGATGAGTGTCCAGTGAAACATAAAGAAGATTTTGAAATAATGACATATATTATCCTTATTGCATCTTGAGTAGAGATAGCTTTTATTTTTGAAATTGGTGCGTCCCATTTGATTATATGGTCACATTTTGTTGTTGTTCTTAAACTTCTAAAGAAACATATGTATTTCAAAATGGAGATAGAAACACCTCTAGGTATGTGGAAAATAGTACTTTTGATTGTATACATTTTTTATGATAGTCGATATGGAGTTAGTTTGTAATTTTCTCATTCATGATCTAAATCTTCTTGATATCCTCATTTGTAGGGATTGGATTATCACGTATTGATTTTTGTTTTATTTTTAACATTGGTGTGTTTTTTATAGATTCCAATTTGATCTATTGTATGTTTTATTGGGAGTTGGAAACTGTGTTAGGTCATGCATGACATTTCATTCCATAGATAAAGAGTTCATTGTTTTCATTGTTTTTTATCCCAATTGTCTTTATTCTGTCATTGATCTTATCATTTTATTCAATAAATTCTAGATGTTTTCCTGTATTATTTATCTAATCATCATCTACAGGGAGAGTTATATACTATTATTGATTAGGTTATAATAAAATAGCCGATATTGATTCTTTATTAACAAAATGAACTAGTGGATCTAAAAGAGTGCATGATTCAGTAGGAAGAGTTGTTAGAAAAATGGTTTAATTACTCTTGTGTTTCAAATTGGTCCACCCCCTTTCATTCCTCCATTAATGTATATGGTTCACATCAATTTTTTGTGGACTATCCAATGTTGAACCTGGTAATGGTTACGTAGAAATATACTTTTCCTATTGTAGAGAACTATTTTATTAGTAAAATTTAAAAAAGTTGTTTTAAAATAATGATCCTCAGTCAGTTTATCATCAGCTCAGAGTTTTAGAGTTTGATATACCAAAATAGGATTTCAAAATAAGGTATATACATTATGAACAACTTTTCAGGAATTTTGATCTAAAATATACTCATATAGTACTTTTGGATATGATGAATTAGATAGTCCACCAACCTCTCATCACTTTATTGAAATTGTTTGTTGATGATATTCATGTTTATTCAAAATATGACTGTGAGTATTTTCAGAATGTGAGTTTGATTCTATAAATGTTGATAAGTAACAATTTGTATGTAAATCTATCAAAATGTAGTTTCTAGATCCAAGAAGTAATTTTTAGGGGAAACGTTTTTTAGCATGTATTGTCATTTATTCCAGAAATCATAAGGGTTGTATTTTCATGGAAGGAACCATGGAATGTCTTTGATATATGAATATTACTTGGTCATGTTGGGTAAAAAATAAGGATTTTAAATTAATTCTATAATATAGTATAACATTTGAATGCAATTACTAGGTAAGAGGTGAAATTAACTTTGGATGTGAAGTGCCAGACTTTTCTAGATGAACTAAAAAAGGATTTTGACATCATCTCTTATTATAATCTTACCTGATCCTCATAAGTGGTAGGTGATGTTTTGTGATGCTTCATGATATGGTTTGATATTCTTTCATAAGCATGATGATTGTGTTATAGATTTTCGATCCCATCAACTTCGACCACATTAAATCAATTTCCCCACTAATGATTTATATATTGTTGTTTTCATGAATGCACATACTAGTTGGTGGTACTATATTTTTGGGGAATGGATCCTGGTATCCTCTCAACAAAAGAGTCGATGTAATATCTTTTCTCAAATGGACTACAATCATAGACAAAAATGATGGGTAGAATAACTTCAAATTTTTGACATTGATATAACCTACACCCCATGGAAGGGAAATGTCCTTGAATATTATCTTAGTATAGAAGTACCACCACAAGATATTTTAGAATTAGTGGAAGAGTGGGACAATATGGGGAATTTCACATAGTTTCATCTAGATACTAAAGATGATATTTAATGTTTTGTTCTGAAATGTTTTCACTTATCATCATCTTTTATGGAGTATATATTTCAAAGACATCTGTATGATGATATGTTTCAGAAGAATCATGAAATCCTTTATGGAGGGGAGGTCATTTTGAGTATGACTCCTTCAGTAGATGGTATGTTTCATAATGGGAAAAGTATTGTTGTCTATATTTAAGTAAGATCCTCAATCATTTGTTATTTCCAAAAATCATCATGGGCCATATATCCAGGAATAATGAATATGCATTATAACATGATAATAATACTATTTTTGTCTTTTATGAAGCATGAAAATTATGATTATCTATCACACTATTACAACTACTAGGGTATAAATTTAGAACACATAAAACCCTCGTGATTTCCCCATACTCTAGTAGTGCTTGGTTCAAAATGGAATGAGGTATCAATGGATTTTGTTGAAGGATTTCCACAAACTTCCAGAAAAAATATTTCAATACAGTTGTTTTTGTCTCCATTGAAAAAAGTCTGATCATTTTATTATGATAAATGAAAACACTAAGGTTGATGATCTAGGTATGTTGTACGTGAATGAGACCATGTGGATTTGTGGGCTCCCTTTATCCATTGATTTATATATAGAGCATATGTTTTCGTCAAGGGTGTGGAGGATTATTAAAGTGGTAATGTGAACTCTAATCATGTTGTGTGAATCAAACTATCCATAAGAAAAATGGTCAAACTGAGTGAGTATTTAAGATCATGGGTGATAAGATATGTGCCTATGTCTTTTTTTTGATGATCATGGGATTTTCATCTAGGACTAGTTGAATTTTTTATAACAATATTTTTCATCAATCAATCAGAATGGATCCATTTGAGGCATTGTATGTTATCTTATGAAGATCACCAGTTTTTTGGGAAGTGGCGGGTGATGTATCTTTTGTTGTACGATGTATGGTTCTAGAAACACCTGTGATGATTTAGGACATGTGATGATGTCTGGTTATATCCTGGAATAAACTAAAATTGTATAAAAATTATTGACAACATCATTTGGAGTTTTCAATTTGTGAATGGGTCTTTCAGATAGTCTGTCAACATTTGGTTCATGGTCAACTTGGAAAACATGGATAGTTGGATTCATGATATGTTGGATAGTTCGAGATCGTTTAACAGCTCAAAAAAGATTCATATCGGTTAGAATTACTAATTTAATTAAATTTAATTTAAAACAAAAAAATACTTTTGATGATCCAAAAGTTACTGAATCCTTATTAAGAAAATTATTGATTTGAATCATATATATGAGCAACCTCATGTGATATATTAACCTTATAAAATATGTAAAAGATATCCCGAATAATAATGACCGATTCCAGGTTCTAAAAACAATTAATTAACCGATAACATATACCATAACATGGTATATGAATCGCTATGATATAAGGATTGTGATACATATCTAAAAAATACATCCTAGAAAGCAGTTCCTCAATAATAAAAATAAATATTTTGGGAAATTATTTATGGAAAATAAAACTCATAATTATCAAAATACATAAAACTAAAATTTCTTCATCAAATCCCCACATATTATTGAAAATTATAAGTCAAATAATATTTTTGGATATTAAAAATATTCTAAAAGATTCATAGTAAAAATAATAAAACAAGAATTACAAAAATAATTCAAATAACCATATCCTTGTATTCTTATATATATATTAATAAAAATTAATACTAAAAATAATAATTTGAAAACTACCACATAATATATAGGATCAAATGGTCCCACAATACTAAGGGTGATGTCAATTTTGGTGAACTATAAATGAAATAACTAAGTCCCAAAACTAAATTTATATGTTATAAGAAAATTGTCATAACTTGATAACTCCACAATACTTGAATTGAAATGATCAGATCATCCTCTTTCACCATGTAGTACATATACCGACCATAATTCCAAATAAATAAGGCATACATATAAATAGTGTATGTAGATTGTGTGTGATTGATAATTCCTAGAAAAATTCCCCAAAATTATCTATTCATATCGATATAAATTTGTGTTGCATTATTATATCGGGAAAGATTAGTATGAATGTATTCTATTACAATCAAATGAAAACATTAAAAATATTTCATAACAATAAATTAATTATTTTAATTATAATGTATTTAAAATATATGGATCAAATGAAAAATTAAATTTTACATGAATCGGGAAACCATTTTTTAAATATAAATTGGATAAAACAAAAATATTAGAGAAATATAATGAAATCCCATGATATATCAAGATAAATTGTTCTTAATGAAATCATATTATTTATAATTGTACATTTATAAAGATTATGATAAATACTATGGTTTAAAAAATTATTCAGTTTATGATTATATGTTAAAGAAGCTTTTTATAAATTATAAATATCATCACAATCTATTAAAATACAGAAAAATTATTATTTTTGAAAATTTTACATATAAATGAATTGAAAATTTTAAATAAACATAATACTACTATTCAGGAAGATCATTTATTTATAAAAAATATCACAAAATGATCCTTCTATGACCTAGATTCCCAGGAGATAATGATTGTCTTAAGAAGGTTTAATTCCAAATAATTTTAATGATTAACATAATATAGCCTCATAAACGCTCTTTATTTCCCACCATGGACTTATTGAGAGGAAATTTCATATAACTATAATATTTTACTATACATTTAGCCACTCAAAATATTCAATTCATCTGTTGTTGAGTAGTCAAACCATTATATGGCACTGATTATCCCATGGTATAAAAAAATCATTTTTAATGAACTTCTCAATATATATATTTCAATATAAACACAATGAATAACAATCATATAATTCCATGACATAAAACAACCTATAATTTAAGTAGTCTATTTAGTTAACAACATAAATGACATAAAAACAATCACACATTTTAATATATCCTTCAATTTTTATTATATATAATATTTTTATTAAGACATGAAAATTATTTCTGGGATAACATTAAGGATAATTTTATAATAAAAATCATTAATATCTTAAAAATATTCCTTTAAATTATTCTTATTTCAAAATACATAATATAATGAAAAAAATTATTCATCATTAAATATTAATAATACCATTATAAATCATTAATATACATCACATGAAATATGGTTTAACTAATAAATGAAGTCAATTTAAACATAGAAAAAAGAGTCCATAATCAATTAAGTATTTTTATGAACATAATTTTAATTAATTATAATTCATATGTAGTCATTGAAATAATATTAATTAATTTTATATGTTAAAATATAAAATTACTCATTGTTTTAGTTTTAATGTAAGACTAACTGATCAATGTACCAGTTATGAAGAATCCATTTTCAAATTGGATTTATCCTTGCATATTAAATATATGTGGCCAAAAATATTATTTTAAATATTAAAACACCCATAATAAAATTACTAAAGAATAAATACTATACACTGGGGACACTCTGTGATATAAAATGTAATAACGACTTAGGGATAAATTGATAGGGAATGATTATATTAAATTAGTATGTCATATAATTTCAAGGGGATTCAAAAAATAATTATTCATAAAAGAATAGGATTGGTGAGGTTGATATGAGGGGAGACTATGACATTGTTACAGAATATTTGAAAGATAATGGAGACATATATCTTTTATAATTAAAAAAACTATTATTATTTATTATGTTCTACATAATGAATGGGAGGTCATTTAGGTCACCCATGAAAGATTACGCATGGTGGGTGGTCCCTCTATTGAAATTAATTATAATCATGCACACCATTGAATATTTTAATGTAATTCTATACCTCTATGATCAAAAATTAAATAATCACATATGTATCCCAAAAACTCATGAAATATTCCAAGATTTATTAAATATATCCAAATATTTCATAAAACTCATAATACATATATATATAAATAACTCAATTATATTTCATCTATTCTATTGGAACTGTAAATTATTATATCCCACATATTCCATGTCCATGGGTTTCCATATATTCATTAATAGTGGTAGGTTGATTCATTTCAAATTATTAAATCATTCCAATTTAATAATAATTTCAAATAGATTTTACTTGATTATCCCAAATTTTATTTTTATATAATGTATATATTTAAGGATATTTATATTGTTTTTTATATTTTAGAATATATTTTTATAATAGGAACTATTTTAATTTTTTAATTGTTTTTAAATTATCAATATATGGTTTTAGTAAAATATATAATTTTAATTTTTTTTGTGGTTACCAATAATTTTATCATGTTTTATCAATAATGAAGACAATGATTTATTGTATATAGCACTTTCATCACAAGAAAAACCATGCCAAAATGTACATTTATATACTACTAGAAAAATCAATAGAAACTCAAGGGGTATATCGATTAGTGGAAATCGTACTAGAATAAGTCTTCATCCAAATTGAAGGATCTAATATTGAATATTAATATATCTATGTATAAATTATATATATTATGGTATCATTATAACTTTTTTCTATTAACAACAAACAACGATTACATGATGTCAAAAATATCATGGTGGAAAAATAATATATTGAGACATATTAATACCTATTATTGAGTGTGGAAGATATGGAAATTATTTTATATTGTGATAGTATTATCTATTATAACATTTTGGAAAAAGTGATCATTTTATATAAATATATAAGATAAACTAAGGAGGATTATATTCTTGAAAAATCATTGTAATCCATTTTAAATTATGGCCTATAGGTATAATGTATAAATTGAATGAGTAATGTACATGTGATGATTCCAAGAAAACACTTTTTAATTACCTATTGAGGTATATATATGACCAAAAATGAAAATATAAAAATAATTATTAAAAAATAATAAATAAATGAATAAATTCATATCTATAACAAAACTTAATTTTCTATCCACAGTGAGTTTTTGGGTCCCTTCTATATTTATGATTGGAATATTATAAAAAATTAAATCATTTACAGGAGAGATATTTTTTTTGTAGGGGGACAATTCCAGATGTTTTTGTCATCTATAACCTTATTTCCATATTTTTTGTGATGAAACTAAAAAATATTATCTTTTTTTAAAAAATCAAATTTTGATCTTTCATTAAATGATCTATATATAACATTGTAAATAAGAAGCCACTCAATTCCCACCCTGAATTTATATTGAGTTAAAAAAGTGTATTTATTAGCAATGAATTTACAATGATCCATAATTCAAGCATAAAAAATTAAAGAATGTCCAACATGGAAATTAATTATGGATAATTTCATGATAAAAATTTATATCTATAGGTCCATTGATTATATAGAATATAATTTTTACTTTATGGATATAAAATGACATGGACTCTCAAAATGGACGTGTGAAATTTTCATTCACATTTATCTGCATCACATAATGTGAGAAATTTTGGTTTATTCAAATCAGGTAATTATCAAAATTATTGTACAGGATCCGATCCTGGAACATTCCTTTTCATGCCTTATAAGACCATAGTTATCAAAAGAGGCTACAATGATGTTTGGAGAAGTTCGGTTATGTAAAATCAAGAAGGGGGGATTTTATGTCATGTAAGTGAATTATATGATTTAAAGTCCTATTTTACGAGTTTTCCATGAAACCATCACAATGTTTAGGGATTTTCACGTTGTGAAAGAGGTATTCCTGGTGTGAAATACTTTTAAGGAAAGATAAATAAAATAAAGTGATGGGGCGAGGTATTTTTCGATAAAACAAGAAACCATAGGGTTAAACGATGTGAAATAGGATTTCACACTATGTAATACATCAATGTTTAATGTTTTCAAACATTTCATCAACCAGGGTTTTTAAAAACCTAGATATACAGCAACTCTCCCTCCTCCCCAATCATTTGATGATCCCCTCTTCATCATTTTAGGGATTCTATTATCATAAAACGATTCCAAGTCCCTCCTTTGATTTGAAGGGATTTGTCTTTAATATATTGTATGATCTACTTCCACTATTATTGATTCTCTTTTAATTTTTCTCCTATTTCCATTTTCAATGCGATTATACCGGATCCCTTTTTACATAGTTTTCTTAATGTTTGGTTGGTGTTGTTGTGTCACAACATCCTCAGGTTGATGCAGTTGTTGTAGGAGAGGTGATAGTTATCATTTACGTTGATTTATTCTCATTCAATGAGAATTAATGAACTTTTGAAATTGGGGATTACATGATTCTGTAATTTACATTAAATATTATTGTTATAAATTATTATCCCATTGGATCTCATTTAAATTGACCTAATTAAGTACATAAACCATATTAAAGAAATTGTATTGAGCGTGTATCAACGTTGTTACGTAATACATTGATAATAGCTTGCAATATGAGTTTATAGAGAGTGTGATATATATTCCATTCATTATTTAGAATGATTATATATATAGAAATTGATAATGAACATAAATATGGAATTAACATATAATTAATTGGATAAAATATAATTATAAAAGATTCATGAATCCGGTTGTTGGTGAGGTATTTTAATGTTGATCAAATTGACGAAGATATACATGTATAATTTAATTGATCAAATAACCTAAATCATGTCATAGATTTCTATTAAATTATTAATATCATGTTAATTATGTTCATAAATTAATTTGGGATAGCTTTCGATATCTTATTTTTTTAGGTTTCCAATAGTTGGAAGCCCTGAATAATTAATCGGTTAATTAAAGATTGAATATGAACTGGTAGTTTGTTAAAGTTAATGTCTTTGAAGGGATTGTGCTTCCCACTTTCTTGTAAAGGCCACATTTCATGTTTTTTTGGAGATGTGACAGATCATTGTGTGTTATGTATGGATGCCTTAATTTATGGCAGAGATACTATTGAGATATTTATTTGTCCTTATGATGTGCCCCAGATATGAGACTCGGGGTTTATGTGGTGGGGATGCTTGAATTTGATGTGAGTTTTGGATGGATGAACCTGGATTGCTATTCTGGTATGTGGGGTGGAGAGGCCTAATTGTTGTGGTAGCATCTGACTCCTATAGTGTTGAAAAGAATCCTTTTATGCTTGTGGCATCAGGGAGGGAACATGAGATGATTGAACATGTCAAAGTAGGATGTTCCCATTGTTGTAAATGATGGATTCTAATAGAATCTATTTTTATTTATCTTCTTTAAATTCCACACTTCTTTATGTAGATGATCATTCTTACCTCCCTTACAAAATAGGTGGAGATATATTGGTTATGCCACATGCTTTATACATTTATCTTTGCGATGATGGATGGTTCTAGACTCCAGCTATATATGATAATGATCTGGTTGGCAGTTCATCCACTTACCGTGTTATGCTCCTTGTTATTGGAAGCATATGATGTTTTCTTAGAATACATAGAAATATGGAATTGTAGAACATATTGAAATTGTTAATAAATGGATAAATTTTTAACCCATGGGGTCTGATATGGCTGGTATGTAATGTTGAGGTAATATTTCTTAGAATTCATAGACACTATTTGGATATTCATGGGGGTTATAGATCATGATTGGAATGATAGTTTAATGTTATGTAGAAGTTGATAATGGTTATTTAATGGTTAAATAATTAATTAATGTAAATTTCTAATGATAAATAAGGATAAGTAACTCAGTATATATCATTAAATGGTAATGGTCTTAATGGGTAACTAGTCTTATTTGTGGAAGATAGTTGTCTGAGATACATTAGCTACAGTTGAGAAAAGGACTGTGGATTCCCATTGTGTTGTTGTGAGCAATATTAAATCATGAAATTTTGGTTTTTTATATACTACTTCCAGATTTTAGTTAGGTTGACTAACACCCAAGGAATTCTAATCCATAAGGGTGTGTTTCCTAACATACCACTTGGAGGATGGATGGTTGACAACCAACTTTGGACTGATACTCTTCTGTTGGTATATTCTAGTGTCGTTATGCACACTAGTTGATTTCCCCACATATGTGTGTAGATGTATGTAATGTATTGTGATTATTTCACACAAATATAATCTTGGTATGTTTTCATAATTGATAATATAGGTATAACATGTATATGCTCTCAGGGATTGAGGATCCAAATTGGGTGTTATGGATTTTATGGCATAAGTTATAATAAACGATGCTTTATACAAATTATGGGGGGTTGTGGGGGCTCCTAGAGACGTCCTGGTTACTTTTTGTTATGTGGATATGGGGGTGTGTTGCATGAGGTGTATGTTTTGGTGATTCAACTAGGTGTCTTTAGGCTAGCCCTTTAAGAGAGAGATGATCAGGAAGATTGATTTTTGTGAAGAGATGAAAATTTGTGGGGATGTTGTAGAGGGGTACCGTTCATATTAATTATTATATTATATAATACTGAATGTGACACATGGTGATTGTAGTCATAGTGAGTCTTGAAATTTGTAAAAATAATTAGATGACAATTTCATTTCCTTTATTGTTCTCTTTTTTAGCATGGTCTCTTTACTTTTTCACGAGTTTCATTGGGGAGGATCCTATACAGTACTCTAATAGACTCACCCTATGTATATATAATCCATTTATAAGTTATTTAGATAATATTTGAGGTCATTTTGGTCACAACTATATTTTTGGTTGCAGGAGCTATTTAGGATTTGTGGTCACTATCGTCTTTACATTCATTTTTGTTACTGTAGTTTTTCATTCAGTCATTGTAGATCATGCATGAAATTATATTTTTTCCATTGGTATCTATTATTATGTAGTATGAGTAAGAGATGGTTTGAGTATATCATTTCATTCTCTCTCATCCATGTATGTTTCTCTTATAGAGTAATTCCTTACATATGTATGTTTAACATACCATCGGTGTTAGTATATATCTGAGTCCTACTAAAGACATGACTCAGTGGCCACTATCTCTCCTCTCCAATTGTCATCCTATGAGGGGTACACATTTCAGTGAGGGGGAAATGACCGATTGGAATCATATGTGGGGTTGAGTGATATTGTTTATTTTGGTGTTATGCACAAGTGAGGTTCCATATGTAGGTCAGAAAAGGGAGTTAACTATGTTTATAAACAACTGTAAACAAAGGAGACCAGCTGATACATGGGTATTTAGGCCCCCTGTGATCTTATTCAAGGACCATTAATCTTATAGTGTCTACTAAATTTAGTGATATTATTTTTAAGGTATATATATAGGAATTGATCATGCATCATTCTTCTTTTCTCCTATTATTGAAACGGTAGACCTTGGGATGGGTTAACCTGAAGTGAATAAAAGAAAATAATTTATTATTGTTAATGTCATCAATATTTATGGTTTATTATCACTTATTTACTTTTATTTTGTAGTTACAGCTCCAGGTCACCTATATTTTTCCAGTGGAAGATGATTTTCAAGATTCACCTGGTGGCCACTATGTGGTTGGGGTTGAATATGATTTCACTTGGAGGAGGACACTATGAGAGTTTCAATTCCATATAACTTTGATGTATGATGGGTCTATTTCAAATGAAGTCATAGATGTTTTTGATAGATTTTAGATGATATCCTTAAATTTTATCCATTCTCAGAAGGATCAATGTGTATCATTTGTTTTGATGAAGCCATGTGGGGAAGTGAATAAGTTGGTGGTCTTGTTCCTCAGTGATTGCAAGGAGTCAGTATTCGGGTGGGAGGAGTTCGAAGATCAGTTCAGATATGGGATTATTTCTTTGACCGTAGTGGCGGCCAGTCACCATGAGCTACTTACCCCTCAGTAGGAGATATCCTGTGTATGATAGTTTAGATCGGTTTTCCGAACCTTATGTGATATTATTAAGGCCTACTTCCAAATCATGATGATTGGGTGATCCATTTAATTGAGTGTATATTTCCATTGATTCAGTACTAGGTCAATCCATTTTGGTAGAAGTTTTATCTTGAGATTCTATCATGATTAGAGTTTAAAGTGAGTATTTTGGATATAACCTGATCATAATGAGTGGGGATTCACCAAGATTCATCATAATGTAGTGATATGGAATGGGTTACCTGGTTTGTATGTTAAATGTTATTCCGGTTAGGATATGGTAATTATCATCCATAAATGACTCATTTATTAATTGTAAGTGTCTCTCAAAATCATGACAAGGGATTAGGAACATGTTTTTCTTATGGTGGACACGGTCCTTAGTGTTATCTGTGCATGAATATTCTGAGTAGTTAATGTGTTCAGGGTGTTCTACTCTTGGTTCCTATATTGAGGCAGTTCTATCCAAGGAATATGCAGAATGTTGTACTTAATTTGGATTAGAAGAGACCAGATGGTGTAGGTAGAGGATAGCCTCGAGAATCAAGACATCCTCACATAATAGAAAATGACCACAAAGGTGTTCTTCATTACGGATCGAGATGTCATGGAGCAGGTCATGGTCAGTTTCATGCATTAGCATTCCCTATTCCAGGGGAGCCAGATGTCGTTCAAGATACCATTGTATTTATATATATATATATGAGTATTACATATTTTATTTTGGAGTGACACACTCTTTCATATCACCTTCCATTGTACTTACCATGGGACATGAGGTAGAGAGGATTCTAGTGCCATCAGAATTGACTACGCCATTTGGAGGTCAAGCTGACTTGTTTGAAGTATATAAAGACAATTATTTAGTGCTGGGGAATCACTTATCTTGGAGAGATTTACTATGTTTACAGAAAACAACAATATGATTTCATCCACTGTAATGATTTTTTATTATTGGTGTGTGCTATTGTGGATTATATAAGAGGCTATATTTTTTTTGATGCGGATAGAGAGACAAAATTATTTTCTGGAAAGAGAGGCCCTTAAATGAGAAATAGGAACGTTCCTTCCCTTTCATCCTTGATGGATGAGTTGATATTTATTTCATCATAAGATCAATAATTGGTGTTTCCAATGGTCATGGATTACTACCTAGTTGTATTTCTAGAAGTGGTTGTAGCATTGACCCCTAGAAGAGAGATCGAGTTTGGGATTGATCTATTGCCAGGCATGACTCCTGTATCGATGTATCTATATATGGTTGTTAATTTAATGTGTAGGAGATTCATAAACTACTCGATGAAATATTGTGGAGTATGTTTTGTCATCCGAGTGGGTCACCTTGTGGTGTACCAGTTTGGGTCTTCAGGAAGGTTGATGGAAGATTGCAGTTGTGTATTAGTTATCATCTCTTTAACATGTAAAAGTGATGAAAATATATCCTCTTCCACTGATTAATGACTCATTAGATCTAATGAACTGTTATTGTTGGTACATGATGATCAATTTTTGTTCAAAATATCATTTTATGCATGCGATGTATGTAGATATTCTAAAGAAAACTGATTATTATTGTCGAGGGAATTCTTAGTTTGTTGTGATGTCATTGGGTGTGACAAATTCTGTTGCTGTGTTTATGGGGTTGATGAATTATATGTTTTTTAAAATCCGGGTTATGTTCTTGGGGAATTTCATCAACAACATTATTGGGTACTCTGCATTTGAGTAGGAGTATGAATGGAATATACATAATGTTTTTAGAGTTCTTTTCTAAGATATATTATTTGGGAAGTTGTTAAAGTGTGAGTTTTGGGCTCGAGAAATCAGTTTTAGGGGTCATGTTGTATTTCAGTAAGGAGTAGTTGTTGATTAATAAATGATATATATAGTTGTGTTTTGGGAATCCCCCATGATTATGGGAGAGGAGCAGAGTTTACATGTACATTCATGGTATTATAGGATGTTCATGGGTGATTTCTATCAGGTTACAACTCCTCAATTCATATTTACCAGAAAGGATGAACAGTCATGTGTACTGATTAGTCTATAGAATCATTTCAGTATCTGATAGAGAAGATTTTCAGTGCTCTAGTTCCTTGTCTTCCAACAAATGACATTCCGTTGGAGGTTTTCTATCAAGTTTCACATTTGGAGTTCGGATATTTTTTGATAAAAATAGATTTTTTTTTTTTGTGGGTCTTTTTCGATACATTCTCATGACCGTAACTATTCCACTCACAATCTCAAGAAGGTGGAAATGGTGTAATAACTAAAGGATTGGAGAGATTACCTCATTAGAAATCTCTTTTTGGTCTTCACCAATCATAAAATCATGAGGTATGTTTTTCTCCATGCATGACCTGAACTTGTGCTACCATAAGTTGATTGAGTTATTATAGGATTACAACATTGAGATTTCGTATACCCCTATAAAAGGTAATATTGTGGGAAATGCATTGAGATGGAAGACAAGAAAATATGTAGTGTGTGAATCTAGTGATTCATATTGAGTAATGGAAGAGCCTTCCTAATAAAATCTAAATATGGAAGATGTTGGTGGAAGAGGATGACATTTCAAGATGAAGGTGAAGTAATCTCTTGAACAGAAGGTAGATGAATCCGAGTTTGGTGATCATAAGGTGGAGCTCTGGAGAGAAAAACTATATTATAGGTGAGGCCCTTAAAAGTTGGTCTAATGATGAACCACATTTAGTGTAATTCTATGGAATGCATTTCATTCATTTGGTGATGTATGGGATTGTACACCAAAATTTCCATAGTCTTCTTATTGTTGTACTTCCTAGTGTGGAAAAGAAATACTAAGGCTTTAGAGGTTAGTTTTTCTATCATGTGATGAATCATGCAGCTGCTATGTTTGTTTTATGATGTACGGTATTATACAACCATTGTACTTTCCCTAGTGGATGTTGAAATACTATTTGATGTTATTTGTTACTGGCTTTTGTTGAGTTCACGGTGGCTATGATGCTATTTTTTAGGATTGGATTGTTGGAAAAAACCATCCCACTTTATAGAGATCAAGGAGTAGAAATCAGTGGAGGTTTTTTCAAGCATGTTTCTGGAGTATGTTGTGTGACACTATAGATTCCTGCAGATGATTATTTTATAATGATATCATCGTCTTACCTCAAGAGTGGGGAGCAGTATACAACCTGATTTTTGTTCTCAATTATTCCTTAGTTCTTCTTTTAATTTGAAGATGGATGGTTATGCAAAGTGTATCATTCAGACTATGGATGCTATGTAGCGCTCTTTCATCCTTGAATTTTTATTTTTGTGTGAGAGGAATATTCCCTTTATGCACTTATAGTAATAGCTTTCACTCCACCACTGGTATGGCGGCGTTTAATGCCTTGTATGGTTGAACATTCTGTTCTCCATTATGATAGTCTGGGGTCATAGAGTCACCATTTCTCTTGTTTGAACTAGTAAAAAATATGATTGATATGGAATAGGTGAGTCATGAGTGGATTCAATCAGTATACGATCATCATAAATCCTATGTCGTTCATAGGAGGAGACCTCTGGAATTCGGTGATGGAGAAGATGTGTTCTTGAAGGTGACTCCTCATCGAGGCCAGAGAATGTTTGATCATGGTAGTATGCTTTCTCCCCATTTTTTGGGATTTTTGAGGTGTTAGCTCATGATAGAGACGTCGAATATCAGGTAGAACCTGCAATGTAGATGATCTAGATACAAAATATTTTTCATGTGTCACAGCTCTTAATATATCATCATGAGGACTCTCACATCATCAGATGGGGAGAGATCGATGTGGATGATGATGCAACCATCAAGGAGCAGCCAATATAGATTTATTACTTCTATGAAACGGTGTTGGGTCTGTATTATTTCTCCTTGGTTGTTTTCATGTAGAGGTATGGTGGAATAAAGGTGAGTACCTAGGATTGTGATTTGAAATATGAGCTCATTACCTAGATTAATTTTTTGTTTATCACTGATCTGGAAATATTGTTTGTTTGATGGGTGTAGGCCCATTATGTTATGAGATAAATTTATATTGTTTTTTGTTTTCCAAAGATTTATTTTGAGACATATATCCCCAAATAGAGTGTTTAGAAGTTGTTTTTGGTTGTTCTGTGGTTTGGTGCTTGTTCCACAATTGAGGTGGTGAGCTCTTGTGGGAAAAAAATCCTGGAGAGGTATCTCATGGGGTGGCTGTTCACATGACCCCTTTATATTTCTTCTATAGGTTTGATTTAGATTATTGAGTATGATGATGTCTTTTGAGGTATGTGTTCAAGGACAAGATCAACATGGATCTACCCTTTTCATGTATTGGAATATTGAAGTTCTCGAAGGAGGCCTAGATGATGTTTGGAGAAGTTTTGTTATGTAAAATATCTATAGGGGGATTACACAACATGTAACTAAATTAAACAATGGGAAATTCTATTTTAAGAGTTTTCATAAAATTCTTCATTATGTGAAGACGTTTAGAAGCCATAAAATATGGATTCTCAACGTGAAATATTTTAGAGTCTGAAAATTAAAATAAAGCAAGGAGGAGATATATTTTTCAATAATACCTAAAAACCATAGTGTTACACAATACGAAATGGGATTTTATGCCATGTAAGACCCTAATGTTTTATGTTTTTAAAATATTTTATCTGCTACGTTTTTAACAAACCTATCGTTATAGTTGATCTCCATCGATAATAGGAGACTTGACGCACCTCACTTTAATGGTTTTGGGATTCCATTATCATTGAATGATCCCTATCCCCCAAATGTGATTTGTAGAAATCTATCATCATTATAAGGTATTATATACATCTATTATTATAGTTTAAATGATCTATTTTCTACTAATTATCTTTTCTATATGATGAAACATGATCTCCATGTTCCTAAAAGCGTTCTCTTGGTGGTTGTTTGGGGAGGTTGTGCCTCAACATCCTCAGGTGGATGAATTTTTTGAAATAGATATTATCATCACAGGTTTCCTAGAATCATTTTCATTAAAATAACATCAATAATCTTTTATGGAAGAGGATTCATTACATCCCTAATTTACAGATAATTTTCGAGTTAGCATGATTTATCTACATGGATCACAATGAAATTATCCAAATTACATACTTTAAAATAATTGAAGAATCAGTATCAATCATGTAGAAATGTTTTTTCTTTATAACGAGATACATTTTTTATTCTTTATTTGAAATATACTATTATATATATGTCTTTCATGTATTACCATTATGTTCTATAATGAAAATTTTAATGTATGTAAATTTAGAATTAATAGGATAGATGATAATGAGTAATGTTTAACAAATCTAGTTGTTTTTGTTGTAATTTTATGATGTTCAAATTGATGAAAATATGAATGTATAAGGGAATTTGTTAATGATAGTAAATCATATTTATTATTGTTGAAAAATAATTAAATTCAGTATAAATTAATTGTTTATTTATTTTTTTTAATAATTATGATATATTGTTTCCTAGGTTTCACATAGTTATAATTTATGAAAAAATGAATTAGTTAATTCAATATGGAACATGATCTTGTTTTTCAATAAAGAGAATGACTATATAGGACCTGAGTTTTATAATTTCATGTAATTTTCAAGTGACGTATTCTTTAGATAAATGATATCTCATTGTGTGTGAAAGGTTGATGCTTTGATTTACGGCCAAGAGTATGTTTCTATGTTTTTTAATGTTTCTCGTGATGTTATATGGATAAGAGACTTGTGGTAGGTCAACCAGGGTGGCCCAAATGTGATGTAATCCTAGGATAGCTGACTCAAAAGAGATTTTGTGGTATGTATGGATGGGAGGCCTAGTTTTTGTTGCATAAGTAGTTTTGTAGTGTATATATTTTCCTCAGTTTTGACATGGAGTGTCATGGAGGGGACCAGAAATGATGTAACATGTTAAATTTGGGCACACCCTTTGCCATGAAATATATACTTTTTTTAATATATTTATATTTATAAGCATTAATTTCCCTACAATATTAGAAAGATAGACTTTCTTACCCCTCCCAATAGAGGTGAATATGCACATGTTATGCGACATGATTTTCATGTCTATATTCTAGAGGATTGATGATACTATGCTCCTACAATTTGTGGAAAAGAATCTATGGATAGTTTATATACTCAATATATTGATCCCATATGATTGTTAGATTAGGTTGATTTCCTAGAATACCTTGAAATATGGAAATTTGGAACATTTTAACATTGTTAATAAATTTATAAATGTATGAAAAATGGGGTTGGGGATTTCATGGATGCAATGCAGACGTAGTATTTCAACGAAAAGAGTACATATCCTATATCCACACCATCATTTTAAGAGAATAATTTTTATAAATTTCAATATTTATCATTTTAAATATACATTAATTAATAATTTATCCATTACTTAAACATCATCAACATACAAATTTCTTTGTGGTTCATATAATATCACGTAATTTTGTGTTCCTATACGATAATAAACCTCATAAATTAGGGAGATTTAATCCCTAGAGAATATGATCCTTGTGGTGGATGAGGTGTTATTACCAACATCCATGTTAGAGGATGTATAACTGACTACCCACTTTGTTCTTGCTCTCTTCTCATGGTAGTTACTAGTGCCTATATGCATAGTGGATAGTTTTCCCAATATATGTGTGTAGAAGGATGTAATGTATTATTTTATCTCACATAAATATTTTCTAGGTATAGTTTCTTATTTTTTTAATATCTGAAATTTGTATATGATGTAATGGCTTCAGGATCCATACATGGTGTATGAGCTATGATTGATTGAGGTATAATACCCTATGATTGATACATGTTTTTCGGGCTTTGATGGGTATAAAAACTACCTAGATACCTCATTTATGTTGATTTCTTAGGGTGTATCAGGTTGTTATTTTTTTGTTCTTCACCTAGGTGTCTTTTCAATAACTGTTTTAGTGAGAGACGATCAAGACACATGACGTTAGGTAAAAGATGAGAATCTGTAGGGATGTGTTAGTAGGGTACCCTTGATATTTTTTTCAATAATATATTACCTTATATATGACACTTGGTGAGAGTAGCCATGGTGAGGCTGTGAAATTAGTATACCTATTATGCTGAGGAGTTTGTTTCACTTCTTCTGTAACGACCCAAACCTCCATTAATTACAATTTCTCTTAATCTAATTAGATTTAATATTGTGTTTATATAAAATGTGAAATTCATTGGATTTATGTATCTGGATTTTAATATATCGATATGAATTGTACCCATTGCTAATATAGTCCTTTAACAATGATCACATGATTAGTATGAATATTGGGTCTGAACAAGTTATTCTTGTTCGTAACTGACTACGCGAAAAGTGGAAGTTAATAGAGATTACCAACTGAGATATGTTATCCGAGCCGCCCCAAAATTCTGTCACCATTTCACAACATAAACATCGGTCTTATGTAGGTGTTATAAGGGGTTATGTAACAATACCATATCACTATGACTTTGTACATTTTTTATAATGAATTTACATTCATTTTATTATTGTTAATTTGAAAATATTTTTAAAACCACAAATAGTATTTATAGTTTATATTCAATTAAGAAATCTATTTTGATGAGTTAATGGATTTTTGAATTAAATAATAATTTAAAAAATAATTATTATTATTATTATCAAATTACTTTTAATTAAATATAAATTACCATATAATTTTATGAATGCAATTGTTATTTTTATTAAATATTGAAAGCTATTTTTGTCAAAACCCCTTAATTTTCGATGAATGTCAGTTTTTATATTTAAAATATTCACATATTTACAAAATTATTTATATGAAATGTATATTTTTTTTGGAATCAGGATGTTGAAATTATCCAACGGTAAATTTTTCATAACATTCTGAGACAGTCGAATTTTTGGGTAAAAACATAATATCATTTAAAGATAAAATGTGTTTTCTAACATCATTGTGACCCAATAGTGATGTAATAATCATCATCAAATATATGTTTTCACATTAAAATAGTGTGATTTTATATTTATTTGATTTATTTTACATAGCATTTGTGGACCCTCCAAGACTTATAAAACATTTTGACATTTTAAATTGTTTTACTTGAGAGTGTGACTAACCTCCACATAAGAAACCCAGTTATTTTAAGATGTTCATGAATTTTAATTATAAAATATTGTTTTCCATTCCTATTTTGGAAAATTCTTGGGAAAAAATGGGATTGTTTGTGTTTTTGATTAGATTAATTTGAGGTGTCTAAAACCTAAAAAATAAAGAATTCCCTCTACTTTCCTATATAATCCCACCCATGTTCCCACTTCCTCTTCACTAAAATCATTTGGAGTTCGACCAACCCCTTCCCTACTAATTTTATAATCCTCACAATGTCCCCCAAGATCCTAACAATCCTCTCTCAAGCCTCTCCCAATCCTCTGGGATCACACTTACATGTAAGAGATTTCTTCATTTCTCAATTTGTCCAATTTTTATTAAGTTTGTATTCCCTTTTGATTTAACTTAAAAATGTTGGGGTATAATTTTCCACCTCCCCCATACTGCCATTTTTATATTTGGATTATATGATACACATTTCTCGCTCATCAATGCCTCACATGTACACCTATTACCATGCTGAAATTCTACGAGGGATTTCTCTCACCTCTTTAACATCAAAGTAATTTTTTTGTGTTATGCCTCTAAATTCAATTATGTTTTTTTGGGACATGTAACTATATAACCATCCTACTATCCATTTCATATATATATGATGATACAACCCTTTCTCTTTCATCAACCATATTTTATGAGAATTTATTTCACGTCGTTATGCTTCCGAAATTTCAATACGATTTTCCAAGACAATTTCATTGTGTAGTGAATACCTTGCCCATTTCTCTATCAAGGGTATTCAACTTTATGGATATTTACTTAGTTATTATAAATCTTCATGTATTTATTCAACATCCACTTATTGTGGAATAAATGATGATGATTGATTCCATGTTGTATGATCCATGTGGCACACTTATTCATTAAATGAAATGTTTAAGAAGGGTGCGCCTTGATAGTGGTCCAAGGTATTGGGTAACATATTGTATCATCAAAAGTCATGGGAGATGGGTGTTGATTCATGCTAATTCAAGGGAAACAAGGGTTTACTGGTGCTTCAGGTGAAATGGTGGTTTACTCATTCTCCATATGCAATGAGCCTTGGCTCATGCTAATTCCATGTTAAGTGTGGTTGCCACATTTCCATGTTATGATTATCATGTATTATCACGCTATTATGTTCTTGATTCTCTTTTTCTCCATTTATATGTATATTTACCAACATGTATTGTATGAATAATGTTATTCCTTGTTTATTCCATTTCTGGGATTTATAGCTCACCCTTTACTTATGCATGTCCTCAGGTTATCCCATGAAATACTATGTTTGTGGGAATGTACTGGTCATGTAAAGGATGTTTTCATTAAATATGTTATGTGTTTAATATTCTAAGCTATTATTTAATGTTCCTAATCCCCATAGACACTAGACCTATCAATCTTTTATGATGAATCGTGTGGTGATTTTATGGTATAAATATGGTTATGTGTGTAATAAAGACCAGGGTTCTTATAGTTGGTATTAGAGGATAGGTTTAGTTATTTATGGGATTTGGATTAGAAAACCCTCGTGATGACATAGAGACAATAATAAGTACAATAAAAATGTAATTAATTATTGGTGATTATTGAATGAATAGTTTATCACGAAAATACATCCCTGTCTAGATACAAGCTGGTAGAGGTGGCTCTGACACAGATGTATCATATAGGTAAAACCCAGAAACACCGCTTTGAGCTAGACATGAACAACAACTGCTGCAGGAAAACGGGCCCAGATTAACTCTTGATTATGACACTATTGGGGAATATGCTTTGGTAAATTCACATGTTTATTATGACCCCTTATTAAGGGAATTAAAAAATTCCCCTAATAATATATGTTAGAATGTTGATCATGTATAGCATAGATTGAAGGATAGGGATTCATAAGTTAATGAAATAATATTTCTTTATAATCATCAAATTTTTCCATGGATTACCCTTTATTTGTTACTTGAAACATTTCTTTTATTCCATCAAATGTATGGTAAGAGGAGGACCCGGGCTAATAACCAATGTGCTGATCAATTTGATGACTGTGCAAATGAGATGCTCAATGAGATGGAAAAAGGAATCAAAAACATTGTAACACTTCTCTCTCAGTTAACTCATGCTATGAATATGAACATGGGTCATGAGGAAAGTTTAAACCCCCCTATGAAAGGAAAAGTCACTATCAACATCTTCTTGAGAAAAAGGCCTCATACATTTAATGGATCGTCTGATCCCTCAATCATTGAACAATGGATCAACTCCAGTGAAAATATATTCTCCACCCCTCAATGTTCTGAACAAGAGATGGTTCTTCTAGATGCTTATCGTATGGAGGGTGAAGCTGATCAATGGTGGACATTGATCAAAAATAAAAATCCTAAATAGGAGATCATGGAATTGAGAGGTTGGATTTCTAGAAGATGTTTTTCGATAAACATTTCCTTCCCACCCATACGACTTAAGATGGAAAGGGTCTTCCATTCCCTCATGAAAAATCACGATGAATATGTTCAGTGTACAAGTCAAACATCACAAGGCTTGCATGGTACACCTCTGTGTTTTTCATTACACCTTGAATCCATGGTTGATCGCTTCTTTGGTGGGCTCAAACCTAGCCTAAGGAAAGCGCAAGTGATCCATGTCTTCGAATGCTATGAGGAAATTCTCTAATGTGACCTCAAGGTTGAAATGGTGATCGAAGAACCTAAGGGGTGTCATGGGGATTTGAATCATAATTTGGACATAAACGGTGGTGATCCTATGGATAAATCCAGTTGTGCTTAGAAAATCCAGTACCCCACTTTCCAAAGGTGTGTAATTAAGCCCCCGAGAAATTACCTGAAGGAGACGAGAAAATTCTTCATGTGTGGAAGAGTAGGGAACCCAGCTGTTAACTACCGACAAAAAAATCTTGCATCTACAATAGAAGAAAGGAATGCTCCATTTGAACCACAATGCGTTGTTCATTGATACAACTGTAAATAACTATTGAATCTTTCAAATCAGTTCCATAAGACAAGGGTTTTCAGAAGCAATCAACAACCTCAATGGAAGCAAATGACAGATTTTTCTATCACTACTTGCGAAGTGTACCCCAAAAATTAAGTGGTGACATGTAAGCATGTTAATCATTCAATAATAGTGAACATAATTCTCGATTCAGGTTGTAAGCTTTCATTTATATCCCAAATTTTCAGAAGAACAACCCCATCACCTCAAAACATCATTGTTGCATAGTTGTTGGTGAGTACGACAAATGAGGAAATCATCGCATCCCATGAATATAACACACCCCCTATCATAATATGTGGATTGAATTTCCCAGCTAACATTGTCCTAAACCCTGTGGTGTAATTTGATTCTATTCATGACATGGACTGGCTTTCTTTATACAGAGCAAACATAAATTTCCTTGTGAGGGAAATCACTCTCCATGTGGAGAATCGACCCCTGATTCTATACAAGTAAAAGGAGGAAGATGAATCTTTTTTAGATCCATCATCTCAAGCATGGACATTATTTCCATATGAGCATGTATATTTGGATAAGATTTCTGAGTCTACATAGGGATCTATCCTTAACGACATGCCTATTTTGAGGGAATTCTCTAAAGTGTTTCCCGAGGAATTGCATAGCCTTACTCTTAGAAGAGATGTTGAATTCACAATTGATCTTATATCTAGGGAATTTCCAATATCCAATACTCCATATTGAATTGTTGTTGTGGAGCTTGAGGATCTAAAGAAACATCTAGAGAAGAATCTGGATAAAGGGTTAATACACCCATGTGCCTCCCATTGGGGTGCACCAGTCCTCTTTGTCAAGAAGCAGGATGGGTCAATAAACCATTCCTTCGATTATCATGTGCATTACAAAATCATGTTAATGAACATGTATCATTTCCAAGGAATTGATGACTTTTTCTATCAGTTTCATGGAGGTCAATATTTCTCTAAGGTGGATTTGCAGTCGGGATATTATCAGGTAAGGGTGAAGAAGGATTATATCCCCATAACTGTATTTCGTACAAGATACATGAATTATGAATTCATAGTAATGACTTTATGACTAACTAATTCTCCATCAATCATCATGGACATGATGAATTTAGTCTTTAGGGATTACATCAAATATTTTTTGGTAGTTGATATAGATGATATTTTGATTTTCTCCCCAACCAATGTGGATCTTGAGGAGATTCTAAGAACGATACTAGATTCCTTGCAGAAGGATAAAGTTGATGCAACGTATTACATGTGCGAGTTCTGGTTGATGGAGGTCTCATTATTGGGACATATCATCACACGCAATGGGATATCTGTGGATACCTCCAAAACAGATGCATTTGAGGGATGAACCTGGACAACATTGGTAACAGATATCCGTAGCTTCTTGGGGTTAGCTGGATATTAATGAGGATTTGTGAGAAATTTCTACTGATTGTCCAACCCTCTTACCAAGCTAACATAGAAGCGAGTAAAGATTCCATGGTGTGATGAATGCAAAGAAATCGTCATGGAGTTAAAAATTAGTCATATCACTACACCTATGCTCACATTACCTACAAGTGAAGAACTTTTTGTGGTATTCAGTGATGCTTTGAAAAAGGGATTCGTATATGTGCGGCTGCAAAATGACAAATTCAATGCCTATGCTTCAAGGAAATTGAATTTTCATGAGCAGAATTATCCAACACATGATTTGGAGTAGTTTTCAGTGATATTTTCTTTAAACACATGGCTTCATTATATTTTTGGGGAGAAGTGTAAAATATATATGGACCATAAAATTCTCAAGTATATATTCACAAAAAAAAGTTGAGCACGTGCCGATGAATATGGTTAGATCTGATCAAAGACTATGACTACTCAATCGATTAACTCACCATGAAAGCGAACAAGGTGGAAGATACTCTAAGTAGAAAAGACCCATAAATTCTATCAATGATGATAATTGATAAGGATTCAATATTTTTAGACTTGATGGATATGGACATGGGAATAATAGTGAAGGGAACATCATAAATCCTTTCACAAAATATATATCAATCGTCTTATTTGGAAAGGATTAAGGATCCTCAAAAGGATGATGTGGGAATTCAGAAGAAAGTTTGAGATATGGGAAAAGGTATATCCTCAGAGTTAAATGTTAATAATGAAGGAGTTTTTATATTTGGGAAAATATTTTGTGTTCTATCAGGTCAAGAGGTGATGAAGGAACTTTTGGATGATGCACATAGTTCAAATTTCTCTATTCAAAAAGAAACAATATGATGTATAGAGATCTCCGAGAGCATTATTAATGTTCTAATGAAAATAATGAGATTGCTGAGTATACATCAATGTGCCTGGTGTGTCCGAATGTCACTGGACATATGAAGACATCTAAAGGCAATAATGAAATCTAGGTTGTTGTGGATCATCTTACAATGTCTGCACAATTTATTGGAATTCGAGGGGATTTCCCATTAGATCAAATAGATCATATATATATCATGGAATTGAAAAGTCTACATGGATTACCACTATATATTGTATCCGATTGAGATACAAGATTCACATCCATGTTTTAGAAGAGTCTTCAAAATTCTCTAGATACAGAGCTGAACTTCAGTACGTCTTATCATCCTCAAACTAGTGGTCAATCCCAGCTGACTATCCAAACACTTGAGGACATGTTTAGAGCATGTTCTATGGACTTCAATAGTGAGTGGGATCAACAACTTCTACTGTTTGAATTATCCTACAATAAAATTTTCCACTCGAGTATCCGAATGGAACCTTAGGAAGCCCGGTATGGTAAGAGGTATAGAACATAGACATGTTGAGATGATGTCGGTGAGAATAAGCTGCTAGGACCGAAAATGGTCAATGAAATGGTGGAGAATGTGAAAACCATTCAGCAGCATATCAAGGTATCCCATATTTGGTAGAATAGAAATACATATAATCGTTGATGAAACCATGAGTTTAATGTTATAGAAATGGTATTTCTACACATATCTCTAATGTTTAAGGTCATGAGGTTGAGAAATAATGTTATATTAATTCCTAGGTACATTGGCCCTTTCGAGATTCTTGATTGTGTTTGGGCTGCAGCCAATCGACTAGCACTTCCACCTACCATGGACAATTTACTTGTTGCCTATCATGTATCCCTCTTACTGAAGTACATACCAGAACCTTTACATGTAATATCTTTAGATTTAGTACAGCTAGGGGATGATCTTTCTTACTAGGATCAACCAGTGAAGATAATAGATTGTAGAGAAAATGTTCTACAAAATAAGACAATGACCCTCGTCAAGGTGTTGTGGTGAAACCACAAGTGTGAAGAGGTGACAAGGGAATTGGAGGAATGTATGAAGAAAAGTTACCCACATTTGTTTTAGTGTGGGAAAAGAAAATTTTGAGGGTGAAATTTTACAGGGGTTGATGATTGTAACGACCCTATCCATCATTAATAAAAATTTATCTTGATCTAATTAAATGTCATATTATTGTTATATAAAATTTGAAATTTATTTATTTATTGTTTCTAAATTATAAAATGAAATTAAAATTTTTTACCGTTGTTAATATAACAGTTGAACAGTGATAACTTGATTAGAATAAATATAGGGATTTAACAAACCCAATTTATTCATAAAACTGAAGTGATGGCCTCATTCAGTAGTATTCCCCCATATGAATCTCATTTTTCCGAGCTTGGAAAAAAGGTGGATTCATTGGTTTTTTCTGTTGACTAAGCCCAAGTCGATCATGAACACTTTAATCATGACTGGAGTCTACTATGGGGGAAGAGGATGTTAATAGGGATCACCACCCGAGCGATATTATCTGAGCCACCCCAAGAGTCTGTCACAATCGCACACCTTACCCTTCGGTCTTATGTAGGTGTTATAAGGGGTTATGTAACAATGGCCAAGAACTATTACTATGCACATTATTTTTTTATAAATAATGTGCATTTATTTTATTATTGTTACATTGTAAATAGTTTTTGAAGAACAAATATTACTTTTATCAAATATTCAACTAAGAAATCTATTTTGATGAATTAATTGATTTATGAATTAAATAATATTTTAATAAAAGAATATTATTATTTTTATCAAATTATATTTTATTATGTATAAATTTTTTTATTATTTTATGAATGCAATTGCAATTTTCATTAAGGTTTGAAATCTATTTCTGTCAAAACCCATGAAATTTTAATGGATGACAATTTTTTTTTAGAGGAAATAATTCACATATAAATAAAAAAATTTATATAAAATAAATATATTTTTTGGAATCATGATATCGAAATTACCCAATGGTTAATTTTTTATAATTTTCTGAGATAGTCAAATTTTTGGGTAAAAATTAAATACAGTTTAAATATATAATGGGTTTTATGATATTATAATGACCCAATAGTGATGTAATCAAATACTATAAACATTATTTTCGACCATTAATTTTTTTTATAAATAAGTTAATGTTATTTTAGGTTTGTTTGATTTATTTTACAAATCATTTTTGGACCCTCTAGGACTTTTAAGACATTTTGTCTTTTTATATTTTTTTCCTTGAGAGTGTGACTCACCTACACACAATCAACCCTATTATTATAGATGTACTTCCATTTTCCATATAAATTTTTTTTTCCACTCCACTTTAGAAAAAACCATGGGCATTATCTATTAGCTGGTTGTTGGTTTTGATTAGTTTAATGTGAGGTGTCCCAAACATAAATAATAATGAATTTCCTCTCCTTTCATATATAAACCCACCCAATCTCCCACTTTATCATCACTCAAAGCCTTTAGTGTTTGACCAACCCCTTCCCTCCTCTCTCTAGAATAAAAAAATGTGCCCCGAGCTCCTAAGAAGCCTTTTTCAAGCCTCTTTCAAGCCTTTGGCATAACACTTTCAAGTAAGGGATTTCATCCTTTACCATTTTGTTCAATTTTCGTAAAGTAGTTATTCCATTTTTTCAATAAAAAATGTTGGGGTATGATTTCTCACCTCTCCCATACATCAGTCTTTATGTTTGAATTTTGGGAGACCCCTTTCTTTATCATTAACGCCTCCCATGTACACCTGTTACCATGCTGAAATTCCGTGTAGAATATATCTCTCCTCTATTTCATCCATGTAGTTAGTTTGTATTATGCATCTAAATACCAATACTATTTTTGGTACAGTTATCAATATCACCCCCTTACTGTCCATTTCATGTAAATATTTTGAGACAACCCGTTATATCTCATCAAACATTTTTTATGACTTCTTATTTCATGTCGTTATCCATATGAAATAACACATCTATTTTTGAAGCCAATGTCATTGTGTAATGAATACCATGCCCATTTCACTATCAAGGGTATTATTCACATTTACATATTTATTATGAATCTTCTTTTATTTATACCATATCCCTTTATCATGGAATAAATGATGATGATTAATTCCTTATTGTATGATCTATGTGGCACACTTCTGCATAAAATGTTTAAGAAGGGTGTGCCCTAATAGTTCTCTAATGCATTGGGAAAAGTATAATGTCATTATACATCATGTGCAATGGGTGTTGACTCCTGCTAATTCATGTTCAATGAGGGTTTACTCATGCTTCATGTGCAATGAGGGTTTACTCATGCTCCATGTGAAAAGTGCCTCGGCTCATGCTAATTTCTTGTTATGTGTTGTTGCCACATCTCTATGTTATGATTATCATGATTTATCATTCTTTTATGTTCATGTTTCATTTATGATCCATTTATATACTAATGTCCAATATGTATTGTATTCCTCATGTTATTCCGTGTTTATTCCCTTATTGGGATTTATAGCTGACACTTTCTTATGCATGTCCATAGTTTACCCCATACAATGCTTCATTTGAGGGAATGTAGTAGTATTGTAAAGGATATATTCAATAATGATGTTTTGTGTATTATGTTCTATGTTTTCTGTAATGTTACTTAACACCAATGACAATAGTACTCTCAATCTTCTTTATTGTATCCAGTGATGACTTTATGTCATAATTCAGGTTTATGTGTGTTATAAAAAGAATGATTGTTAAATTTTGTTTATTGTTCTTTAGCATTCTTTCAATACTTTTTAACAAGTCGAACTGTGGAGGATCATTATGAGTATACTTTTATAATTACCATATGCATATATAAAAATATTTAGGTCAGTTGGAGTGGTTTGGAGATTAGGATATTGAATACTAGATTGTGTGTTGCAGATGCTATTTGGGTTGCATAGTGGTTGTCATCTTTAATTTACTTTTTCAAAATTCACTTTTTTTTTATTTTCAGTTGTAGTAGTTCATTCATGAAAAATCATATTTATAATTGGATACTTTTATGTTTTCATATGATAATGAGTTGATTGGTTTCTATCTTATTTTTCACGCCCACATGTATTTTTCATTGAGGGAAATGCCTCTCATGTAAAAGTTTATTTTAACCTCGGTGCTATTCTCCAACATGGGGCCCAATGTAATTTGGATTCATGGATCATATTCTCTCTACTCCAAATGTAGGCCTATCAGGGGTACATATAATGGGGTGGGGTACATGAATATTAGTGTATTCCAATATCCCCATGAATATCTGTTATTACAGTTGATATTTTATGAAGACATATTAATTGCAACTATTATAACGTGTTGATATACCACTTCCTATGATGATAATAATTTTCTATATTATCTTATCTATTATATAATGATGACTTTATATTTATTATAAATTGTTTGTAAAATTATATGCATTGTTCAAATTTGGTATTTATTTAATATAATTTAATTTTTTATGTAATATGTTATGAAGGTATGAAAAATATATTCATATCAATGAAATTCATAGCCTGTTGTATGATGTTGATTGATGTGTGGATCAGTATTTCTTGTCTCACATTCAATTGGTGTAATTGGATTCTATAGTGTTTTTGCTTTTATTTCCCAATAAATACTTTATAGTCTATTTAAAAAACATTACACATAAATTCAATTTTAAAAGTAGGTATCAATAATCTTGTTAAATGATAAATCCCATAAACAATAATCTTTTATCAATCCTTCTAAATGTGATCCTTTTTTCAGGGTAACAAAAATATTAATTAGGTCCACTATAAGGGTCATAAATTATATTACATGGGATTCACATTGTGAAGGAAAATACCACCTGATTAGATGGACTTATGTGTATTAAAATATACTTTGTTATAATTATTGTTATATTTTATGTAAAAATGCTTTTCATTCAAGAAAAACATGCATGCAAGGTACTCGTAAAACTACCCCTACATGTTGGGATTGCACATTAGATATGTTGGAATTATAAACATCGTATCTATATTGAATTTTATACTATTGGTATACTTTTTCATTGCATAAATGAATCTATTCATATCTAGTTTGATAATCAAATTTGGGTTGAAGGGTGGGGTAGCCTTGTATTTTCTCTTGAAAATGTTTTTGGGTTTTAACTTTCCTTCCATAGATGTTTGTTTTAAGATTTTTTTTTCTATATTGGTATTATTTATCCCTGTTTTTGTGTTATTATTCTATAATCTAATATTGAAATATAATTTATATTATATATGTAATTTTGTTTGCTAATCATTTGTTTTTTTACCATAGAATTATTTCTTACTTCTAATGTCATAGTGTATCCCAAAGTCAATCGCGTTGATGAAAATATTCATGTCTGAGAAAATAGATTTGGATAAAATACATACCTAAAAAATAAATGGGCTTGATTTATTTTTAATAATATTATATCCCTAATTTTTTTAAATGTATAATCGAAATGTATCAATTTGGATACAAGATTTAATTTACTTTTGAATTCTATATTAAAATCAATGGTTCAATAGTTTTGGGATGGATAGTCGTATTAAATAATAAAAAAGTTTCTTAGGGAAAAACTTTACTTCTCAGTTTGTCTAGAACTCACATATTCATTCTTTTTATCACTATTTTCAATATAGACTGACAAAAATTCAATATACATGCCTGTATCATTATAATATCTAAAAATAGCTCAAATATCTAGGATTTATGTAACATTTCTAGAAATATTGAGACATGGTCCACATTCCCCAGTAAAAATTTCAGTACCAAGAAAATTATTTCTTACATGATCCGACTAATTAAATTAACTTTTGATGGTTCAACTATCATGAATAATCACCCCCACTATTTTCATGTCAAAAAACCTAGAATAATTTATATTAGGGAATCTATTTGAGTTATAAATAATTACACTCTATAATTTATCTTAAAATTATTTATATTTTTATTGAGATATAGTCTATGGTAATGAAAATATTCATTTATCTAGATGGATTTTCATTAAGGAATAATGTGTTTTTTAGTGTCCTGATAATAATCTCATTTCATAAACATGATCAATGTTTATTTTTATACTGCTATGAAAATAATAAATCTTTTTCACATATATATAAATTTCCTCTATTGTTCATAATATTTCCATGATCCCTCATTTACCGAGTAATTATATATTAAATATTATACAACATATTGAAATGTTTATGTTAAGCAAAATGTAGGAACTATTCTTTCAGGATGTGATTGAAACAAGGAAAAGATTATCATTTATTCAAAATGAGAAATGTATTATACTATCAAAATTTACACAGTCACTAGATTAATTAACCCATATTACAATTACATGGTTAATGGTGTCTCACTTCAGATCTATTATTTTATACCTCCTTAAATAATAGAATTCTTGAAGTATTTTCATTTCACAAATGTAATAAAAACATACAATTGAGATTGAGTATATCTTAAATTACTAAGTGACTAATAATGATTATTATTGTAAAAAATCGTTTATAGAAGTTTTAAATTTTACCAATATTGTATTTGATTATTTAATGGTAGGTATTAACTCTATATTTTCATAGCTGGCGATTTATTATTATCATTCAAAATACAGTAGTATTGTTTACTAATTTTCATTTATTGTAAAAGGAGACAACAAAAAATATAAAACTATCCAAATATATTATTATAATTATTTAATTGATATATTAATTCCAATATAATTACTTATAAAATCAAATTCCATTAGTGTCTGGTTATTCATTACATACAAATTATTTTTTTGAATATTATCATATCAATGTATTATTTAGAATACAAAACCAACAATAGAGTAAAATTTGAATAAAATAGAAATATAATAATAGTAGTTTCATTAAATTATATTGTTAAAAATATTAGATTATAAATCCAAAATTTTGATAAAAATCAAATAAAATTGATAAATTACATAAACAAATAATTATTATGGGTATTTAAATTTATGAATTGGAAAATAAAATTTGATTATATTGAGATCTATCAAATAAATATATTTAATAAATTTTTATTTCTATATATAGAGTTCAATATGTATGTTGTTTGACAGATTCATTATAATTCACCACTAAAATACTAGAAATAATAATTATGATGTCCATATGTATGCATGTACATCAATTAGAAGACCTCGTGTAACATAATTATTAATGCACACCATATTGTGTATATTACTATAGTAGAAAATTAAATTAATAAAAAATAGTTATCTTTTTTTTACTAGGACACTCTGGTCTGAATCCATACATGACTCTTTAAATAATTTATCTTAACTTTTTCAAACAATGATAAATAATTCAGTTTCAATAATGATTAATAAAGACCCTTTGTAGAATATTTAATCATCCAAATACAAAAAATTAAAATAATTGATTATGGAATAACATAATTGAATAGTATCCCAGACTATTGTCCCACCCAAAAATGGGTTTCAACAATATGATGATTTACCTTCATAATATCATATAGTTGAACATTAAATAATCACAACATGGAATGAAAGACATCGACATTTTGTGAAATATAATTTTTAAAAAATATTTAATCATTTCAATATTATTCTTTACAAACAATAGATTATTTATTATAATTTACAAAAATTACTATGTCAACCTACTGGTACATGATACACATGGTTATATTGCGTTAAACACAACAAATAGTGTTATCAGAACCACAATATTGTATTACTATTATTCTAACTTGATTATTATAATATATTCATTAAACATTGGGATTTAAAATAATAATATGACATTATAAAATAATAATCGGTATACTTTTTTTATATGATGTAAATTTAATGATAAAAAATTTAATAATTTTTTAATAATTTCATTATATGTTTCAAAAATTCCAATTTATGAAAAAAATGTTTTTTCATTTATTTTGATGAACATAACTAAAATTAACCATTAAAAAATTTAAATATTTAAATTTTAAAAATAATATTCATTATGAAAATCATTATATCAAAATTATCTTCTAGTTTTTATTTCTATTTTTCATAATATTTTATATTCTATATAAATAGTGAAAATATCATATTTAAATTAAAAATTATCATTTTATTTAAATTATTTACCAAGATAAATCATATATTAATTATTAATTAAATAAAATGTGTTAAAATATGTTTATATTAATCAAATTTTCCAAATTTAAATCAATTTCAGGTTTAACATAGACATAATACTATTTCACACTATTGATCATTTTTTATGAAAACTAATTTTTCTTTGAATCAATAAAATTAATTAAAAAGTGAACTCTGCCATATATGTGAATTGAATTTGGAAAAAAGAAATCATTATTTTTAATTATCATAAAATAATTTAGCTAATAATGGAATGTTAAATTTTTATCAAAATGAATATTGAAAATAGATTGAATTAATTAGCACGGTTAAGGAAAAATGGTAGTACTTAGGGTTAATCTAAGATGAAAAGACGTAAAAATGATTATAAACCATTTAAAATAAAAAGTTATGGGAAACATAGAGATATTAAGTTCAAAAAGTTCATATATATTGTAATTTTGATTGTTTTTTCTTGGAAATTTCAATATAATTTTGTAGTTTTTTGGAAATTTTCATTTCAATTTTTTGTGGGCTCCTTTTATACACTTATAAATAGAAACAAAAAAAATTAAATTATTCAAACTACTCAAACAAAATTCTATTTTGTTTTAAAAACCCCTACTCAACATCCTTATCCATGTTCTATAGATTTTGTTCCTCCCCAAAGACCATCACACGTGTCAATATTAAAAGATCCAATAGAGGTTCTTATAAGAGAAAGTAATTGATTTATCTAATCTTTTTATTTATCATTTGAATTCATCAACCATTATTTATGTCTTAATAAAATATAACAAAGTTAAAATTTATATTATTTGTATTTATATGTTATTTTTTGATTTAGTAACTTATATCTATATTTAATTCTGTCAAATTAGATACAAAAATGTTTATCGAGTGAATGACAGATCACCGCATAATGGAAAAACATAAATCATCTACCATCACCGGCTATATCATCCGGTTGTATTAATATATTTTGAATATGTATGTTATATTATTAAACTATTTTCACTTCTCTAAATAATATATCACTTTATACATTACGTTAATTCTATTCCATTAGTGATATACTGAAGCCTCTCATGTGTATGAAAAACTACTGCCATAGAAAGTGATGTGAATCATCCCCATAAAAATTATCACATAATGTAATGAAAATTAAATGAATTAAAATATGTAATATATATGAAATAACAATTTTTACTTAAACGTTAATATTTTTTACACATTTTCCAATCCATTAGTTGAAAGGTGGAGACAATGTTCATATGAATGTATGACCAACGGTCCACGTGAATAATACATTAAATTTTACTATATATAGTTTTTTAATGAACATAGTTAAGTTAATTATGAAAAAATATGATATTAATTTAACAGTAAATTTTATACCAATATTTTAATTATGATTAATTTAAAATTATTAAAACTATAGAAAAAAAACTAATGATAAAATAAAAATGTAGCACACATAAATAATGATTATAAAATTTTATTATCCATAAATTGTTTTTGAAAAATTATATGGGAAAAATATATGATACCATAATTATACCTAGGTTTCTATAATAATTTTATTAAATTTGATATATTTAACATCATTGGTTCGAACGTATAAAAAATATGTCTAAATTCAATTTGTAAGGAATTATTATTCTCTCCTTTATTATTTTGAGACATATAAAAATTCACCACTAATTTATTTTGTGAGAAATATATAATAATAAATTGATAAGTTATATAATAAATATAATTATTCTAATGATATTTAATTTTTCATTTTATTTTATTCTTATTTGGGTTTTTATGATTCAAAATATTTTTAAAATTTTAATAGATTTCGATCTAAATCATTTTCATCAATGAGACACATACCATATTTACAAATAAATTATTTTACATGCTATGAATACATCCCAACAATGAATATATTGATTATAATCTTGAAAGTTAATGTTATTTAGAAAACTATTCGAATAACACTCTTTAATGTGGTTTATGATTCAATCATTACGAATAAAAAAGGGAATTTTGTCTCATATTTAATTATATAAGAGATGTGTTATATTATGAAACTATATTATTTTATGAAGATTATATATACTGACATAGATATTTAATATTTTGAGATTATTTTTTCACAAGATACATTTTGTTGAATATAATATTATTCATTAATAAATTTTAAAATTAAATTTTACCAAAGTTTTAAAGAATATAAGTTTCAATCTTTGAATTTTTCTTGATATTGTATGAATATGTTTTTTGTGATGAAATATTAATAATATATTATAAATAACATATTATTCGTCACTAGTTATGGTTATTTTTAGGTAATACATGTTTTACTTAATTTTATACTCTTTATGTAATCAATAGTTGAAAAAACTGTTTTTATGAAAAAATAAATTTTTTTCACTTTCGATGAAACCAAATTTTTTTTCCAAATCCATGTATTGTTAAAATTTTATAAAAATATAGTACTATTAAATGTATTTATGAAGTCATTTTCTTTGAGTGATATAAATTTGTAAATAATTTTTTGTCAGAATCGTCATACAATTTACCAAAAAATCGATGGTTCTCTTCTAGCTGAGGTTGTTAGAAATTTTTTTTTCTAATTTATATGGATTAAATTGATTTTCTTTAATTCATGAAAATTATTTTATTTTAAAATTATTTTTTATTTTTTCATTATTATTTTCATATAAATATATCTTCAAAAAACATTTTGATTTAAAATGTTCTTTTAAATAGAGGAATTTATATTTTTCCCCCATTTTTTTAAATGATGTTTAAAATAGTCATTTATAATTTATTATTGTTTTATAAAGAAATTGTATGACTTTTATATTTTTAATTTTTTTTCAAAAAAAAAATATTATAAAAAAGTTATTTTCGACCAGAAATGTTCCACGTGATAATAAATAATTATATTCAATCTAAAATGAAATCCTTCGATATATCATATAATTAACAAGTTAAATGTTCAATGGAACCATTTATTATTCATTATATGAATGGTTCATGTTAATAATGAGTGTAAAACCATAAGAAATTTAAACAGTAATTTTATTTTAATAATGTGTTATTTTTTATAATTGAGAACAAACCATTCTAATAAATACATTAATGAAACTATAGTATTTTGTGTAATCATAATAATTTATTATCTAAATTCAAAATTATAGATATTTTATTAAAGTTAGTATTTTTATATCTTAAATTAAATTACATAAATATATTACATAAATAAATGTATTTTTAAAATAATTAAAAATATTTATTTAATAATATATTTAATTATTAATTGTTTTGAATAAATTAAAAACATTTATGGAAAATAATTTATTTATATGAAATTTATTTATTATATAAATTCTTTTTTCTTTGAAATTATAGGTAAAATATATAATTTGATTAATTTAAATTTCATTCTAAAATGATTTTATTATATATTTTATTATAAAAAACTAATAATACACTATGTTAATTTTTTTAATAAATACTTTTTTTTGTTAAATTTATTACATGATATGTTTTAATATAATTTATTTTCATAAATAATTGAATTATTTATTTATATAACCCTTGTTTTAAAAAAAATTAATAAATTTATTTTAAATAGATTTATTGTTTATAATTTTAGACGAATAAAATATGTATAAAATTATATTATGAAATTAATGAAAATAATAATTATTATTATTATTATTTAGGATAATGCAATTTTTTAAATAAATTATTATTATATGAGATAATAAATTTTATAAATATATGAAATTAAATTATAAATTTTTAAGTAATAAATTATAATAATTTATTACAATAAGAAACTAATATATATATTTATATATATAATTATACAAGAAATGTATTAAAAACATTAAATATAAAAATGAACAAAGGGGTAAAAATCCTCATATGATCAAAAAAAATAAAAAACAAGATTACACCCAAATAAAATACAATAATGTAATATATTAATAATGTTGACCTAAAGAACAACATTATATAAAATATAAGAGAAAAACATGATATAGAAAATTTTAATAAAGAACGAAAAATGATAGATCAATGAATATATAAAAATACAAAATCATTGTATAAAAAATTTGGAAAAATAAATGAATAAAAAATTAAAATATAGAGGAAATAGAAATCAATGAAATCACAAAAATAGAGTTTCATGATTGATATGTGTGCATGGTGATGTATAATGTAGAATCCACTTCATTGATATATTTTAAAACTTATATAGTGTAAGAATCTAAATATTTTTATAGAATATATAAAAATAGGGCAAATGAATTATGTGAAAAAGACCCCAATTGTACATTGTGCTTCTTCTACAAACTTCAAAACCATTATATGTCATGACTCATCCCCTTGGGCATGTGCATTATCGACCACAAGCCAGCCATCCATAGTCCAAGCGCTGGTTACTTGCACAGAAATTCTTATTCCTTAAAAGGGAAGGCATTGCCCTTAAAACAATATAGACAAATTGTCCAAGAACTAAACAAGAAGGAATTGTGTAGAAACCCGATGTAGTAATAGAATGATGAAAGCAAAGGGGACTGGAATACAAGTGCAACTGGAAAAAAACAAGTACAACTGAAATTCACAAATACAACTAAACGGTAAAAAACAGCTCCTACGTCATCCACTGATGATCCTACATGAAGGGTAGGTACATATCCTCTCCACACAACTCCACATATTCCTACCTCCCCCGTTAACCACCTGGTCCTAGATCGCTCATGTCTCAGCCCAACTGCTCATCTTATACACAATACACAATAAGGTTTTTGTTTAAGCCCATGCATGGGTGATTATAACAATATTTAGTAGGGACCTCGTAACCTCCGAATGTATCCCAGAGTTCCACAATGGAAATACCACAATGAAAGACAACAATCACAAAGCAAGAAGCAGTCATCAACTATTCATAGGTATATTCCTATACATATATCTAAGTTATCAAGAAATATTCATCTCATAAATAAGGGAAAAATATCACAAATGTAACACCAAGAAGGTAAATGTACCACACAAGTATCCCCATGAAGATATCACTGTAAAGGTAAAAACACCACATATGTATCATCATGATGATAAAGGACTCTGATCACACTTGGTATAACGTTAGGTTAATTATAGAAGGATCATAAAATTAATGAAATCCTCAACTGCTAGAAAACTCCCCCTCTGTCATATATAGTGGGCCTTCTGGGTCACACAATGCCACTTCCCACTAACATTGAACTAATGGGGTACTCATCCGTGATGGGTACTGTAGTAATGTCAAGTCACATATACTTGCTTCCCATTGTGGGCCTACTAGGTCACGCAGAGCGACATCACACCATAGAAGAACTGAGGTACTCCACATGTCTAGTATAATTGTTCAGCCAAGTCACATAGAGTATCTCCCCATTATGGGCATACTTAGTCACACAGATCTACTTCCCACTGGGCCATCGTCAAGTAGTCTTCCGGTCTCAGCCAACCGCATGGTTCAATATGTAGTCTACTTGTGAGGACTACTCCTCAAGCCACATTCCTCATATTTAAATTCAAGTATGTCACCAAAAAGTATGAAAAAGATTTGTCTTCTCAAGAGAGTCCCATATCAGCAAACAGCTCATCAATTGGGTGTATAGTTTGCATGATATTGGTGTTTTAGTGCTAAGGGCCATGTTTGATTCATGTTCGATCAAACCCGACTACACAACAAATTTCACCAAATATAATGTGGAGTATCTCAAATGGGATTCCTTTTCCAATGGATCCCGAAACCACATATGGTTTATCAATCATTCGTCTTGATCCCAAGATATTTACTTTTAATTGTTTCTGGTAAGGGCCTGGTCTGTTCCATCCCATGTCAGACCGACCTGGTCTGATCCCGTCTAGGCTAGGATGTGGCAGGCTCATCCCACTGGGATGAGGTCCATCCAGGCCCACAAAAGGGGTGACATACATGGATGGCCTGAACCGCAAAATAGGTGACCCAAAATGGCATCTCGCAGATGGCGTGGTCGGGTCCTTGATGGGGCGTAGGCCGTCTTGCTAGGTAGGCGGCCCATAAGTGGGTGGCCTGGCCATGTAGGGCACGGCCCGCAGGGCTTCTGCCAGGCGGCTCGGGGGAGCCACTCTCTAGGAATCACAAACCGCTCAAGGGTGTTTTTCATAGGATGTGGCGGTGCCATGTGGGTGCCACTTAGTCACTGAGGAACCTTCTAAAGATGCGAGTTCGGCCTCCTCCACCATGGATTCTTCCATGACCTCTTTCTCAGCGGAGGCATGTGACGATGCGGCTCCCTTCCCTTCGGCAGTTGGCCGATGAGGCGGCTGCCTTCTGCGATTGCCATAGTTAATGAGATGTGTTCCCTTACACACTGGAATCATATGACGGCACAATGCTCTTCCTCTCCCGCCAGCTTGTGCTGGTTATTTTGATGATCGACAGAGCTTTGTTTCGTAGCCTCCTATTGTAGTGTTCATCGACACATTCTTTCCTCATAGTCGGTCGTTGTCTCTGCACTGGAGATCTTCCATGGAGATTCCAGAATAGAAAGATAGTGGAGGGTTCATGTGGGGTTTCTAAGGAATGCGCCCTCCGCGTTAGCTCATAAACATTAGGGTGTATTAATGAATTAAAAATCAATTTAATTAAACAACACTCAAACCCCATCAAGGATACCCTGCAACAACCTCTTGAATGTACGAATGAATCACAGATCAACTCGTTAGTCAGTTGTTCAACATTAATCTTATTATTCATGAACAAGGAAGAGGAAAATCATTCTTAATTCATAAATTAATAAACCAACTTCCTTATGAATGATGATGATCGAACATTTGTCAAATAGGATTGGTTTATTCCCTCAAACGCAATGAGGTTTCAACGACGTCACTGGTACGTCGCCCTACAGTTCATGGAACGGTGTCACCCATCACCTCCCATTTGGAAGGAATCAGTCCTCTAAGGGTTGAGTGTCACATTGATCCTTCAGCACATCATTTCTTTCCAAACATTTGCCATTACCGGGCACCAAGATCCATATATATAGTAGAGGCGGTGTGTATTTAACGATGTAGGGAAATTAATTGGGATCATATATTTGGAACCGTCCTAATCCCCCAATGACATCGTTAATTTGCATTGGATGTCCAAGACATTTATTTTCTTCACACATCTCTATCCCCAATCACCTCTTACCAGATGGAGGATATTAATGAATATAAACTAATAAAATTATATAATTTCATTTCTTTTAAAAAGACATAAAACATAACTTTTTCTATCAACCTACTGTGGTCAAAGTAAAATCTACCTTAGTGAATCTCCTCACTAAAGATTCAACGGTGCCCATATAATTCTAATCTGAGTACTGGGTCAAATTTTAGAAAATTCCACTTGCAACTTTACAAAACGTACCTGAAAAAAAGTTCAATAATTTATTAACATTCACCCTCGACCCGTACTGGTCGAGGTTAGGATCTACGTAAGAAGATAACATTACAATGAACTCAATGATGCACTCAGATTTCATATCTGAGAAACCATTATGATTTTATGGATTTACCATAAAATAACTGTCACATAATTATTTTATTTATAGAAAAAAAATCATTCATAGGTGGCCTACACTAGACAATGTTAGTATCTTCCTAAAGAGAGCATACACTCATGAGATCAACAGTTGTCTCAGATTTTTAATTCCTGTCACCATCCTTTAGTTATAAGCAATTACAAAATAAAATAGTTATATTTAATTATTTTATTTAATGTTATGACATTTTCTGGTATTCCTACTAGTGGTGTATGACAACTAAACATATGCCATGTGTAGGGTAAACTTGTCATCTTGAATGAAATTGTGCCCTCGAATATCTGATCCAGGGATCTATTTAAAATTTATTACACTTTTTCAAGAAAAGTGAACATGTACAGTAATTAAATAATTAGAAAACAACTACTTTCCATTACAGGCACTCCAGGCCTAATAATCATGCACTGTTAGATTTCACAGTCTCAAAATAATTCAACATTATTAAAGAAAATTATATTGATATTCAGGCACATTACATTCTCCCCACCTTAGGGCATTAGGACCATGAAAGGCAAAACAAGAGAAAAACAATCAATAGTGGGTACTGAGAACAAATTTGATCTTCATGATTCAATGTGCTCTCTTGGAGGTCCATGTGCTGCCACTGAACTAGCACTAGAGGGATCAACCATCCACCTAGGACATGCTCCCATCAATCTTCTATCTCAACCGGGAACTCCATAAAAGTCTCCCCATCGTCAATGTTCAACTCACCATAGTCTATAACATGTAATGGATCATCCACGCATCTGGTAAGCTCTGAAACATGGAAAACATTATGCACCGTATGCATATATGGGGAAATAAATAGACAGTACACAACCTCACCAACTCTACTGAGAATCTGGAAAGGTCTGATGTACATCAGAGATGGCTTGTCACCCAAACAAAACCTTCACAATCTTTATCGGGGTGAAACCCCTAGGAAGAAATGGTCCCTATTCTAGAACTCCAATGATCTATGTCACATGTCAGCATAATTCATCTACCGACTCTCTACAGTCTTCACTTGCTGACATGTGGGGCATCATGATAAAACAATGCCAAATCTTCCCTCATCACTGGCCACCAGTACTGACGTCGGAGGACCTGGTGATTCATTACAACACTATGATGAACCCTTAACGGGGGTGTACAGATCCCATTCAACACCTCATCATGATGTGTCACTGTAACCATGGTGAAACGTCTGAGATGGAAAATGTGCTCCCTACCTTAAAAAATTCATTCATGAGACCGTCCTGAGGACATCTGAGCACATCAATCTTCACAATCAACGTCACAATCTGTGCCTCCCAAATTCTATCAAGAATATGGGTAGTGTCACTCATAGACTGGAGTTAAGATTATCCATCATTATATATTAATGATATCCAAAGCATGACTAGCTACTCTGATGCCTCAATCAGCAGTTGTGGAACAGAGATTTTGGTGATTTTTTTCTTCCACATTGTTCCCCTTCCCATTAGTATAGACTATCTCAATGTCATTATCTTGGAGGAACCCTATCCATCGTTAATATTTATGTTCATGAAAGTACTACTGACACTTCTCAGTCTATAGGAAACCCTTCCCCCTTCCTCGTCAATGCTGACAAGGGTTTCACTACCCTGTAGAAGTCATGTAAAAATCCCATGTAGTACCCATCAAAAGTATATGTACCTCTCCCTTTAGGTAGGAAACCATGGGATCATCTTTTAAAAAGATGTCCCCAAACTCTACCACTCTTGTTGGGAACTGAAAAACCAATCTCCTACTACAACGAGGGTAAGGCTGGCCGAGTCAAGAATGATCGGTTTCACCCTCTTATGCATGATTTAATCATGTGTTTCCTGGGTTTCATTTTTCACAGACCAAAGAAAAGACCATTCCAATGTTGCAGATAATCCCCATACTTTTTTCTTAATACATTCAATCTGAGTATGATATGTGGATGTCTTGTCCATACTCAAACTATCATCGTATGGCCTCAACACTACCAATAAGAGGTTCCCATTCAAACTCTTGCCTCAAGGTTCAGATTACACCATCTGCATTAATGAGATTATCGAGTCTCCTCCCAATAGACTCTCAAAACGTAAGGGTCAAGTCAATGTTTTAACAACAATCTCTATTTCTTGATGAAGATTCATGGAATTATGAAATGATTATTTCGTATGTTATTTATTATGGAATCTAGTAGTATACAGAGACCATACCACTAATCATTCTTGGATCCCATGGGTCACACTCTTTGAGTGCATGGTGCTACTCCCTTCCTTTTTCCTAGAGCATCCTGAGCCATGTGGGACCACATTGTGGTGGTGTTTGTAACATTTCATAATGTACACCACCTCATTCTACTCTCCTAGCTCCACATACATGTATGTTTCCCTAAAGAATCATATGTCCCTATAGCTTTGTTTTCCTGAAACATTTTACTCTCCTAGGTCTCTGAGACTGGGGTCAGTTTCTAACTTTCCCATAGCTATCATTTGATGGTTTTATTCATTCAGTAGAAGAATATTCTTCTTAAAATTTTCTCTATATCATACTTTCATATGTTTTAATGCATATAGAAATTGTTATACCACAGATGTCCCTAAACACCCCTCACTCGGAGGCCCGAGGCTTGATGAAATGACCATAATGTATTCATCGAGTACCTGGGATGGTCAGTACGCGTTGATGAATACTCAGCTAACAACATGTCATCTATCTGAAGTTGTAGAAGTTATAGTGAAGAGTCATCTAATATCTCTTTATGGCAATAGACCCCCTTCTTTGAAGTAAGTTCCCATGTTTGTCCATAAAAAAGTCACCTCTTCACAAGATTAGGGTAATATAAACCCCATCATTGTCATTCTGATCCAGGTAGAAGGCTCTCTACCATGAATGCAATCTGATCGAATGGTTCTCTACCTATATGTAAACTCAACCACCTCATCAAGCTAGTCCTTAGCCGCGTCTGAGTTGATCTTTCCATGAAACCAGAGGCTATATGATGATGAGACCCATGTATAGTACTAAGTCTACATGAATCCTCTACTAGTACCGTCAGTTTTAACTACTAACCAATGTGCAATGATATAGATGGAACACTATATGAATGTACCATCTCAAGAAACTATCCATGTACCGTAGCCTCATCACATTTCCGACCATACTCATGGTACTCACTGAAAACGAATAGCATCTAATATCACCATCTACTCTACTAGTGTCTCGATTATGTGACAAACTGTAGCCATAGCCTCCAGCCAGTCCCCAACAGCCTGGGAATCTGTCTCGCCTTGATTCCATAGAGGATTCTTCCACTGGAACTCATGCAGATTGAACAGTCATTATGCATCATCTTTCAGTCTAGCCAGTGGTAACTGCTTCCAAACGAGTGGTGGTATTACTGGTGCACCACCTTAAAGTGCTAACACCGTAAGAGGACCATGTACCGAGGCCTCGTTGTTTGGTGGTCCGTCTTTGTCTACTGTGATTGGAATCCTAGCAAGCTGTCTATGTGGTGGCATCATTAAAAAGAATAGGTGTGCCATAATCATTATGTTATTTGTGGTGAGTAGACACAATGAAATCATATGAATAAATTTTCAAACACACATGCAATAATTGTTTTGGTGCGCTGATTTGGAAATCAGAACTTATGATCCCAATGTATGGAATCTTTTTCCACCGCACCAACAATGGGTTCCCCAAATTGAAATCCACACTCATAGAAACAAATACTATGTCCATGGAGAAAATATCAGAGTCATAGTTCTTTCGTAGAACTATGTCCTCTAATACCACATTTTCACTACCCGTCCCTCAGGGCCCATGCCAAGAATAACCCTAATTACTCCATTCGTAGGACAGGGGATGCTGACATGCACCAAAAGGCATATTCCCTAAATCTAGAAGGTGTTACCTATAAACCAATACAAACACATGGTTCAAGAACCCAACAAGAAGATAATGCAAAGTAAACTATTGTAATAAAACATTGTTGAAAGCAAAGGGGTCCATAATAAAATCACAAATAGAAAATTACATATACAATAGAAATGTAAAAATACAACTGGGAAGAAAAAAATAGCTCCTCGATCGTCCATCGATGTTCCAACCTGAAGGATAGGAAAATAATCATCTCCACACCACCCCAAATCATCTTGTCTCCTCCGTGTACAGCCTTGTCCTGGCTCCCCCATGTCATATCCCAGCTGCACATCGCATGCACAAGACATAACAAGGTGTGGGCGAAGCGTGTTCATGGGTGAGTATAACAATACTCATCAGGGACCTCAAGACCCCTGATGTTCTCCCAGAGATCCACAAAGGAAATACCACGAAGCAAGACCTCAATCAAAATGTAAGAATTTGTCAACAACTCTACTTAGGTATATTCCCATATATATACATACGTTATAAAGATATACACATCTCATAAATGGGGAAAAAATATCAAAAAGGTAAAACTAAGAAGGAAAATGTACCACAGAGATATCACCACAAAGTTAAAGGCAAAACACTAGTATAACCACAAAGATAAACGACTCATCTCACACCTAGTATTATATTAGGTCAAGGATAGAAGGATCATATAATCGTCAAAGTCATCGGATGCTGGAGAAGTCCAAAAATATCACCTATATTTGACCTTCTTGGTTACATAGAGCGTCATCCCACTATCCTTGAACTGTAGTGGTACTCATCCCTGATGGGTATCATGGGCATGCAATGTAACATAGATTCACATCCAACCATGGGTCTTCTGGGTCACTCAGAGCTTCTTACCACCTTGTCCGAACTAAGGTACTCCTCTTGTCGAGTACCATGGGTCTTTCAGGTCACATAGAGTTACTCCCCAACATGGGCCATCTGGGTCACACAGATCTGCCTCCCAATGGGTCATTTTCAAGCTATATTTAGCTCTCATCCAACCGTACTGTTATATACGTAGTCTTATTTGGAGGACCACACCTCAATCCACTCACTACATCTTGATATTCTTGGAGGTCACCACAATGTATGAAAAAAGATCTGACTACTAAGGTGAGTCCCAGAGCCGCAAACGGGCCCTCAATCAGGGGTATGGTTTTTAAGATAAGGGTGTTTTAGTGTAGAGGTCCCTGTTGGATTCATGTTCGATCCAACTGGGTTGTACCCCAAATTTCCCCAAAACACATGTGTAGTATCTCAAATGGACATAATTATCCTAAGGAACTTGATTCCATAGACGGTTCATCAATCAGTTGTCTGGTTCTCAAGATATGGTCCTTTATGTGTTTCTGGGCCCAGTTGGGCCCGAGTCTTGTTAGAATCGATCGATCTGACCAGACCCGACCCGGTCTGAGTTGGTTCGTGGCGAGCATCGCCTTGCCTGAAAAAGGGTATGAACGTAGGGGGTCTGGCCTAGCTATCAGGGTGGCGACCCGCAAGGCCTGCGACCCAGCCTGCCAGTGACAGCCCGCTGGAGGGCAACCCTGTCGCATGCGGAGCGGCCCACGGGGCTTCCTCCAAGTGGATTTGGGGGTCTGCTGCCCCAAAATGTCAAAAAAAATGTTATTTGGAATTTGAAGTGAAAATACAATGTGGGTGGAACTCGGTCCCCACAGAACCCACCAACGACAAGGCATCAGTCGTATGCATTGCGACATCATTCACGACCTCCAGTTCACCGGCGACGAGCGATGGCACAAAACCATTCCATTATGGGGATGACCGACCAGCCAACAACCTTCTATGACTACTGCAGATGATGAGCCATGTCTCCTTGAACACCAATGGCACGTCGCGATGTTCCACACCTCCTCTATGACCGGCCAGTGACATCCTTTCAAATGACCGCAGTGGCTTTGTGTCGTGGCCTCCTCTTGCTTCAAGCGTCAGTGCATGCCTTACACATTTTCAGTTGGTGTCATTGCATTGGATGTCTTCCATGGAGACATAAGAATATCAAGATAGAAGATGTTCTGGGGTGGGATCATTATCCCCATTCCATCCTCGTTAGATCGTGAACATGAGGGGGATTTACGGTTTAATAATCAATTTAATTAACCAACAAAAAAACAATACAATGATTCCACGAAACAACATCCATCAAAAAATTAATGAATTGTGGATCAACCTGTTAGTCGGTTGGACCACGTTCTACGTATTATTCTTGAATTAAGAAGTGTAAAATCATTTAAAATTCATAAATGGATAAATCCAAATCTTTATCAAAGTTGGTGAGCATGTGTTTGTGGAAGAGGGTCGGTGTTCACCGTCATCCGTAACAATCTAAAAAATAATTCCACCCATACATTGCACTTCAGTTCTTGGTATGGTGTCACCTATCACCTTCCACTTGGATCGGCTCTGCACTCTAAGGGTCTGAAATTACTGTGATCTTTCTGCACATTGTTTCTTTTTGATGCTGTTCCAGTACCTCTCCCCAAGCTCGATATATATAGGTGAGGGTGAGGGTATGTAACGACATGGTAAATTAATGGGGTCTCATAAATTAAGCACCGTTATAATTTCCTAATTACGTCGTTATATAGGATTGGCAGGTGAAGCCATTTATTTTATTGACACATCTCTGGCCCCACTCACCTCTTGTTCATTGGGAGATTTGAATGAATATAAAATATTAAAATTATTTTATTTCAATTTTTTAAAAATGAACAAAACTTATGTTTTTTTCTGGACCTACTACGGTGAATCTAATGCCTCCATTAAATGAATTCTGGAATTTTAGATTTAAAGGTGACATTATATTTTAAACCTAGGCCTAGGTTAAAAATATAGAAAACACCGCTCTTGAGTTTTTGAAACGTAATCCAAAAAATGTTTAATAAATTAATAACGTTCAACGTCATCCTGCACCAGCCAATCTTTGGCTCCGCCTAAGGAGAACAATAACCATCAAACTCAATGATAATATCAGATTTTCAATACGAGTTACCATTTAGAAGTTATAGATTTTACAATAAAATAATTGACTTAAATTATTTTATTTATAGACAAAAAATATTTTTCACAGGTGGCCCGCACCGGACATTGTTAGTATCTTCCTAAAGAGAGCATACCCTCACGAGTTCAGTGGTGGTCTACGATTTTTAATTCATGTCACTAGTCGCAAGTTATAAGCATTTGAATTGTAAAATAATTTAATTTAATTTTTTTTATTTAGGTTATTCCATTTTAATGTTTTCCCATTGGAGGCCTACGATGACTAAAATTATTTCTCACCTAGGGTAAACCTGCCATCCTAATCGTAATGGTTATCTCATATTACTTATCTGAGCATCCATTTAAGACCAATTCCACTTTTTTAGGAAAAAAACAAATGTTATCTAATTAAATATTAACAAAATTTTTATGGATCATTCATGGAACGATGGGCATCAGAGTCATGCGTCGTCAAATTTAGTGGTCTCAAAATAATTACATATAATTAAATAAACATTTATATGGAAATTCTAGTATATTTTAGTATATATGTGAATACCACACAAATTATTTAACCATGAAATACCCTATTTAATTAATAATTTATATCTAGCAACAAGAAAACCATTATTTTTTTTAGGAAAGTGATTGATTTTTTTTTAAATCAATCAATTTATGTTTTAGTTTTTGGTTGTGTATGGGTAGGTTTTTTTATTTTATTATACATATATGTGTAAGAATATATATAAATATAATAATATTATAAAACATTATACAAATAATACAATTTAAATATTAAAGATTCTATATTTATTATCAAAACATTGATTGAATTAAATATATTCTATGAAATCAAATAATAATTTACATAGCAGGAAAGTATGGGTTCGGTGTTAGAGGAATAAAAAATATTCAATGAAAACAAATGTATCCAGATAGCACAGAGTAAGTGGATTTACATATTCAAGAGTGAGACATTCCACTCATATCATCATCCACCATATAAGTATAGAAATCAATACTCTTAAAGGGAAATATGGAGGTTATTTCAATGAAATCTATCTTGGACAAGTCATTATCAACATTATGAGCATCACAATAAACATTTGAGATACTTATGTTGAAGTAATTTACCTAATCAATTCATTCAATCCACTGAGGTATATGTATCCATGGAACATATCTATTTCATATCCTAGTTACATTAACTATATATTCATAATCATATTCAACTGATAATACATTTCATCTCTGATAAACATCATGGATGGAATCATATAAGAATACACTGAATCATAAATTCATATGAATTACCCATTCTAATAAAATTATGAAAACATAAATTGAAAATTTTATAATGCTTTCTAGAGACTGCACCAAAACCCAATCCTCCCAATGATCTCATTATAACTCCATCCACAATTACCCTAATGGTGGAAACTATATGAGGGATAAGGGTTAGAATAATAACCATGATTGGTTTCATCGTCCTACCTATAGTTCCTAGTAAATGATTTTTTGTAGGTAATAGCTTGTTTTGTCTACGGGAATAGTTTGTAAAGTAGTAGTAGAATGTATACCACAATGAATCATAACAACACTAGCATAAGTTGATGGATCCATTAGATTAAAAAGGATCTCATTGGATGTTATCGACATAGCATTAAAAGGAATAAAAAAATGTCAACAGGTTCTGTATCTAGGAATATTTTCCATCATTAGTGATGTTGATCATTAAATCATCGAGAATCCTTTAAAGCATAAATCAATGTTAAATATACCACTAATGTATCTCATAGAATTTTTAGTGAAAGGGATGTAAATGAATATGTTATTCCCAATATCAAATTCATTAATGAATATATGATAAGTAGAAAAAATACATTGTCCCACATTCCTCAATTGATCATATGTGGGAAGTCAGTGTTACCAAATTTTCTATAGATTGATTGGCATCGATGGTTGATTAATGAAACATTGAATTTTAGAATCCATGAAGTTTCATTTTCATCAATAGAAAATTTAATAATATATAAAAAATTGGTATGGATGTGACCTATCCGATTGGGATTACATATAAGTGTATTATTACCCATGAATATGAAATTATGAATTTCAATATGAGCCTGAGGAGCCACCACATCATCCAGGATATATCTATTATTTAGAAATTCAGCCACTAACTTCTCTAACATGTTATTGGGAATGTCACCCACATGCTAGGAACTATTCAGAATGTTTTTCTACCAAAAATAGAGATTATAATGTCTTTTCAAAATAAATATGTATTTTAAAATAGTTTCATTGAAATAATTCCTAAGATAATTCAACATAGATGAATTCAAATAATGATGATATCCATTAATAACAATCATTTTAAAGAAACATCAGAGTTATTCTAATGATGAGTCTGAAAAAGGTTATGAGATTCTATGTGAACATACTAATAATTATAGAATTTATGATCTTAAGATCATTTATTATGAGGCCTCCAATTTAAATGTTTTTTTATTAGAGAAAATGTAATGAAAAATAAAATTTTTTCTATAATTTATGACACTGGAGTATTGGATATTTAATTTGGTTTTGGGAGTGACCATATGACCTCATGGGGATTTTGTCTCACATGTTATTTTTTTCGGTGGTCTTATGGTCATCTTTTTTATATATCAGTATCATGATTAATCTATAAAAATTATTATTATTTCAAAAGGGGAATCAAAAACAGTTATTTCATGATATTAATTTTTTGCGAAATTTCTGGATTCATGATTATGTTAAATAATTATTTTTCAGGGTTTTGAAAACTTATTTTATTTGTACCTTTTTAGATAATAATAAATTTTTAAAGTACTAATTAATGATTTGACAACCATGTTATATGGAAAAATAATTATAAAATTATGTTTTAAATTTATTGTCCATAAGTTTGGTAGAATTGTTTTTGGGATGTATATTAATTGAGGGTGAGGTCTAGTGACATTACCCCAATGAGCCCAAATATATTATTTTCAATTAAATTCGAATGATTACATGGAATCAAATCCCAATGGACCATGAGTTTTTTGACTTGGTAAATCATATATATATTCAATACTATATTATTAAAAATTAATACCGTAATTTAAAACTATTTTTTTCTTATTTCTAAATAAATTATGTTTATTATAAGATTAACACATCTTTTAAACCCCTTCATATGATTCATAGTATACATCATGGATTCCAAAGGAATGAAAATTAATAAGGGTGTGATCAAATGATAAGTATGGGAAAAATATAATGGAAGCAATAATGAATCAATGAGGATAGACATTAGTGAAAGTTAAATAAATGACCACACATGCCATGTAATCTTCAAACTTAATAGATTTTCACAATATATATGGAAAGGTACTAACTAAAAACACATTCCATATAATTTACAAATAATGAAAAAAAAAATCCATGGCCATAATTTGAAACAATGACTAACTAATGAACTGAAAATTAAATGTATCCATAGATATGTCAACAAAATATTTCATTGAGGAATAAATAGTAAATGAAAATGAGGGGAGGTGATTAATTATTGTACAACATGTTTATATGTTACACGGTACCATTATGATCATGACAATTCACATAATAGGTTAAATATATTTGGTAAAATCCCTTCTAATGTATCTATTGAAATGACAAGTTCCATGACACTAATGATGCATTAATGGGATATCTATAACTACACCTCAATGATTTCATAAATTTCCACAACATTCCATATATATCGAATCATAAATTTAACAATCTACCTTATGAAAGATCCATATGAAATTGGAGACATATATTTATCAATATTTCCCCAAATTAACAAATTAATTTAAAAGTAAAAATCATATTAAAATGGGTATATGGTTTAGCCCATGAAAATATCAATGAATGATGATTTGGATATATAGGGGAAATTCAATATCAAAATATCATTTTAAATTGCATAATCCAAACAGAAAATAAGGGATCAAGGAAGTGAATGTGAATATTATCCTTAGATAAAACTATCAAATACTATATAGACGAAGGATAATGAAGATATCAAAACATCATATGCTAAGTGGAGTAAAAATATTGGGTTGATTTCAATTATGAAAAAAAGAACATTAAAAAATTCTTAATGAAAATAAACTTTTGATTTTGAAAACCATTTGAAAATACTTTATTTTTAAAATACATATTAAAAATATTTTCATTAAAAATAATTATATTAAACATTTATGGTACACATTAGATAAAAAACATTGGAAAAATACTTATGTATCATACAATGTAGGGGGAAACATTTATTTTTCAAGGAAAAAATGAATAATAATATTATATTTTAAAAAAGATAGATGAATTGTTCTTTTAAAAAATATTGTAAAGGAAAAAATGTAAAATTTTCATTACAAAATATTTGTAGAGTACTATTTTTTTTAATAAATCATTATATCTATATAAAAATGCGTTCTCCGACTAAGAGAGGAATATTGACATATTTTTTGGAAAACACTGTCTAATTCAATATTTGTGCCAAAGAGGGGAAAATGGAACAAATACATGAAAAACATAATGAATAACAAATTAATAAGATAAAAAAAGGTTTTATTATGTAATGGTAATATTATTTACCTGGATGGAAATACCACTGAACGTTCAAAAATGTTATTATTTATGTAGATAGTTAATAAATATTCCACAGTCCCATATCACATTGAAAAATTATAGATCATAATCCACCTGAAGGAATAAAATTAAATAAAATTTAAAATATAAATAGAGTTAGTAGATTACTATTATATAATGTTATATGGATTTATATAATCCATATAAAAGAAACTAGGTGAACAACATAAAATAAGTTTCAATTGAATGAAAAATGAGACAAAATATTCTTCCTTTCATTTCCTTTTGGGTGAATATTTTTTTTTCATCATGTATAATTAAATTATTCTAATTATATAATTTATTTAGAATCTTTATAATAACAAATATTAATTTTTTATCAAATAATATTATTTTTTATTTAATTACTTAACAAATTAATATTATGCAATTTGTTTTTATAAAATTTGTTTTAAATTTAAAAATCAACATTGGTAGGTTAACAATGGTCACATGGGTCATTATATAACATACAACTATTTATAATAATTACTCAATTAATATATTTATGCACCAATTAAAATTTTATTAACAATAATTATATATGGTTATAAAAAAATTATTTATCTTACAATAAAATAGACTACTGGTCGTACTTACTCCAGAGTAATGTACACTTTTATCAATTGTCAATATGGAGATATGGTTTGTAGAGTAATATATTTCCAGAATTATAATAAAATCATAAATACAAAAATATATAATAATATATAATTATAAATAAATAAATATATATATATCCAATGATGTATAAATAATCATAACATCGCGATGAGTCGGTTGTCCACACATCCACAAATGACATTATCAATTGTTATGTTTGTGAAGGGGTAACAAATAAAATGATATATTTTATTTTTATAGAAAATAAAGTAGGTCATTTATATAATATAATGGTTTTTTATGTAAATGTTTTTTAATTAAAACCCTCCAATTTATGTTCCATGTATAGTGTCAACGATTCACATCGCATTGAGGATGCGGTTGTCCAAACATCTATATACGTTGTTATCATATTTATACAAATTTAATTTATATAGTTTTCGGTTAAAAAGGAATTAGAGAAGAATAAATGATTAATGAAATTTATATATTAAATATATAAATATATTTTTCATCGTAAAAGGGATTATTAGAGGATGTAAATTAAAATGAAAAAGCATCATTTTGTGAAGATGTAGTTTTCCATACATATAAATAGTATGTTCATTATCCATTAGATAATGGTGTGAGTAAGTGTATATCTAAAAAATTAAAAAAAACCTCCTATTAAAATTATTTTTATTTTTTACAGGAATAAAAATTAAATAATTGGAGTATTTTATAAAGTAAATAACACTATAGAGTGTAAAGAAATATATTACATCTAAATCGAGGAACTCCTTTTGTTTGCATCAATGGGTTTCCTTGGATTCCATTTGAAAAAATGGGAGGATTCTAGGATTAAATAATGGTTTTTAATGATAAATGTTTTAGGTATGGGTGGTCCAAAGTGTCTTGAGTGGTATTAGGATATGTGTGAAGAGGATGTCTTTTTATTTTGGATATGTGTGTCACTCTGGTAATATTTTAATAATGTAATTCCATGCCTGTTTTACCACATTACACATTGCTCTATTAATGTACCCAACTACATAAAAGAAATTATATAAACTATATATGGTCATATAGTAGGTCTCATCCATGTTTTAAATTCTTTTTTCTATTATGGTAATCATTTAGTCCCATATTAATTTTAATTTTACCTTTACCGTTTTAAATAATTTAAATGACTTTCCCTAAAATTTTGGTTCAAAAACAAATTTTTCAAAAAAATAAATTATAATTTATTCTAATTTATAATATAGAATCCATTTTAAAAATTGAAAATAAAATAGGTTTTAGAAATTATTTTAAATTTAATCCTGTAGACGGGATGAAAAAGTTTTTTTTGTAGTAAAACTGTCCAATGTTTTGGTATATTTTCATAATCAATTTCAAAGTGAATATAATTATAATAACTTTAATTATATTAATTTACAAATATATTAAATAATTAATCATTAAAATATTAAATTTATAATATATCATTATAAAAATAGATAAAAAATCATATTTCAAATAAAATTCTGTATTTTTAACTATACATTATGAAATGAATTATTTAGGAAAAATATGAAAAATCAACCATAGCTTAATTTTTCTATTTATATATAAAATATTATGTTTAATTTTGTATATCAAAAAATTTAATGTTTCAAAATGTTTATTTAGTAAGGGTTCTCCATTAAAAGGCAAGAAAATTACAATTATAAAAATTTAGTGTTTTATGTCTGAAATTTTGTTTGTTCTTATGTTATGCATATAAAATCTACTAAATGAGTATAATGTTTATTATATTGATTTTATAACATATATATAACAATAATATCACTAAATAATTTAAATTGCATTAATTTGTTATGGTAAAATAAAATAGAGAGCATATAAATTGTATTCTATAAATTATTCCCTTAATTTTCAATAGGCTATTTAATTTGATTATAATTATTTTTTATCTAATAGATTTATCTTATTTTAAAATAAACTATAAATTTTCCTATGTTTGTTATTAATATTTTCATTTAGAACATAATATATAGGTTATGTCGTATTATATTAAATAATAATATTTTATTAATAAAATGTTATTTGGTGAAAAACGATATTCCACGTAGCACAATATATCATGGAATGTATCTCTTGCATGTAAAAAAAGATATTGAGGATGGTATATCTCATGTTTAGAATAATCGTACATAGTTATTAAGATTTACAAGATATTAAATATATTTCATTTACTTTAATATATTAAATATATTGTAACCTATTAGGTATTTTTATTGTAATATAACAGTTTGTATTGTGTGTCATAAACAAAATTGAATACAATGTTTCACATTATAATATTGGGGTTTTATATTATCCATAAATTAATATAATTGTCTCAAAAAAATTTACACTCAATCTCGATAATATTTTATTCATTATATTTAAAATGTTTAAATCTCATAATTTGATAGGGGATCGTCAAACATCTTACAAAATAGAGAGAATGTGAAGTATAGTGGTCTGATTGACTTACATGTCACTATCCTCTAAGTATATGATCATTAGTGGAAATTATAGATTCATACTTGGAAGAAAACAATAAATATGTATTGGTATTTAATGAGGACTTCAATCCCAAACAATTAAATGATCAATAGATATATGAGGGCCTTAATTCCATAATTATTTGATCATATGGTAGACCATGAATTCCACAGAAATTAAGGTATTATGACAACATTTTTTGTGATGATGCTTTTCCAAATTTTTTGGAATTATTTTTCTAATTATATACATACAATCTATATATTTCCTCATTTGGTTGTATTATGATCTAATTTACAATTCATCCATTACATCGTGATATGAATATCCAAACATTAACTTTGATACATGAATTATAGAAATATAAATTTGCTCGCTCGTGTGTCCTATTAAATAATAAAAGGTATAAAAATTTTATTCTAAATATTCTCCAATGTTAATATTTTTATATCATTAATCATTAAACGAACAAAGTAACACTATAGGTTCATCATTAATATTTATTCATAAAAATATTAACATCAAAATAAAAATAGTCCAGGACATTTCATAGGTCATTGTTTGGTGTAAAATATAAATCATCATTAGGTCACGGGTTCATGAAACACAACTATTCCAAACATGATTAGTATTCCCCTGATATATTGGTCGTCCTTTTTGAAAAACATATTTACATAATATACAAATATAAATATGATGGATTTGATTGAAATTTTTTATTTAAATAAATATCAATTTAACTAAGATCATTATTACCATACCAATACACATACATTGTATCCATTTATTTCGTAATGTGTCAATCTTTTGTCTAGGTTTTTTCCATAATATCATTAGGTGTATTTCTAATTAATTACATATTACAATCAATCTAATACACATTATTATTAACATATGTCCTTGTTTTTCATTATCTATTAAAGTAGTTCATAATTATTTGTAATGAAAATGTGAGCTATCCTAAGAATATCCCATGGGAATTTCAATATAGATGTATATAAAGGCCCATTTTAATGTACTAGAATACACCAAGTCATGCCAAACACATCTTGTCATAGATGTTACTCCTAGGAATATCTTTACCAGAACAACATACTCATGTAGTATCCGAACATGATGTTATATCTAGAAATACCCACATTATTTCTACATTATAAAAATCCATGGATTTTATTTAATAAATATCCTCAAAGTATAAGTTATTTTTATATTCGATAAAATTTGTTCTCTTAATTATAGTTCATACGGTTTCTACTAATCTTACTCTGATAAAAACAATAGTAATAAGAACACTGACACCCCAAACTAGTGTCTGCTATCAATATCATTGGCATGAATATGAGTAATCAAATCTTGATTGACAAA